>CM072884.1:28418832-29618832 GCA_037013685.1 Acridotheres tristis | reverse complement strand
TTGCAGCATGGATTAGGCAAGCCTATCTGCAAACACACTTAATGAAAGTTGTGTACATTTTTTTAAAAGGGGAAATGGGGGCAGGGGAACAATAAAGTCCTCTGGCATGCTGCTAGCAAAATTACTTCTCTCAAGAACAAAAACTCCAAGGACTCCTGCAAACCCAAGGTCCCCAGGTATGCATATTTCATAAAAGTCTTGCTAGTCTTTACAGGATTATCCTCACACAGAATAGCTTATAAATTCATTAAAAGGGATTTCTACCAATTCCATCAAAAAATGGCAGTGGGATATGCACAGAGATTAGCAAAGAATACCAAGAAAGAAGAAAAAAGGTGACACAATGCAGACCCATAACGCTAAAGCTATTTAACAAAAGCTATTTAACAAACAAGGAAGTGAAACAAGCTTTGAAGGAAATAAATGTGGAAGTTGAAAATGGGAAAACAGTTCAAACTGTCAAAAAAAATCTCATATTTTTTCACTAAATTTCCTTTTTTTAAAATGGAGGGAACATAATGCAGCAGAACTACATGGGAAAACCAGATGACAGAAATTGAAACTAAGGCATGAGACAGAAGATACATAAAATAACTAGAGAAGAAATTACTGGTTATGCCTATAAGACATAGGGTACATCAGAAATTTGATGAATGCACATGGATAGACCTTGGCTTAACTCTGTACAGCATTCTTATATTTCACTACTGGATTCCTTGAATACTGGTCCAGGGAGTGACCTAATTTTTCTTTAGTGACCAAAGACTGCTTCTCAACATTTTATCTTCAACATGTCCATCAACAGGAAGGCAAACCACATTATCTACAGGAGAAATGAATGAACTTGCATACTGAAATGACAAGAACAGGATTGAAACAGGCCATGAACACACCTTTCAATGTGAATATGAATCCTTATTCCATATGCAGAAGAAATCTATTTGAAGAGGCAGAAAAGTGAATTTGGACTGTCTCGTAACTGACCATAAACCATCACTGTACACACCAAATCCCCTTAAATTTATTTCCAATAGAAGCAGTGAAAATAGTTATGTCTTCATGCAAGTCAACAGTAGAATATACTGTTTTCTAGTTATTGATAAAAGAAAAGAGAAAGCTCATCAGGTGCAGAGAGGCTCAACTCAGATGGGAGTGATGAATGGGAGCCTACAATTTCAGAAGGGACAAAAATTGCTCAGCTCACTGAACAAAACACCAGCTAGATGGAGCAAAACTGTGCTCTGTAAAGACATTGTGGGTCAATGCCAAAGACAAAAGGGAGATGTTTGAACTGAAGGATAACACTGACAATGACTAAATAGATATAAACTAACCCGAAATAAATGCTGGCTAGAATAAGGAGGAAAGCTTCCCATTAGAGAGGAAATATTTACAACTGCTTCCCAACAGAAATGAGCAACACAATGAATCTGCTTTCAGGGTGGAGCTGAGGAAGATCCACAGTCAGATTACATGATGCAGTAGCCTATCAGAGTACTAAACCAGGGCATGTCCACAAAGACTGAACATGGTACTAGGTACAGGGCTAAATTAATGTCTCATCGTGATAATGTGACTGACTGCACAAATTTCCATAGAAGTCTTTCAAGACTGTTTTAATGCAAACCATTGTTTCAAAGTAATGTTTTATTCATTAAGAGAATGCCATAAGGTATCAGAATAAAACCAAATTTATGCAAAACATCTTTTCAACAAGTTTCTGTCTGTAGGAAGAAGAATAGTATGAATGTTAAACCACATCTGCTTCCCATTCTACAAATACAGCAGCAAAACCTGACAAGTCTTTTTCTAATGCATGTACATTCACCGTCATCTTCAGGCCCTGAATACATGTTTACTATCATTAACACAAACATCTGTACAAAGACTGACCACAAATACAAAGAAAAATAACTTAAAGGGGGGAAAAGTTTCTACAGGCAAACACAGGTACAATATAGAGCTTACTGCTGCACAGACCTTGTACACGCAGTTGGGAAGGACACAAATTTGAAGTACCTTTGATAAAATTTTCATTTTTCCAAATATGCAGTTGATTCCACACCAGAAAGTAATTGCTACAATAAATTTGGATGAAGCATCAAAGGAGAAAAAAAAAAGTTGTACATAAGTTGTAAAAGAACATGGTCATAAAGGAATAATAAACAGGATGCAAAAAGATAAGGAAAATGCTGGGAGTTAGAATAAAGATGCTGTTTTCAGTGAGGGAGGAAAAGTGCTATCATAAAAAAGAAGCAAAAATTATCACGTTCAACTTTTGACAAGCATATCAGTGTGATTTACCCTGTGTTAAGAGATGCTTTCTCCTATGTTTGTACACAGAATGACAGCAAGATTTACCAAGAACGAGGATCTTTTCGAATTTTAAAATGTTCTTGCTCTCTCTGTCAAACAAATGAAAACTTTCCACTCTCTTATGGTTTCCACAAGACTCAAAACCAAGAGAAATAAAAGTTACCCTCAGAGAGGAAAGAAGAAAACAGCTGCTGTTTAAAACATTGACTATACATAAAGAGCTCATTTAATATCAGATGAACAAACACAACATTCACCACAAGAAGATTTTTTAGCAGTGAGATTTTTTCTTTATAGTAAGATTTTTGCATCCCACTGTGAAACAGGAGAAAGGTACATATTTTAGAAAATAACAGCCACTTTCCTAAGTTGTAATAGAGTCAAAGTACCTCTTTAAGTAAAAGACACAAGCAAACAAATAAGGTTTTGAGGCTGAAAACATCCATTTCATTGTCTGGATATCATGGTGCTCTGCACAGTCAATTCCCGGATCATGTAGCTTTTTCTTTTTCTATCACTGCAGGAAGAAATTAAAAATAATTATAAAAAAAACAAAACCTGTCAGATGGCATCATGCAGAACTTGATTCATCCTTCTATCTGCTTTCAGATATAAGGAATTCTATTTCATGTTTTTGTTTCTGGAGTCACCTCACACAGCTCCGGTGCAAACAACAGCTCATTATTAGGGAGTTTACCAAGTTTCAAGAAATTGCAAAGAAATGCAATTCAGGCACATTTGAGAGAATAACCATCTACCATTAGGTATGTTCTCTCGTTCAGAAGAACCAACTATGCAGAAGCACCTGGTTTGGCCACTAACTTCAACCTCACAATGTTTTCGCTTATGGCTTATCACCAGGAGGGCAGAGCAGCAATTAGATTTTCACTTCCACCGGCCAGATTTAATATATTCCACTTCAAAGTCTACAACAACTGCACTTCAGAGTGTCAGAAAATGAAAACTCCTGTTTCCATTTGGTATTTCAGAAGGACCTTAAGGGGAGAAAACCAAGTCATCCCAACAGGAATTTTGCCAATATGTAATTACTGGACTCCCTACTTGCTAATGTGCATGAAGGATCAATATAAACGTCCTGTCACTCAGTGAAATACAACACAGTGTTACTGCAGGCTGGAACACTTGACCAGTGCTGACTTTAAAAGTAAAATTATAAAGTAAATATTAAAAAATGGGGTTGTTGGGTGTTTGTTTTTAAGCTACAAGATCCATTTCTTATGTCGTATAATTTTCCTTTCCAAATACTAAGCTAGCCTTGATTTTGCTTACTGAGACATTAATTGAAGTTACAACTTCAGCAATTTAGCTGCAACTTGTATTGGCCAACACATTTCTCATAACGAAATAGGAAAAATACCGAAGGACACGAATACTGAAGAAACTACTGAACTGTATAAGCTGTGTATGAAAGCTTCCTGAGGAATTATAAAAATGAGTACACACAAATAACTCAAATCAATGGATCTTTACTGAGACTATAGATTTCTGATATTATTTTAAATACCGAGGAAGATCTAATAGAGCAAGTTCACAAAGATCATAGGAATCATAAAATTAAAAAGCAAAACAGCACAGGAAAATGTAATGAAGTGCATTACAAAGGAATGCTGCATTAATCTAGCTCCGTATAGAATTTTTCATACTATTATGAAAAAAACTGTAAGGCTCAAATGACAGGGAAGAAGTAGGTATAACAACTAGGAGTACTACACAGGAGGAGGAAGACCTCAAAAGAGAAAGAATAGCTACCTAAATCTCAGCCAGGCAGAAGCTACAAGAAAGCAACGTGCAATCCAAAGGATTTCCATGGGGGAAGCATTGAAAAGAAATATTATTTGCATTACTAAGGAAAGCATTCTGATGAGCACTAACAGGCTGAACCAAGGAAAAGTGAAGTTTCAGTAGGACATCTAGAAATCTAGCATTTGGGCAGCAGCAACATCTCCCAAAAGAAACCATGAATCCTGGAAGAGTCTCAAACAGAATGGACAACACACTGCAAGATACATGGATAAAACAATGCACCGTGGGTCAAGAAAGGTGGCAAATAAGGTGGGAACTGAGGCTCCTTCCCAAGGCCAGCACCAACTCAGATGCATACCTCTGGTGTCAGCACACCGCCTTCCAGTCACACGTGTCTCAGCCCCAGCAGCAGCAGAGCTGCTTCCAGCAAATCCAAGTGCTGGGACAAGGCCAAAAAAACTGAAGGCAACATTGCTGCTGCAGAGCTGGTGGCCAGCTGGAAGATTTAAGTGATTAAAGTCAGCATGCAGGTCAGCACTTCTAGACCTTCTAGGCTGCTACTCCTTTGCTGGGCCTCCATTACTACAGGATATGTAAGTTGATATGCTTCTGAAAAGACAAACCATTTCAGTGATATATTGGACTGGGGAGGGGTAAAAAGGCAATTCTAGAAAAAAAAATTAATTATTAACAACACAATTTGATTTTATTTCCAATGCACATTTATAAGCGGTTCCAACATGCTGTGTCAAGCGATACGTTCTTATTTATGATTTTATGTACTTTATATTCCAGCTGCAGAATTCATTCCCTTGGCATTCATCATACTAGTCCAGCTAATATTTTTAGATGGTTTTAGCCTGATTACACTATTTCATGTTACTTATGTTCCTCAAAACAATCAAAAGGTATTTACAAGAGAAAGCTCTTGACACTGCTGACCAACAGAACACACACAAGTAAGCTCAGTTCAAACCTGCAAAGCGTGGGTGTATTTTCTTATGCACCAACCTATTTAGTATGCACATCCTACAAAAGCCCTTATTATAAACTGCTTCTCAATTGCCTTAGGTTACAATTAAGCTATCTTATCCCTTACACTCATCTCTGCAAACTGCTTTGCTACTGTATAGTAAAGGCATTCAAAAACTACAACCTAACTGAAGACTATACTAACTCTGACCTTGCTTCTTATGCAAATTATACTAAAAATAAATGAGAGAAAGCTACTACTTAACAAATTCACATTTTAAAGCTCCACTTGTTCCTTCATAAGAAATCAGTACCCGTGAAGATACCCCTGCAATCCCAGAAATACAATATTTATGGTGCAAATTTAAATTTAGACAGTGAAACATTTAATGTGGGGGCAAAAACTTTTTGCTCTTTCCCCTCAAATCTAAAACACATTGGTCACCTACTTAGCCTCCTTTACTGCAGGGTCTAAGCAACCCCAGTCTCCTGTCTCAATATCCCCGCAAGACAGGCTGGATAAAGCAGCCTGAGTCACAAAGAAACCTGCATAAAACTGAAGTCAGGACTTTCAAACACCAGTGTGTTGCTCTAGCCACTGATCATCCTTAGCTGCCACAATAAAAATGAATGAGTTCACCACACCACTTCTCTTAAGGAAAAGTTCAAAGTAGAAAGTACAGTCACAGTATGAGCTAGGTACTTTCCAGAAGCAGTGTTTTTGTTACCAATTCTCATGTTTAACATAATGAACTTCTTCTCCTGGAATTCTTAAAGGTTATCACAAAAAAAAAAAAAAAAAAAATTCTCTAAAGCCCCAGAACTTGTATTGATTTTTTTCTCCAGGAAGGGTGGCTGTTGATTTTTTCAGAGGGATCTGTCTCAAAGCGTTTAATGAGTGAAGTCTGAGATCAGGATGACCTGCTCTTCCCCAGAAGAGCATTAAAAGGGCAGATTAAAAACATGGAGGACCAGTTGTGAAGTTTAACAGATAATTATGAAAGCAATTGCAATGAAAATATTCTGAGGCGATGGGCCAGAATAAGGATAGCTATAAAAACTAAATTAACAAGCTAAGTACTGTCTCTCTTTCGAAGCCTGTTATCTTACCGTAGTTATATGTTTATCGCACCAATGCCTGTCACAAGTGCAGGGCATCATGGAACATGAATAAATGGTTTTTGCATTTTGAATGCACCATTATGTGGAAAATAACAGTATTTAGAAATATAATAATAAAGACTACAATCTATTCGTGGCCATTTTTTGAGACTGCAGGAAGCAGCTTGGACAAATGATGGTATAGTACACATCTTCTTTACAGGACATTTTATTCTCAATCCAAGGAGCTCACAATTAACCAGACTGCAAGAAATAAACTTGCATTACAGCCAGCTTCGATGCCATCCTGTCATACTTTAATATTGTTTCTTGGGGTATGAGAAACCACATGGAAAGAAAGCATTTTCCCTAATAAACATGAATCTAAGATGATAGCAAGCACACCAATTACTTTGAAGTACACCTGGAAGGATTTCGAAAGCAAATTTAAAGTAAAAACAGTTGACATAGGCAGATCATTTGAAATACCAATCTAGAAAGCTCACTAAAAGCAAGTGCTTACATCTGGAAAATGCAATCAAAGTCTAAAGAGATTAGGCTGAGATGATGTAAAGTTGGAATATTACATGCAATAAGCTTGTTGCTGAAGGGCAGATTTGCTTCTTTTATATCCTTTACTGGAAAACAAAATAAAACGTATTATAAATGTTATTTTAAGGAAGGTTGATGATGTCAGAGCGGAAGGAAATAACAGACATGGAGATTACTGTTCAGCCTCTGCTAAAACTAAGCAGTGACCAATATATTACACTGATAATCCATTTAATTTTCATCATTCTTAGCTCCTTCCAGCCATTCTTCTCCTATGCTGGTATCAGCATCCTGGCTTCCTGTTACGTGTTTGCACCAACTGCTCTAAGGGTCTATCCAGGGCAGAAAGCACTGGGTCAGAGCTGACAGCTTTGACCTACCAAGTACATCCAACCCAGCATCTGTCAGTCCTCCCTACAATGGAAAAACCAACCAGAAGCTGTGAGTATCAGCCCAGAGGCTCTGCTAGGACTGTTCCAGGCACTGTGCAGTGACAGAGGAGAGCTGAGCCTTAGGGGAGACCAACATGCTCACTGGATGGTGAGCAGCAGAGAATAATGTGTGCCAGTGCTCTTATCTTCAAAACACAAATCCTCTTGCCTTCTTCCCTTTCTTTCTATCAATATGGATTTCCCCTAGGTGTCCAGAACAAATAAAGCCTCTCCTACTAATGACTCATACCATTCTTTTGCCCTACTTGGATGGCAGGAAATGAAAGGTGAGATGCTATGTGACAACTTTAGGAGAACACATGAGGATGATGAAACTGGTCAGCAAACACACCCTGATTCAGACACACAACAGCCACTCAAATACTGGTTGGTGACATCCACCCTTTTATCATCAGTATTAATAAAAAATTCCTTCTGCAAATAACCATTTCTTTTTTTTTCCAGGGCTGCCTTAAATGAAAGACCCTAAGGCTACCTGGAACATGTGATGACAGGCAACTAAACTGATGACAGAAATGACCTGGAGTCATCATCTTCACTCCTAAATATCTAATTTTATCTCTTTTACGTAGGTACTTAATTTCTCCAAAGTCTCCATAACTTTTTCCAGTTAATATAACAACCTCCAGCAAGAACTTTCAACAGTACCCAATTAATTCAGTAATGCAAGACTCAAAGGTTGTCACTCCTAGTCTACAACTAACTCCAACTGTATTCTTTAGTCACTGTCCAATTGCCATTTCAAGACAACCCTCTAGTTCATGCTTGAAAAATGAGATGAAAAAGATTGGCAATCATCTATCATGCACAAACCTTGGAAAAAGCTATTCATCTGGAGGGAAAATGAAGTTTCTCCACAGAGACAGTAAGATCAAAGTCCATACCTTAAGTATCTCACAGTCTTAAACCAAATAAAGGAAGAGATATAAAGTACACGGAAGGTTCAAGTTTAAACACTGTCTTTTTGTTATAAATATAAATTAATATAGTGACTACACAATAATAGTTCATAAGGTGGATGGCAGGAATTTGGGCAGAATTCTGTTTTACTGAATAAGACACAAAATAGTTGAAAACCATGTACAAATTAACCATGTTCCCAACACAAATGGTGGCCCAAAGGCTGGCAGATAAAATCTTTCAGAGGAAATGCTTGAGACAAGCATAGAAAAAAAAAATACAAAACTCAAGTGGAAATCAGTATGGAAGAGCTTGGAAGGATATGCATTTAAGAAACAGAAATTGCTTTACAATATTTCTCTGCAGCCCAGAATAGAGGGGGGAAAAATGACAAGAAAAATTAAATTGAGATAGACTGAAGAGTTACAGCATTTCAGTACTGCACGGGTGTTATGCATTCTGCAGAAGAATGTATTCTGAAGAGGCTTGGAGGATTATAAAACTTGGGCCTTGAAAGATTTAACAGCCACCAAAACTCCGAGTGAAAAGCAACTGTGGTATCACAGATCACAAAGGCATAGCAGTTTGTTTAAGTGAATGAAAACAACATCTGCTGTATGATTTCACTACCACAGTGCATTTCTCTGCTGCTTTCCAAGGCATTGACACAATTCAATTGAAACGATTCTTAGAGAGACACTGCACTCACCAGTAGCACAAACCAGCAATGATCCTCTGGTTTTTGCTCTGCTATCTCTAAAGAAAGCCCTGAACTTCCACTCTGCTGCTGCTAGCAGCAGCTTATGGAGATGTCATTAAACTGGTGCAAACAGAAGCATATTGCAAACTTTTTCTCTACATTTTTGCTAATAAATTGAGAAAAAGAAATCAAAAAGTTTCGTTTCTCTGATTTTCCAGGCTGTTGACTCACACACTGGGGTCAGCACATCGTGTGTAGTTTATTCTTTCTGCTTATACCGCTCATTTTCACAACTGTGAAAAAGACTTGGGAAAAAAAAAAAAAGGCAAGGACATCAGCTTTCATTCATTAACAAAATATTACCTGGAGAAACTCTGCATTTACATATTTGTGAGTTTTTTCTTAAGTCTATAAGATCAAACATCTAAAAAAATAACATCTGTATCCTGTGGAAGGAATGCTGGAATATCAGTAGAAGTACACTCTGCAGCTGTGTGGAATAAATCCCAGAGCAGCGTGGCTGCTGCAATCTGGGGTCAGCGCCAGACCTGGAAGTACCTGGCAGGAGGGCAGCACTACAGACTCCCTCCAAGAACAATCAAATCTGTAATGAGACTTACACAAACATGTAAAGGTTTGCTGTGCAAGAAAGGGTAAGTACTTGCAGAAGAAGTGTACACTCATTTTACCCAGAAGAAAGGTAAACTTTTCTCTGTGACAACAGAATCAGTTCATCAGCTCTGTTGGTCATTTTAGCTTCCTGTTTCAGATGACCCATTTGATTTCAAATCAAGCCAGAACTGCAGATCCTCTTTCTCAAAGACATACAAGTAATTTTTCAGTTATCCCTGGGCTTCCTCAATGAAGCTTGAAGGGATCACAATAGCATGCTTTCCAGTCAGGAAGCAGGTCTTTGCCTGAACAAACAAATGGTCTTGACCAGGAAAGATGAAGAAAGAGATGTAATTTGTTCATCAGGTTAACACAGACATATCTCTGTCCCAAGACTGAAAGTGTCCAGACTAATTTTAATGCTCAGTGCTCTAAAGGACTTCTTTGAGCTAATACTGTATCTGTTTTTCAGATGCTGATTCTTGTTCAAATGAAAATCCTTATCCAACTGGAATTAGCAATTACTAAAAATCCAGTCTACAGAGCGATGGCATCACGAGCTTACTGCAAGTAGTGAGCTCATTAAAGCACTGTATAAATCAAGAGCTTCTAGGGTCATGTCTTATGACCATTAAGTTGATACCTTGAAACCCTACTAGTTGGAATACATATAAAATTCATACAAAACATATAGATGTTGAGCTCACTCGTAACAGCATGTCTTTTCCTAATTCTGCTCGTCTGCTTTCTTGCCTGAAGAAGTCTAAATCTTGCCTTCTCAAATATAAAAGTTAAGTCTCAACTAACATCTAGAACCTTGCCCAGCTTAATCAGGCCACACTCTTGTCCCGTTCTCCAGTTCCTCTGGTTAGAGAGGAGAATCGCATTATAACCTGGACTTGGCTAAGGGAAAATACCTTCCTGTTCACAATGTCAGCCAGAGATCCTTTAAGAGACACACACACTCTGCACATACCATTTCAGGGTCACACCAAGGACACTGTGTTCAGAAATCATGTCCAAAGGAACCAAGGAACAATGCAAAACCAAATTTAAGAAACTAAAGCCCCAGGACATAGCTGGGAAATAGACATGCCGCTGGAGACTAATCTCAAATTTGAAATAAAGTTTGGAATTTCCTTCAGGAAAGCATTGCAATGTGCAGGGCAGGTTGAATCACCAGTTGGTGGAGAGGCAAAGAACTGAAGTGGAATCTTGCAAGGCTGAGGAAGGGGCACAAAGGGTGCAATCTCGCCACTAAGACTGATAGAGAGAACAGCTTCTACCTCCCAAACTCCAGACACACTGAAGTACATACTCTGCCAGAGAATGATGGACCTGACTGTAAAGGAGATTGTGATCCTAGAGATGATGGTTGTAATGATCATTTAGAAATATCTGTTTTTCAGACACTGGTCACAGTGCCCATGCAGCATATTTCTTCAAGGAAATTAATTTTTAGAAACAGGAAAAAAAAATCACAGACACTCTTTTTTTTAAGCTAACATAAAAACTCTGAAAACTTATAATTGTATTTTCAAGTACAAAGAAGGGTCTCTGCCTGAAACCTTAAATCTAAACAGTACCAGCAAAATCACTGAGCTTGCCTCTTTGGGCAGATTCAGATCAATTAATGGTAAATGATTGACACTAAAGCAGTGTAGCTCTGAGGTTTTTTTTACTGCAACCTTCTCTAGAATTTCTCTCTTCCTGACATATTCTTTTGCTCTTTGTAGTACTTCCACAAAGACAGAATAACTAAGCACCTTTAATTCATGCAGCAGCTCAGCTTCTCTGCTAAGGGACGGAAGAATGAGTGCAATTAATGAGGCAGGTGCAAAGAGCCCCCCAGCTAGAAGGCAATCTAAGGTAGGCAGCTTTGTAGCTTTGCCCTGACAATCACTTGCAAGTGGGTTCTCCTCTAGCATTATAATATCATGTTTTGATATACATTTTGAATTAAAAGAACTCTTTGCATTTTATTAGCCTTTCATAGCCACAAACCTTTCCATGGTCCTCTTGAGGTAGTCAGAGAAACAGCCAAGTGTGTGAGCATTCGCATGTGTCACAAGATAAAACAACCATACACTGCCGAGCTGTAGGGACTGGAGACAATTACCAGACTTCCTTTGAACATGTTTGCATTGATAATTAAATCTTTCTTCTTAAAAAAAAAAATCTTTCCCACTTATCTGTGAAAGGCACCAGCAAATATAGAAAATGCATTACATAAGCAGCAGTTTCACACACACGACACAACAAACTGACTGAAGGCTTTTTGTCTTTCAGTTATGACAAAAGTTTTTAATCTGTGATTAAAAGTTCATTAAAAGTAACTTAAAAGTCAGCAGTGTTCCTTTACAATCATTTATTTTAAATTAATCTTCCTATTCCTAGCTACAAATATATATTCTGCAAATTCATATCATGCAGTTCATAAACCTGCCTCAGTTTGCACACAAGAAAAATTACATTGTACAAATGTCACTGCTCTGTTACCATTTGGAGTGGCAGATGTCCAACTACCAACTGTACAAGTATTGAATATGAAGTACTAATTATAGAGTAATCAAATGCTTTGTTAAACCATATTTAAGAATTTTATTGTTGCTTAATAACTACACACATGTTAGTAGATAAACACACATGTGGTCCATTAGCACAGCATCTGCCAGGTTTTAAGCATATCCATAACATGATAGGTAAGTAAGGACTGATGATTGGAGAAACCAACTTTGTAAAAGCCTTCAACTCCATTTTTCAACGAAGGCTGGTGGGAAAACTGAAAATTAAACTGTCATGAGATAAAAGGGAGAGTTGCATCATAGATGAAAGATAAAAAGCAAGGAAGAATTTAAAATAATATATAAATCATTAGTGATGGCAAAATGCATCAAAACAGTGTGACAAGACTATCTTTAGGCTTAAGCCAAGAACGTACTTTTACAGTCTAGGAAAGGAAATAAATTAATGCAACAGTATTTGCCACTGATTCAAAATCAAATAGAAAGAAAAAAAAATGACAGCAGAGACCATCTGGCTTATGATTTTGCTTCTGCTACATTATTCTTTGGAGAAAGCAAACCCTCTTTCAACTTTTTTTTGTCCACAGCACAAACAGAAATCTAGAAGTGTTCATCCTAAAATGCACCACACAGCTGAGCACTGTTCTGCACACTCCACTTGACTTTACACTCGCCATCAATTAGTTTAATGCTTCCTTAACCTTTTTGCTTGCAGTGTCTCCTCAGCTGAGGGTGCTCCCTCGAGAAGCCAGATAAATTTCCAGAGGAAAGTTGTGATGTGGTTTCCTCCAACACAGTCATTAAATTTACACACTCAAATCCCTTTCAGTCTTAAAGTCTACAGGCCTGTGACATCGTCTTTCATTGAAACACTCTTTAGAACTCGTCTGTGTCATGTCATCTTTAAACCACTCCATCTCAGCCAGGCAATTGGGCTGATCACACCCAATTAAACTTGATGATGTTTCTCTCATCTGCCACTTTATCACTGAAAGGACAGGCAGAGTTCTTGAAGGCAGACAGTCAGCTTTATTTTAGTTTTCTTACTCTCACATAGAGAATACCTAGTCCAACAGTCTCTGGATGCTTTCCAAAGCCTCTAGCAAAAAAAGCAAAATGTAACAGGACACCCACGAGGAACAAGTGACAGTTCATACGTGGCAGTACAAATTCACCATTAATGGCATCATTTTACATTAAGAGAAGTAAATTAAGTAAATTTTGCAAGCTTTTATGTTTTAAAGTAATGACCCCCATGGAAAACAGAGATCTGTGCATCTTTGGCAGCTGTCTTCTCTGAGCAATGCCTAAAAAGAAACAACAGTATTTTTGTGTCAATGTTCACAATGTAGAGAATGCCTGTATGGCACTCTATGCTTTCCAAGATGTGAGATAATGAGACATCTTACGCTGAACAACACAAGTAACAGTAATCTTATCTCAATCTTTTGTCTGAGGCAAAAATCAGAAGGCTTTAAGGAAGTGGAACAAAAATAGCTAGAAACATGGGCAGATTCTCATGACATGAGTAGATTTTTTTTCCTAAATAAGAGTCCCATAAGGAAATCCCAGTTACAAGAAGTCACTTACCAGATCTCTAACAAAAACAAAAGCTAATGGATTTAACTCTGGTAATGATAATAATAAAAAAAATATTTTCTTATACAAAGATACCAGAACGTGCTGAGACAAGACCAGAAGCCAAGAAAGAAACAATTTCACCAATTCCTTGAGAAGCCTGAAGCAATGTTCTAGATGCTTGCTGCTGTAAATGCCAGCATAAGGATATACTATCTCTAAACCAGTCATATTGTAGATGACGCATATTACTTGTGGACAATGATAGCTCAAAGCAACATAACTGGAAACATGACTCAAGTTTGATCCAAACTGGAACACAGCATTCTGTTGATAACAACAGCAAATTTGCCCCCGTAATTCTCCTGACTGAGAATTATAAGCCCTCATGTATCACATAGGGCTCCTTTGAATCTAAAATATTTATCTGAATTGGTACGACTCTACATGCTTTCAGCAAAGCAAATATGTGACGATTAGTTGTATTCACTCATCATATTCTACAAGAGAAAGTCTTCTTACAGGAATGACTGAATGCAAGAAGAGTAAGGCTCCTGTCATAGATATTCACATCAAAACAGACCCTCAAAACTCAATGCCACATGGGCTAAACTGGCCTGAAACATCAACCCTGCTAAAATAAGGAGTAAGCTGTAACATTTGAGCAATAAGTGCTAAAAAACAGAACCTATATTTGCCCTTTTTCTATTTGCTTATGTGGGAGGATGGCGAGTTTATCCTTTACTATTTTTCTTAAACAAGTGTAAAAAAGTTGAGATAATTCAGCTTTCAAGCACTGGGACCTGGAAAGGTTTAGTTTTAAAGAAGGAAGAAAAACCAAAACCATGACTATTAGCCCTCCAGCACACAGGAGTCAATCAATGAGAAACCCTGAAAAAGGGATTACTACACCATGCAATAGGTTTGATCAGTCAGGCACATAGGACTCATTTTTAGGCTTAATAGACTTAAGCTCGCAAAACAATTCTTTTCAACTGGTTTTCCATGTCAATTGGTTTAATATTCTACAGACGGATGCAGAACAGTTAGTCATCCACCTCCACAGGGGAGAAAAACTGACTAGATGAGACTCACAAAGGAAGAAAAACCATTTTTCATTATTAAAAAAAACCCTGAACTTTTGAATGCATATCATTGTGTTTGGGATACATCAAGGACATGCAAGTATGAAATGCTACACCACCACCTTACCCCACTTCCACATGGCTCACTACAGACAATTGATAAGTCACCATCATTTACACTAGTTCTTTAAGGAGTGAATGGCAAGGAACCGCATGTGGGCTTTTGGAACACAATGTAGCAATTTTGTACTAAAAGTAGCATGCTGAAACCAACTTGCTAAATGGCACAAAAATGTAATTTGCACAACAAGCTTTTTGTTTGGTTCTTCAGCCTGCAACCTATTTGGTTTGGACCTACCAGTATTCTTCAATCTTTGGGCCTCCAAAGTTTCTTATAAATTATTAATAACAAACATTTAATGCAAACATTTTTACATACAATCAACTTTACCTGAGTGGTACCAAGTCAGAAACTGATTTTCACTCTTCTGTAAGGTAAAACTTCAAATAGTATCTCTACAATACTTACTGCCTCAGACCCTGAAAGCACTGTTACAGAACCACTGTTGAAGAAAATCTATCCCATCTTGGCATCTGGACTGAAATTAGCTGCTGTTAAGCTAACCCTACACCAAAGCAGGCTTACTTACTGTTTTGCATTTTAAACTTACACCATTTAAATGCTTTATCTTACAGCACAGCCCTTATACATAGGTTTGTTTTTTTTTTTTCAATGTCACTGACAGACCAACAAACCACGGTCCCAAATACTAAAACCATAAGGAGGGACCAGACCTTGTATAGCTAGTCCCTTTTTCTTCAGAATGCAAATCTTTCTGCCTCCCATTACTCTGATCCTCATCTCCCTTCTCCTGAATAATCCAAAAGCAGACAAAAAGTATCAGTTAACAAGGCCAACAATGCAGGGATTATTTTAAAAATTTACATGCTAGTCAAATTTATTTTTACCTTAGTCAAGAAACAGAACTTCCTCTTCCCTATGAGAATTATCTCACAAATTATGCTTGACAACAAGGAAACACAAAAATACACATTCTGCAAAAGTCTCATTCTATTTAAACTTCTAAGTTTGTCCCTTTTTAAGAGTATTTAATTTTGTTTCCTTTTCAGCCAGCGTGCCCCTTCTCAGCCATAAATCTACACACCAACTTCCTTTTTCCTCTGAGCTTCTAAGCTGCTTATGCTGCTGTTGTTCATTTCAGATCCTATTCTCCTTCCTATTCCTACACTCTGAAGCCTCTTTCACAATTATTCATTTTGGATCCTCACCCATGTCACTGTTTGCAACCAGGAGTCACAGCTTGGCATGGATACCAAGAACCCTCCATCTTCTGCATGCCAAGCTCTTCCAAACCGCTGCGGAAGCATCCCGGCTATGTGAAAGGCCTCTCAGATTGCCCACTTCAAGCACTTCAGGGGAGGTTCAAGCACTTCAGAGTAGGTGAGCCCGGTCACTTTAGCACCCAGAGCCCCAACACTTCAAAGGCAGCCACCTACCTTAAACGTGTGAAAGTTCTTTGTAGCACAGGGCGTCTGCCAGGCAGCAACACATAACAATAACTACTACACCCTTTAAAATCGCTGCCCAGGATACAAAAATATTTAGTTTTCCAACAAAACCTCAGGACATAGGGCTTGACCTTTTATCACCCGCAAGACACTCCTTTCTCAAGCACCTGATGGATGACCCTGTAGTTGAAGCCCCTTTATTCTTTCCCTAAAACATGCTAAATCCTGACTGTTTCTGAATAACAGAGTTTTGAGTTCAGACCAATGGCCTGCTCTCTTGCCAGTGCTGTGAGCTATTCTAAAAGACAACCACGTGAAACGGAGCGACCCTTCAAGCCTCGCTTAACTCCCACCACCTGCAGCAGAGCCAGCTGACTGATGCTGGTCATCACAAGGCACCAAAGACCAAAGGAAGGTGTCTTCCCTGGATGAAGACGCATCTTGCATAGGAAGGTAGCTTTTCTCTCCCTGAGCAGTTTCACCTGGTTTGACCGTGCAGGCTGGGCAGATGGTTCCACCTCAAGGGGAGCAGAGCAGCAGACCCGTGCGGTTTTACAGCGTGGCACCCCAAGCACGACTCCAGCGAGAAGCCCTCTCCTCACCCATGCCTGTGGTGCCACACAACCACCCCAGCTCCCCAGGATAACCCTCAGGACCCACCTCACCTCACCGGCCACCCCATCCCGCCCGCCTCCGCAGGCCCCCGGCACCCCCGCCCCAGCCCTGCTATCCCTACGGACACAGGCCGAAAGGACACGCTTGGGATGGGGGCTCAAACAACTGGGGAGAGAGGGGCTGCACCACCCCGTGCTTCCGACACGGATTTGTGGGGGAAGGCGGTGGAAAACACCCATTTCCACCCACCAGCATTGGCTGAGGGGTAGCGGCACCGTCACCCCGCAGGAAAGAGGGGCCAAGGAGAAGGAGGCATTCCCCCGCCGCGGGGAGAGAGCACCAAGGGCTGCGGACAGGGAGAAGGAGGCGGCAGCGGGACGCGGCCCCCGGGGCCAGGGCAGGAACCGGGGCCGGAGCGGCCACTCACAGAACTCGGCGATGTAGTAGGAGACGGCGTAGTTCTCCTCGCACCACTCCAGGGTGGAGGTCGGCGGCCCCCAGTAACCCTCCCGGTCGGCGGCCGGAGCCATCGCGGCGCCCGCTCCAGGCTAGAGCTGAGCCGGGGCACGGGGGAAACGGAGGGAGAAGGGCGCCGGGCCCGGAGCGCAGCGGCGGCGGCGGGAGAGCGGGCGGGGCCGGCGCTGGGCCCGCCCGGCGGGGAGGAGCCGCCGTCGCCATGGGGACGGGCTGCGGCCTGCCGGACGGGCAAACCGGGTCGGGGAAGCACTTTGTGGTGAAAAACTTGGATATGGGGAAAGTCTGTGGGGAAACACCGGTGTGGGCCATGCTTGGCTCTCAGGGAACTCGCGCGATGCCCCTATGAGGATGAGGCGGGACATGCAACAACATCACGGCGTTCTCCACACTCGCTTTTCAAGCTGGTGCGGGGACAGTGAGGAAGTTTCTTCCCTCAGCTTTCCACTCCGGTTTTCCTTATAGATTTCATGGAGGGTTTGTAAGGCGACCGAGGCAGCGTGCTGCCTTCATGTTGTTGAAGCACAGCTTCACAACACCACAGAATGATTTGGGTTGGAAGGGACCTTAATGACCATCCAGTTCCAACCCTCTGCCATGGACAGGGACCCTTTCCACTAGACCAGGTTGCTCAAAGCTCCGTCCAGCCTGGCCTTGAACACTTCCAGGGATGGGGCATCCACAACTTCTCTGGGCAGCCTGTGCCAGTGCCTCACCGCCCTCTCACTGAAGAATTTCTTCCTGAAGGCAATGAAGAGAGAAGCGTTCCTCGTACTCGTGGGCTGGGAGAAGGAAGGAGGTTTTTTATAGCACTGCCTACTAAAGGGGGTTTTCCTCTCCTCTGATGCCTTATTTAGTTTCCTCAGTGCTTACTATGCGTACTATACTTACACCCATAATATGCAAAGTGCTTCTCAAGCAAAGTTGGTATCCAGAGGCAAATACAGTCTAAAAATGGAAAGACTTGAGACACAAGGGAAAAGAATAAAGTGTACAAGTAGAGGCCTGATAATACTGTGTGTGTTTTGTGTTTCAGAAGGCAATCCAAAGACTAGAAGAGAAGCTTCGGGCAGAACTTGGGAGCTGTACACGGTGCTTACACCCTGCTGGCCTGCAGAATTTATTTTAACTGCATATAAATACAGACTTCTTTTTCCACATATTATTTCTTCTCACCTTTCCTTCTGTAAGCTAAGACATGCCAATCTAAACACAGACCTTTCATACTGTAAATACTGCTGTTTCAGAATGTATACATCTATCTTGAAGACTATCTTGCCTTCTGAAGTTCAGTTTGTATATAATTGCTTCCAGCATCAGGTAGAGATGTATTTAACACATATCTCTACCTTTCATCATACTGTAACGCACTAAAATGAAATTTATTTTAGTGGTTGCAATGACACTATACCTAAATTGTCAAAACATCATCAAAATCCCTGTGGATTTTTATATGCAGACCTGTCTTCCTATATTTTTCAGACCTAAATTACTTCCACAGATTTAGATGTTCAAGATTGGGGTCTGAAAAGTACCAGACTGATATATCGAGATATATAAAACCAGCTGTAAACAGTGAGGAGGATTCTGGCCTGCTTGATGCACTTTAGCTTTTCAGACTTTTGAAGGTAGTAATAAGGAAATTTTTAGGACTCTGATTTTTGTTCTCATGATAAACCATTTTAAGATTAGAAGTTCTTGACAGAAAAATAATTTAAAATTTGAAATTGCAGTTGTTCAGAAACTAAGGAGAGAACTGTGAAATATTTAAAGTATTAACTAATAGTTAAATATTTATTCACCAGGAGCAAAAATGGCAAAAACATGGAAAAATGTAGGCAATTTTTATAATATTGAATTACAGATGTCTTTAAATAAGTAATTAAAAATATTGGTGCTTGTTTCTTTTCTCATCACGTGCATGCTGGCCACAAGAAGATTTGCCACCACACTAGAAAAAGAAGTCAGACATGAAACTAGCTTTAAAATTGGGCAAGATAAATTAATGAAGGGTTTTATGTGGTAGATGCCAATAATGTAGGCTATCATCCATTCTGATTTCCACAGAAATACAAGAAAAATTCAAAGGTAGGCCTTAATTTCAATCACTAGGGAATTTTTATTTATTTGGCATGTTTCTGGAGTATTCTCCATCACAATATGCATTCACTTCTGACTTGTTCTGTAGCTTGGTTCTTTGCTTTTGAACTCTGACAAACCTTTCAGCCACTGAACTCAGAAGGATGGTATTGAAGAGGCAGCCCCAAACTATTACAATAGATGTGGTTTTTTTCCCCCGATAATGTTTTGTAGAGGTAAAACCTGACTTCCATAAAACCAACTTTGACTGCATCAGCTGTTATAAGAATACATATTAAAATCAGTACTTTTCCTCTGTAACCTTGAGCTGTGCCTTGTTCTGTCCATTACTACACTGAATATAATGTGACAGCCTGAAGTTCTTTGCATCTAAACGTGGTCTATCTGATTATAGGATCAAACCTACCTCTGTCCAGGCATTGGGCTTTCTTTGTCTGATCTGTACAATCTATGGAGGAAATGTCTTGTTTCTGAAATAGGAAAAACCAAACAGAGCTACTGAAATGCTTATTTTTGCTATTACTAAAAATGTCCTTGTCATGCCGATGGAGTGGTTTCCTGTGGCCTCAGGTTTCCTGTGGCAAAGGATCCTCTTTCCATCCAGTTTAATGTTGCCCTGAAACCTTGTGGTTTAACTGATCAGTGGGTAACTGAATCATGTCGGTTTACACCACTAGAGGGATATGTCCTGTCACTTTAGTGTGTGGATCCGGTAGTATTTTGCTTGGCAATGGGAAAAGACTGCTATTGAAGAATGGCACATATTCAGGTCCTTGTGATCAGGTAAATTCAGGTAATGACACCTGAGGAACGCTTTTATCTCTCTCTGCCTTGTGCAAACACTTTATCATGGCTTGCGCTGCTGGTTGTTTTATTTCTGCATAAAATGAGACCTAATAAGCAGATTGTTTAGAACTCGTTATGGAGACATATACTGGGGAAGATTGTACTTGTTCCCTCTTATCAGTATATGTGTGCAAAGGGGAACATAAAATTGATGTAAAATCTTGAAGATGTTTTCACTGCTTGGTTCTCATAATGTTAAAATAGCAATACCGGTCACAAAAATAAAACTGAATTTTGTCCTGTATATTGCCTGTTCAAGTTCTACAGGTGATTACCCTCGAATGGTTTGGGTTGGAAGGGATCTTAAGGATCCTCTAGTTACAACCCCCCACCCCCACCGTAGGCAGGGACCCCTTTTAAAAGACCAAGTTGCTCAAAGCCTCGAATAATTCCAGGGATGGACATCCAAAGTTTAACTGGACAACCTGTTCCTGTGCCTCACCACCCTCACATAAAAGAATTTCCTCCTAGTATCTAATCTGAGTCTGCCTTCTGCCAGTTCAAAACCATTTCCCCTTGCCCTAAGACTCCATGCCCTTGTCGAAAGTCCCTCTCCAGCTCTCTTGTAGCCCCTTTAGATGCTGGAAGGAGCAATAGTCTCCCTGGAGCCTTCTCCAGGCTGAACAATCCCACCTCGCACAAACTGTGTCCACAGAAGAGGTGCTCCAGCCCTCTAAGCATCTTGTCTCTCTTCTAAGGCCTTTTTTTATTGGGTCGTAGCATTGACACCATTTTAGGTGTGGAATCCTGAGTCGTGCCTCTCAGCTCTAAAGTCTTACTTTCCATGATAAGGATGGTTTCTAAATACTTGCAGAAAAGGGCATAAACACCTCTAGATTCTGCAAGCCCAATCCTGTGTAACACGTAATTTACCCCACTGATTTATATGCAAATATCATGAGTAAGATACTAAAAGTAGGATTATTAGAGATTGAATCAGATTCTTTGTAATGTGCCATGAAGTTTGAGGGCTCTTTGTGAGCACTGGTGCCAAGATGATGATAATTACGCCTGGAGTAATATCATAGTAAGTTATTGGCACCTGAATGAGTGAAAAAGAGAAGTTGTTTCCTGACATGAAGAAGGATCCAAGAAACCTTAACAGATCTGATTGCCTGCTCATTGTTAGGTAAAGCAGAAATGCCTGTGCTGGAGTTAAATGGAGTCAGGCATTTGTAAATTATCATCAAGGGGACTCATGTCCTAGAGCTATATAAATATTCATAATTTCCCCAGTGTAATATGGCTGTTCTTAGTCATATTCTGAAGGCTATTGTTGCATTTTGGCAACTGATTGCAGTGGTGAATGACGGCATCACAGATTGCAGCTCTGGGGATGCTGTGAGCACCCAGCACTGATGGGCTCAGATATGAATACAACCACCTGAATAGTGTTATAAAGGATTGGAATGGAAACAGGGGCTCCTGAGTGCAGATATTTAGGGAAGGAGGTGTGAATTGCCAGGGACAGAACATTTCCTCATGCAGAGGGTGGTTCAGTCCTACAACTGATCCTCAAAGCAGTTTTTAGGGAGGTATTTTCTTCCCTCCACCCTTTTTCAGCAAAAGCCTGTCTGCTCAGGTCTATCAAGATGTATCCCAAACCCTTTAAAATCAAAAGCTGAGGTAGGTGATACTATCCACAGCAGGCCCTATTTTACCAAAATGAGGATATTTGCTTTCTTGTAGCAGTGGATTAAGCTGAAGCTTTTATGCACTGGTGGTTACTGCTCTGTAAGCACACAGCCTGCGTAGGTGTCTCTAAGCACCTGCAGCTTTCAACCCATTGTACTATATGAAGTAAAATTCATGTCACTTTGCACTAATTTTCAGGGTTGAAATTGGTAAGGGAGGAGATAAACCTGCTGTTCATCCATTCCCGAGGGAGAAGCAGTTGACACAGGGAGAATTGTGCAACAAGAGCTCTTCTCCACTTATCAGAGCTTAATTCACCCTTATATGTGAATCAGAGCCCGTACCAGCTGCAAAATGTCTATGGTAAATGTATGCTGGTTTAAGCTGAAACATCAAATGAAAATATGTTAAGAGAAGGAGACTTTTGGAAAGCACAAATGGCATGTGCCTCTATCTCAGTGACTCTCAAAGGAGTCTGGGAATTGGTTTGCCTTTGTGCTTTGGAAATCTTCTAGTGCTTTAAAATAGCAGAAGCAAATACCATAACAGTTCATTGTTTACACTTGTAAACAGCTTTCTCTTTAGAAAAAAGCATAGCAAACTTTTTCTGCCTGCTAATTTACATACATAGATCTCAAAATGAAGAGACTCACACGAAGTTTGTAACAATATTTAAGTGTGTTTTGAATCCTACTTTACAAGCTCAGTTCACTTTCTTAAATGCTGGCGTCTTGTGGCATTAGAGATTCTTTCCGAGCAACAGCTGAAGGCCAGGCAGGACGCCCTGGGATTACTGGAACTTCTCTACATCCACCGTTGTGTCCTATATGGTGCTCAGATGATTTGTCTCCAAGGCCACTTAATGTCTATGATTTTATGAACTGAATTAAGCTTAGATGTCTGGCGTTTTGGCTGGATGACATCAGGTAAGGTCATGAATCCCAGGTCCTTACTCTCTCCTGAAAAAGAATTTGATTTGGTTTGAGGTCAATGAAGCTCCTGTTAGGTTTTCTATACTCATTGCGTCCATGGAAGGCACTTATCTAATTGGTCTTGGACTCACTTTGACCTTAGCTGGCTGGAATTGAGGCATTTATGGAAAGCAGTCTTACTTAGAATCATAGAATCATGGAGTCATGAATGTCGGAAAAAATCTCTAAAATCGCTGAGTCCAGCTATTAATCTACCACCACCATGCTCAGCACTAAACCATGTCCCCCAGTGCCACATCCACAGGTTTTGTGAACACTTCCAGAGATGGAGATTCTACCACTTCCCTGGGTAGCCTGTTGTTTCTGGATATTATACCATTCATTGCAGTCACCTGTCCTTAGGACAAATTATAAATTCTGTTTGAAATCCGAGAGGAGATAGATCCTGGAGGTTGAGAGTCATGATACATGGGCACTCTACAGTGCCTGAACAGGCAGCACGGAGTCCATTTGGGATGCAAATGACAGTTGCACTTTTTGGATGGTGAGAACAGGAGCAACATTCCTCTCTTTTTGTTCCTATCCTAGCTCCCTTCCCATGAATGGAGACAAGAAGGAGTGTGGAGGAGAATACATCACTAGTTCTCCCTTGTAATCAGCTCATTTTGGGGAAGAGAAGGGAGGGTGCTGGCAGCTAGCAATTAAGGTAAGGATCTATACATATAGATATATCATGATGTTGCTGTGGAGCAGAGGTAAAAAAGTTGTATTCCAACGAACATGTTTTCAACCCTGCAGGAAATATTTTGTAATGTTCATGATTTATGTGACTTGACAGCATTCAAAGCCATTGGGTGGATTAAGCAGCTATTTCTTGATGGTAGCACCTACCTTGTGCAGGCAGATGGCCATCAGTAGCAAGCTTTAGGGTGTCAACATCAGTTTGCTAGCCTGTCCTGCCAAGGCTTTTCAAGCTGAGGCCTTCTCCCATCTATATTCATACTGCTAAATTTTTGGGTATCACTGATTTCAGGTGTGAACTGCTGGTGTGTATCTGTCCTTCCCAATCATGCCAATTTGAGTGTATGATCACAGGCTCATAGAATCATAGAATGGTTATGATTGGAAGGACCTTAAAGATCATCTTGTTCCAACACCCCTGCAATGGGAGACAGGGACACCTTCACTAGACTAGGTTTCTCAAAGCCCCCTCCATACTGGCCTTGAACACTTCCAGGGATGGGGCATCCACAGCTTCTCTGGCAACCTGTGACAGTGCCTCACCACCCTCACATTAAAGAATTTCTTCTTACTATCCATGTAAGCCTACCCTCTTCAGTTTAAAACCATCTCCCCTTGTCCTATCACTGCATGCCCCTGTAAAAAGTCCCTGCCCAGCTCTCATGATCAGTTGGAGGTTGGTCAAGGACAGCTCAGTGACCACCTACTGCAGGAATGGAAGTCCCAATGATATAAAGATTACTTAAAGCAAATATTGAAGGAAAAATATTGTCAAGAAGCAAGAAACTGGCTGGAAGACAGGTTAATCTGGTCTGTGTGGGAGAAGGGCTGAAACTTTTTTTTATCCTAAACCAGTAGTAGGAATGTATTTGGAATAATTAGCCATTGTCAGTGTTTCCCATTTTCTTATAACTTTCAGTTGAAGGAAGAAAGCATGCATAAACCATTCATTACCTGTATTTTGTGTCATGAATCAGTTAGTGTCTGAACATGAAAGGTGATTTATCATACTCTATAAACCCTATCCATCCAAATTGTGCACTGCTTGTCACTTGGTCTCATGGACAGAAAAAGCAATTTCCTTATATTGCTACTCTCCAAAAAATCTCTGGAACAAAAGGAGAAAACCACTAGGAACAAGCAAAGTCTCAGTGGTAAGAAGATGCACATATATTAAAATGTCAAACATCTAAAAAAACTTAAAAATTTGAAATATCTTCAGTTGTACTGCACCAACAGTAGGGAAGGCAGCTGCTATTCTTTTCCTTGATCTCTAGGAAAATGGCATATTTACCCCAAGCATATGCAAATTTTTCTATTTAGCCTGGAAATGAAGCACATTCTGCTCATGTAATGTTATATTTCTTTCATTTACTACAGGAAGGAGGAGGAAAGGAAGGATCAAGTCATCATTTACTTGATAAAATCCTTTGTTACTTTTCTGGGTATCAGTTAATTACCAGTGAGCTAATCAACTTACACCTCAGCCAGGCTCTTTTCTTTAACAAGTTGTTAATAGAAGAGGCTGCTCAGACAATTCAAATTTACTTTATTAGCATAGCTTGGATATTTCAGACCTATGAACTAAAGGGGGATAAAAGGAAACACAAAGAAATACAATAATACGTTTCCACTTCCCACTTTTTTCTGGGGTAGCTTGTGTCTCTCCATTTCCACAGTAAATTGTTGATGAGCTGCCTCAGTAGGACAGCTCATTAATAGACAGGGAAAGAAGGACATTTTATGGAGTTTTTCTACCAAGGACCCGACTTTATTATGGCATCAGCTATCAAGAAGTGGAGCTGATGTCACAGAAGTGAGTCATAGAATCATAGAATGATTTAGGAAGGAAAAGACCTGTTAGGATCACCAAGCCCAACCACTAACCCAGTACTGCCAAGGCCACCAATAAACCATGTCCCTAAGTCCCATACCTCAATGTCTTTCAAATCCTTCCAGGGATGGTGATGGAACACCATATGATGGAAGAAGGTAGCCTGATCCAAAGCTTGACAATAATTTTGGTGAAGAAATTTTTCCTGATATCCAATCTAAACTGGGGAAGAAGACCAACCTGACTGAAAAGGAAGCTTTCACTGGAACTCTGGGAAAAAAGGGAGAGTATATGACCTTTGGAAGAAGGGGCAGGCTACTCAGGAAGAGTACAAGAATGCCATTAGGTCATGTAGAAAGATAATTAGAAAAGCGAAAGCTCAACTAGAATTCAATCTGGCCACTGCTGTGAAAGTAATAAAAAATGTTTTTATAAAAATATTGACAACAAAAGGAGGGCCAAAGAAAATGTCCATTCTTTATTGAATGCAGGGAGGGACATTGTCACCAAGAATGAGGATAATGCTGAGGTACCTAATACCTTCTTCACCTCAGTCTTTAACGGTAAGGCAAATTATCTTTAGGACAACTTTCCCCCTGACCTGGTAGATAGGGATGGGGAGCAGAAGAGACCCTCAGTAATGCAGGAGAAAGGGTTGGGGAGAATCCTGTTTAATACCTTTGTTGATGTTCTGGGTGAGGGGAACAAGGACATTCTCAGTAAGTTCACAGATTACACCAAGTTGGGTGGTAGTGTGGATCTTCTGGAGGGTTGGAAGGCTCTGCAGAGGGATCTGGACAGGCTGGATCCATGGGTCCAGGCCAAGTGCTGGGTCCTGCCCTTGGATCACAACAACCCCTGGCAGTGCTACAGGCTGAGGGCAGAGTGGCTGAAAAACTGCCCAGTGGAAAAGGACTTGCAGATGCTGTTTGACAACCAGCTGGCCCAACATGAGTTAGCATGTGCCCAGGTGGCCAAGAAGACCAATGGCATCATGGACTGTATCAGAAATAGTGTGGCCAGCAGGACCAGGGCAATGATTGTCTTCATGAACTTATGCACACCTCGGATCCTGTGTTCAGTCCTGAACCCCTCAGGACAAGACATTGAGATGCTGAAATATGTCCAGAGAAGGGCAGTGAACCTTTGGTCTAGAGAGTGAGTCATGTGGCTGAGGGAGCTGGGAGTGTCCAGTCTGGAGAAACTGAGGTTCAGGGAAGAACTTACGCTCTCTACAGCTACCTGAGAAAAGTTGTGGCCAGGTGGGGGTCAGCCCCTTCTCTCAGGCAACTTGTGACAGGACAAGAGGGCATAGCCTTAAGCTGTGCCAGGGGAGGTTCATTTTGGACATCAGGAAGAATCTTCACTGAAAGGGTTGGTAAACATTGGAATGGGCTGCCCCAGGGTATGTGGTTGAGTCACCACCCCTGGAAGTATTCAAGAAACCACAGGATGTGGCATGTAGTGCTATGGTCTAGTGGGTATAGTGATATTTGGTTCAAGGTTGGACTCGATGATCTTGGAGGTCTTTTCCAACCTAAATGATTTTTTGATTCTATGACGCACCAAAATTCATAGGTGTGTCACATCAAAACTTTGGGCGAGAGTGGGTCCATCATGACATACTTTTCTGAAAAATTTCATCCAGAAGTGTGACATAATTATTGAATTGTGATGTGAATTACCTGATTATAACCTATGAAGCTATATCATGGGCACGAATCATATACTGAATTCTGCCTGTGTTAAAGCATTATGACTGCAATGGTAAGTCAATAGGATATGATACTGAATTTCTGTCTCAGGCAATTTCTCCCTGCACTGTCTGCTGAGCATGGCAGCTGTGGACAGTCTGAATCACTCAGCAGTTGAGTTCAAATGCCATGGTAGGTGTGACCTAAAAGTTAGGCAATGCTTATGTGTGGTTTAAACTTGACCCAATATGCTTAACACAAACTGTAGAGCACCCTCCATGAATGCTGTGTGATTTCTGTGATCTACATTAATATAGCTTTGTGGCTTTCTGGTAGAACCTTGGGTGTGACTGTCTCAGAGAAATGGATACAGTGACTTCTTTGCAGGCTAGAGGTCAAAAGTCAAGTCTAGGCTCATCACCTGTAAGGTAAGAAAAGCACTCACAGAATAAGCCCTGCTGGTTCTAGGACTGGCCCTTCTCTGGGATCATTGCTAAACAAGGGTGGGGACTGAATTGTCTGCATCAGTTTTGCTGCCCAAACCAGGTGCCCTGTTCATGAAGAGTTGCAACTGTCATAGGTTAGAGTACTGCTGATGCCTGAATGAAAGAGGAATAAAATTCAGTGAGACTCCAGCACAGATTTGCTGGTCTCTCATGCCAGTCTTCCCAAAGAATGCTGCAGTGCACTCAGAGGTCACTGTCATGCATCAGCCCATTTGGTCAAAGGCTAAGCAGTGCTTCTGGATGAATTTCTTTTTTTTTTTTTTTTTAATGCTGTCAAATCAAAGATGCTCTCTACTACCAGAGCTCCTTATGTACCAGAGCCAACCAGAAACAGCTGAACACCTTCCTCCTTTTACTCCATACTCCTGTACTTAAAAGGAGTATTTCTACCCACTGCTTCTATTGTCAGGGACTGCGCTATTCACATGACTGTATCCAGTTTTGAAGCCAATGCTCTCTGAAGGCTTTGGAGACCAGACTGCTAATCCCTTGACAAGCAAGTGTATTTCTTGACAGTGTGATTGGTGTTGGCCCATGGCCCTTAATGGCTTGGCCCTCTGACAGCTGGCAATGATTTTCTGATGGCTAGAGCCCCATCACATGCCCCCTGACAGCAGCAGAATAATATTCTCATGCCTGCGATAATGGCAAATGTGTTTGGAAAGCTCATGAATAAAATTCCCTTCTCTGTCTCTTTTTATAACTCTGATGTGCTTTTCTCTTGCCCAGGTTCTCCTTGTATTTTTAACTCTTGCTCCACTCTTATTTCTCCCACTCTATTATTATTCCTCATGTAACTGCAGTGGCCAGGACAGACACTTCTAATTTCTTCCCTTCCCAAGACTCAATGCTCATTCTTTTGATCCTTGAGCAATATTACCCAGATATTGTTGGCAGGAGGCTGAGTCCTGTGTGAAACTGCTATGCAGAGCCCTCCTTGATTTACTCCTACCAGCTTCTAACAATGCAGGTTCCGTCTTCCATCACCCTTGCTTGCCAGCTTTGCTATTTATTTTCAAAACATGCCTTTGACTCTGGTGTGTTTTCTCAGGAAAGTTTGGGCTTGATTCCATAAGCCTGACATACCTCCTGATTTGAAAGTGCAGAGAAGGACCTTGGGTACTGGGAGGCAAGGAAAGAGAGAGAGAGGGAGGAAGGAGATTGCTGCCAGCAGGCAGGAAACCTCCTGTTTCAGCAATCTAGGATGCAAGATTTATTCTATAGGGGTTCTGAGAAGATAAGAAAATAGATTATCTTGCACTTGGTAATGACCCCTTTAAAAAGTTAATGTGCTCCTAAATCATAGAATGGCAGAATGGTTTCAGTTGGAATTGACCTTAAATATCATCTTATTCCAACCCCTCAGCCATGGACAGGAACACCTTCCATTAGACCAGGTTGCTCAGCTGAGTAGACCTACTTCTTTTTCAAAGGTGGGACAGCACTGCACAAACCAAAAAGGTAGCATTGTGCATCACATCCCAACCTGCCTCCTCTCTATTTAATATCTATCTCACAATTTCATTCATTTTAGTGGTGCTGACAGTTTCTAAGCTGTGCTTGCTGTCCGAAAAGAGGACACAAATCATAGAATCATAGAAGCATTTAGGTTGTGAAAGACCTTTAATATAATCCATTCCAACTGCTAATATAGCACTGCCAATTCCACCTGTGTCACCTCACCTGCGTCTCACCTGTGTCTTTGTGCTTCTTTGCAGGGGCACTTGTTCCTATATAAAGTTCTTGAAAATGTAGTTAAGACAAGCTTCTGTTCTGTGCTGTGTGGGTGTCTAAAATGAAGAGCAATGCCCTGCAATTTCCTCCTTTTGCTGCACATGCTGTTGCTAACAGGGAGCTGCCACAGGGGATCATTATTTCCATAGTAATTAAGGTTAGAAAATACCTCTAAGATCATCAAGTCCAACTGTTAACCCAGCACTAAACAATGTGTCCAAGTGCTACATGACATATCTTTTAAATCCCTCCAGGGATGCTAACTCTACCACATCCCAGGGCAGCCTGTTCTAATGCTTGACAACCCTTACACTGAAGAAATTGTTCCTGATATCAAATCTCAACCTCTCCTAGCACAACTTAAGACCATTTACTCATGTCCTATTGCTTTGTATCTGGGAAAATAGATTCCTATTGTATGGGGTGTTTGTTTCAATGCTGGAACTCCAAGTATCTTATCCATATTGCAGGAGGATCCTGCAGCATGCATAGGTTAGAATAGGGCTGGTTTATCTCAGACATCAGGTGTTGAATCTTGGCATCTTCTGCATCTCAGGGCATCTTCCACATCCTGAGATGTCTTCTGCATCTCTAGAGTTTTCTTTTCTTGGGTGCTTCAGCAGCAAGGTTGGACTCTAAACATCGCTTCCAACCCCAGCCATTTTTTGTGATTTTGTGATTCTCTGATGAGGCTGTGGTTCCTACCCTGCATTCCTCCTGCTGTTCATTATCCCTTTCTGGTTTAGGGCAAATAAACTATTTGGGAATTTTCTTCCTTTTTCTTTTCCCTGAAAGAGATAGATTCTTGAATTTCTTTATTTTTTTTCCCCCAAGCTACGAAGTTTGAAATGTGCTTAAAACTTCAGACTAAGAATCCCCTGTATTGAACAATCCCAAGAGCTGGGACTCACCCCAATTCCAGCACTGCTTCCTCACCTTCCCACAGTGTTAGATTCATGGTAGACAGAGATAACTGAAAACTGAAAGGCTCAACAGAGGATGATTTGGTGACTCATATTTGATGAATACCTCACAGTCAGCTTTCCATGGGACTGCAGGCATTTAACTCCTTCAGCCTGTTTTGTGTCTAAGTCCGAGAGACTATGGTCCCATCTTCTGCTTTGTGGCAGCAGTGCCAAATGCTGCACTTTGTTAATCCAAGCGTATCAAAAGACAACTGCCTCTTGCTATTTGCAGCACATAAAAATCAATATGCCACTTACATATCTCTGACTGTCATCTCAGTCACTTCTGCTCTGCTATTATATGCAGATAGTTTACCTCCTTCCAGCAAAACATTATTTTCTGCAAGAATATGAGAAATGTTCCAACATCATGTCCCCATCTAAATTATAGGTGCAAGGAAAGGATTTATGAAAGAAAAGATAATACTGGTCCTCATGGACAAAGATATCCTTTCGAGTTACATTGACCTCTTCTCTCTGGTGACCAATGATGGGACCAGAGGGAATGGCATGAAGCTGTGTCAGGGGAAGTTTAGGTTGGATATTAGGAAAAGGTTCTTCATCCAGAGGGTGTTTGGGCATTGGAACAGCTCCTCAGGGAAGTGGTCATGGCACCAAGCCTGACAGAGTTTGAGAAGTGCTTGGTTAATGATCTCAGGCACAGAGTGTGATCTTGGGGTTGTCCTGTATAGGGCCAAGAGTCAGACTTGATGATTCTTGTGGTTTCCTTTCAACTCAGGATATTCCATGATTATATGAGTTTACAGAGAATTAAATTTAGACCATACAGCTCAGCTGTAAGGTGTTGCTGGACCTCTGTCCTGGAGGTGTGTTGGAAGAGGTGAGAACCACAACTGGGGACAAGATGGGATCCAGCAGCCAAGAATCCTCTATACAGATCTCTCCTATCTGATCTGCCCCAAAGGAGACTATTTCAGGATTTAAGAGCCAAGCTGCTGTTCAAGGCCTATGGCCTGTGGGGTTGTGATTTTTAAAAGAGGATACAGGTGAAAGATGCATGGAAACGCAACAAAGGAGCGAAAAGATGGTTGAAGTAATTACTGAGAATGCCCTATGGAGAATGAGCTGCTATGAAGCACCTAAAGGCCAGCACAGCGCATGTAGACATCTAATTTAGATATCTAAATCCTGGAATCCCTTGTTCCGTTCCCCCATGGAAGCTCAAAGGAGATCTTGGGGTCCCTTCAGCAGCCTTTTTCTGCTCCCAGACCTGGCCATGATGAAATCTCCGATCCCGCTCCAGCTCCTTTCCTGGGGAATGTGCCAGCAGATGGTGCTCAAAGATCCCACATTTAGCTTTTCTGCCCTATATCCCAGGGCAGGAGCACTTTGGCAGAAGCACCTAGTTAGTCGGGGCTTTCCTACTCCAGGCACTGCACCTTGAATCTTCTGTAGAGCCAAATGCGCAAGACAAAGTTTCAAAGATGTTCGCTTTGACATCTTTCAGCTCCATCCATCCATCCCTTCATCCACCAGGGCCTTTTGTATCAGCAGAATTTTTCCTTGGCAGGGGGATGTCCAAACTAAGACAAATATACTAACTTATTTCATCAGAGCTGATCTGTTCTGGAGAAGATGAACTAGTTCTTTCTTCTGACTTACTCTTAACAAACTGTGGCTCACATCATATTGGAATAAAAATTCTTGCACTGCCTTGACCTGAGCACAGTTAAGACAGGACTCTGTTCCAGCTCAGAGATGTACCCAGCAATCCTCAGGATGGGCAAAGCTGCTTTCTTTGACTTAAAAAGACAAATTTCAAGGCAAAAAAATAAAAACATTTCAGATGATTACAATATACCCTGGACTCAGGCAAAAACCAGCAGTGCCTAGTGATAGTGAGTTATAGCTGTGCTCTGTAGTTTATGTGAGAAGTAAGATCTGTGTTTACAAAGCAAGGAAAAGAGTGTAAGATGGTGCTTTTAAGCTGTCAGCTATTTATGTCCTTTGCCTGTTTAATTATGGACTGAATATAAAGGTGGTAGAAACCAGAGCATGCAAGTACTTGATTACTTGGCACAAAAGCAGTGTAGAACCTTTTAATCTGTGCTGCACTATTTGCTTCATGGTGGTAGTTTGTGGGGAAGTGACAGAAAGAGGTGAAGGTTTGCCTGCAGTGCCTGGGGCATGGTTGCTTGGGTCAGACAGTAAATATTATGACCTTGAAGCTGAGAACCATAGATTCATAGAGTGGTTTGGTCTGGAAGGGACCTTCAATATCGTCTAGTTTTAACCCCCCTGCCATCGGCAGGGACACAATCCTGCCAACTAGATCTCAGAGTCCCGTCCAATCTGACCTTGAACACTCCCAGGGGTGGAGCATCCACAAATTTCTCTGGACAACTTGTGCCAGTGCCTCACCACCCTCGCAGTAAAGAATTTCTTTCTAATATCCAATCCAAATCTACCCACTTTCAGCTTCTGAGTTCTCTTCAGTAGTTACTATGAATACTTGGATTATTTGTTGCTCCAAGCTCCCATTTCAGTAACTACTCTTCCTTGCTGGAAACCAGGCTGTTGATGCTCACCTGAGAAAAACAAACATCATGGTGTTTGCTCCAAAACTCACAACTGGTTTTGATGGCCAGATCTACAGAAATCATCTTCCCCACCAAAATGCATCTGTCTCTGAGATAAACCACAGCAGAGTACTAGCAAGAAGACTCATGTCCTGCTGAAACTGTAAGAGGGGCTTTGGGTCAGCAGGATATAATTACCCGAGCTGGAGTTTGGCTTTGTGACTAGACCTAGATCTGACATCCTTTCACTCCAGAAAATTGCTGTGAAAGATTTCAGGTTAATATGAGTCTCACTGCTGAGTCCCATCCTGGAGATGACACCTCCCACGACAGCTGTGATATCCATCGTGGGAGGAAGAAGACACTGAAAATGGTGTTTAGGAAGCCCTGCAATCCTCCACCTTTGCTTTTTGGGAAGAAGCTGGGGGAAGAAACAATTTGATTGCAAAGGGAGAAATATGCTAGTAATGAGATAGTTGTCAACTCCCTGTGGATAAACTCACAGCAGCAGAACTATTTATAGGCAGAAGTGTCTGAGAACTTATTTTTTCTGACACTGTGGCCATGGCAGAGAATTATAGCTCTACGGGGTGGGTTTTCAAAACCACTCAATTAGGAGCAATGAGGTGCAAAATTACATGTGCAAAGAGATGGAAACGTAGATGTTTGAGATGAAAAGGGCCTTGCTGGCCTGCCAGCACCACGTAGTTCCCAACAGGTCAGAAAGAGAGCTCTTTTCTAGGATGGAAAATTGTTCTTTTTTGTGGATATCTTTGAACACATGACTGTGATACGTGGAGCCTGAAAACTAGAGATGCTCGGTTTGTTGTTTGCTGCTTTGGATGTCTCTGTGTTTATAGATCACTGCCTAGACAAAAAATTTGGTTTCCTTCTCTCCAGAGGAAGGAAGTTACAAAGAACTTGTTTTAAAATGCAGTTTCTGTTCTGATTCATTCCTTGGTATAAGTGAAAAAGTAGCTTTTTCCAAAAGGGCATATCCATTTGAAGAGGTCATCAGACAGACAGCTAATCAGAAACTTCTCACTATAAGTGCAGCCACCAAGCTCTCCCTATTTTTAATCTTCTTTACCATTACATATAACAAAAAACCCAAACCAAACAAACAAAAAAAAAACCCCAAAACCAAAAAAACAAAGAAACCCAAACAAAACAAAACAAAAAACCCCAAAAGCCAAAACCAACCCAAAACAAAACCCAAAAGAAAACAAAACAAAAGGTACCACTAGACTGAAAATGAGTGATTCTCTCCTAGGGAACATTTTGCTCATGGAAGATTTTATTTTACTACTAAGGATTTCTTTGTCAGAATGGCCTGGAATTTACTCACCCTTGGGTTTGTGAAGGATCCAGTCTTTCAGATCACACTCAGTCCCTGGGGAAAAATGGCCCTCGAGTTTTGTTTTTCTGAGTATGATGAACTTTGGTACTGAGAGGAGAGTACAGTTCTTTGCTTATTTCAGTTGTCCTCAAGGCTTGTGCAGGTCTTTATTCAGGATGTCTCTTGCTGAATTAAATTCAGGAGAAAGAAGGGAGGAAAACTGATACCCAGCAAACCAGTTTGCAATAGAGACGTTTCCTTCTGTGCTGCAGCAGAAGGTGACACTATTTCATACAATAAATAAGTAACCACTGATTAAGGTTGTTATTAAGACTGAATTTCAGATGCAATAATTTGAATGGTAAAGGGCTCCAAAAATGATCCATTGGCTCATTGGGTCACCTAGAGCAAGGGCTTTGCTCTTTTCTTCTTTCCTGCTTCTTCCTCTGCTTTCTTAACACATTCTCCACCTTTTTCTCTGATGTACACATACAATACAAGAGTCTCCTTTTCCTGCATCCTCGTGCAGTTATATGGAGGCCACATCCATCACTGGGTAGGATTAACTTAATTTTCCTTCACACATCTAAATGCAAACATCTCCCCTCCATTTGATTGAGCCACCCTCAGCTCCCATTTTTAGTCACAGAAAAGAAATGGCCACTGCTAATGTAATTTCCCAATCCATTTTAGGTGCCTGCTGTAGGATAAGTCAAGTGATGTATCGTGGCTCTAAATAAAATAAGACAACCCCTTGCTGACTTGGATTTGCTATGCCAGTTTTAAAGGATTGAGACACATCCCCACTAAAGCTTCACCAAGCCTCATGTGCCGAAGCAGCAAGAGGATTTTCTCCCACGTATTTAAAAATGTAGACAAAAATCAGTTTAGCACAACAATCAGCCCCAGAGGTGCTGGGCAGTGTTTTGGTTCTCTCTGCGGGTGACACCCCTGTGTGGTATACAAGAGCAGTTTAATCATCTGGTCTACTGATGTTGGTGAGTCCATGGGACCTCCCCAAAGGGCTGATGGAGAGTAGAAACAACAGACCTAGCCATCTCAACTGTTGCACCTGACTCTGTAGTTCCATGAAGGAATTTGTCTAGTACAGGTCAAACACCTCTGTCAGACGTGTCCTCTTCTGGGCTGTCCTGACATATGCATCAAAGTCAGTTGATGACAGCAAACCCTATTCTCCTTAGGATTCAGATTCCATGATGTTGGTTCTCCCTGTAATTCCAGGTGTATACCCAGGACACACTGATTTGTGCATTTGGGAGAAGCATGTGTGGGGTGGGGTTGTGTCGTCCCCTTGTGACCTGTGTCTGCTGCTGAAAGGTGCTGTGGATCATGTGCCATTCCTGAAGCAGGGGCCAAGGCTGACAGCGTGATTGGAGATACCTGATCTAGGGAAAAGCTTTATCTGAGACCAGTGGCAATAAAAGGGCAGCTGAGACCTCACTGAAGACAATCCCCAGTTTTAATCCCAAACTTCTCCCTTCCCTTAGTTTACCATTCTTGCCTGATTCCCAGAGCAGAATCCAGGAAGGATTTGGAAGCAGTGAGTAGGAAGCACCATCCCCTCAGAGATGACCCAAGCTCCAGCTTCTGGGGTTGCACAGGTGTTGGTCCATGTACAGGTTGTGTGCCCATGGTCCTGCCTCCTCTCCACACCACTGCTCCCATAAAATGAGCCTTGTTCAGCCATTATGGATGCGGAGTATGTTGGCATGAAGGGAGTGCCATTCATCAGGGGGCTCCAGCCTGTACTCACTGTGTGCTGGCTACAGTGAATCAACATTAATGAGGCAAGTTTTGGTCATTTCTACTTTGTATGCAGAATAATTATTTTCCACCTTTGCAAAATATTACCTAATTAAACTGATGTATTTCAGCAAGGCCTTGCGAGACCAAATCCCATTCCTCTTTTATAGTGGCAGCATGGCCTGTGAAATCCATTGTGACTGAGCTCTGCAAGGCACAACAGCATTTTCAAATGTCTCCCTTCGATGGGTTTAATAGGCTGAACAAATGGAAACCTTTGGTGAAATCTAAGATAAAGGAAATATCATAGATTGCAAAAAACCAACCACCCAACATAGTTCTTTTAAATGCCATAGGACAGTGGAATATGCAGGAGAACTAGATGGAACTCATTAATTCACTTGAGTCAGGAATGCCTGCTCAGGAAAATGCAAGCAGGAATCTGCTGGTTTTACAGTCTGAATTAAACTAGGGGTGACATTTCCACGTGTTACCCCCTGCTTTATAAACATCCCTGCTGCAGAGTCCTATTTCTTCTCAGCGATGGCTGTTGAACCAAATGGAGGTCAAGAGCCTATTGCTTCCAGCCTTAAAGGCAGTGGTGCTCTTTGAGGAGCCTTTGCTTTAAAGCTAAGTGGTCTCACTGCCAAGCTGTAACTGCTGTCCTTGGAGCAAGCTGTTACAGCAGCCTCGGAAATGGTTGGTGCTTGTTGCATGAGCAGATTACAACAAATCAGCTGAGCCACAGCAATTTCTTGGATGTAAACTCATTGCCGGGCAAAAGCACTATTATTGGTCTTAGTTTAGATCACAAGTGGAGAGGATGAGCCTAAACTAGATTACCTCTCATTATCTGCAAGCTGCTGATGAGCAGTATCTCAAGACAGTGTAATGTGACCTTGTGCTTGTGTCTTCGGGCATTAGGAACATGACATCTGTGGCTGCTTGTTTATTTGGGCATGGAAAGCTATAGCAAAGAAAGAGTCTAACTCCTCACGTAGAGGATCCTAGCTCATGTGCTCTGAAACCAATAACTACTTTTTGGGAACCTTCATGGTAGACATATAGAGGAGAAAATTGGGGTGATCTCCTCACACCACGTAGGAGCTCATCCCTTTAAGCCTGGAAGTTTTTTCTGCTCCTAGGGGAAGTATTATTCATGCAAGCATTGATAAGACAGAGGAACTCAAAGCTGAAATGTGCAAGGCTTGATCAATAGCATCAATAATGATATAAAATGCCCCTTCACCCCAAGGGCAGAGTCATGGCAGGTTGAGATCTTAAACACTGGACTGAACTGGGATAGGAGGTAAATGCAGTGACTGTGAAATTCTTATACTGTCAAACCAATGACAATTGCAGACCCCTGCTGCCTCTCCCTCAACCTGTCTACAGGGACCATATCATGTACCTTTCCTTCTCTACCTCTTCACATCTGACATCCCACCTTTCAGCCTGATTTTCTTTTTTCTCCCTTTTGTTTGATGTGCAACCACCAAAGGAAATAAAAAACGGGGAGAGAAGTTGAGTGAGACCTTAAGGGATATGCTAGTAAAATTGTGCTCAGAGCAGAAATACATCAGTTTGGAGACGGAGCATTGCTTTCTTTTTATCACTCTGCTTATTAACTATATAGAATTCGGTCTTAAGAAGAAAAATAAATCAAAACAAGCCTAAAGAACTGTGAGAGATAGGGGAAGGATGTTTGCTTAAGTTATTTCTCGTCATGAAATGCTTTTAGCTCCAGTTCTTAGGTAGAGAACCAGCTCCCCATCTTACTTTCCAGTAATTAAAAGGGTAAAAAAAGAACCTCCAAACCCTGGCAGTTTGCCAGACATTCTTTACACATAGAATTATTATCTTTCTATTTTCCAGAGATAATACATTGAGCTGGAGAGTCAGATCAGAACATGAATATCTTTGTTGCAATTCCAACTCAAAAGAACATGTTTTTTTCCATAATAAAACCTGACAGTATTAAGTGGCCTTGATGTTCTGATGTTCAGGTGAATTGTGGCTTGGTGCCTCATATAAAATCATATGGCTGGATCTGCAGGTGGGGTAAGTTGGTTGATTTACCACTAAGGCAAAAGCTACACCTATTGGTTTAACTGGGGCTCTTGCTGTCATTAAACAAAGAATCCAGTCCATCGATTTCAGTAAAGTTATTTTGAGGTGATGCAGCACATCATCAATGTTAGAATCAAATTGCCTGACAGGAGACAATTAGTGCAATAAACAATGCAGAGGTGCTGGGGGAAAAAAATGTAGCCTAAGGAAAAACAACCAGATTCCTCATATTCAGAGGCACAAACAGAAATTCAGTGGTGCTACTAGAAAAGGTGATATTGAACAGTCAGTCTTTACACTAAAAATTGGGCAACCCTGAATCTCCTGCCTGAGACCATCTCCTAGTCAGCAGCCTGAAAGTGACAAAACAACCCTCTGCCTCCCTCACAAATTCTTTCCTTTGATTATTGTTTACTTGTTTTCATATCAAACACTCAGCTTAGGTGTCTTCTGTCTTGGTTATCACCACCACCAAGGAATGAGCTTTAAGTCTACCTTCTTGGAAGCTGGCTTCTCAGGAAACCTTCTCCAATAACAGGTTTTTCATGTCTTCTTAAAATGCCTTTCAGAAGCATCAAAGCACCCACTAATCATTGTTCTCTGCCTCACAAATAACTGGATTTGTTTCTCTGCCTCGCAAATACCTGGATTTGTATAGCTGCATAAGGATCATCTCAGATTGGTTGACTCGAAAATATTTCATTATTTCACTCTCAGATGGACTATCAGGAGTCAGAAAACTCTTGCTATAGTCAAGTGGCTTCGTGCCCAGCTCCTCCACAAACAGTACTTTGCAAACAGAGAGAAACCAGAGCAAGTGAAATGTTTGCAGTACAACAGACACTTGCTAAATTAATCACAGGGACATAAGTGCTGATTAACTGCTCATGCTAGTACGAATGTTGGATTTTGACAGTGCATATTTTTGTTTTGATTGGAGAGAGTTGTGGATTCTGCTGTGGAGGATGATCCTGACTTACATGGGCTTCATATTGTGGCTACAAAAAAAATTATTTTAAAAGCTTGTATATTAAAAAGGGAATTAGATTCTGACAACAGAATAACAAGCTGAGATCTCATACTGTCAGGTGCTCTTAGAGGTTCTTGCTGCCACACAGAGAAATGTGTGTGGTTTTGTGTGTGTGTGTGTTCCTGGTTATTTACCTGCAAATTTACAGCAGTTTAAAGTCAATCACACTGATTCAACCTTAGATGAATTACAGAACTATCAAATTCCCAGAGGTCACCCAGACCCATGTTTGCCACCTGAAGATGCATAGCAGTTTCCCAGTTCTTTGATGTTCCTAAGGGGTGTTTGTGTCTTCAGAGTGATTATTTAAATGCTACTAATAAATTACATTGGTTAATGAGATTGCTCTCTCATTCTCGCAGTCCTCATTCCTTCAGAGATCTTATGAAGGACAACTTGATCAAAGATCTGGTCCAATTTTTCCATGTTAATCAATTAACTAGTGCCAGGGTTTTCTCTGGTGTTTGGGGTACCATTCAAGTATCTGGTGCTGTGTTACCAGATTGGGCTGGGGCTTGGCTCACATCTATGCTCAGTTTCTGAGCAGGTTTCAAGGGATAACATGGGGCAGGAACCATTCCCAATAGGCAGATGAGGGCAGTGATATTCAACCCCCCATCTGCTGACTATCAGGGAGCACAAGCAGAGATGCAGGGCTGTAGCACAGTGTGTCTTTCTCTCTCTGTCATGCTGGACAGCTCTTCCTATGCCAGCCTTTTGCTGTTTTCCTGGTGCTCCAAGTTGTCGCCAGGACATGGCTAGCACAGCACTGAGCCCTGACACAACCCTGTGCAGAGGATAGGTACAGGAGCACAGCTGTACTCCTTGGGGCCCTGGAGCATGGATGGAGAGGATCTGCCTCAAAATCCTTTCCCAAAGCTGGTAGGGAGGTAGAAACATCTGCCCAGTGATTATTAACAAATTGTAGGTAATACCTTTAGAATTTTGTTCCACATCCAAGTAGATTTGTCATTTAATAATAACAACCTACTCTCTGAAAGACTGCTCTGGTGGAGGTGAATGACAGCGTGAGCTGGTCCCATGTTCCTAGAAGAGGGCTGATGATGCTTTTGTGCAGAGGAGGCCCAGTTTTCCTGACATTTCTGCCTGCTCTGCTCTGGCAGCTGCTGTCTCACCAATGTGGCATCAGGGAATATCCTCAGTCCATTGGGACAGGGGACAGCCAGACCCTTGCAGTGCATAACTGGGGTTTCCATGTCCCTCTTCCCTCCTGCCCCTCCAGAGCTCTGGCTGTTTTGTCCATCTCTTGGCGGGTGTCAGGTCCCATGTAGGGATTTGGCCCTGATGCAATGATCATTGTCAGATAAAATTAATGGAGGTCATCTCATTCACACAGAGACTGGTCAGCAGAGCAGAGCAGCGTGACAAGCTTTAATTAGATCCACAATGATTGTCCTCCCTGGGGGAGTTGTTTGGTGGCTTGCTGAACAAATTCAGTGTAAGTGGCTGGTTGCCACCACATGCTGGAGGGCAGCTCCCTTCTAACAAGTGTGAGGAGAAATTTGTGTGAAACCGATTGGGATGGTGTTTGGGGATTGCTTTCCTTCAAATACATGCTTCTAATGCTGTTCCTTCCCATAGCCATGTGTTTGTTCTCACTCTTCCACATAAACCTTTCCCACCTACCATACACAAACCACACATTTGCACACCCTATTTCTGATCCTCTCTTAAAACTCCTGAGCCTTGTTCTGTTCTGTTGCTCACAGCCCACCTCCCCCAGTTCGACTCCATCACATATTTGGGCTCTTTTCCTGTTAGGACAAAGCCTGATCAATGAAACACTTGCAAACAAGAAGGTTTATGGGAAATTTCCCTTGTTCCAAGCTCTGCTGCAAGAGACCTCTGGACGGGGGGCTGCAGGCTGGTGTGACCACCCAGATGCAGCAGTAGGTAGGTGAAGATGGGTGAGAGCCATAGGACCTTCAGGGGAGACCAAAAAATGCCTCCTGCTAACAGTTGCAATTGTGTTAACAATCAATTAAATTACCTTGGCCTACGGCCAGGTTCAGCAAGGCCATTCTTTGGAATATGTCCAGCCCAGAAGGAAGGAAGCTGTACAGTATGAACAAGCTGGTTGTGTGCTTATAGTTCTCTCTGCTCCAGGCTCCTACACTTTAGCTAATCACAGTTTTTATGCCCCCTCTTTCTTCTGTAGACCTCTCAGAGATCGTATTTTGGACAAAGACCTGAGCACAGTCTTACTTGGTCTTCAGTGTTCAGTATTTTGACAGCTGGCAGTGGAGATCTTCCCACAGCAAGATCTTTGAGCTTTGATTGGTGTGAATGAAAAGCAAAAGTGGCAAGCTCACATTCCCACAGAGCCAAGCCTTCTCTTCCACTTACACTGCAGAACAGCAGCTCCTTATCCCATCAAACCCACAATCCCCTTCACAAGCCTCAAATGGCATAGTTTTGTTTAACTTCCCCTTTCCAGTTCTTAAACAACTTCCTTTGGTCTTTATTTATACCAAACAGTGGTTCTCACTGGGATGTTGCCAAGCAAGGAGTTAATTTGTTTGGATGGAGATATGAGGGGTCAGCAGGCAAATTTAGACACAGCTCAAATGTTGTGTGGACCATCATAGCATCTGTCTGTACCAGACCGAACTGGATTTTTCTCTAGGAAGTTTCTGGCATAAATGGGGCAACCTGGGAGAAAAAAATAAATGGCAGAAGAGCAAGGATCTACTTCTTCTCACATACCTTTAACAGCAGACTTTCTTGTAGCTCATGTTATCTAGCATTCAAGCCTGTGTGTGACCCTGCTCTACCCTCCTGAAGCAGATACTGTTTCCATCAGAGCCTGTGCCTTTTACCATATGACCTTACTGCTGCCCAACTATTCCAATTCATTTGGATGCTATTTTAATGAGCAGAGGTGACAGATCTTGCTGATGTGTGTCTCCGTTTCCAGGTGATAGGGGAAAGAGCAGAACTCAGTGTGACAAGTTGAAAATCAGCTCTTCTGGAGAATTTCAGTCCTAACCTTTAAGACACATGTCTGACAGAACCTGCCCAGAGCATCAGTCTCGGAAACAGTCAATCATACAGTGAGATTCTGTACAGTTTTCCTTCCTTTCTTAAATTGTTCTGTCTCCAGTCACCCACCTTTGGTAGCTGTTGGCAAAGAGACCAATTAGGGAGAGAACAGATTGGCTTTGTCCATAGCTTTTTTCCCATTTCCATCTTTGCCTGTGCCTTTTCTCCACATGGAAAACGAGGTAGAACAGTGAAAAGTCTGGGAACTATTTGGAATTTGAATGACAATGGGAGTAATTTCTTGTTGCACTTGCTCTGATAGAAATTGTTTCTCTGAACAGCCCCATGGTGGGACTTGATTCGTCTCTCTGGATCATCACGGAGCTGGTCACCATGGCTTTCCTTAATAGTCAGTGGAAGGAAAGAAATACTTCTCTGGTATGATCCTCTCTCTTCACATCTTCAACCCTGGATGAACTAATTCACACAGAGCAGTCTCCTCCCTTGAGTCTGGGCTGCCAGCTTGAATGGGGGTACCTACATATGATAAAACAAATCCCTGCCTTCTGCCATTGCTTCTTGTCCCAGCTCCTGAACTGTCTCTATTTTTGGTCCAACCTCCTCAGCTGCCTCATGATATAGAGACCCTCGACAGTCTTCTCAAATAACTGAGTGGTTCTAAATCAGAAAGACTTCTGCTTGGTGTAACTCAGCTTTGGGATTACATGAGGTGTTGGATCAGGCTCAGAGGTGAACCTTGAGGACTTCTCTACTTTGCTCCATTGACAAAACACAGAAGGCTGCTTTCTGTGATTGTCTTGGTTTGAGGGCATAACTCCTGTGCCTCTGCACTGTGCAGCTCTCACCAAGGCCCACTGGCTTATGGATAAAATTCTGAGTGCAAAGACAGCTCAAATCCCTATCTCCAATCCATTGCATTTTCCTTCACAAGAAGGAATGGTAATCAAACCCAAGGGCCCTAACCTATCCATAAAATAAAAGACAAGGAAAACCAGGCACAAGAACACTTTCCTGCAAGAGTTCAAGAAGCATTTGAACAATGTTCTCAGGCACATGGTGTGATTCTTGGGGTGTTCTGTGCAGGGACAGGAGTTGAACTTGCTGATTCTTGCAGTCCCGTTCATGCTCATCATATTCTATGGCTCTATGGTTTACTTAGAAGGTAGCAAATGAGTCAGACAGCACAGAAAATGCCCCATTTAGATATTACCTATAATTAAATACCTATTTAGCTATTGAACATGTCAGTCTTCAGTAACTTCACCCCTTGCTTAGGAAGAGCTGAGGCAATCCTTCATATCTTCTTTCTTCTGGCTCAAGGAGAATAATGTGATCTCCAAGGTCAATGTAATTACCTCCTCGTTCTCAGTAAAGGAAAAGCCAAAGTATCAATTTAAAATTGTTAGCCTCCCCACCCCTTTCATTGCAAATGATTTACGAGAAAGATAATGCCTCCTCTTTTCTCTTGAACACATTTCTGATTAGGAGTGGCTTATTGAGATTCATCTTGGACAAGGGTGGATTCCTATTTATTCTAAAAGGGGGAGCATGGAAGGCTGGAAAATAAGGCAGACAGCTGTTTGTTTTAAAGAAATAAAATCCTTCTCTTGGCTGAAAGAGGAGAAACAGCTCCAGCTCCAGCTCCTCTGCTTACAGACCATGGGACAGAGCAAAAATCATCTGTATACAGAAGGGTTTAATAGAGACTGGCTGGTCTCTTGGACATGCAGGTGAGAGGACAATGGAGTGAGTTCCTGTATCTGTTAGTTTCCCACTTACCAAAAAGTCAGTAACTTTGGCTCATTTAATCTCTCTGGAGCTGAGTATGGCTGTCTTCCCTCTGGTAAGGCTGCATGTCTTCCCTGGCAACAAAAACCAAGAAATCACACTTGGCCCCTTGCTGTTTCAAGCCAGCAGAAGAGTCATGCTTGGCCAGGCTATGAAAAACACTCCACAGAGCCCCATTAAATGGGAAAATTTGGACATTTCAGCCCTGTCTGATGATGCTGAATGCTGCCAGAAGTGACAATAGCCTTTAGTTTTACGTGTTTGGAAATTACAGCGCTAATGTTATGACAGTACAATTAGCTGTAATTTTTTTCACACTTTTTTAATGGTCTTTCCTAAGACCACAGCTACATACCATCTGAGATCAGCTGTCAGTACTCAGCAGACCCTGTAGCCAGCAATGTTATTCATTTAGACCTAATAGTGTGTATCTTGTTACTGTAAGCCCCCTGGTAACCAGCTGTGGGAAACATCTTATTCCTTTTCTGCGTATCCTAAAGAAATCCTTGGGGTAAGAGGGATGAAGAAGTAGTTTTAGGGTCCTATTAATTTTGTTTGGTGTTGTGATCATGGTGTGAGGATCTCAGGGGCTGCACATGTAGCTAAGCAGCATAATTTGTACTGTAATTACCTGTGCCAAGCACAACAAGTATATCCAGGTGATGGAAGGATGAACAGGGAAATTTTGGATTTAGGGGATGGTGCTTGTACACTGCTGCCCAAATCACCATAAATACCTGCAGGGTTTACCTGCATTTACAAGCAGGGCAAATGCAGCTCTAATAAAAAGGAAGAAGCCCTATCCCCAGAAATGTTCAAGGCCAGGCTGAATCAGGCCCTGACTGATCTGGTCTAGTGGAAGGTGTTCCTGCACATGGCAGAGGTATTGGAACTAGATTATCTTTAGGGTCCCTTGCAACCCAAACAATTCCATGATTCTGTGATTCTATGACACAGGGACTGGACAGAAAATCAGGATAGAAGTGGTCAAGTGCTGAGCTCCTGTTCCAGAGGTCTGAAAGGAACAATTTCTAAAATATCCCTGACTGTGGTTGAGCAGGAGCTCTTGGTGTAAGTATAGCTAATAGCATGAAATCTTTTAAAATGAAAAAGTTAATTAAAATTGAAAGAGCTATGTTGCTCCTCTTGGTCTCAGCAACCTTGCTGAGAAACCCAAGATCTGCCAGTCCCTCTGAGTGTTTGTATTCTCTCTTCAAGTGACTCAATCCTCCCTTGATTTACTCACCTCCAAATTTTCCCATTACTGGCCCTTATAATTACAGGTGTGCAAGGTGTCTGTTGTGAATGAACAGGCAGAATCTCATTCCTGATGCTGTTTGGTGTAGTGGGAAGTCTTATGAGTGCATGATGATCCTAGCTCTGTGCTTTCTGCCTTAGTTTCCCCGGTGGGAAAAGGAAGATACTGGCTTTGGAAACATGGGATATCAAGCTTTTGTGAACTCCCTGGTCATGCTGGGTTTTCTCAGCCTCCCTGTGCACTCTTCACTCGAACTCTTGTCCTGCACCAGAAACAAAGCCTGGTCAAAAGAAGAGGGAAATCAGCTTTCCTAGTAGTACTTTTCTTGGAATCAAATCATAGAAGGATGCTCAGATGGGAGGTGAGTTTGTAACCACCTCCTGAGCCTCTATTACAGCCCTGCTCCATGTCTGAGGCATTCTCCCAGCCCTCCCCTTTGTCCTTTCCCCACTCTGTTGCTGTAGAAGGTTGGATGTCTCAGAGATGGTTCTCTCATATCTCAGGCATGGAAATATTTCCCTATTTACTAATTCCCTGTGAAGTGTCAATAACAGGTGGCTTTTTGGCACGGGCGTGGGGAGGGGAGGGACTTTATCTCTCTGGGGGAACTATACCTTGAAGGATGGGGGACATGAAGCCCCAACATGAGGTGGTCTTCCCTTCAGCAGCACCCAGTCTTTTGGGAGTGGGCATGGCACCCTTGGTAAGTTAGTGCAGTGCACAGCATGACAAAGTGCTCCTGGAGGATCAGCCATGGTTCTCCAGCCACAGACCCATCTGGAGGCTGAAGGGCCACCCCTGACCCCACGTCCTTGGTGAGGCACGTGCCCTGGCCTGGCTTGGCACCATGGGCAGGGAGCAAACAGCCATTTCTCTGCCCTCCATTCCTGGTTTGAGCCCGGCAGGCATGAGTGGTTTGGGTCTGAGCTCCCCGGCGCCACGAGGAATGTTTTGATGTACAGACATGCTTGTTCAACAGCGCCTCAGCTCTGTGCTAATTAAATCCAAAGGGTAATCATTATTTCATTGAGTTTCCTCCAGCACTGTAATTCCATCTCTGCTGTGGCAGAGAGCCCTGGACAGAGAGAGAGTGACAGGGGCTTTTCTTTCTTTCTTTCTTTCTTTCTTTCTTTCTTTCTTTCTTTCTTTCTTTCTTTCTTTCTTTCTTTCTTTCTTTCTTTCTTTCTTTCTTTCTTTCTTTCTTTCTTTCTTTCTTTCTTTCTTTCTTTCTTTCTTTCTTTCTTTCTTTCTTTCTTTCTTTCTTTCTTTCTTTCTTTCTTTCTTTCTTTCTTTCTTTCTTTCTTTCTTTCTTTCTTTCTTTCTTTCTTTCTTTCTTTCTTTCTTTCTTTCTTTCTTTCTTTCTTTCTTTCTTTCTTTCTTTCTTTCTTTCTTTCTTTCTTTCTTTCTTTCTTTCTTCCTTTCTTTCTTTCTTTCTTTCTTTCTTTCTTTCTTTCTTTCTTTCTTTCTTTCTTTCTTTCTTTCTTTCTTTCTTTCTTTCTTTCTTTCTTTCTTTCTTTTCTTTCTTTCTTTCTTTCTTTCTCTCTTTCTTTCTCTCTTTCTTTCTTTCTTTCTCTTTCTCTCTTTCTTTCTTTCTTTTTCTTTCTTTCTTTCTTTCTTTCTTTCTTTCTTTCTTTCTTTCTTTCTTTCTTTCTTTCTTTCTTTCTTTCTTTCTTTCTTTCTTTCTTTCTTTCTTTCTTTCTTTCTTTCTTTCTTTCTTTCTTTCTTTCTTTTCCTTCCTTTCCTTCCTTCCTTCCTTCCTTCCTTCCTTCCTTCCTTCCTTCCTTCCTTCCTTCCTTCCGCTCTCTTCATTACTCTTCTCTCTCTCATACACAGGTAGTTGTTCATGCAGTGAGTAATTCTTTGCTGAAGAACCATGGCAATGTGACAAAGTCACATAAATTCCATGGGAAACTGGTCAGAATCCAGGAATATGTCTGGAGTCAAGGAATCACTCTGGGAAACAGCACTTATCCTCTTCCTGTGCATTTTTGGGGGGGAAGGGGGGGACTTTTGATCTGGCCAATACGTTTTCTTATTTGTCCTTTGCTCCCACTGGGCCCACCCCTGGGGATCTGTCCTGGTCAGCCCTTGACAAACACAGAGTCCCTTTTGTGCTGTCACTGGCAGCAGGTTCAGCCCATGGAGAAAGATCTGTGTGGAATCATGCAGAAGAGGGTTAAAAGAATCCTGTTCCCATTGGGAGCAGGGACCTGAGACAGCAGAAGAGGAGGGAAAGGTTTTAACCCTGCCTGATTTGCCCCTTGCAAACCCACTCCTGCAGTGAGTAGGAGTGTGTGTGTTCACTAGGTGTGTGTTCCCCTCTCTGCTCCTGCTTCCACAGGGATGTGTAGTGAAGAGGGGCCTCTGCCAGCCAGTGCCCAGGGCTATCTGAGAAACCTGAACTGAAATTGGATTTTGTGCTTCACTGACTGATATCAAAAAGATAAAATAAAAATTCCTTTCTGTTTGAAACAAGAGGGGTCTTCCAAGGGGGTTTTGGTGATATGATTTTAAAAATCTACCAAATAATAGAAACCACTGAAAGTGACTTCATTGTGGCTTAATGCTTGGTATTCACTTTCTGTCCATAATGAAACATTTTGGCTTTAATTTGCATTGCTTAGCATGTCTTATGTTTTACCTTCCCCCTGCCTTTTTTATTCCTCTCAGAGATATATCATCAAAAGAAACAAATAAACAAAAAAAACCAAAACAAACAACAACAAAAAGCACCAAAAAAAAAAAAAAAAAAAAAAAGTGGAAAACCAGTCTGGGCTTCTGGCTACCCCACTTCATCTGTGACTTGGCTGAATTGGGATTTTCTAGCATCCTCTCCAGTCAGACAGGGTTGAAGACCACTGCTGGTTTTGCAGGCAGTTTCAGCCTCTCTGAAATTTCCTTTGCCTTAGAAAAATAACTATCTCCTGAGTCTGGGCCTCCTCTGGCTCTTTGGAGTTCATCTCACCTCCAATGTCTCACGTGTTAACATCACCCTGTGTGGCAACCACTGCTGACTCCATGCGGACTGTGTTTTGTGCTGTTCCTACCAAGTGGCAAGTGAGTCCTTTTTTCTCATATCCTCACGAATATTTTAAATTTTTTTGAGGTAGAGGACCCTTTCCAGCCTTTATCAATTCAGCACAGTCAGACTGCATCTCTTTATTGCTGTTGCAATATATTTACCAGGCAAAACCAACCCCTTCTAAGTAGTTCTGCAATTGTATGATGTTTGAAGAAATGTGGAGGCTCATCTGTCTTGCAGTAGGCTAATGGGAAAAGAGCCAGGAATTTCTGAGCTCTCTTCCCCAGCACTGGCTGTATGTTCTCGGCTTTATGAGCTGGGATCTCAGCCTGTGTTATGTATTTCCCCTTGATTGGCCTGACACGTCATGTACCAGATGAAGATGTGAAGATGGCTCCTTCCACAGGGGAATTTATGCTTCCTGAATTCACAGACTGCACTGTCAAAAGGCACCACAAGGATCATCTTATCTGACCTTATGTATACAGAAAACAGACTTTTCCCAGAAACTGGATTAGAGCATCTCCTTTTGTAGATATCTAATCTTTATTTCAACATAGAAAGCCCTGGTGACTTGGCAGCTTCCCTGATAAGCTTTTCCAATATTTAATTACCTTCATAGCAGTGAGTTGGTGTCCACTTCAAAGACTGAATTAATCTAGTTCTATCTTCCACCTATCATGTCTTGTTCTCATTATCAGCGCAGCTGAAGAACCTCCCCTTCCCTGCCTCACTATCAGCTTTTCCCTAAGTAAATACCCATATGTAATGATCCCTTTCAGCCTTCTCTTTGATGAATAAGGTTATGTTCCTAAATCTTATGCTGACATGTGTGCAGCTAATCTCTGGCGTTCTGTGAGTTCCCCAGCCCCTGGTGTGTGGCCAGCAGAATTCACCCATCACCTCCCAGCAGCCCTTGCCTGCTGTCTACTAAGGCAAGAAGGAGTCCTTTCTTGAGACCTTTCTTTGTTTTGGATGCCCCACGATCTTTGTCAGCCTCTTCTGGCACATCAGCTTGGCTGGCACTCATCCATCCCCAGCTTGCTGCAGTTCAAGGCAGCCTCTCACCCTTTAGGGGTGAAATAGCTTCTGTCAGGGTATTTGTCTCCTAGATTGATATCCTCTTGACTCTCTCTCCTTCTGTGGATGTACCTATATATCAGCCTAGTACATTTCCCATCCCACAGGCCTTTGAACTCCTGCTGCAAACCCCATCTGCTTCTCAGTCCCCTTAAAGTCTTTCTGCACGCCCCAGGCCATCTTCCTGAGCCTGCCTCTGGGCTTTTAACACTTTATTCCTCCACGCCTGGACTTGCTTCTATCTGCTTCTCCATGGCTGTCCACATTCAGCCTTGTCTGTTAAGAAAAGGTTTACAACCCCATCCCTTTACAGACACGTTTCAAGATCCATCAAGGGGCCAGTTCTGACACCATTTAATGTGTGTTTTGTTAATCTCATCTAATGCAGTTTAGAAGAAAAAAGCAGAACACCTTGGAGGAACAACAAGGTATGACATTGCCACAGCTGCCTTTATCAGCAGAGGCTGAAATGTGATGAATGCTGATGAAGGTTTCCTGCTCTGCCATCTGACTGTTTATAGACATATGTCCAGATTGCAAGCCCATTGATGAAATCCCAAATTAACCGAGCTATTTTTTGCTAAGAACTGATGGTTGTCCCCTTCTACTCTGCCAATATTGCTATGACCTAAGCCCTATGCCAGCTCATTCCGTTTCCCTGTGGTTCCCCAAGGCTTGTTAGATTTCATGTTGATGGCTCTTTGAGTCACCTCTTGATGGCTCCTGATAGTGAGTTATCCAGGCCTATTGATCTGACAGATGCCATTACAGCAGACCATCCCCCCTTGCTGCAGATCATTAACTCAGCTCCATCCACCTTGTTACGATGCCTTCTTCCAAACAGTGACTAGAGAGGTCTGTCAGGGATTTCTGAGTGAGTGCCTGTGATCCTGCTGAGCACATCCAGTGATCAGCCTAATCCTGACATTATGCTCCCTTTGTATGTATGAAATGTTTAAAAAGATGCCTCTGAACCTCAGGCCTGGAGCTTTCAGAGCCTGAGCCAGACTGCCTTGCCCCATCAACGATATACTGAATGAGCTTGGCTTTAAAGTAATTTACACCCATGCCCACCTAAACTTTTCTGCCAGGAAGAAGTTAACCTGAGGCAAAGGCTGAATCATAATTGCAACTCATTCCCTGTCCCCAGAAAAATCAGTCCTCCTTGGACAAAATAGATCATAAGGAAAAGGCTTTTGGCTGATGTTGGGGTGGAAAGAATGTGGAGGATCCCCTTAATTTCCCAGTGCCATTGCCTTTAGCTTTAATAGATGTGTTCTTCTGTGGTGCAATGCCATATCTTTGCATGGATGAATTTGGTGGCTATGCTACTTGTCTGGAGGTCTGGCTGACTCATGTCAATACAGATATTACAGGAAATTGACAGGCACTGGCTGACCAGGTGATATGAAAACACTCATATGAGATCTCCAGGCTTTGCTTTGGGAATGCCCAGAGACTTGCCATGCTTTGTATTTTGCAATGACTTGCATCCCTGATGATGTTAACATTGCACCCTCCTCCTGGCAGGAAAATGGCACCCACCACCATGAGGATGTGTAGTGTCATGGTTTCCTAACAAAGTCATCTCAAGGACAAAAGAACTCTCATTATTTATGAAAAGAAGTGATATGTAACAATTTCTTTGCCCCCCTGAATGCATGCAACTTCTGAACAAGCAGTGACAACCTGTGTCACCCTGACGTCCCTCTTAGCAGCTCAATATGTGGCAGCACTACTTCTGCTGCTGTGGCAGAAGGGGATCGATCCAGAGGCTGCCACCCTAACCAGACCTTAATTCCCTCCAGAATCTCACTTCTGCCTGCCCCAGTACAGGGAGATCAGCAGAAGCTCTGTCTCTTGCCAGCACTATTAACCTGGTGACAGGGCAACTTGTGACCAAGATCACCACCATGAGGCAATTCCTGTTCTTATCTCTTCCCAACAGAGCATCCCCTTTGTTTTCTGTGCATGCTGTCTGCTCCCTGTTTTACCTGCAGCATGTGGCAGGTACGTGGGAGAAGAGCAGATCCCCCAGTTAATTTCTGCAAAGCTGATAAAAACGCTATCTGCTGCATCCCAGGCTGTTCCTGGGGCTGGAAGGTGGTTAATGAGAGAACCAGCCTTCAGCAGGGGCTCAGCAGTTCACACATAGCTGAAACTCAGCACAGTTCCTTCTAAGTCATTAATTTCTGCAGGGGTGAAGACGGGGAGTTGCCTGCTCAGGCTGAGGCTAGGGAAGATTCAGATGAGAGGTTGGGGAGTAAATTAGATTAGACATAAGGAAACTGTGTTTTATTATAAGGGTGTTGAGGCAGTAGTACAAGATGCCCAGAAAAGCTGTGAGTGCCCATCCCTGGAAATATTCAAGGTCAGGCTGATTTGGGCTCTGAGCAACCTGGTCTAGTGGAAGGTGTCCCTGCCCATGGTAGTAGGGGGGCTGGAACTAAGATATCTCTAAAGTCCATTCCAAACCATTCTATCATTCTATGATTCGATTTTGAGTTTCACAATCATCAGGGAAGATCTAGTAAGAAGATCTCCGGAGCCTGTCCGCTTCAGGGATTTTGTCCTTTCTTCCAACTCCTTCTGAGATTAGCTCAATCTCTGTGAAGAGCCATGCACCTTTTATTTGGGCTTTCAAACGTATCTTGAGAGTTTGAAGGAGGGAAGGTAAGTGATAACAGCAAATATAACAAACTAATCCCTGGTTGTGCCCAGCACCACTTTTTTAAGATGGAAAGAAAATCTCTGTTCTTGGAAAAGCAAGTATTTTGCTCAGAAGTGTTTGAACCTGAGGGAAATTTGGATATACGAGAGGTTTGGAGTCTGAACAGCCCCTCTAATCCCAAGGCTGTAGCCATCCCCGTTGCTCACGTGGTCAGGCACACAATCTTCCACTTCCCAAGCTGAACCAAGAGCATAGGGAGGTGTGATGAGGAGAGACCTAAACTTGTGGGACAGAAGCCAGGCGGGTGCAGCTGCAGCCAGAATGCCTTGGCTGGGTGTCAGAGGAGCTCAGTGCCAAAGCTAATAAGCCTGCCAGGAGCCAGGACTTCCTTGCTTGGCTGAAAAACTAGGCTAATGGTGCTTGGCTGGCTCCAGAGCTCTGCTGGAAACTACATAGCTGCTCTGCCATGTGAAACTGCTGCTTCAGACTGGGCTACTAACTTCTCTTCTGCGACAGATCATGCAGGGATCTGTGGCACTGAAATGGACATAAGAACACAAGGATTGTCCTGGAGACTTTCTCCTCTGCTGTGGTTTGTAGAGAGAAAAGAAAGGAATTGTCACCTCATTTCCATTATGCTGCTGTGGCTGTCACTGTAATTTCAATATCCCTTTGGTGACACTGGGATGGGATGCCTGTCAGCTGAGGGGCTTCCATTCTGCTTTGGGATGCTGGAAAAATGCAGGCTTTGTAGCTCTGACTTTTAGCTTCAGGAAGGGGGAAGATGTAAGGCTGTGAGTCACTGGCACAAGTTGCCCTGAGATGTGGACATCTCTTCCTTGGAAATGTTAAAACCAGGCTGGATGGGGCTCTGAGTACCCTGGTCTAATGGAAATTGTCCCTGCCCATGGCAGGGGAGTTGGAATTTGTTGATCTTTAAGGCCCATTCCAACTCTAACCATTCTTGGATTTTATGACTTTACTACTGCTTTTCTGGGTTGCTGAAACCCAGTGAACTGTATTTGCAGAGTCACCCCAGAAAAGCACTATTTTTCCCTTCCAACCAGACAGTGAACCCCAAACCCATTGTGAGTCTGGTAGTGTTCTTTTCCAGAACAGCATCTCTGTCTCTGACATCACCAAGTGTCTTCACTTTTTCTGTGGAGCAGGGATTTGCATACAAATGTAGATTTCTATGTGCTGAGGAGCTGAGGAGCAGAAGTAGAGACAAGAATATTTTTATGGGGAATGTTATAGGCTGAAAAGGTATCTCACTGGGAAATTCAAACCCAGATGGGAAGTAAATTCCAAAGGCAGAAGACCACCAGACTTGTCAAAAGGCTTGGCACACCATTAGGGCAGTCTTAATCCAAGTAGATATGGACTTGATGGAGTCATTGTGGGTTCCTAAAACGAGCAAGGAAAAAGTACAACACTGTGATGAGTTTTGGGGAAAACTAACTGAAACACAGTATTAATCATCTCATATTTTCTGTGACAATATCCTTTTTGGATATTGTTTGCAAGATCCCTGGGACAGGATCTATTCCAATTTAGATGTGGTGTAGTTTTTGCTTTGGGAGGTTGAGGATGCTGCCAAAGGACATTTAACAAACAGTGGTAAAAATAGCATTGTGACATGATTGCCACCGTGGATTATCCAGGCATTTCTCATGGGATATCATAGGTATATGTTCCATGCCCTGCCCCTTTCCTGTTTATTCAAGGAAATTTTCACCTCTGCAGTCTCTGGCATGCATGTCGCACATGGCACTGTGACAAACAGGAAGCTGTTGTGTGGGGAGGGAGGGGTTTGAAGGCAAACAATCACTTCATTAAAAATTTAAATGAGAAGAATTCCATTAATGAATCTACCTGGGGAAAATGAAGAATTTTTACACCAGTAATTAGGATTAGGAGCAAAGTAGGGGAAAACCTTGCCCCTTATGTTCCTGGAAAGAAGGCTGCAGGTAAGGACCAAACCAGAAATTTCCCGCAGTGAATCTCACAGGAAAAGTTATGCCCTCTTCAAAAGTTCCTCACCTTTGATACAGACAGCAGATTAACAGGTCTGAGAATTACCAGAGGCCTAAGATGACCCCTGTGGTCAGTGGAGAGCTACCAATGCAGGTGACAGGTCTGGTGATGCAGAGCTTGTCTTTCAGGACACTATCTAACCTAATAGTCCAACAGCTCACAGTCGTACCTGCATTTATCTTCACAGCAGACCAGCCAGGGCCAAATTTTAGGTTATTAGTAAGCAAGATGCTGAGAGATACTTGGGAGCCTTCAGAACACCTGATTTGAACCTAAGATGGATGCAGCCATCACTCCAGAGTGATGGAATGATAGAGTCCAGTTACTATTGGGAAGAGGGACTTGGAGTGCTCATTTTGCAGACAACCATCCTCTTCTAGCTGTGCATTATTTTTAGTGACTGCATGGCCTGATGGGATGGTTTAGCTCACTGATCTGCCTGAAAACTGGTGGTCTTTGATCTTTTTTCGATACTTTCAAGAGCTACACAAATTCCAGCTTTTGTGTAATGTAGAGGAAGGTCAGGACAACTTCTTTCTACTGCCCTGCAGTCATAGGGTAACTTAAACCAGCCATTCAAACACACCTCATAAAGATTGTCATTTGTGTATCCAAACCCATCCAGAAAGTCCAGCATGGCAGAGGGTCTTGAACCTAGTTTGTGGGTGAGCAGCTCATAACCTGTGTCCCTTCCTAGGTTCTCCATTGGCTGAAAACCCCTCATGTCATGTCAAGACACTGATGTCACTTTTATTGCCCCAAAATGCATCATGACATGCCACTTAGCAGCACCATGCTACCAACATCATTGCTGGGAAAAACCCACCAGCTCTGATGTGCCACACTCCCATCAAAAGAGGCTCTGGGAGGAAGAAGCCGTGTGTTTCCTTTAACCTACAATAAAGCAAAGCAGTTCAAAGAGCTGGAAAAGGAGGTTAACAATCTCTTTGAAATGTAGGTTCAAATTCCCAGCACGGCCCCAGTCAATTATCAGCAAGTGCTGTGACACTTCTGCTAACGAGGAAGAGGAGGGAGGGGAGCATGTGGCGCAGAGGTCCAGACGGGCAGCAGTGGGGGTTAAAGGACATCACCAGGGGGGTGGGAAAGTTACCAGGATTTTTTTCAGGCTGATTAACCCTTCTGTGGTGCACTTAGAGTAGAGGCCAGACCACTGGAATAGGTGGAGCTGGGCAGGGTGGCAGCACGTCCCCCTGCCCAAACCCCCTTGTGTCTGGCAGGGTTTTTGAGGGATGCTCAGTGCCTGGCACTGCCTCAGTGTGCTGCTGCCTTCTCCAGGGTGCTCCTCTGTGGCAGCATGAACCACTTTTATTTTAATCTCATTAATGGAAGGCGGTGAGTGCAGGGGTGGGGATGGGGCAGGAGGGGGTGGGTTTGTTTTGGCGGTGAGGATGGGTGCACACAGGCATACAAATGCTGGGAAACAAAGGCTGTGATTAAGGGATGGTACTCCAACTACTTGCTTATTACAGGAAAGGATTTATCTGATGGCCTAGTTTCAGCCCCAATTTTCCACCTTTTAATCAGCTTCCCAGGTCTCCTTGTCCACTCAAAAAGGGAAGGAAAAGGAAATCTCAGGGTGATGAAGCAGGAATAATACTCTATAAACATGCATGGGGCAAAAGGTTTTGCTGCCCCAAAACTTTCCTAGGAGGCAGATCCCAGGACAGGCAGAAGGATTATGCCCAGCCATGCTACATTATTTTCTGGCATGGAAAGAGTGCATCCGTGCTTTCCTGCCTCACCAAGCCAGGGTTGTGTGAAACAAACGTGCTGGAAATAAAAACCTTCTGCAAAATGGAAAATGTACAGAGGAACAGCTATTTTTAAAAGGGACAGCACCTACTGCTGTTATGAAGTCAGCCACATAATCAGTCAGCAAGGGACTTCTGTGGGCTGACAGCTGACTGCCAGGAGAAATGGTTCCAGCAGACTGATGAGAAGAAAATGAGAGTTTTTGGGTACTGAGAGGTACACGTTCTCTAATAAAGAGAAGAATTTCTGTCCTGTGCTTCCCTGGGCACAAGGCAGATGGGGGAAATGACCCTCACTCTCTTTCCCCACGTGCTGTGAAGGAGGGATGAGATGCTGGTAACTCTCCAGCAGACAGAATACTGCAAGCAAATGCAAGCTCACTCACTTCTTCCTCCTCCCTTACCCAGCCTGGCCTTATTGCCGAGCCTCTGCTGAGGTTTTCCTGCTTCTAAAAATGTTGAGCCTATAATTAAAACGCCCATCTTGCTTGCCAGGGCAAACATATCTGGCCACAGAGCTGAACTGGTTGTGGAGACAGCCAAAGCTTGCAGTTAACCCTCCTGGCTGACCTTCCTGGCACAGGTGGCTGTCCTGGCACAGGTGGGGATTGAATCTTGACACCAGGTGTCCATCACACTGTGTTATCAAGCTGACAGGAAGCTTGAATGAGGGTCTCCTCAACACATCCAAGCCTGCAGCCCCGGTGTGCCCTTCCTCCTCTGTGGGGACATCAGTGTTGTTTCAGGTGTTCATGCCCCCTGGTGCAGAGGGGACATACATGGGCAATGTGGGGTCTTATGTTGCTGGTAGAGGCTTGCCTTTTTCTTCCCTTCAGAGGACTTTGGAAAGGCTATTTAAACAAGAAATAATAATAAAAAAAAATTTTAATTAACAATAATCAAAATAATAAATTAAGTAATTAATTAAATAATGAATAAAAAGCTGTTGCCAAATAAGATGTTAAGGCAAGGGGGAAAAGGAGTACTGGGAGGGACAAGACCTATCACAGTGCTGGAGCATCACATATATAGGGCATTTACAAGGAGGTGGGAGAGTACAGCTTCAGACCCACGGGTCCCAGGGTATTGTCCTTCCCCAGGAGAGGAGGACATTCTTCACCACTTTGACTAAGCCCACACCCCAGGGCAGAAGTGATTCCACCCCAAAAGGGTGTGGTGGTGTAGCCTCATGGTCACTACCGTGTGGTGGATATCAGAGGAACAGTCATCTCTAATGGTTGGTGGTGGTGGTGGCTTTTCCCCTACAGTCCATAATAGTTCTATGAGCAAGATTTGGCCTTCCCTGGTGATCTCACACCCTAGGCTATCATCTGACTACCTTGTACACCATCCTGGAGGACGGGGCATTTTGGGAGATAAAAAACCAACAGCCTGGGTGGAAGATGCAGTTGTTCCTTCAAGCTTGGGAGGAACAGGAACATTGCAACTTCCCAGAGGCAGTTTTCTCAGTGGGTCTCTGATTGCACCACTTTTATACACAGCACCAAGAAGCATTTAAAATTAAAGTTGCTATTTAAGAGCAGGAAGACCCCCTCCAGAAAGGTCTCTATTTATTCTTTAGGTGCAATGGCTCTGCATGGTCTTAGCTCTCTGTGCAGCAGCCCCAGCTCCGCAGAGGAGGGTGCTGAGACTGGATTACGTGTGTCTCACTGCCAGAAGCTCTGTTGTCTGGCAGTGTTCAGCTTCCTGTGCTGTGGCATCACTTCTGCACCCCTTTGCTCCCTTCCACCCCTACAGAATCACAGAATCCTTAGGGATGGAAAAGATGTCTAAGATCATCAAGTTCAACCCTTAACCCAGCACTGTCAAGTCCACCCTTAAACCGTCTCCCTAAGCACCACATCTACATGTTCTGGAACACTTCCACGGTCTTGTGGTGTCTCCCCACATCACCCCACCTGCTGTAAATCCAGCCTTGCAACACTAGCAGACCATGTCCCAGACTGGTCAAATCCATGAACAAATCTCCACCTGCTCTACAAGCTTTGGAGCAGGTCGTGGAGCAGAGAATTTGCACCACATGCTCTCTGCTGCCTCACTGCCATGTGTTCCTCATTTCCTTCCAGTCAACCAGAGGAGCTCTCAAGCCTTTCCATCACTGAAGAGCACAGTGAGCCAAGCACTGTGGGACAAATCCTGCCCCCAGTTTGGAGATGCAGCACCCATGAGGGTGGTGGGGATCAGCAGAGCAAGGAGAGAAGCTGTGTTGCACTTCAGACCCCGTGACAGCTGCCACTTGCTCAGCTCTAAAGCAATAAATCTGGGGGATCTGGGTTTATTCTCCTCCAAATCACTTTATTATATTGTGAGTAATCACAAAGTCTTACAACGCTGCAGAGGTTCTTTAAAAAACAAACACAGCGACAGTATTTGCCAGCTTTTGCTAAGACTAGTTTAGCTAGCAGCCAGCATGAGATTACACAAGGAAATCTTGCAGTCTTCAATTAGATTGTCACATTGGGTTTTAAATTTACCACAGTGCTGCAAAGACAGAAGACAGTAACTTTGACAGTAGGTGATAACCGTAGTGTTTCATCTATGTACAGGCTTAAAAAAGTAAAAAGCTTTCTTTAAAAAAAAAATATATTTTCTGCCAGCAGAAAATAATTCTCTTAAAAAGGCAAGATCCAGTAAAACCACCACATCTTTCCTCACAAACTGCCCCTGTCTTGCACTGCAGTTTGTTTCTGTTCCCCTCCAGATCTCTGCCCCTAGGCAGCCCCATTGCCTTTTTAAGAAAATCAGCATATTTCCTGTGATTGTGAAGGCTGGTCAAATGTTGCAAAGGCTCAGTAGAGAGGAAGAAATCCCCAAAACTGAAGGACAAAAAAACTGGGTAAAAATCCCACCCTAAGCTACCCAAACAAATTATTGAAATGGAGATAGATGGAAATGTGGGAGTATTTCAGTACCAAATTTCAGTGTTCAAAGTTAGGTGTTCACTCTGACTTGTATGGAGTAAGTGGGTTTGGGCAACAGGGCTTCCACTTTCCAGGACTTTTGGGGGTATGAGGGGAAAACCTGAGCTTCTTCCAACACTCCCAAGGACAGTTGTGAGATGAGTTTATATCTGCATCACCTTTACATGATCTCCCTAAATGAAGAATTGAAGGTGGCCCTTTTGCAGGGCTGGGTTTAGAGATGAAACCGCAGATCAGCTTGAGCAGGACCCTCATCCACAACATCCCATCCCCCCGGGCAGAGCATGCCAGACCTCAGCAGTCACCTCCATTGCTCCTACAAGCAAGCTGAAGGCTTCACACATGGCATTGAGTCATCTTGTGCTGTCTTCTCCCACTTCCTCCTAGACTGGAGAAAAAGAGGTTCCAGAGGGGTTCCCCTTTGTCAGCATTTTGGCAATGGAGAGGAAAAAATGTGTAAAACTTTGAGGATCAGGCTTTGTATCAGATTTCAGTTTATCAGATTCACTTGGCAACCAAGGAGCTGTGTGAGAGAAGGAAATGCCACAACTCTGGGAAAAAAACCAAAGATCTTTTCTCCGATAGGCAAAGTGCTCCAGGGCCACAGGCATCAGTGTTAATTCTGCCCCTAGCATATTCTCAGAAGTGTTTTGGCACTGCAAGTTGCTTCACATATGCCCAGATGAGCTGCAGATGTTGTGTTCAGATGGGGAATGTCAGCCTGAAAACAACTTCCTCTCATATCCTCTAGGACTGTGTCTTGGTTTGATGAGGTCATCAAGAAAGAATCCCTGTCAATGTTTCCTTCCAAGCTTCCCCAGAAAGGGAGGAAGGATTATTTTCCATTTCTTTTTTCTGAGCTAGGCTACATGATCTCTTCCCTTTGCAACCTCCTTCACTGAAAGCTGGTTCCTGGGGTGAGATGTGGCTGTCAGCAGACCCCTCTGCTTCCCTTCCTCTGCTGCACATCATCTCTGACCGATGGCTCACTGAGGTTAAAAAGACAGGAGGTTGCCAAAGCTGGACCTAAGTTAATTAGACATGAAAAGGTGGGAAAATAAGGAGAAATTGGTGGGAAAACAAGGAGAAATTGGTGGGAAAATGTCTCGACTTAGTGTTCATTGCACACCTATGCAAATAACATGTAAAACCCAACACATTAGGTGCACCCTGTATTCAGGTTTGTCTGGAAATGTTTCTTCAAGACTGAAAGTGCATGACAGAAAACAGGGTGCTGCTAATGAAGGCAACATCCAGAAGGCACATTTTGGGGAGTAATAATTGAAAGAAGGATGATGCATGGGTTTGTAGGCAAGCAGCTGCAGAGCTGTACATTTTGGTGTGTGCTCTGCAGAGATGTACCTATAAACATGTCTTAGGCATGAAGGGTTTGCTCCAGACTGACTGTTCTGCCCTGGGACCTGCAGAGCGAGTTGTCCCCACATCCTCCAGCACCACTGCTCTTGAGCCAATGGGATGAATGAGGACCTCAATGCACTGTGTAAAATCTGGAGCCTGCAGATAACGCGGGCTGAGATTCGAGAGTTTATAAAATCCACAAACAATCAACTATTGGCAAATACAAATATATAAATTATTGACAGTTTTACAAAAGGCACACTGCAAGCCATCTCAGTCCGACACCTGTACAAGTCCCATGACCCCCCACCCTCCCTGCCCCACCCCTTCTTCTCCCCAGCTTTCATCATGAAACATAAGGTGCTGCTGCTACGGATCCATTGCTGTCGTAGCAACTGAGGACTTCTTTTTTGGTCAGCCCAATTTGTCGGTGGTACTGTCCTTCTTTGATGGTCTTAAGACACTGTATGTCCTTCCCTAAGGTGATGCTTTTGATGGAAGGCAGGTATTTCAGCAAAGTCTTTGGCAAGGATGATATGCCTGTCCCAGAGAGGTTGAGCTCTTGTAGGGAGTTCAGACCAAAGATAACTTCAGCAGTCAGTGACTTCAAGTTGGGATTGTTGGACAAATCCAGAACCTGGAGGGCTTGGAGTTCCTTGAAACTGTGAGGAGATAATTCTCTAAAGCCATGCAGGCCACTGAGGGATAAATGAATCAAGTCTTTCAGCCCTGTGAAGTCTCCTTTCTTAACCTTAACCAGAGGGTTTCCATCTAGATTTAAATATCGGAGAGGAATGCCTTGAAGGTTTGGTACAGATGTCAGCCTGTTTCCAGAAAGATTTAAGTTCTGGATGTTGGGAATGCTCTTTTCATGGTGCCTTGTAATTGTGCTGAGGATGTTATTGGATAGATCCACATTCAGGGATTTGCCTTGACCTTTTGAAACAAAAACGTCCATAGCTATACCCAAAAGTTTGTTATTGCTCAAATCTATTTCACTTAGAGGAGAACTGGAGAAACAGTCCTCAGGAAGAACTTCCAGAGAGTTATGACTCAGATCCAAGGACTCCAGGTACCTAAGCCTGGAGAATGTTGTGGAGGAAATCTTGGCAATTTTGTTGTAGCTCAGGTCGAGACTCACCAGGGTGGTGTATCCAGGGCCAGTAAGCATCGATTCATTTATTGTTTCCAGTTTGTTTGATGATAGATCCAAGTAGGAGGTATCCAGAGGGATTGGGACAGGAACAATGTGTGAGCCTATTCCACTGCAGTCCACCTTAGTCAAGCTAAAGCTGTCAAAGAGACCAAAGGTTTCCACTTCGCAGTGGCAGCCAGGGAAGCAGGTTTTTGTGGTACCAAAACAAGGAAGGAGAAGCAGCAAATTGAACCAGGCCAGGAAATGCATTGTTCTCCTGGAAAACAAGACAATAGAAAAGCAATTTAATTGCTGTAGAAATTACTTTATGAAGGATGTGTAACTATTTGACTTATGCAGTCTTGTCCTTTCTCTTTACAAAGGGAGAGATTAAGCATACCCTTAAATAGCATGGATATCCCAAAGATTTTTCTCTCATGTTATGAATCCCAGTGGGAACTTAATGGAGAAAAAAAATTGGGTCAGCAGTCATTATACACATAATCAAATTAAGACAAAATTGGAAAGGAGGTGTAGGCTGCCTTAAAGCATGGTCTATCAAACATATCTGCTCTTGACTGGACTTACAGAAGAAGCTAAGTGACAGCTCAAACACTGAGTCATTTTACAACCTGGCAAACTTCAGCATGCAGAGGTCTCATGTCAAAGATCCTGAGATCTGGGAGCACTGACTTCAAGACCCTGCATTGACAGGTTGGAGAAATCATTAAGGCTGTGGGAGCCTTAGGTATCTAAAGGAATTTCTAAAGGAATTTATCTAAAGGTTATTGAGAGATGAGAAACCAAAATTCAATGCAGATTTCCTCAAAACAACATCCAGGATTAACAGCTGAAAAGGTGAGCTCCTTACTGCCCAAGTGGACATCACATCTCCCTTCGTTGGACTTCAGATGCAAATTTTAGAAGTTTGGATTTTTATCAGGTGGCTAAAAACAACCCTCCTTGCCCTGGTGGCAGCTTCTACCAGAGCAGAGGAACCAAGGCTTGTTCAGTCTAACCCAGCCTTTGCTGTGGTGGGCTCAGCCCCCTGCACAGTGGAGAGAGACAATTTGCTACATATGGAGTCCTTGGGGAACCTCTGCTAATTGCAGTAAGTATTGTCTTTGATTAACAATGCCAGTAAGCAGGAGTTCTTTCTACTGCTTTGGTTTTGACCTTTCTCCCTCCAAGACATTTCTTTCTCTCCATCATCTCACACAAGAGAGGCAGAGAGCTGATCTGCACCCTCCAGCTTTGCTGAACCTCTTCAGATGGCATCCTAACAACTCACCCATGCAACAGTGGGCAACAACAGCTGTACGATTTCAAGAGACAGACAAAAGAATCTTTAGCTCTGCGTCTCTGGAGAGGTACACAGGAGCATGTCAGCATCCTGCAGGTCAGCAGAGGCAGCAAGGACTATCCTCACTAGTTCCTACTGCAGTCATGGGTGATGACTCTTCATGACTTACAAACAAGGTCTCCAGAAGGCTGGAAACAAAAAATTACGCCGAACCAGACATGCAGATCCAGCAGCAGTGGTCCTTGGCTATGCTGCTGGCCATAAAGAGACACTCACATGCCAACTGCTCATTCAATAAGAAAAAAAAGTAAAAGAAATCCCTTTAAATTAATGTTCCCATCCCCACCTCAGCCTCCCTGGTCTACTACCTTTCCCACCACTGTTTAAAAGCACTTCATCAACTTCCTTGCAGTATCATCTTTCCCATACACCCTTTGATCTGGCTGAGATTCCTTCCTCACAGTCCTTGCACCTCCCCAAGATAATTTCCCAGAAATTCACACTTCATCTCCCCTCACTCACCCTTTGTCATCTGTTTCTCTCCCTTTTTAGCATGGTCTTCTTGGCCCTGCTCTCATTCCCAGGAAGCTGACTGGGGATTACTTGTCAATGTGCAAAAAAAGTGCAAAGGGGGGAAAAATATTGCAAAAATACCGTCTTGATTACTGATGTAAGTTATATGGCAGTGTCTCCCAGACCTCCTGCAAATAGAGAGCAGAGATTGGGACTCTAGCCAAGTTGCTTGCAACTAAACCATTGCTGAAGGCCAGCTTGGAATCCTTTGGGGTCCTTTATTCCATAGAAACAATAGAAAATTGGTAAGATGAGCCCTAGCCTCAGCCCATCTCAACTGTTTCTTGAGAAAACACATATGTGTGCAGAGGAGGCACAGGGAGTAGGGCACTTCTCTGCAGACACTTTTCCAGATATCCTTTTCCTAATGACATCAAGGCTGATCTCCTCTGGTTCTGTGCAGACAGACATAGCTTTCTGCTTCTGCAGTCCCTCCTAAAAGAAATACAACTATTTTTATTTTTTCATGAAGCTGCATTTGGATTGCACTGAAATGTTTTATTACCATGGGAAGTTACATCAGGGGGGAGCATCTTGTAAACTAAAACTGCAAAACCTCAAATGTTAAATATCTCATGTACAGGGAAGTACCTGCATTGGTATCAGTGCAGTCTACTGGTATTTCTTCTCCCAAATTCTATTCCCACTTGGTATCTCTATATGGAAAGGACCTCCCAACTTCTCCTTCAAAAGTGCAGCTCATTTCCTCATGGAATTGTTTTAGCTTTGGTGGGAGCTGGCTCATGCACCAGGAAGTCCAAAGACACACCAGTGTGAAATTTTTCTCTCTGAGCACTGCTAAAACCTTCATTGGCTCCTTCTGGGACATCTGAACAAAAGTAAGAGGACAAAATCCGAAGTCCTAATTTAACTGACTTTTATTAGGGCCTGTAGTAGGACAAGGGATAATGGTTTTAAACTAAAACAGGGGTGATTCCGATCTAGATCAAAGGAAAAAGGTGATGAAAGTGGTAAAACACTGGCACAGGTTGCCCAGAGAGGTGGTAGATGTCCCATCCCTGGAAACATTCAAGTCTAGTTTGGATGGGGCTCTGAGCATTCTGGACTAGTTGAAGATGTTCCTGATTATTGTGGGGAGTTGCACTACGTGGCCTTAAAGGGTCTATTCCAACCCAAGCTATTCTATGATTCTATGAATTGAGAGAAGATTGAAAACTGATGCTGGGCTTTGGTTTGTGCAGCTGCTCCACCCCTTTTGACATGGGAATTCCCCTCCTGATCAGCCTCAAAAATGATTGCCAGAATAGGGCTGACTCTCACTGCAACATCCATCACTTCAGCCAGCAGTAAAGACAAAACATTACACAGCTGAAATGCAGTACACAAAGCTCAGCTGAAGTATTTCCACAGTGTCTATTGCCTCTTCTCTCCTCACAGCAATGCCACAAATTCTCCCTTACTGGCTCTGCAATTGCTTTGCAGATGGGATACAATCCATTAGTACCAGTTAGAAACTCCCTTATGGAGCAGCATGGAGCATCATAGGCTAACATGCCACTTGGTTAATAGCTTTGATAAAAGATAGGAGAAATAAAGTTATTGGTCATCTTCCAGTCCAAGAAAGAGACTCATACATTGCCACATAATTGGCAAAGAGCTTAGTCAGGTACAGGCATGTTTTACTGTTGTATGGAACAATCGATAGCTCTCTTTAAAACGGGGAAAGAAACACACCGCAGGCATTTACAGTTCTGTGTACAGTGTGTATTTGAAACTGCACCAAAATGCCTTTGGATTGCTGCCCACAGACTGCTTTGTTGATAAAGGCAGGAAGCCAAGGTATCCCCTTGTAAAAGGAAGAGGAGTTAAATCCTCTCGCAGCACTGGGGAGTTTCACCTAGGGAAACACCACGAACAAGAAACAACTGACCCCATCACTTAGGATAGTGAGGGAAAAGTCACCGGGCGAAGGCAGCCCACCCTGGGGCTGGTTTAGCCAGATCCTCTTAATTTCTATGACTACTGAGGTATGGAGAGATCCCAGGGATAAGTTTTGGTGATCTGGCAGCTCTTGGGGTCTTTTTATACCCGCTGATTGCAATGGGAGCTGCTGGGGGTGCAATATCTTCCCCCACGTTTCAGGTGCCTGTAGTGACTGCAGGGCTCTGGTTTTTATATCTTGCTCATCCTTTCTGCAGGGCAGATATTCTGAGACAACCCTAAGGAGAGTCTGTGTCCATTGAGCCAGTGTTGAACCGAGCTCCTAGCAGGATGCCAGCCTTCTCCTCAGATCCCACATCTCTCCTTTAGTCTGCGGATACCCTTATGCTTTCTCCCTGCTATGCTCATCCACTGCAATGCTGTGTGGCAGGACTCACACAGAAAACTCACTCTGAGATTTCCCAGCCAAAAAGCCCCCAGCATTAAAAATAGACTGCAGAGGAACGCCAAGCCTCAGGTGATGGTCAGGGAATGAGCTGGGAGAGAGGAAAGCTTTGTTATGGTGTTGTTGCAAATTCACGCTTCTCACTGCACTTGATTTCTTCCTTCTTCTCTCCTTTAAAGACTTTTCTTATTAGGGAGATCAGCTGACACATCCCTCCCTGGATGAAAGCCCATTGCCTGGGGACTGGTCCCCCTCTTTGGGAATGCAGATATTAAGAGGATGCTACCTTGGCTACCTCCAGTTGCCCTGGCAACCACCAAGCTGGAATTCCCCATAGCAAAAAATCAATGACAATTAAAGAAATAATACGAGGGGAGGTGTTTTAAAGTTTGCTGTTTGATGGAGTCAGGAATCAGCTGCCCCATTCTTCATTCCCTCAGCCTCTCTCAACATGCCTCTGAACATACCATTGTCTGAAATGCAGCTGGGCTGCAGCTAAAGGCCCAAATTGACCAATGAAGCTTGAGGCACATGGGTAAGAAGTGGGAAAAACCCCCAAAACACCAGGTTATCTCTACAGTGGGGTGAAGAGAAAAGAAGGGGATGAAACCAGCCTAAGACCATACACATCCTTGGAGATGTCCCTCTCTCCCTTGTCCATGATGGAGACTAGGGAGGATGCCCAGTCTCCCTTCTTTCCACACCATTCTTGGCTGCATCTTCCAAACCCTAGTCCCTCCCAAAAACCAGGTGCACTTGGATGAACCAGTTTGGCTCACTGACCCAACAAAAACCCCTCTGATCTTCCCCTTTCACCTTTGCTGGGTCAGTTTTCCAATAAATTCAGGTGACCATCCACAGGGTTACCAGCTCTCACACAGGAGTGGGGAAAACAGAATCTTTCTTTTCCACAGCAGCCCACAACTAGACCAGATCAGAGATGACATGAATCTGTAATTTGCACGTTTCTTGCCAATATTAATTCTGGATTAGCAGTGAATAGAGCAAATTTCAAAGAAAAAAGGCAAAAAGAAAGAGCTGAATTCCATCTGTCCCAAATGGAGTTGTTGTTCTAGCAAAGGACAGAAGAGTTAGATTAGCAACAATATTTCATGAGGAAAATTTTGAGATTGTCTTCTGTCTCTTTTATCAGCCTAGTAAAGAAATAAACAAAGTCTTTATAGCAAAGCTCACCAGGCCCACTTGGCTGCTTGCACTAATTGGAGTCAGGGGAAAAGGAATGTAATTGGAAAGTGAAACAAGTGCATAGGTTATGATAGGGGCCATAAATCCTCCAGACTGAAGGGAAAGGAAAAAAAAAATAGCTCTCTCTCTTTTTAAATATCTTGAAGGCTAAGTGACAGCTGGGACAGAAGCTGCAGAGCACCAGAATGCTCGAGTTGCTTCTCGACAACAAAATTGCATAAGAGACCTTTCCTCCCCTTCTCCACCCGTTAATTATTCTGTAAAATTAGAATAATTACCGACTAAAGTGCAGCCCTAGCAGCAGCTACACTTTTCCAGTGTGGACTCTCCCGGCAGAGCCCAAATGACGCCACAGATGCAATCGCGGTCGGGTCTCCTGATCCCATATGCCAATTTGAGCAGGCAGCAAAACTAGCTCAAACCAGCCTACAGCCAGAGACCATTAAACCCTTGCTGCAGTCACACACCCCTCCCATAATAAAGAGCCTGCTGCTGACAAGGTTACTCTTTTTTTTTTTTTTTTTTTTTTTGTGCGAATCTATTGAAAGTAAAGGTCATTCAGGCTTTTGCTTTGCCTGCTTCAGCCCAGCTCTTCCTGCAGAAGCGTTCTCCACAAAAATGCTGCAAAGAGCTCTTGATAAATATTATTAAACTTCACCAAAAAATGTTAGTGTAAATGGGAACAGTGTTTTCTGACCTGTTTGTTACATTTTGTTGTTTGCTGGTTTGGGAAACACTTTGCAAACAGTCCTGGTTTTATACTCAGTCTTTGAGACTTCTGGGGTTTAGGGAGAGGAGAGCTAATGGGAATCCAAGAAGTATCTGGGGGTTTTTTTATGTTTGATCCTGCATTTGTTAGATAGGTTTGAGAGAGTTCAGTGGAGTTACTTTAGGTGTAACTCTATCAGCAGGATAAGAATTATTTCCTCTGCTCTTCCAAATTGCACTTGATTTCATGGAGGCCTCCATCAGGAGACCTTGCACAAGTCACTTTTAGGGGATAAGTTATCACCCTTCACTTCACACTGATGGTTTTATTGGTGGGACTTGCAAAGCTGCTTAGAACAGCAGAGCTATCCCCAGTTTTCCAATAGAATATAAAGACAGGGATTTGCAACCCAATTTCCCTCACTAGTGCATGCAAGTGTTAGGATGAGGGGAAGCTCAGCCACTGGGGTGGTGACTTTAGCCCTTATGGTTTAATGTACAGAGATGCCAAGGGCTTGAGCAGGAGTGAAAAGGCATTCTGCAGGTGCCTGAACAATTTTTGCTCCATGTTCCTGCTCCCTGGGAAAAATCAGAATGAACCTGAAAGAATGCAAAAAGAAAAAAAAAGAAGATTTTGCTGTGAATTCCTTTATGCTTTAATTATTTTGTCTGGCAAGATCATGGAGCAGATCGTCATGGAAACTTTGCTAAGGCACATGGAAAGTAAGGAGGTAGTTGGTGACAGGCAACATGACTTCACTAAGGACACATCCTGCTGGAATTCACAGCTTTCTATGACACAGTTACAGTGTTGGTGGATGAGGGAAGAGCAGCTGAGGTTATCTACCTGGACTTGTGCAAACATTTGACACTGATCCACACAACATCTTAATCTCTACAGAGAAACATGGATTTGATGGTTGGATGACTCAGTGGATAAGGAATTGGCTGGACAGTCACACTCCAGGAGATAAAGTCAACAGCTTGATGTTCAAGTGGAAACCAGTGAGGAGTGGAGAAACTGCATAAACAGAAACAAGATGCTACTTCCTGATCTGGACAAGAACCTCGCTGTTCTGAATCAAGTCTGTCTTTGCAACACTTGAATCTCACTAAACCCCATGGAATAAAGGTTGTGGACAGTGAGAAGGGGAAAAGAACAAAAAACAAAGATATCATTCCACATTTTTCCATCTTGGTTATTTGCATTTGCTTTTCTCCTCTCTGGACAGAAATTTCTGAACCAAAACTGCAATGACTTTCTGGCATCCAACCACGTTCTCCATCCTTTAGTGAGATTTTTGTAGATGTTTCAGGGGATAAGATAGATAAGATTAGCAAGGGCAAAGCTAAATTAAGCATCAAAAACATCAAAAGCATTTCAGAACCCCAAAGGCAAAGCCAAGCAGCCCCTCAACCCACCACGTGGGCTGCAGAGAAGATGTGTGGGACTGATCTACAGGGAACCCAGCACCTCCAAGCCCTACAGTGCCACACTATGGATCTGTTTTTAAATATAGAATCGTTTAGATTTGGAAAGACCTTGAATATCATTGAATCCAGCTGTTAACCCAGGACTGCCAAATCCACCACTAAACCATATCCCTAAGTGCCATATCTGCACATCTTTTAAATATCTCCAGGGATGGTGACTCAAACACTTCCCTGGGCAGCCTGTTCCAATGCTTGACAACCCTTTTGGTGAAGAAATTTTCCCTAATTTGCAATAAAAACATCTCCAAGTGCAACTTGAAGCTGTTTCCTCTCGTCCTATTGCTTGTTACTTGGGAAAAGGCACTGAAATGCTTGCTTGGCTGAAAGTCTCTCCTCTTATTTTTTTTAAATGAAAAAAGAAAACCCCTTATTTAATAAAGAAATAAAAAGACCTATTAAAAGAAACTTTGTTACAACTGTTAATGTCAGAATTCCCATCTGCTTTGCAAGAGGCCACAGATAATTTATCATCCTTAAACAGCTAGTAGTTTATTCCACTTGTGCAATCTTCCCCCTCAGGCATCCCTCATTCCCCCTGGAGGAGGAAATCAAGGTGCAGGGTGGCGCATTTTGGGATCTGACAAAAGGAAAACATGTTCAGGCAGGTCTACCAGCCCATACAGTAACTTCCAGCTCATTTACATCCATGGCTGAATTTCTGCCACACTAAAAGCTTTGTGCCTTGAAAAGATGCATTTTGTGAGGGAAGAGCAGCCCAACTCCAGGCAATTTTCCACAAGTGAGAAAATGTTGTTGCCACATCCAGCACAGGAAAATTAGGAATTATATCACTGTGGCATCGGGATTTGCACAAAATTCCTGCTTCTCTGCTCAGCCCAGAAAGCTGTCAGCTTAATAGCCGTGTATTTCCAGGTGGAGGAATTAGTCTCCTGTGGCTTTTGAGACCAATTTTGCTCTCCAGCCTCAAGTCAAGCTGTGCTTGTGCCCAGAGGGAGCATTCCCAAAAGGAAATTGTTTGCCAGGCCTCCTGAGTGGCTGGGGGCAGGGGAAGGCAGGTGCTGGAGTGGTGTAGCACGATGAGGGATTCACAGGGTTTTCTGGGAGCAGACAGGATGAGAGCATCCCAGCCCCACCATTGCCTCCTGGCTATTCCAGCTGCAGAACCACTCAAACTGGGAGCTTTGGCAGCCTCGACTGGTTCCCAGCAGCCTGGGATGCATGGAATCAGTCAAACAGGTGCCTGCAAGGGATGTAAGAGCTCAGGACTTGCTCCTGCTCTAGAATCACTTCCAGCATGACCCTGAATTCTTTTACCCCTAACAACTGCTATTTCTCGCCCTCCCCGCTCTGCTTGTTAGCTGTGAGCATTTCCAGGAGCAGGAGGCCTCACTATCCTGGCACTCACTGAGTATAAGAGAGACTTCATCTCTGCCAAGAACACAAATATTTTCTTAACGATCTCTAACTCAGCCCGAATAGAATTTTTATCATAGCGACATGTCCCAGAATGGGAGGTCTCCGTTATTTTAGCACAAACTCAGGAACAGACCAGCCCTTCAACATAGTGCTTCATAGTCAAAGGAGAGGTTTACACAGAGTTTTATGCTAGTCCTAGTGCATTTTGCTGAAGAAAGGTCTGGTGAAGCTACCTGCCCCATCACCTCCAGTGCCTGGGAATTCCCTGTGAGGCATGAAGGGGGCCTGCAAGTACCCAGGCTTTACCCAAATCACAGCAGTAACTTTGAGAGGATTAAACCCTCCTTCTCTCTTAACTAGTTAATTATTGCAAGCAAAAATTATCTCAGCAAGTTTCTCCTGGAGCCTCAGTCCTTGGCAATGCACACCTGAGAGCCAACCCCAGACAGTTCCTGCACTGGCTCCTGCTGTGATGATACTTTTTCACTGCACTCCAGCTCTCAGAGACATGATATAATTCCAGAGGAATGCACTCCAGGATGAACACCATATGCCAGCGAGGAACGTTAAGAGGTGCAGCATGGGGAGAGGAAACCTCCTACCCACAACAGATACTTCTTGGTTTTAGCTGTTAGAAGAGCTGATCTCCCATGTCTCTGTGCCAAACTGGGAAATGCCACATGCCATGCACATCCCTGGGATGGCATGTACCATGTTACATGTCAGGGAAGTGCAGGTTGCAAAGAACCAACAGCAGCTCTGTGGTCAATGAGGGAAAGGTGTGGTGCCTATGGATGTACCCCACATTCCTGATCTGGATTGCTTCCAGTCACCCCAGAGGACTGTCCTGTGCTGCAGAGAGACCATGCTGCATGGGTATCCATGGATGGGTTCCCCCAGAGAAGATGAGCTAGGCAGGGGGAAGGAAACAAGAGAGAGGAGGGAGGTGAAGGTGATACATCCCAGGGTGATGCCTCTGCTCTTCCCGGTGAGACACATCCCACCAAGAGCAAACAACTCATCACAGCCTAATCGTCCTATCTCTAATGGCTTTTCACCTCTTTCTCCTTGAATCATAGAATCATTAAGGCTTGAAAAGACCTCTAAGAGAATTGAATCCACTACAACAGAGGTGGCTGCAGATCAGATCCAAGTACTGCCTCCAACAGCATGCATTCGTCATGGTGCAGACAGCACTGGAAAAAATCATGAGAAAGCAGAGGGAAAAGAAATTCAACCTGGCTGGGCAACGCCTTCAGCCCTGGCAGAAGGATTTTAAGAGGACCCCATGCAGCTTTAGCTCTCTGAAAGGCAGTAGCTGCCAATCTCCCTTCTCCTAACAGCCCTGCGGGGCTGCTGACTTCAGTGAGAAGGGCAAAACGAGGAGACTGGGAGTTAAGCTGAGTGCCCCTTGGCACGGCTCCAGCTGGCCCAGGGATCTTTGTGGGCTTTTTATTTATTTTTGTGGTTGGTTTTTTTTCCATGCACAATAATCTCCGGGCCTCTTTGCTGTCTGAGGCTCTCAGCGTGCAGCTGCAGACCCTCCACTGAGGAGATAACAAATACAATCCTGACCATTATTGTTACAAACAGCACAGCTGGAGGCTCCCATCTCATTCCTCTCATGGTCTTTCTTTGCCCCCCTCTCCAATAATTCTTGCATCCCGATGCTGTAAACAATGAATGCCAGTGAAACTGCTTGGTAGAGCATCAGCTGGGGCTTTGGGAGCTGCCCCCACCCCAGTGAAGCATGTGGGACATTTACTAGACTCAGTGGGTCTCCTACAAAGTTTGGGAAGGGGGGATTTGGGGAGGGGAAGGGGTGTAGGTAGAGCCGATGAAGGGTTTACCAGTAGTGTGTCATCCTCACCATGATTCCCACTGCAAATGGGGGGGCTTCATTCCCCCCATGATGTGCAATATCTCCTCAACTCTTTTCCTCCCCTCCTTGGCCTGGGATTCTCCAGTCCCTCTTGGCTGGTGGAGGATTTTGGAGAAGGATCATCTCAAGTGGGTTGAGAGAACCATTTCCCCAGCATGACCAATTTCTCACCACCAATGCTATCCTGAGTCCTCATTTAAGTGCCTCAGTTTCCCTCCTGACACTTTAAGGATGACTAGCACTAAGTCTGAGAGGTGTTAACTCCTGTGTGGGGATGGGGGTACCATGCCCAGGTTTAATTCCCACCAGTTTAACTGGGAAGGGAGCACAAGGCCTGTGGGTCTCACCCCACACAGAAGTTTCCACCCAACACTGCCACTGCCATAACTGGCCCAGCCAAATGTTACCACTGTCCTTGGGCACCATGTTCAGCTCCTGCCTTCCTGGACACTCTAGGATCAGCAGCCCTGCTTTGCCCTCTGCAAAATGGGCAGCCTGGCCAGGGGAGAGGGAGGGGGATGGATGAGACTGGCTAGGTTCAGTTACCCTATGATCCTATAATTGTTGAATTGGAGATCGCTTGCAAGCGGTTGCAATGCTTTGGTCCTGGACAGATACAAACTGAACTTTTGCAGTAGGATTAAAGTACTTTGGAGAAAGGATCTCCTTTGTCCTGCTCTGTGAAATTTGGCCTCACCATGCCAACTGCTACAGACATTGTTCTCAAGGATGGGAGGGAAAGAGGCACTTTTGGGGTCAGGGACCTGTCCCACTTGGAGACAGGTGACACAAGCCCCATGGCCATGTATCACCTCAGACATGATGGGGCTGAGGAATCACATCTGGTTTGTCCCATCAGTCACAATAGGAGTTTGAGTCTCAATTTTTCCTGAGGAGGATCATCTTATTTGAAGTAAAAAAACCCAATGAAACAAAAAAAACATTCATTGAAAATACAGTCCTCATCCATGGAAGTATTCAAGGCCAGGTTGGACAGAGCTTTGAATAAGCTGGCCTAGAGGAAGGTGTCCCTGCCCATAGCCAGGGTGTTGAAACTGGATGATCTTTAAGGTCCAGCCCAAACTATTTCATGATTTCTTTCCCCATCCCTGGGTTTGAGCTGCTGGCAAGAATCAGGGGAAAGAAGAGGAGTCACCATCACAGAGACACAGAAAAAGAAAAAGAATACGAAAAAAGAATGAGGAAGGGAGAAAGAGGAAGGAAAAGAAACCCCACAGACACTGGCATTCAGACATTACACACAGCACATGGCCCTCTGTCTGCTATGGTGAAGATAAAGTGCTTTTTTCCAGTTTGCTGCTGTTCTGACAGGAGATTTCCAGCCTGGTTAATGCAACTCAGGAATGTCCCATGCTAAGGCAGCCAGGATGGTTTAATCTTTTGCAGTGTCTGCAAGCAGACGGGAAGGCTGGGGTGATTCCCAGAGTACATGAGTACGATAGAAACACCCAGGAAATTAAAGGAAAAAAAAAAACCACAACAAAAATTTATAAAAATTACAATAAAAAATAAAATCTCAAGATTTCCTTGCAATGAATGGCTGAGCCGTTCATACATTTACCTCAATAGGTCCAGGTGCCAAGTTTTAAGACAAGAAACAGCTTGCTCAAGCCAGTCTTTATCTCTTCCCAGCCCTCAACATCTCAGTGTTGGGAAGTTTCTTTTGATAGCCTGCCAAGGCGGCCGGTGCTGCGGCTACCGTGCAGAGCCCGGGGGTGCCAGGGGTCAGGGGGGCTGCTGGACAAGGACGCCTTGTCTCATCCCACCCTCCAGACTCTGCTTCTCCCCACCAGCCAGCTAACAAAAGAGGAGAAGAAGGAGGAGGAAGGAGGAGAGACTGAAAGAGGATAAAAAAAAAAAAAAGCAGTTAGGGATGGAGGGAAAACTCTAAACCTCCAGAAGACGGTGGCTCACCTTTTATTCCCAGCTCGGTCTTGCACAGGGGTGACACGCACTGCTGCTCACTGTGTGGCTGGGGCAGCACTGGATGCTTTTCCCTATATAAAAAAGAAAATCCACAAAACCCCCTATAAACTTCTGGTTTTTTCCTTTTCTCCCAATTTCCTCTCATCCATTCAATGCCGGTTTATTCCTCGCACTAAGTTGTAAATAACAGGGGTCCAGGAAACCCTCACCCCAACTCTGCAGCCTTTCCTGCCATCCTGTCATCAGAAATTAACGTCCCCTGGGATGTCTATCACGTCCTCGTTTCCTCCAGGCATTTTGTTATTGCTCCCCACTGTCTCTGACAGCAGCTGCTCAAATTCATTCACAAACCAGCAGCGTCTGCCCTGCTCCAGGATGCCGCAAGGGAAAACCCGTCTGAGCGCTGCCCCCCAGCCCCGAGCATCGCTCACCCCGCGCCCCCACCGCCTCGGCAGGAGGGAAGCGGCAGCTCCTCGCCGGGCCATTTATAATCCGCGTGTGAGCAGGCACCTCCCACGTCCTCTCCAGGACAGGGACTGGGAGTGGCTCCCTCGGGTCACGGTGGGACGGGAGCCATGCCCCGCGCCAGGGCGATGGCACACACCGACCGGCTTTGCCTGCGAGCTCCTGGCTGCCGACAGCGAGCCCCTAGCCAAGTTTAGCCTGCAAACCCTCCCAGCGACGTGCCAGCTTCCTCCGGTCCTTTCAGCATCTAACACATCCAGTGCTTCTTATTTCCGGAGAGATCGGCGAGGTGGTCCAGCCCTGCCTTTCCCCGGCGCCTCTTCTCCCGGTGTTCGCCCTGCTCCTCGCCGCTGCAATATCCCGGTGCTGCCAGCCGAGCTCTGGAGCGGCAATCAATGCGATATTTCAGCGCAACGCCGCGATCGGCACCGGCTGCTCTCCGCAGAGCAATGGCACAGTGTCCACCCAGACAAGTTTCCTACTGTAACTTCAGTGAATGCTGTTATTCAGGCGAACGGCAGCTGATTTATCATGGCAGGCACACGGGGAAAGCTTTCCATTCGGGAGACCGGGGGCTGCTCGTCCCGCTGCCGCGAGCACTGTGAGCTCAGCAGGGTTCGCTGTGCTTTCCTTACAGCCCTGCTCCGATGTCTTCGCTGCCACGGAATTGCATTCACGAACCGCGCTGGCGAGCGTCGGCTAACGGAGGCGAGGCCACTTCCCCGCGACAAAAGCCACCAGCTCCATCCCCACCGCTCTCCTCCCAGCCTTCCCAAATCCCAGGCAAGAGGAGGAAAGTTGACAGACCCTTTGTTTCCAGAGAGCCTGGCACGTGTTGTGGTTTACTGAGCTAATAAATCTGCCGTGGGCTGCGCCTTTTAATGACTGCAGCATTAATAATAAGTTTCCTGGGAGCTGCTTAAAAGTTTACAGGGTGTGTGCATTGTCAGGGGAGCCCTGGGCTTTCTGACCTCCTGCTTCAGAAGTCACACCCAGCATCTTCTTTCATTCTTTTTTTTTTTTTTTTTTTTTTTTTCAATGAGAGAATGAATAAATCTTGCTCGGCTTCCTCTCCCCCTTTCCCAAACACACCTTCCCCGTCAGTTTAATCCACTTACAGATGGGAAATTCCCAGGCAGGAATTTGCCATGCCTTTATCAATACAGCCCGGGGGGAAAGGACCCCCCCTCTGCACCTTCCACCTTCTTCACCCCATCCAGCCGACCCCTCTAAGCTCTCCTTTCCTTCTCCTTTCTCTCCTTACCTTGAGTAAGCTGCAATACCCTTCGAGCCTCCCAGCACCATAGAGCCACCAAAAAGCTTCTCTTCGCTCCCCAGAGTTGAGGGGAGGGCCGGGAGAGGAGGAGGAGGAGGAGGAGGAGGAAGAGGAGGAGGAGGGGAGACAGGGAGCCCTGTGTGAAATCAAAGCCCCGAAGCCGGGCACGGGAGGCGGTGCGGAGCCTCCAGCTGCTGCTCGGATTACTCTGCAGCCGTGGCGATCCCGAGACTTCTACAAACCCCCATTCCACAGGGGGAAGGAGAAGAGAAGGGATTCCAGCTGGAGACGCTTTACCCCGGGCGGGGAGCCGGGCTGGGGGCTCGTAGGCACCCACCGCATCTCAAAGTTCCCCCTCTGGAAAAAACAGAGGTGGGGAAAAAGTAGTTTACCTCCACCCCAGACCTCTGTCCTTCCCCCTTACCCTGCACCCCCAGTCGCTGAACCTCTCTGCGAGGAAAAACTCATCCCACCAAAAAAAGTTTTCACACTCTGAGGCTATGGAGTGTTCCATAGCGGGGACTCCCGGGGCCGAGGGCTCAGCCCATGGCGGTACAGCTTCCCCCCTCCCCAAAAATGAGCCCCACGGTTCTGCACACCCGGGGAAGTTTGGAGGGGGGTGCAGAAGGGGCATGCAGGGGCCAGGGCGGGGATGGAGGGCGCAAGGAAGGGGTGGGGGTCAGGGAGGGGATGCGAGGATCAGGGAGGAGGTGGGGGCAGAGGACGGGACTCACCGGGGCCAGGGTCGGTCCCCAGCACCGGGCCGGTTCCCACGGCGGGAGCGGGAGCCCCGAGAGCCGGCAGGGCTTGGGGCCGGCTGTCCCCTTCTTCTCTCCTCCTTGTCCCTCCTCCTCCCCGTCCAAGGCGTACAGCTGGCCGGGCAAGCTGGCTGTCCCCTTCCCCGCAGGAGGAGGGAGGAGGGAGCTCAACAGATGGCTGCACACAAGGGAACATCTGGGAGGAGGAGGAGGAGGAGGAAGGAGGAAGGAGGCAGGACTTGCGCTAGACTGTGCCACTCCTGAGCTGGCAGACCCCCCTTAACAGGGGAAAAGGCGGGGGGAGATGTCGAGACGGCTTTGCACACACACACAGTGGCCCTTGCTGCTGCTTTTCATCCCCCCTGGCTAAAATTCCTTGTCTTTCCTTTTGCTTTCTTGGGGATCACGCCGGAGCTGCCCTTTCAGCACAACCTTGTTTCCAGCCCTGACCTCTGCAGGGCTGTATTTACAGACGTGAGTTCTATTCCTGAACACTGCTTTCATTCAGTTTTCCTGGCGTTTAGTGCCAAGGTCAGCTCCAGCACCCCGGGGTGCCGATAGGACAAGGCAGCACCAACGTTTGAGCAACGCCAGCCGGAAGGAGACTGGGGCTTACAAATTGTGTGGTGCAACCCTTGGAATAGAATAAAGGAAAAAAAAAAAGACAAACCAAACAAAACCAGATATTAATCCACAGTGTGGGAAACAGAGAGTCTGAACCCCATCACTGGAGGATAGGCAGTGCCTGGGGCTGTGAATGAGCAGCCCTGCATCAGAATTTCTTGGCTATTAGATGTAAGGGTCCAGTGGTGGCTTTAGTCAAGATAGTGGTACTGGAAAGGGAATCAGAAGTCACAGATTGGCAGAATATTCTGAGTTGAAAGGAACTCACAAGGAAGTCCAGCTCTAAGATGAATTGCCCATACAGGGACTGAACCCACAACCTTGGCTTTTGAGCACTAGGCCCAAACCGACTGAGCTTATCTCAGGGTGTCAAGTGCCTGATGTCATGGTGCCATGACATTGGAAAAGGCAAAAGGGACTGCAGGGGTCCATGAGTCACAGAGGACATGTCCTGTGGCTGGCTGCAGCTTCTCATACCCAGCATCTTGCACCCCTTGTGTATTACTGGCCTGTTCCAGATCTCAAGATGTGTGGTTGCTTGTTTCTTAAAAAGTTAAATAAGTACAATCAGATTTCCTGTTGTTTACTTTTTGTAGCACCGAAACATCCCATTCACCCCATATTGCTCAGACCACAACCTTCAAGCAAGCCTGGTGCTGAGATTTGTATTTAGCATCTCTTTGTGATGAAAAAGTGATGAAAGGAGTTTGATTTGTTTTTGTTCTGCTCAGGTATTTTCTCCAAGAGCATCACTGCTTGAAGATATGTCACAGCTCTGGTCAGAGGGGCTGAGGCTCGAGGCAGGAGGTATGGGGGCATCAGGAAGGTGTCACAGTTGTTCCTCTCCACCCTCCTCATTTCCGAGTGTGGCTTCTCCAGGATATGTACTCACTCTGCCTGTCTCAGGAGCTGCTTTTTGGGAATTACCATCAGGCTGTAAGAGCTCTGCCAAGGAGCAGCCCCAGGGAGCCAGGGAGAGGAAATGTGTGCTCAGGACTCGGCTGAGCCAAATGCTTTTTTGGGGAAAACCATGGGAAAACCCCCTAGTCTAGATTGTGATTTTCCATGTAACTGTCACATTGATATCTCCACACATGAACCGTCTCTTGTAAGGATCCATTCAGAGGTTCTTTACACGTTCAGTTTTTATACCTCTGAGTTGGGGAAGTTGTTAAGCTGGAAACTTTTGTTTTATTTTCCATTTTGTTCATTTTTTCCATGCCTCATTTTAGGCCTTTGCCATGTCAGAGTTGGCCTCAGTAAAGCAAAATGCCAGTTCAAAGGTGAAGAAATTGGAAATTAAATCCTTTGGCTGAGATACAAATATATAATATTTATGTATGATATATATTTAGATATATTACACATATGTATGTACTTATATATATATATGTTGCCCAGTTTGATGTAGTTGACTGAAGACATGACAAGGAGAGGGTTGGCAGTTCTGAGTGACTTGGGGATACGGATTAGATCTGATGTGATAGTAGCACAGAATTAGTTATGCATCCGTCTGATTCTTAGCTGCTTCAAAAACAGCTGTACCACAGTCTCACCACCCTTACAACAATTTCTTCTTAAATTCTAATCTAAACCTCCTCTCTGTCAGACAGTTTGAAACCATTCCCCCTTGTCCTATTACTACAAGTCCTTGTCAGAAGTCCCTCTCCAACTCTCTTGTAGCCCCTTTAGGCACTGGAAGGTGCTCTAAGGTCTCCTCTGGAGTCTTCTCTTCTCCAGGTTGAGCAAGCCCAGCTCCCTCAGCCTGTCTCCACAGCAGAGGTGCCCCAGCCCTCTGAGCATCTTTATGGCCCTCCAGCACCCACCAACCAAAGAGTTAACTATCATGATAACACCATTTTTAGAGGACGTTTAGTATAAGGTCCTGTTTCCCACTATCACTATTTCTATTTCTTTTTACATATTTTATACATGAGAGTATATTTTTGTAAAGGTAAAACAGGGTTTTCCCAGAATTGTGTAGTCCCATAGACTCAACTTTCCTGTAAAAAACCAGCCATGCTGTGTTTGGACAAATTTCCCCATCTGTCTCAAACAGTTCACTGCCTGGGACACCAGGGGAGGGTGAAAGATGGAAATGGAACTTCAGTTTTCTCTCTCCAAATAGCCCTCCTGTACTGCTGTTGCCGAGATTCTAGCAGGTCTGAGAACCATAGGACATCTTCTCCCAGTTAGATTCTTCCAGGACCATGCTGAGTTTTCCTCAGGTCTTCTGTTCCCAGAAGACACCAGCTCAGTTCTGTGTTTCTCAATGTCTGATAACATCATGGCTGGTTTGACTTGTTAAAATCCCAAAGAATTCTTAAGCTAAAGGAAAGATGTCTGAGTCACTCTGACTTTCTCCTGAACGAATCTATTAGATGTGTCAGGGAAAAGAAGTTTAAGTGAGAATGAGGATGACATAAACTAGATTAGTAAGAAGAGTTAGAGTTGGAGTTGTGCCCCATGATCTCTGAGTCCCTCCCTGAGATCTCATTTCCCTTACTCTAATTATGCAATCCCAGGAAAGGACGTTTTTCATGCGCCAAACTGTTGGGAAAAGCCACAAAGCCAGATCAGTGCTGGCAATCTCCAGCTTTGATGTCCTCCCCCACATGAGAGTACTCCTGCAGAGGAGGAAGCCATCCCTTGTGCTGTGCAAGAGATTGCTCATGAACTCTCTCCTTTGTGGTGGAGATGGAAGAAATGGCTTAAGAAGCTGTCCAAGCTCAACTGTCATTGATGTGATTTCTCAGAAGGAAGAACCCACAGCAGCAGCCAGCAGGATTACGTGTGAAAGAGTTCAGTTATTGCAAGAAGTTTAAACAAAACACTGATGACAACAGCAAACAACATCATCAGTTCCCTGTGGGAAAACATGAAACAGGGAGGTCTACCTGTCTGCTCTGGGAATGTTTCCCATCCTTGTGGGAGTCCTGTAGCAACTCAGAATTAGAAGCAAAATTTTTTTAACTTTTGTAACAAGTAAGACAAACAAACAACTACTCGCTGCTGTGGTTTTTATTTTGCACAGAGGAGCGTGGCAGTCTTGGACACACTTTGCACTCTAGCGTGTACAGCCTAAAAATCACAGGTTTTTCTGTAGGTCCATCCTCCCCCTCTGTCACTGGACCATGTCCTGTGGATGTGAGCCCCCCCATCAGTAATTAACTGCAGTCAACTTGCTTGGTCTGTATTGACCAGTGTACTGGTATGGAAAATTGTCACCTCTTTGCTCCCCATGTTGATTATATCTGTATTGATTGAGAGCCAGTAGGAAAAATACATATATTGAGGAAAAGAGGCAGAAGCCAGCTCCTCTTGGTGGAAACTCCATGGTTGTTGGCAAGGGTCAAGGTTCCTCTTACTCATTCTTACTCCCTGGCCTCATGAATTTTGCTCTCCTTAGTGCCTGATGACCCATCTTGACCAAGAGGTACAGAAGAGACCTTCTTCCTCACTGTTTAGTCCCTATCCCTTGCTGCCCCCTCATCCCAATTGCTCCATAGCCTGGTGGATTTGACACTGTTTTGGCTAGTGGGGTCTATGGATTTCAACTCCCTTGAGATGGGGAGATCTTTTTTATGCATTTTGATTAAAATTCAGCATAGAAAGTCAGGCCAGCACTCTCCTTGGACACTTTCAGGCATGGGACAGTCACAGCTTCTCTGGGCAAACTGTGCTGTTCCTCACCACAGTAAAGAATTCCTAATATCTAATCTGAACCTACCCTCCTTCAGTTTAAAACCCTTCCCTCTTGTCCTGTCACTGCATGCTCTTGTACTAGATTTCTCTCTCCATGGACAGTGGAGGAGGCTTGAGGACTTATGATAGTTTTATTCCCACACTGGGCCCAAGCATCTTCTTTTCAGGTATTGTGGAGCCTAAATAGCCCACCTAAGAGAAGTGTGGGCTTTTGTCCATGTGCTTGTATTAGCTGCTCCTGGAAGTGGGTGGCTGTTTCCTAGCAAGCTGCTCACTGGAATTTTTGTTTCTTTTTTATAAATGTTGAGGTTGTCATTGCAGATACTGTCTTCACTTTGACATTAAGTCAATATTTAGCTCTTCAATTAATAAATATTTAGGTTTACTTGGTTCAAATCAATGTATCCTGAGATTTTTCTGCTATGATCCATGGTTAAGCTCTGAGGCCAACAAGTGGAAAAACCCTGCCATGCTTTCAAGACCTGTTTCTGTAATGATATTGATAGATTGAGTTCATTCTGCCACTGGAAGGTCACATCCTCAGCTGTGTTGAATACTACCTGGAGTCATGAAGGTTCATAAGGTCACACAAGGAAGGATAGAAAACACAGGGATTTTTATATTTGTTTTTCCTCTCAGTTTTCTGGAACTGCTTTGATTTGGTATCAAGAAATCAATCTGTAACTGTAAATTGAAGGGGTATTTGCATGTTTCCAACACCTTGTTGGGATTTTTGCTCAGTTCCCCGTCTTTAGATCCTAAATACTCAGAGGTTTTTTTGTCTGTTTCCCACACAAAATGAATAGACTCAGAATCCCTTTGAGAAGGTGGAAATCTTTGAAGTCAAAGCCAGACTGCCTGGCCCATATTTAATCACCCAGTCCTCACTGAAAGAGTCTGAGTGGTGCATTCAGGGAATTCACACCCTACTCGATGCTGCAATGTGCTTTGGACATCTCATTCCCAAAGATGATATTGCTGTGTGGGTTGAAGTCCTTTATCCAGAAAAATGGACCTGAAAATTCCCTAGAATTCTGGTCTGTAAAACAAGGCTAATTTACATTGACAAGGTGAGAAACAAGGATGAATAAGGTAAGAGCTTTGTACCGTGCATACAGACTGCAGACACAGATCTTAAGATCCAAACTTAAAGAAAACTTTAGGCTGGAAGAGACCTTTAGAGTTCTTCAAGACTCCAAAGTCCAGCTTTCATCCCAGAAATCTCTTAAACTCACATAATATTTTGAATTTGTTAAAGCTCCATTGACTTCACAATTATGGAGGATCATGGGTTTCACTAAACACCCATGGCATTTGTTAAAAGTGTGGGTTAAATGGTGGTTTCAGTTGCTGAAACAAGCCCTGCAGCAACGTGTTTTGTGGCAAAAAAAAGGAAGCAATAGATGAGATTTAGATGATTTTTTTAAAAAATGCTGTTGTTGGAGGAAGCTGTTGACATACTTGTCTTTCTGCATGAGCAACGAAAACTGGTTTACTGATCCCATGAGCATTTGCATCCTGCAATTCTCCCAGTGTCCCCTACAGTTTTGGTCAGGAAAGTACAACCTACAGCCACGCTGGTAGGGCCCTGAGCACTGGCTGGTGGACCAGTAGGTATTTTCTGGCTTATTAGTTGGTTGCTGCCTTGCAGGATGAATAAGAAATTGCCTTTCCATTAAGGGAGCCATCAAGATAGATTAATTTGCATTTAATTCTCCTTTAATTTGCCCTGAATTCTCCTTTTCCCTGGTTGATGATATTAATGAAACTTGTAGGAACTTCCTACTCCCATTTTCTGAAAGTGGGTGATAATGGCCTACATGCTTAAAAATGTTGATGTTTAAATGCTAGGCAAAAGACCATATAGGCATAATTTTGTTCACAAACCAGGCAAAAGGACCAAAATAACTCCAGTCCCAATAAAAGTCCCAATAAAGCATTTTTTCCTATTCTTCTACTTTTCTCTAGTCTCAGCTAAAACGATTATGATTTTTTTTTCTTTTAATTTAAAAGGAAAAATTCACCTGTGCACTGAAGCCTTCGAAGCAAGTTTTTAGCCCAAAGCATAAAGTCATTACTTGATGCAGTTAGCCTTTGAACAGCCAAATTTCAAAAGAAAATATTGATTTGGCACGCTTCAGCTTGTCAATTGAGAAGATTAAGCACTAGAGTGGGAAATAAAGACAACAGGAGGCCAGATACTGTAAAAATCTTTCATCTGGTGGAGTTGCCTGCTGAGGGAACAAGGGATGCCCTTGTGGCTGATACTTTTAAAGCTACATTAGGAAAAGAATGCAAACACCTACTGTCTACTATCTAGATCCTGCTTCTTGTAATTTTAATGAAAATACTCTGAGAGGGCACAGCACAGTCTTCCCCCTTATCTGCCCGCTAATCACTCTTCCCCCTCCCTTGAAGCTACCTATAATGTCCATTGCCATGGTAACCGAGCATGGTATGTATCTCAGACAAGATGACATATGCATCTTTTCCTGCTTTAATAGATGCTCTGTTTAGGCTGCAGTCTCCTCTCTTTGCCCAGTTTCCCAAAGGACATAGAAATGCTGACTCCATGAGTTGGCATCTCCATGTGGGAAGAAGCTGCTGCTGGAAACTGTCATTCAAACCTCAGACCTTAAATCTGTGATGTGTTCCTCTGAGGTTTAATTACAGGTACTTTTAACTGAGTGGCAAGGAAATGCTTTTAAAGAAACAATGTTCATTGAGCTTAAAGTGTAATTACTCAATAGCTAAACTTGCTAGAGAAATAGGAGCTATTGCACTCTTGGCTTTGCCAGGCAGGTCAATCATTAAAGTTTAACAAATGAAGCCAATATTTCATCTCAGCAAGTTTGTCCCAGCGAACATTGATCCATTGGCTGTTTGTTGATGGTCCAAAATATATGCTCATCAATACCAGAAACCTTGTGAACCCAAGGATGGGGTCGCAATGAAACAAGCAGAGAGTTGTCAGCAATGCTTGGAAGATTTACATCAACCTTAAACTGAACGAGGTTGGGTTGAGATTAGATATTTGTTATGTAAGAAATTTGTTACGGTGGGGGTGGTGAGGCACTGACACAGGCTGCCCAGAGAAGATGTGGATGCCCCATCCCCTGGAAGTGTTTAAGGCCAAGATGCCATGGGGATTGGAGCAACCTGGTGCAGTGGAAGGTGTCCCCACATGGCAGGGGGGTTGAAGCAAGATGATCTTAAAGGTGCCTTCCAACCCTTCCAATCCACCCCATTCTATGATTCTATGGTATTACAAAGTGTGAGCTTCAGAGAAAGCCCAAGATTTAATGACAAATTTAGAATCTGATCTTCCTCACAGCAGGATGTGTGGGGTTGCAGTAGCTGCTACCAGAGCCTGTCTCCAGCCTTGCAGTCCCTCATCAACAAATAGACTTTATTTCTGCTGCAAGACATAAGGGCAGCAGAAGCCTCCACTGACATGATAACTGGATTAGTGAGTGTTGGTGCCTTCTGTGAAGAGCAGGAACAGGCACACACATCTTTGGATGGGAAGAGGATGCAGAAAGAAAAGGGCTTGCTGAAGCCCCTGACATCATCCTGACTTAACACCAGCCTTGACAAGCGTGACCTGAGGAAGTCCAGCAATGAGAAGCTGGTTTCATAGTGCAGCAAAAAATGATCCTCTTGTTTTCCCTCCTGAGCACTGAGCTTGGTGTGCTGCCTTCCTTTTATTCATCCACTCCCACTCAAGAGGTAAACATGTAGGTCGAAGATGTGAGTCTTGCTTGACTTTTCTTGCCAAACAGAAGCTGAATGAAGACACAGTTGCTCTGCCTGAATGTATGGGGCTATAATCACTGGCAATGGAAGGATGGAAGCTGCCTTTGTAACACAAGATATAGTTACACACAACTGGATATAATGGGGCAGAAATGTTTTATAGCTGGAAATGTGATGTTTTTGTCTCAAATTGTGGGATTAAGCTAACAAGGCATAGATATAATGGCCCAGAAGTTTTTGCTGATTTTTTGAGGATTACCATGTTTCATATCTGTGGACAAAACCCTACCTATTTGGTCAGTTTAATCTCCATCCTTCACTTCCTTTTGCTCCTTCTCTGCCCTCCTGCCTGCAGCAAAGCTCCCCAGGAGATCACTCTCTACCCAAATCTCAAATCTCAAATCCCAAATTCCAAACCCTAAGCCCCCTGGTTTCCTCTGAAGCATACTGATGACTCAGAGCGTTCCAGAGAGCTGCACAGCAAAGAGTGGACTCCGTGGGAGACAAAAGCTGCATTTCCCTTCTGGCAGTAGTGGAAGTGTCTGAATTATCCCAAGATAAAAGCCGAGGAATATAAGGCAGCTCTGTTTTACTGGGAGGCACGTTCCCAGGAAGCAGCACTGTGAATGACATATAAACACCTGAAGTGCCACTCTGCTGTGCTGGTGGTGCTTGTGATTATTATTCCTGCTAATCTGAAACTGCATTTGTCTGTGCCAGCTGTGACGAGGCTGCATTGCCAACAAAGCTGGGTGTCTTGACAGGTTATCTCTATCCCTGAATAATACAATGATTTTCTGCTGGATCTGCCTATAACCTTCTCCCACTGAGTGCTTTGGTGAGGCTACTGGACTCTATTGTCCAAATTGTTAATTTTTTGGGCATTATTTGGATGAATGAGTGGTTAGCTGAGACCAAGGTTTCTTAAAGCTATTCCAGTTTTCTCCTTGGTCCTTCTCTTCATTTGACCCGAGTCCTCTCTCTTCTTTTCTTTATTAATCTTAAAATGGCTCTGCTTTGCATCTGCTTTTGCCCAAAGACATCGTGGTTCCTTCTGTTTGATACATGTTTCTTTGAGGGCAAGTGAGCCAGCTGATACATCTCCATGAAGACATCTTAGTCTCTGAGCCTGCATTGGCTGTGATTTTCTACATAGCAGAGTTACCAAAGGAATATGTCTTTAAAAATCCTTTCTGGAGGAAGATCTCAGGTATGCATGTGCTGCCTGAGAAATACAAATTAATCTTTTAGTTCTCTTCCTGCATTTTTCTCCCTCCAATTGTTGTCTTTACTCTTGCAGCAGTCGCTTCAGCGATTATTGCATGCTTGTGTAATTGCTTGGTGTCATTTGCATAAGATAAGGATCTTAATAGTATAACACCCGTTGTCATGAGATCCATCTCAGTTTGGGTTGTTACTACACAATGTGGGAAGATGAGGAAATGTTAGCAGCCTTCTGACTTGAGGCCATTACTTAACTTCCTCCCTACTCCTACTGTTTCACAGAGCAACTGTAGTTACAAAGCTTTTAGTGGAAAAATGTCTAATTTTCTTACTTTCCATGGTGCGTGTCTCAAAATAAAGATCGTCAAAAGCACCTTTAATCATCATCCTTACTCTTTGCATCCTCATAGTCAGAGCATGGATATTTAAGCTAATCCTTTCCCACACTTTACCATTTTTCACCACTTGCTTCCTATGCAATTTGCTTTAACCATTCCTCATTGCTTCCATTGTTTTTTCCCCACTGCACTTTAGTGTATGTCTTTATAGTTTCACTGTAGCAGTAAGGTGCATTAGTTTTGAACCCTTTCCCTTAGTTGTAGGGTGTTCTCTAACAGTTCTGTGGTGACATATGTTGCTAAAAGGATGGAAAAGCTGCTGCATAGTCCTTCCTATCTCAGGCTATCCTGGCTCAGAATTTATGCCTTTTTTTGGTCTTACAAGCCAAACTCTCAATCTTCTGGGGTCTGGGGTGATTGTATCCAGGTACATTACAGAATCCCTTAGTTGGAAAAAACCTTTAAGGTGATTGAGGCCAACTTAACCTGACACTACCAAGCTCACCACTAAACCATATCCCTAAAAACCACACCTACACATCTTTTAAATCCCTCCAAGAATGGTGATAAGAGTGTTCAGCCAATTGCTCTTTCCATGGCTCCACCTTCTCTCTTACATCATCAGGATTCCTCTTGGTACTCTTAGCACAGGCACACTGTTGTTCCCAATGGACATAATTTTCTTCCATCTCAATTTCACACCTTGTTTTCCTGGTGCTTCTCCATAACCTAAAGAGGTTTACTTGGGTTTGGAAATTTTCCTCTGCTTTGTTTTGTGCTTTTGTTTCCACTCTCCCATAATCCTTGGCTCTGTTTGCATTTTCCCTCTAATGCTTTTGTTTTGATGTTTGTCCAGCTCCTCCTTGTTTGCTTAGGCCTCCCAATAAGTTCCCTACTGTGTTCTCTATTGCTTCCTTAAATATTTCCCATCTGGTCTCTACTGAGAATTCTTTATCATTCCACAGTAATGGTCTGAAATGCTCCCCAAGCATTACCTCCTCTGTCTCTCTCAAAGACTTGCCTTTTAACTTGGCAGGATCAAATTTAACTTCAGTGTCACCCGTCTTTCCCTTGGGCTTTAATGCATTCGTCATCTTTTCAATAAGTAATTCATGATCACTGCTGCCCTTCAGCATCACTATAGACTTTCACATCCAGCAGTGACTCTGTTGTGCCTTTTCCAGATAATCATGTGGTCCATCTGTTTCAGTGAGTAACCAGCTGGTGAGCCAGTGCACATCCATGAGGGACCCAAATGCCACCAGTGATCAGACTATGCACCCCACATCAACTACTTCAACTTCTTACCAGTCCAACTCCTCCCATAGGGCCCAGCATGTTCTTTTGCTTATTTTTGTTTTCCCCCTCTATGTTTCCAACTTCCACCTTCATAACTGCTTCATAAACTGAGGCCCTGTTTCAGACACTGTATTGATAAAATTTATATTTTCCCTTCCCTGCAACTTGTTTTGGTGCATAGCAGCAAATCACAGCCAGGCAGAGATCACTGTAGGCTGCAGTCAATATTGCTGTGATGATCCTCTCAGCCATGAGTTTCCTGTTGTTCGCAGAAATCCTTACTCTTTTTGCTCACAGAGGCAATATTACTCATATGTGAAAAACAAACAAGCAAACAAACAAACCCAGAAATAAGTATGATATCCAAATTACCTGTGTTCCCAGGGTGTCTGGTTTGGCAGCTGTGGGTGTATTTCTCAGCTGTGCTGCCACTGCTCTGGAGTGAGAAGGAGGTCCAGGTGCCCATCCAGAAGCCATGTGGTGTCTACAGCCACTCTCCAACCTCCAAGATGCCATGTGTTTGGGTCATCAGTCAGACTGGACTGCAAAACTCTTCCTGCAACAAGTTATGGATATAATACCTGGTTATGCCTGTCTGTTATATGTGAAAGCTTCACAATCCTCTGTAGGACTTGTTGGCATGAGTATCAATGCCACTTTCATATCTTGTCTTCAACAAACGAAGTTTATATTATTTTGACTTAAAAATCTGACTTTTCCTCTACTTGCATACTTCAGATATGTTGAAGTGAATTTCTTTAGCAAATTATACAACCGTTTTGATTTGATTTGTTTTGTTTGTTAGGTTTTTTTTTTTCCTTAAACAAATTCATTACATTTTATTTAGTAATATTTGATGTGATTGTTTTTGGGTCATTGCCATCCATCACCTAAATATGGAGAAGCCAAGCATCTGTAGCCTAGCACAGGAGCAACCTGTCTTTGTCTAAGTTTTTAAGATATGTGGCAAAATGTTTATTAAAATATCCTGAGGTAGAAAACACACTGAACAAAAAGGCTATACAATGATTGGATTGAGTTTGAAATTAAGGTACCTAAAGTTGTCTGCATTAGGTGTTTCCTTGTGAGATGCACATCTGATTTCCCAAAGCAGGGAACTGCAGTTGCTGCCCAGGTACAACCATCCAGCACTACGTGAGAAGCTGGCTGGGCTTTCCTGCTCTCCTACAGCTGCCACTCCCTTGGGGCACAGGAGTGAGCAGGTCTTGTGTCATGTCACCTGGCACCACACAGATGCGTCAGACACCTGATACCACCTCAAAAGGCTGTTGCTGTTTTCATTTCTGCCTCTAATTTAGTCCAGATCCAGCTAACCAAACAAAGGTGCTGCGTTTTAGAGGCCACTGAATCCCTTTGCAGCCCTACAGACTGTGCAGACCAAATCTCCTCAGGTTGTGATGCACCTTCATGTGCCCACATTTATGTGCCTCACCAAGGGGCAACAGGGAGGTCAGCTGCCTCAAAGAATGATGTCATCAGCTTAAATTAACCTTCTTCTGTTACCATCCCAAAACATCAAGAGTTTTGATTAAAAATGGACACTCAATAAAAATTTTTAGTAATTGATTGTGGAATTCTCCCAGAAACAACCAAACCCGAATCACCATTGTGTTACTCCTAGTTTTGTCATTTAAACCACTGCAAAAGCGTATGAAATGTGGCCAGAATGGTTTTTGGTACTCCTTTTGGTACCATCTACTGTTGTGCAAATTAATAAGTTCAGGGCCATTTCCACATCCATGGAAATGTTCAAGTCCAGGCTGGATGGGGCTCTGAGCAGCCTGTACTAGTGGAAGGTGTTCCTGCTCATGGCAGAGGGGTTGGAATGAGGTGGTCTTCAAGGTCTGTTTCCAAGTCAAACCATTCCATGATTTTATGAATTCCCAAAGAATTTCACTGAGGATTTCCTACTAGCCCCAACTGGTATCCCCACAGATAGATACTCCTTGGGATCCCAGACTGTAGGTTTCAATGTGCTCAGCCAACCACAAAGACCAGGGATCCCTGATGGCATTTCTGAACAACTGAAGCACCACACCTGAAAGCACAGTATGGAGGAAAGAGATGAAATGTGACAAGCAGAGCATCTTTGTCCATCTTTCATCACATTCAGTGTAGAAAAATCAATGTGCAACTGGTGTTTCTCAAGAGAAGTACATCAAAAATGACTGGTGTGAATGTAGATCAGCTGTGATCTTTCTGTGATTAGAGTTAGTTCTTTTTTGTGAACTGCTAATGCCAATGTGTTTATTGATTGCAAATCACCTTCCCTCCTTAACAGCTAAAATACTCCTGCTCTGGGACTAACCAGGGCTGAAAAAGGATGACGAAGGATGAAACCATCTGTAGCTAATGTTTTTTCTTAACCAACAATAGCCAAAGTTACAATGATTTGGAGTCCCCAGAGCTGAAAGGATCTACCATGATCATTTAAGTTTACCTGCTGCATAATTAAAGCAGTAAAATTTCACTTGTTATGAAGTTCACAAATATGGGACTGACTACAGAAAAGCATTTCTTCTAAGGCACTTTCACTCTTGACTCACAGCCTCTTACAGTAACAGTCAATACCTAAATAGAAATACACTTAGTTATGAGAGAAACTGATAGACTGTTCTCAAAGATACATTGCTTGGAGTCTGCATTCAGGAAAATCAATGACATTTATCAAAATGCCAAGACTACTCTATAGGATGTTATGATCAGTAAAACCATGGTCAGACTGGGGAGATGCCAACATATGACTTCCCCTTCTGGTGATTTTCTTGAGTGCTCTTTTCTGATTATAACTTTGAGTGACTTGTGCTTCTGAGCCATGTCCTGTAAAGCCAAGATACAGATGCTTTTTTTGGCTTGGACTGCAAGATGGTACAGGCGAGACCATGGTTTGCTTAGATTAGCTCTTCCCCAGGCCAAGTCTTCTCTGATAAAACTGAGCTTTTCTTCTAGATGGATTTACACCTTATGTCAGTGTTTTAAACAGACACTTCAATTTTCTTGAGCTGAAGTTCACAGATGCTAAAACTGAGCTGTCCCAACAAATGCAGGTAAGAGCTGAAGGCCCGGATGGCATCCCGACCATTTGGACTCCCATATTCAAAGCACTGGTAGCTCAGCACTACTTGATGCTGATGTGTGATTTCTGTGAGTAGAGGAATGTTCATGCATTCCACAGGAAGTGACTTCAGTGACACTTTTCACTTCTATTTTCCTTCAAACTACGCTAAGTGATAAAGCTTAGCATCAAAGGTAGAGCATTTCAAAGAGGTTCATGGGCATCTGGGCACCTGTTTCCTAGCAAAACAGATGTCGATACACAAATTCCAAGGCTTGGAAAATTCCACCTCCTTGCAGAGTTGCAAAGTAATTGGTCTAAAGATCAAGAATTTCTTATTCTGGCATTTGAGCATTAAACTCTATCTCCATCTCAGACTCCCTAGGACTGATCCAAATTTTTAATTTTCTAAAATTTTTATATCAAACCATGGGGACAGGGTTTATGCCAGTTCAGCATACTGCAGCTTAGGATGTCACTAGTAGTTAGAAGACTGAAATTAGCTGTATCCTGGGCAGCCTCAAAAGAAGTGGGGCTAGCAGGTTGAGGGAGATGATTTTCCCCTTCTTCTCTGCTCTGGAGTGCTGCATCCCCCAATATAAGAAGGACATGGACCTGCTGGAGCGAGTCCAAAGAAGACTCTTTGGACATGAAGATGTTCAGAGAGCTGGAGCACCTCTCTCAGGGAATCAGACTGAGAAAGTTGGAGTTGTTTAGCCTGGAGAAGAGATGGCTGTGGGGAGACCTTAAAAGCCCTTCCAGTACCTAAAGGTGCTACAGGAGAGCTGGGCAGGGATTGTTGCCAAGGGGGAATGGCTTTAACCTCACACAGAGCTGGGTTAGATTAGATATTAGGAAGAAATTCTTCCCTGTGAGAGTGGTGAGGCACTGGCACAGGTTTCTCAGAGAAGCTATGGATGGCCCATCTCTGGAAGTGTTTAAGGACAACTTGGGTGGAGCTCTGGTCTAGTAAAGGTGTCCCTGCTGAGAGCTAGATGAACTTTAAGGTCCCTTCCAACCCAAATGGTTCTGTGATTCAATGCAATAACTGTGAAGACATGTAATGGAGATGTTCTCCCCATGTTATTCTGTTCCCAGAATCACCCCTCTGTCTGTGTGGTGCCACCCCTGACTGCAGCATGAAGAGGGGCTCTAGGTAGTTAATATGAGAGGAGAAGCCTATGACATGAAAAGATTGAGAGACCAGAACTTGCTTTTTTGTTTGAATTTATTGCAGCCAGGGTTTTTGATCTGTGAAAACTGTAGCCCCTGTTCTAATTCCCTCCAGACTAAGGGGTAGAGGTGGGATAAGGAAGAACTTTATCATCTTTCCTGTAGTCACAGATTTTAACACTGAAGAAACATTAACTATCACCTTTATTTTCTTCCCTCAAGGCCCAGAAGTCCCATGCTCTGAGGTGAGGTTGTTATCAGCACCCAGGATGTTGTTGCATTCCTGAATAAGAACACATGGCAATGAAATAAGCATAAAATCTCAGCAACAACTAACAACAACTTTTTCGTCTCTCAACCTCCCCCAAATGCTTATACAACTAAAAATGAAATTGCACCTCTGGGCTGAGCTGCAGCGTTTCTCCTCAGAGGCCCCTTCAATACAATTGGCAAGGAATGGGGTCTGGCACGGCTTAGTCAGCTCATGTTTGCAAAACTCTTTGGAAATGAAAACTGCTGTGCAGCACTGAGTCATGCAGTTGTGACTGTGGAAAAGTGGAGTGTGTGGAGCTTAGGAATGCATCTGGATGCCTTGTGGAGAGCAGCTGGGGCCTGTGGGTTAAGTGTAGAGTTCATATTAGCAACCATAACCAGGACTGAGCAGTGGGGACCTCAACACTATAGGCTGCTCTTGGAAAAGTGAAGTTTTGGGTGGTTTTGCCAGCAGAGCAGTCTGTTTGGGGCTGACAGGCATTGTGCTTTGGGCATATATTCTGCTCTCCAGGACAATGGCAGAAGTCTGGCTATACCCCATGGGGGGAAGCACTGCTGCTCTGGATTAATGCTAACCTCGTACAGAGAAGGGAATTAATTTCGTCAGTAAAACCAAGTGTTTAGAGAAAGACAAACAAAACCAAGTAATGTTTCTATGTCCAAGACAGTTCTCATCTCCCATATTGCCTAATTCCCAGAGTAACTGGTGCCCTTCCTATTTCCTACATGCCCACTTCTCTGTTGGTGATGACTCCCACCTGATGGGTGAGAAATTGGGGCATAAGGGCCATTTCCAAACCCCATTTTCTGACGTCTCAGCTCAATAAGCTGAGGAGCCAATCAGCCATTTCAGGACTCACAGCCCATGAGTGGGTGAGTAAAGGGATGCTGTAGGTGCCTCCTTTGTGTATCTTCTCCAATTCTTCCAAAGGACCTGACCCAAATATGCTATAAGCCACTGGAATTGAATCTGCACTTTAGGGAACCTGATAGTCTGTCTTTATGCTGCTTTTCTTTTAGTTATATAGTTCTGCACTTATGTTTCTTATTTTTTTCAAGGTGGTGGATGGGGGGGGTGAGAGAATGGAGAAAGGCCAACCAGGGGAAAAAAGGTAGATGCTTCTGTTAAAACCCCTTTGCTTTCTCTTTGGTATTGTGAGCTGTTCCAAGCAAACTTCCACCTGCAATATCAATTTGGGTTGATCCTTCCCTCTGTCTGCAGGGAGAGGTCTCTGTTAGCCAAATGATTATTCCTGGAATAATAAAACTTGCAGCTAGAATCAAGAGCCTGGATGATGCAGACAATAAATCCAAGGAAGGCATACAGAAAAAAGAGATTGCTTTGTCTTGCCATGCTCAGAAATCTCTCTGACTGCGTGGCTGTGTGCTTTCACCTCTCTGCACAGCAAACCCTTCAAAATTAACCCAGCTGCTGACATGGAATAAAGCAAGAGAGTGTAGAAGGAAAGCTTTACCTGAATAACAGTGGTGCTTTTAGCAAGAGAGGAAGGTAGGCAGCCTGCAGCTTGCAGTCCTCATGTAACAGGCTTTACACGAGTCCTTTTGTGAAGACTGAGGAATTGAAACAGAAACCAAAATAAAAATACCATCCTGTGTTACTCTACAGATATGAGGATCTCCTAAGTTTTGGCCTGACTAATGCAGAGAACAAAATCCCAGCAGAACTGCATAAAACCAACAAGCTGGGATGCCTTCAGAATGCATTTAAGCCTAGAATTCCCTTAAATATGGGCTTAAATCTGTTCCCTGCTCAGCAAACTTATATAGGCAATGTGTGTTATCCCTGATCCCCAAATCCTTTTTATTCCCAAGGGTCTCAAGACATTTGCAAGCATTAATGTGACAAAAGATGACACATCAATCCATATGTAAAGTACAATACAGCATCTATCAGAATCTCTACCAGATCCCTTCAGCTTTGGAGCACCAGGATGTCGCCAGGAAAACCTGGTTGGGGTCTAGGAAATGATGGGTGAGCCTAAGAGAATTAGAGAATTAGGTATCTGATGTGTTTGACTGAGCCTAGACTCTGACCTTCATAACGAGAGCAAAGAGTGAGTCTTCTCTTATATTTAATGAGGCCCAAAGTCAGAACACATGCTGGTTAAGATTTTGATCCAAAGGTGCTGTGAATCTTCACCATTAAAGAGTCCAACAGGCCAGGAAAATGCTTTGTTTAATTCACTACTCAATATTTTCCAAACTGGTAGGGCCAAGATGCCCCTTCCCTCTCCTCACTCCCTTTGGAGCCAGATGCCCCCAGATGGTTAAACGTTTTGAGGCACAGGGATGCTCACTGCCGTGCTGTGAGTCTGAGGCAGCCAGTCTGCTTCAGGGCCTGGCAGAGGAGCCAAATTCCTTGGCTTGGCCCTCGACCACAAGTTCATCTTCACATACCAGGGGCAGGAACACTGCTCCCAGCTTTTCACAGAGCTGGAGCTGCCACTAGACACCAAATCAAGAATAAATGACAAACAGTCACACGTATTTTGTTTCTGAGGCCAATGCAAACAAAGATATTCTGCTTTTGCAGCCACAAAATTTTGCAAAGAGTTCCTTGCATCTCCTCTAATGCTCACTGTTCTCTTCTCTTCTTACCCCCCTCCTGTGCTTCATGTTCTTACTGACCTTCCCTCATCACATCCCAGAGAAAAAATCAGGAACTGAGCATTTCCATACCAAATCCCTGGCACCCTGGAGGCAAGTCAGATGTGTGTATGGGTATTTTGGGGACATGCATGAAGAGAAGCCCAGATGGACAGGGCTTATATTTGATTCAATCCGGACGTTCCTGTTAAGTCCAGAACTACCAGTGATGTAAAGTATCTCCTAAGACACTGTGTGTTAGAAGGGGAACAGAGCTTTAGCTGTTCAACATTCCTCCCTCCCTACTGCATCCCAATACTGACACCATTCCCACCATTGTTCTCCTCTGCCTTTTTGCCCCTTTGCTCATATTTAGAAAGATCTGAAATGAGAAGAGATGCAGTGCCAGAAGTGCAGCAATAAAGGAGAGATTAGCTGGAATAGGAGGGAAGGTCTCTCTCTTGGTTTCCATCCCTTCTTGCAGCCCTAAGGGAGAACTGGATCCCACTCTAAAACCACGCTCCAGACCTAAGCACTGGTTACCAACAGAGCCTGGCCAGAGCCCATCTCTACTGGACTTGGGCATCTCAGAGCCCCCTCAGGTCTATTTCCAAGTTTGGGGCATCTCTCTGCACATGCATTTTGAGTCACATCACCTCTCATTGATTCCTTCGAGTGCTATTTCTCAGTGAGGGAAAGAAAAACAAACTGGTGTTCATGTTTCCTTACTAGACCCTGCTCTGACCCCTCTTATACACCAGTCCTTGCTCTTTCCAATACTCAAACAATGTGTGTTTTTTACCCTGGCATCTCTGTGTAAACTGATACCAATCCCAGCAAGCTCTTTCTCTTGTTAAGGGGTTTAGTTTGCCAAACTGAAATGTGAGGAATTCAGACCAGAAGGAAATACGAAGAGCAGTGGAAATTCCCCAGGGAACAGGATTGAAGACAGAAGTGGGAGGCCCTCAAACACAAGAGTGGGGGACTTCCCACCAGACAAGTTTCATCTTACCAGCAGCAAGGAGTTTGCTTTACAATCCTAGATAAAATCCTCCTGTAATCTGTATGAATCTAAGATTTGATAGATATTATCTGTAAAACATGAATGTACTCTGTAGGCTGATTTTGGGAAAACAACCTATCAAGAAAGGAACGAAATTAATGAACAAGCTCTGAACCTGACCACAGGAGGTATTTTAATCCTATCAATCCTTCCAATAACTGTAGGACACTCACTGGGAACCTCTCCATTGTCATTGAATTTATGGGAAAGGATTCACTAACTGCAAGAACAGCACAAATGATTGGTATATACAGAGGTAGATGGATGAAGGCAGGGAGGGAGGAAAAGAGAGAGACCACAAGCAATTGTGATTTTATTTCTTCTGACTGCATCACCCAGACTCCAAGTAAAACAAGATCAAAACCCTTCACTAATCTGTACAGCTCCACATGTGTAGAAGTGTTAAGACAAACACTAGAAAATTCTTACACCAGGGTCTTGCTTTTCTTTATAGAAAATATTTGAAAATCTTAGGTTCATAAATCTGAGAAGAGCTATGGCTGGTCCCTTCCATTCCAAACAGAATGCCTTGTTTAGGTGGTGAAACAGAATCAAGTACCCAAGCTGAAAACATACACCACCAAATGCTAGAGCAAGTGTAGGGTTACCAGCCCACAGTCTCTGTCTGAAATAAGGAGGTAAATAGGTTGAATATGTCTCTTCGGTAAAACACTCCAATGAAAGTATAGAGTTTTCACTTGCCTTATTTATTTTGATTGTTTTTTACTGTCAAGTCATGAAATCACAGAGTTTTCAATATTTGGTGAAACAATGAGGAGCATAAATAAAACTTCCACATTGGACTTCTAGAGGGAAGATTTCGGGTTGTTCAAGAAACAGCCTCTCTTATTTGGAGAATACCTTGGGAAGCAGCCCTTTTAAAAAAAAAGAGTCCAGGAAGGATGGGCATGCTTCCAAACAGAGATCTTGAAGGCACAGGAAGAGACTGTCCCTGTGTGTTGAAAGATGAACTGCTGAGGAAACCCCTGGCCTGGATGGGCAAGGAGCTTTTGAAGGAACTAAGGAAAAAAAAAAAGGGTGTATTACCATTGGAAGGAGGGTCAGGTATCTCAGGAGATGCTCAGCAAGGCCTTTGACACTGTCTCCCACAGCAAACTCCTGGACAAGCTGGCAGCCCATGGCTTGGACAAGAGCACTCTTTGCTGGGTTAAGATCTGGCTGGATGGCCAGGCCCAGAGAGTGGTGGTGAATGGTGCTGCATGCAGCTGGGCATCAGTAACCAGTGGTGTCCCTCAGGGGTCTGTGCTGGAGCCAGTCCTGTTCAATATTTTCACTGATGACATGGATGAGGGGATTGAGTCCACCATCAGGAAATTCGCAGATGACACCAAGTCAAAGCCTGGCTGTTCTCAGGCCCTGGGACACAGGCCTTGAAGCCAAAGGTGGGAAACATGCTCACCTTTGGATGGTTTGGGTGACAGAAGGTTGGTGTGTGAGCTCTTGTGTCATAGAACCATAGAATCATGGAACTATAGAACTATAGAATCATTGAAACATAGAATGGCCTGAGTTGGAAGAGGCCTTCAAGATCACTTAGTTCTGAAACTCCTGCCATTGCCAGGGACAGATTCCAATAGATCAGGTCTATTATATAGATCAAAGTCCTGCCCATCTGAGCATTATTTAGAGCCAAACTGCTCTGCTGGGTGGGTAGGTGCCTTCTTCAACTACAGCAGTTTTCTGTCATAAACACTTGTGGAAGTTTTGGGGCTCTCCAAACCATAGCAAGCAGCTCACCAGGGGTTCCCAGGCTGTTCTGAATTGGTAAATAGATACCTCTCCTTCTGCTGTGGACAACAACCATGGCTCTGAGTCAACTCAGCAAAGACACAATGCACACAACTGGAAAATATTTGGCTTAGTGGTTTTGGCTCAAGCAGAGAGAATTTCTCTCATGCCAATAGGTTTTCAGAGCTGACTTCAGCAGGCACCTCCTGGCTGTACCTTAGCAGGAACTTCAGCTCAGGAAAAAGCTCTCTAGAGGAATGAAGAAGGTATTCAGCCCCACCAGCAGCTGGTAAATGTGAACTTGGGTGTCTAATTGAGTTTTGAGAATCTTTACAACTCCTTTTTGTGCCTCTTTGCACAGGGGAAACCTGGCATCCACACACTGGATGTCCTGCAAAGCTCTTCTCAATAAAACATTCTCTGTTTTTCTTCAAATTTAATCCTTGCAGGAGAGCTAGTGCTTAGATCAGAGAAGAGCAGAACAAATCGAGGCCAGGCTTAGAGTGAAGGTCAGAAAAAATGCTGCTTTTTACAAGAGTGATATTCTCTCATTATTCTCTTTGCCCCTTCCTATTCTTCATAGGACAGTTCAATATTACAGTGTTCTGTTAATTATTCATCCCAGCCTGTATTTGCTTAGGTAAAGTTCACATCCTGTACTGCCTGAACCCTCTGATCTGGCCTCCCTGGGTTGTAAATTGGCAGAGCTGAGGCAGTGGTGACGAACGATGACCACAATGAACGAGCATTTCTTGCTTTGTTATGTAAGCAGCTTCAGGATATTTTGCAATGGTTTCAAAGCACGCATGAACTTTGCTTCCCATTTTTGCCTTGACCGTGCCTGGTCATGGCATCACCGTGTTCCAGAGGAGTTTATTAGGTCTAGACTTAACTTATGGGTGTCATATGAGTGAAATAAAACACAAGTTAGCGAGGTAATGATTGAAGAACAATCTCAGGTCCTGCAGGTCCCTTTCTTCCTTGTAGGGTAATGGGTTGTGTGGTGAGATGGGGCACAGGAGAAATGAAGGATTCATAGAAAGGGGGTGACTTCAGAAGTCCCTTCCACTTTTCATGCAGCCCTCTCCTGGCTACCCCAGACTGGGAATGCAGAGTCACAGGAAGGAGATACTAGGGCATGCAAATGAGGTTCAGTGTGGGTTTTGAGAGGTTGTGAACTGAGCTCACATTATCCTGGTACTTTACACTGGGGTGTTCAACCTGATTTAACTTCATAGGAGTCACATAAACCTTGTTTGAGCACTTTAAAGAGGAGTAACATCACTGGTTTCAAGAGATGCACATCAACAGAAAGCAGCACAGACAAAATGAATGAATCTAGCCCCTGAAATATCTGGGACTAATGCACTGGAGTGGGAAACATCTGCTTTACATGAAGAAGGTCAAAAGGGGCTACTAACCAGGAAAGGAATTTGCAGTCACAGTAAAAATATCCCTGAAATGTCTGAACAGGCCTTAGTTAGGAGCAGAAGAGAGCAGAGATGAAGCTGGATTGCATTCTGAGGGCAATGCAGTGCACATTAGATGCTTGGTGCTAACTGCTCTAAATGGTGCTCTATCCTGCTTGGAGGGGCAATTTGACATCCCAGGCACTTTGGTGTGATTGTACCATAGGTGATGACAGGAGTTCTTCATCATTGTCTGAGCTTGAAGGTAGAAGGTAATGGAGTGTCAGGATTGTGGGATAGAGCATCCTCTGGAATTAGACATGGTCAACATGCTGTTGCTGCTGTAACCAGCACTGCTGCGTGGGGAGGGAGATTAGATTTCTCTAAGTTTCACCTCCCTGAAGGAAGGTTGTAGCCAGGTGGGGGTTGGTCTCTTCTCCCAAGTAACAAGTGACAGGACCAGAAGTAACGGCTTCAAGTTGCACTAGGGCAGTTTACATTGGATATTAGGAAAAATTTCCTCCCCAAGATGTTGTCAGGCACTGGAACAGGCTACCCAGAGAAGTGGGAGTGTGACCATCCCTGAAAGTGCTCAAATGTGACAGCTGGGGACATGGTTTAGTGGTGGGCTTGGCAGTGCTGGTTAATGGTTGAACTTGATTGTCTTGGAGGTCTTTTCCTTCCTAAATGATTCTAAGATTCTAACCTGAAGGTTTCCCAGTAGCAGCTCCAGCCCACAGGTTGAATAATACCCATGTGTAAATCTTGGGATGGTACTGTAAAAGAGATGAAGGCATGATGATGCAGGGTTCCCTGTTTGCTCAGCTCTGGCTTTTTCCACTCAGGAGGAATTTTCCTAAACAGAAAAGTGATATTGGTGATGGTGGTGGGCAATAGTTGCCTCTGTCCCCTCCCTAAAAAGGGCCACACTTATTTAATGAGGCAGGTAAATAAATCAAAGGGTTTATTACCAATATGGTGGGAAAATATACTATTAAACATCTCTGGACAACACAGCATTTTGATTAAGTGGCCTAATTTCCAGTGTGAAATACCTGACAACTTACTGCATTAAGTAAATAGGTGGCAGATAAAACCCAGGGCTGACACTGAGCATTGCTCTGCTTCCATCTTTTGGGGTGGATGGGTAGGTGTCCTACACATTCTTTCTCTCCTCTGTCTTACAGAGCTAGTTTTTGAGCTGGGATAACCTCCAACTGGATTATATCAGGCTGTGGTCCAGAAATGCTCCCATAAGAGAGTAGCTGGTGAAGGGGAAGAGTGCCTGTTGCCTTCCTGGGACTTCTCAGGGACATGTGAGGATGAGCTTAGCCCCAGGGTTAGGTTACCTAGTGTGGCACCAAGATGGATTCCATGGCTACCCCAAGAGCATCACTCTGTCCTACTTTTAGCCCAAAATTACTTGCTTGCTCCTTTTCCCACGTTGCCTTTTCTTCCAGACTTCAGCCATGGTACAGAGCCACATGTGGGGTACCATCTTCTGTGGAGATGAAGCCTTGTCTGTCAGCAGGACAGGGTCTTTCTCCCATCTCCTTATCCTAATTACAGGGGAAGGAGTTACCCTATATTGTCATAGCTGGGGAAAATATATTTTGGAGAGGACTCAGCCATTTCCTCCTTCTGAGAGATGCTAAAGGAGTCCAAAATTTGAAGTGTTCTGCTCTCAGCCCAGTGACTCTTCCAAAAATCTGCCTCCTTTCTCTGGAATCTGTCCCAGCTCCAGACTCAGCAAACACTCCACATGTGTCAGTGAAAAGAGGAAAAACCCAACATGAACCAACAAGTGCAGAAACATCCAAGCCCCATATGAAACAAAAAGGAACTTTACAAAGCCTAACAAAGGCTCATACTCCCTCACAAAAGTTACTGTTTAGATTTTTTTTCCTTCAACTTTCATTTCCTATCTTCCTCAGACATTTTGTGGGCTTTTATGGCAGGGGATTTGATTCATTGCTCTCTGTTCCTCTCTGCCCTGACAAATGAGCCAGCTCTGATCCTGCAGTCCCTGTCCCAGTAAAGCCCCTGCTGTCTCAGGAGCACTCCAGGGAAAGTTTGCTGCAACTGCTTGGCTGGGCACACGGCCAGCAAAGCCAGCCCCTCTGGGCTCATCAGGAGAGACCTTGTACTACATTTTCCACTATACTTATCTCATCTTGGCTTGCATCCATCCAGTGTTTGTGCAGTAATTACCTCACTAGGCAAAACAGTTCCACTGCCTAATTGTCTTCATTCTCAGGAAATTGTTTCTAATAGCCAGCTAAATTTAATCTCCCCTTCCTTGCTCGATCCACAGCAGCTAAACCTGCACAGCCCTTCTCCCTCTGCTTACAGTCCCATACATGAAATGATTGTGTGGTGTAATCTGCTCTTATTTCTCTAGGCCAAACAAGCAAAATCATTTTTAGAATTCATGTGAGTCACAACTATTGTTCTTAACTCATTTTCCTTGGGCTGGTTCAAATCTCTTTCTGCAATCTTTCAGACAATGTCCAAATCTGAAGTGTGTTCAGCTCCTAAGTGCATTGAGCTCATGAATTAGGTTACCATAGAATAGCTTTTCCTTACAAAAACAGGAATGTGGAAAGAAGATACTATTTTTTAAAACTTCACCAAGATCTTGAACCATAGAATCATATCATTAATCAGGTTGGAAAAGCCCTCTAAGATCATCATCAAGTTCAGCTACTAACCCAGCATTGCCAAGTCCACCACTAAACCATGTCCCCAAGTGCCTCACTTACACCTCCAGACATGGAAATTCCATCAACACCTCTGGAGCTTGGCAACCCTTTTGGGGAAGAATTTTTTTCCTAGCAGCCAATCTAAACCTCCCCCGGTGCAACTTAGGGCCATTTCCTCTTGTCCTGTCACTAGTAACTTGGAAAAAAAGACTGACCCCCACCTGGCTACAGCCAGGCAATTGTGCACAGCAATAAGGTACCCCTGAGCCTCCTTTTCTCCAGGCTTAACACCCTCAATTCCCTCAGCTTTTCCTCATCAGACCTGTGCTCCTCACCCTTCCTGAGCTCTGTTGCCCTTCTCTGGACACACTTCAACACCTCAATGTCTTTCTTGTTATAAGGGCTCTCAAGAGTTTTCTTTAAATTTTTTTCAGTGGCTTTCAATGCTTGATATATCCTTCATTTTCCAAGTGTAAGGTAAATCTTTCAAGATGATCAAGAAGCTGTATCTTTAAACAAAATGTAGTTTGCTGAATGAGGTGGCACTTCAGATCTCCCACCAGCTTGAATTTACAAGTACTTTTGGTGAGGTAGTACATGTCAGGGACACTTCTATGTAGCTTCTCAACTTGAAGGCTTTCCCAAGAGCCTTGAAAACAGCAACAGAGAAAATCCTAAATCACTAAGTCCTTATTTTGGGCTGAAGATGTTAATGATATTTTAGGTCTGTGTGCTGGAGGTCAGTGTTAGGAGCAAGGCTGAGGGCTAGGTGAAGTAAGGATCAAATGGAGTTCTCCTGCGGTGTGTGCTGTGTAGGGATTTAAAAGGTGTGTATTGAGGGAAGTTATCTGGGGCATCAGGGACATTCATATTTGACAGCCATTGAATGAGGAGAGAATGGTGCATGAGCCTTGCTGGAGAACTGCCACATGAGCCTCTTTTCCCAGGTCCTGTCCCCTGAGAGAGAAGATGGCCTTTCCTTGCACCCCTTTGCCATACAGAGGACTGAGGAACTCCATCTTGAATTGTATCCATCTTCTACTCAATAGAGCAGAATCAGGGTCAGGGTCAGCCAAGTGTCTCAGTGGCACTGCTTGGGAGGAAAGTTTCTGTTGCCTGTCCATCCTGTCTGCTCTGGTGTGACCTCCCAAATATATCCTTTGCGACAGCTCTGTGATGTAGAATCCACACACCCACATACACAGAGGCAGCCTGCTTCCTGGATGCTCTATGTACCTGCATTGATTTCTCCACCAGCTCTTTCTAAAGAAGCTTCTGATTGCTATTTTCCAGTTCACAGACATATGCAACTGGCCCAGTGGAGCCTCATGGTGGGAGCAGGTGGGAGGAAAAAGGGTTGTGTGTGAACTAAGGCGATTGCACCATCCTGGTAGAACCAGTTTCCCCAAGGAGCCGCATCCCACTGGGCTGTTAACGCCTCTGTGCTGGCACCTTCCCATGTCTCTCACATCTCTGCTATCCCCAAACCCTGCTGGGAAGGGGAGTTTTCTTCTCCCTGGGAAAGCTTGTAGCTGATGTGGGAGCTGGGCTCTCCCTATGCACCTTCTCCTGCTTGGGGCCTCAGAAATGGCAAGTTTGCTTTAGCAGTGCACAGGCTTCCACGGAGGACTTACCCCTTCTGCCAAAGACTTCTTGCAGTGCAGACACAGCTGGCATGTGCTGACGGCTAAGCCACGAGCTGAGGAGTGCTTGCCCCCTCTCTGCCTTTAGGTCTCCAAGTATTTGGCTTAGGGTTTTCACCCCTTTTTCTGCAAAACCCAGTACAACAACTTTAGTTTGTTCTGGGAGCTCGTGCCTTCCCTCATTAAAGGTGCTACATGGCAGTCAAAAAGAGGATCAAGGCCGTGAAGGGGGTGTTACCACCAACCTACATGCTGAAGTGTTTTGAGAGATGATTGTAGATGAAAAGGGAAAGTGCCTGTGTTAACTCCTCCAACCCACAATGAGTCTTTAGTCTCAACAGCTGATAGAAAGACCATTTACCCTCGTGAGAGCAAACAATGTGTATGTCATATTGAAACCAGGGGAGGCAGGAAGCACAGAGCCCCATGGTGCTGCTGTTGTTGAATAAAGCCATTTTTCAGAGGCAGGACTGGGCTTTAAAACAGAGCCCTAATTTGTGGAAAAAACTGACTCAATATGTGCTGAGATCTGTAGGGTCCCAGGGAGGAAGCCAGCTCTGGTAGGGTTTTTTTGTTGTGGTTGGGATCTCTAGTTAGTTTTCTGCAGCAAAACCATTCACAATGACACACACATACACACACACATACACATACATGCACATACTCACACACACAAATCCTCATGAGTTTTCCCTAATGGGCAGAAATTTAGTGATCAACATTTTGGCTCTTTTAAAACCCCTTTGAAGTCAGAAGCCGAGGTTTTGTAGTTGTTTTTTCTAAAGCTCTCTGTAACTGCTGACATATGCTGCACATATGGTTTTAACGTGATTAGACTTCCGATCTGGGATTTTTTCCTTTCAGACTTGACAAAGTACCTACTCACCAGCCACATATCCATGAGGAAGGGACTTTTAATAAGTTTCCCACAAAGAAATGTACTTCTGCAGATTCATTAAGCAAATATTAATCTCTCCTTTTGATTTCTCTTTCCTCCCTTTGAAATATGTGGGAATTTGCCGAAAGCGGGAAAATTTTAGGTGGGACCATGCTTTCCTTCCCCAAATGCCCTCAGGAAAAATTACTTAGGAGTGATTACACATCTTTGCAGGTGCACTGGGAATTCACATACCACTTGGTCTAGTATGACAGCCTGGGTCTGCAAGCATGGAGCTGTGTTATTATTTGTAGTATGGAAAATGTCTGGAGGCTTTGGTGGCAAAAAGGATGCCCGGGGCAAGAAAAGACGTGTGGCAGGGTTGGGAATTCAGCCCCATCTCCCGAAAAAGATGTGTGGTCCACTGCAGTCATGGAGATCAATGCAGATAGACAGATCCTGTCTGGGGTTTCCTCTTCAATACCATTATTGTCGTGAACACCTCCTTCAAGGTAGCAATGACAGGTCAGGATCTTTACCTCTTGGAAACTACTGAAATCTGCATGAATCAAGAGCCACAGGTAAAGATCCTCCTCACTCTTTTGGCTATTCTGAAGATCTCAGTTGGAGTGTAATGCCAGAACAGTCTACCCAGAGAACAGATCCTGCAGCACAGAGGTTGCTACTGGTGCCCAAGGTGTATCAACATCTATGGTGCTTATGAAATTTTGTCCATCTTATTTTTTTTCTGCACACCTCTGATCGCACGCTTTCATACAATCATAGAATGGTTTGGTGCCTCACCACCCTTATGGCAAAGAATTTGTTCCTAATATATAATCTAAATCTCTCATCTTTCACTTTGAAATCATTCTGGTATCTTTTCATTTTGCCCTATTAAAATCTTGTAGTTCTGTCATTTCTCATTCCCCTTAAAATGCCTAATCCTACTTTGAACCCTGCTAGTCTTACCCATGTAGTAGTTATCCTTGAGTGATTCCTGTGGCTATTCCTACAGGCTCATTAGACACAGGATAAAATCAGAAGAGCTGGTGTGAAAATGCTTCCTACCCTTTCCATCCCCCTCTGTAGCCAAACAGTCCTGAAGGAACTAATTTCAGGAGCCTTGTTTTATTGTAGCTGCTCTATTTCAGTGCTGGCTTTTTTTCCAGTAGTGAACTTTGCGTTTACCCACACTGATAAAAATGGTTGTGAACTTTCCTGACCCATTGCCTGTAGATTATGAAGTTCATGAGATTTATGATTAACCCTGGGCTGCGAAGTTTCTAGACTGAAGTCAGCTGATAAAAGTAGAATGTGAAATCACTGCTGTGCTCACTTTGCCAAGATAAAATTTTACTATCAGTGAGTTTGCAAACGCTTTCAAAGTACTTATGTAAGAGAAGAATAAAGGTCATGCAAATACCTGGATAGTCATGAGGGAAGGAAAAAAAATGTAGGTGTAGAGATATAGAGAATATTTTGACTAGTTTATAAAACTCTAGATAAGAAAGTCCTGGTGTCACACCCTTGGCTCTCTGGCAAACAAGTTTTTTTGTGACAGAAATAAAGTTATGAGTAAGCAAGATTTATTCTTGAGATTCCCACTGAAAATATGTCTTGTACAATCATGCAATTTTATGCAACACTAGCTACTCTACCAGCCCAACAGGCATTTTTAAACTGGCTTGCCAGCACAATCTCAGCTTTCCTCTCCATGTACCCTTTTTATCTCTTGGAAATAAGCACCTTTTTGCCTTCATTAATCTCACCTCTACCCTACAGGTGCCTATAGGTAGGAGGTAGTCTAATTTGTACAGTCTGATTAAATGTATAACACTCTTTCTCAAAGTTTGCTGCTCTCACTTTAGCCTTAGAGAAGCTGGTGCACCCAACATCTTGCTGTGTCAGCTATATCAGCTGGGTAATAAAGCAATGCTCATGTTGCAAACCTGTTCCAACTCAGCTGATCTGGTGTTTCATGTCATTTGCGTGCCTTGAACTCTGTTAAAACAACCTGGATTAACCTCTGTCAATCTTCAGCCCTTGCCTTTGTGACCACAGTTGTCAAGATGCCAAGTGGGATTTAGGTGAGAAGTGACTAAAGTGTCCTACTCTGGGTGAAAAGAGCAAAGAGATAGGCTTTAAAACATGGAGTGTAGCACACAGTCACGAGGGACTCGTCCTGTGAAGACAGGCTGAGGGGGTTGGGGTTATTCACCTGGAGAGGAGAAGGCTCAAGGGATACATTCCAGAACCTTCCAGTACCTAAGGGGGGCTTATATAAAAGATGGAGAGTGACTTTTACATGTCCAGAAAGTGATAGAAGGGGGAATGGTTTAAATCTGAAGGAGGAGAGATTTAGATTAGATGTTAGGAGGAAATTCTTTAATGTGAGGGTGGTGAGGCACTGGCACAGGTTGCCCAGTGAGCTTGTGGTTGACCCACAGGTTCAAGGCCAGGCTGGAGGAGGTCCTGGTCAATCTGATCTAGTGGGTGGCAACCCTGCCCATGGCAGGGGGATTAGAACTAGATGGTCCCTTCCAACACAAAGCATTCTACCATTCTATGACTCTGTGATTTCCAAGTGTTTCCTTCCAGTTCCAGGTTGGGTGGCTCGGCTTGCAGAACACATGCTCTCACTGACATTCCTACTCATTTTGCATGACTCTTGGTGACATCTAGGCACATCGTGCCTTGGTGAGATCTGAGCAAATTAAAGGTTAATTTGTGATAGTCTCACTGAGCAACAGCCCAGTCCTCAAAAAGAGGTCAAGAAGCAGAGGTTTTTGGGTAATAAAAGGAGTTATCTTTGAACTAATAGCAAAATTCAGTTTTATCAGCTGCCTGTCACGTACAGCAACCAGTTCCCTTTGCTGAGAACCACCCATTACTTTCTACTGACTACTAAGTAATAAGTTGCCAGGTCAATGACATGTCTGAACATCAAACAATTGTATTGCAGACATTCAGATGACAATAAAGTGGTTGTAAATATAGCATTTTGCTCAAGGCTGCAAAGCTCCAAGTGATCTGAGCATGCTGGGTTTTTTCTGCTTGGCAGCTCTGCTGATGAAGTGGTAGGACAAGGACTTTTTCCTCTGCAAGGTCACTCTGGGAAGTCCTATTTGTTTAACCATCAGTTGCCCTGTCAGGACAGTTCATCAAAGTGTATCACCAGTGCTCTTCTTTGGAAAGCCAAGGGAAAATTTGGACAAAACTTCAATGTAAAATTGAATAGCACATTTGCAATTCTTGATGACCATGTAGAGATCTCTTTAACCACTAGGAATGAACTTGTGGGCCTACAGAATATCTTTTGCTGTAAAGCACTTTTTTTGTAGGAAAATGAGACATATTCAAAGGAATATTTTACAAAATAACTGCAACCTGTTTTGAAGATATTTAAGCTAAGTATCAAAAAGGCAACCTAAATGAAACATCAGATTATGTCCACATGTGTTCTGATCCTTCGGGAGCCCACATCTGTGGACTCAGCAGCCTGAGGAGCACAGAAAGGATTTGCCTTTGTTTCTGTGCAATGCAGATGTACAGTACAGGACTCAGACCCCCTTGGAGGCTGTGAAGAGCTGTCATCTCATGCCTTTCTGTAGCCACCAGCAGCAATAAGCTCCTGTGCAGGTTTGCTGCCTCACTCTATAAAGCTGATACTAGATGACACCCTTTCTGGTGTCTTCAGGACATGCCTAAATCCAGCTGTGGGAAGGGAAGAAATTCAGCTTGAGGTCTCACGTTTCTCCATATTATAGGAGAATTTGGGCTGCAGGGAACCTCAGGAGGTGCCAGTCCAACTTGATGATCCAAGCAGGGGTGGATACAAGCCTGTGGAAATACACTATGAATGCCTTTTCAGGTGTTCATGGCTGGTATTAGCTTCACCCCAGCTGGCAGGCAGAGATAGTCTGGTCTGAATCATCCCTGGCTGTCAAGAATATTTGGTTTCCAAAATGTGCGCCCTGAATACGGTCCCAATGCATTAATGCCCTCAGGATTTAAATCTCCTCAGCTTCCACTTAGGAGTCAGTGGGAACGTACCCACGGGCAGCCTCCAGCTTTCCCTTTTCTTAAGCATCAGTCACACAGCAGGCAGGCTGCCCATGGTGCTGTGAAATGTGGGAGATCCCAATCTGATTTATTACCAGGGATCTGTGAAATGTGGGAGATCCCAATCTGATTTATTACCAGGGATCTGCTCATTAAGGACGCACACTTTCCAGAAGTCCTCGTGCAAACAAAGAACAGCTTCCACAGGCTCTTAGAGGAAAAATCGTAATTTCCACAGCCCATGCAGTATTTCTCTGACAATATGCTCACAGTGTCTTTCAGTACAGCAGCCAAGGTTACAGCAAATACCTTATTTCAGCCTTGCAAACTAACACCCCTGGTTTAACATTGCTTTAATGAAATCTCAGTGAGGATTCAGAGAGGGGAAAAAAAAGAAATTAAAAGGGACAAATATACACTATCTGTCTGACAAAGCTGTTAATTTTACACTGACGACAGCAAAGCCCTGAGATGTCAGAGTGCTCTTTGCAGATGGTCGACAGAGACTTCATTCACAGTGTTAAAACTGTGGCCGTCTCGTAGCATTCAAGGTCCCTTAGTCTTCCTATGTAGAAATGCCCTTGAGGGCAGCATTTGCTTTCCCATGCTTTTGGCAGGTCAGGGGCTGAGGCATCAAAAATTGCCGGGACACACGTCACCAAGCCCAGCGAGGTCAAAGGATTCATTGTGTGTGAGAGCTTTGGTTAGGGAAGGATTTGCAAAATCAAGCCCTGACTGACTGTGGATTGTGCTGTCTCGGAGTAGCCACATCCCTGGGATGTGAGAGAGTTTCTTGTTGCAAGTACAGTGGGAAGAACTTGGAGCTGTATTAGGTTTTAACCCTAATGGCTGCTTGGCATGGTCAGATGAAATTTATGTTAAAGAATTGACAACTTAATTGCCTTTTTCAAACAAACAAACAAACAAACAAGCACCACAACAACAAAAACCCCCAAACAAACAAAAAACCCCACCAAAAAACCAGCATGGGTCCTGCATTATCTGAAAGAAAGAACGGACTGTGGTTCTCCTTTTATACTCATGATATCTTCACTCATGATCATCTAGTTCCATTCCCATCCTCTGACAGTTCCCATCCTTTGGGTGAGAGATCAGGCACTTCCCTAGTTCTTTATTGCAAAATACCAGGAAAATGGAAACAAACCCTGGTTCCCTATGTGTTCATGCAAACACAGAACCATTACTGTTGGAAAATTCTAACATCATGGAGTCCAACCATTAACTGAACACTGCTAAGCCCACCACTAAACCATGTCCCCAAGTTCACATCTGAATCCATTTTAAATGCCTTTTGAGGAATAGTGACTCCACCACTGTCCTGGGCTGCCTGTTCCAGTGCTGTTCGTCTCAGAGGAATTCCATAGGCAATGGTATATCCTGCCTTACTTATGAACTGAGCCCAGTAAATTATAATTGGCTTAAGCAGATTTTCAGAGACAATATCAGCTTTAAATTTCCAAAAGGAAAAGTTCATGTGTTCCAACAGTTAACCACTTCTTTGTTATTTCTGTCTCTACCTTCAGGTTAGTGCATCCATTCCTATTAGATCAGCAGACCTTGCTTGGGCACTCATATGTCTTTCTCAAATACAACTTCCAAGGATATCTCCTTAAGGAAAAACGGTAGCCAAGCGCATCAGGAGATGCTGGATGAGCAACATAACACCTTTGGCTCCCTTGCTTCATAGCTGAGTGCCTGCTCATGGGGGTTCACTAGACTGTATTTCAACTTGAGTCTCACACCTTTGATTTCCTGGCAAAACGCTGCTGCTGCTCCAGCATCACTCTCTGAGGGACCTTCCCTAACTGCTCTACTTCTGTTCAAACCATTAGCTGGAAACTTGGACTCAAGCCTATAAACGTGTGACCCTCCCTGTCATTGACTGCTACCCTCCGAGTGAGAGATTCAAAAACACGGAAAGGAGAACGTGACTGTGAGAACATTGTGGGAATGGTGGGAGTTCAGGAAGTGCTATATTCCTGTAAAGAAAAGCTTGCACCCATGGGGAAAACTGAGTGCAACAAAACATGGCCCAGCTCCAGAAAGGTCTTGAAAAAACCAGCAGAAAACTTTCTTTTTCAGGCTAAATCCTTCCTTGTTGGTTTTAACCAATACTGATAACAAAATAAATACAAAATAAATTATCTTCTTTAGTAACAGGGGTCATATAATTGCACAGTCTCTTCATGCCTTTAAACAGAGAGCTCCTTTGACATATTCCTGCTGGCAGTGAGCACTTTCCTTCCATGTGAATGGCTCTTATTTCCCTTCCTTTTCCTCAGCCTCACTTGTACCATCACTTCATGCACAATATTTAACCCAGTCAACCTCCTTTTGGTACATCCATTTCCCATAATCAGAAAATTTCCCATTCTTTTCGAGGGCCCAGAGTTCTTTGACTGGAATTGCTTTTAGAACCAGTCTGTGGAATGGGGCAGGGGGACGAAGGGAAGAGTTCCTCTAAATCACCAGTATTGGCACAACTGTCCCTGCACAGCATCTGATAAAAACACTATGGTAAGGGAAATGGGCTGATTCAGCCTGAATGATTGGGATGGGAAAAGTCCCAATTTGCTTGGCTCAGCACAGTATTTTGGGCCAGTGCTCTGGATGACTATTACTGCAATATCCTTCCAGATCAAGCCCAGATATCAAGAGGAGCCCATCCTCCTGTTTACTGTGCAGCTAAACAAGGCCAGGGAGCAATATGCAAGTATCTAAGGCATTTCAAAGCATTTAAGGAATTTCATGAATGCCAGCTACACTGGCAAAAGGCTTCCTCTCCTGTAATACAGCATGATTGTCCAAGGATACTGCTTTAGGGCATATATTGTCTAGGGAGTCTGGGCTGACAGAATCAGGCTGTTGTGTCCTAATTTCCCAGAGGTCCACAGAGTAGCTGTAGCCTCCTGCAGAGGGAAGTGGTGGAATCAGCATCCCTGGAAGAGTTCAAAAATCGTGGTAGATGTGCTTGGGGATGTGGCTTAGTGGTGGGATTGGATGTCATAGGTTAATAGCTGGACTCAGTGATCTCAGAGACTTTCCAACCTAAATGATTCAATGATTCTTGACATTCTCTCAGTAGGTAAGGTTGTTGAGAAAGTTGTTGGTGACAAAGGAAATGCTTGGCCAACAGTGGCATGTCCGGCTTTCCAGGATCCTGGCAGATATGCTGGAAACAGAACCAAAGATTTTTGGGTGCACTGGGCACATTGCTGCCCAAGGAGCTGCACCAACCACTCTACACCGAATGCACTGAGACCTCTAGAGCAGCATGTCCTGCATCCAGCCTAGATCCCATCAGGGAGATTGAGGGACATCACAGGTGTCTGGGGAGCAACCAGCCACATGGAGGTGTGTCCTTGTTCTTTTGGACTTGGACTCAGAGTGTCTGAAAGCCCCACTGGGTGGCTGGAATGGCTGATCTGATTATGTCCCTTTCACCTTAAGCACCATTGGCTCACTCCAACCAGCAACTCATGCAGTCCTTCCTGGTGACCATTTATTTTGCATAAACACACAGACATCAATCAACATGAAGGGGATTCATGGCTTGTCCTGAATCTCACCCGTGACATTTAGCAGCAACTGTTGGTTTTCAGTGGTATTGATCACTCCAATTCCCCAAATTCCATGGTTTTAACTTGAAAACTATATTGCACTGGAGTCCAGATCTGTACTCTGGGATTAATTTCATAACTTGAAGAACATGAGAATGTGAAAGCAAATATAAGTGACCCCCAAGGGCTTTCAGGATGAGTCCCTCCTGGAGTGCCTTTTGGGATTTGTGCCTCTCAGAGGAGAGGGGAATCAGATTTACTCCCACTCTTAATACCCTATGCTTCAAGTGTGCTGCACTACTCTGTGGCTACCCTGTCCTGGGAAGTGTTCAAGACCAGGTTGGATAGAGGTTTAAGCAGTCTGGCTATAGAAGGTGTCCTTGATGTATCGCATCACTCTGATGGTCACTTTGGTGCTCCTGGGTCAGTTTCTGTGGTTTCTGGACTTCACAGTAGGGCTGAACCAGTTTCCAAGTGAAAAATTCAACATGTTGCACTTGCATGTTCCCATGAGCTTCCCATGTTCTGGGAAAGCCATCAGGTTGTCCTGACAGTGGAAATATTCCTTAGCAAAAATGCTCTCAGAGGAAGTGGTGGATTTGAGGAGCTCTTTCTTGCTTTTCCTCCCCCTTTTTAACTTAGGTTTGTGAACTGACGCTCAAATTCTGCTGTGAAAAAATAACATACAAAAAGAAGTACCAGAACCTGGCTGAGAGCTGCTGCCACTGCTTGTGACTACAGGATGGAATATGTACATCAGTCAACTAAATAAACCCTAGAGGCCAAAAAAAAATTTAAAATGTTGTAATATTTTTGAAATGTGTAGTATTAGCATGGTCAGGGTCCAGTGAAGAGAGGAGAAGGAAAAGTAACATGGATTAATAAGGGGCAAAAGGCTGTGCACTGGGATGGAAAAAGATACCATGAGCTTCTGTCCAAGAAGGAGGTAGCAGTTCCCATCAAGTCACCTATTTGTTGTGCTGTTTTTTCTCACCAAGAAGGGCTCCCTGGTGTGATGTCTTCTTGTGAAGATGCTCTTCTCACAGCTAAGAGGTTTTGGCTTTGCTCTCTGTTTTGTTGTGGCCTCTCCAGAGATCCTGCCAAGGTGGGAGGTGGTTGTACAGAGGGCATGGGAAGCCCCTACTCCTCATGTAACATCTCACTCTCATTAACTTGGCTGAACTGTAGATTCAAAGGCACTTACTATGGAGTCAGAAGCGGCTTCAACAGCTGTCACCCTTCCCCTGGGTTCCACTCCCTTCCATGGGCTGCCTCTCACCCTCCTAAAGTGCTTTCCTTTTTTTGGTTTTTTTTTTTTTGGCAAGACTACTTTTAACTTGTATCAATCCATGGGTTTAACATAAGACCCCCAGCCTGTCACATGGGAATGGCTCAAAGTAGTACCTGCAGCCAGCTGGGGAAAGTCCATTTGGATGGGGAAGAGTGGAGAGAGAGAGAGGTTACATCTGCTTCACCAACAAAAACAAAGCTGAGAGAACGTGTTGGCTGCTGAGAGAAGTCCTTCTGCCCTCTGGGTGAGGAGCAAGGGCAATGAGGGATAGGGGATGATGAAGGGAAGCTCTTCCTCTTTTCAACAGGAATAGATTACAGTCTTGGCTTACTGAGTGGGGTCAACCACAGCCCAAAGGTCTTTGAGAGGCTGGCTTTGGGAAGAGATGAAATCCTGATTAGTCATGGCCAGTGGCAACAACCACAAGCACTTTGCATCCTGTCCTGAGAGTAGCTTTATCCACGTTGTATTTCCTCCACACTGCCAGGCTGCAGGCCAAAGGAAGCTGCAAGAGCCTGTGCTGGGAAATTCCCTTAATTTTGGAAGGAATGCATAATTTATCTCTTTCACCTTTTTAATTTTATACTTCTCTTGCTGATAGTGAGAGCAATCCAGAATGAAGGTGTCTTTGACGTTTTGCATGTGTTTACTTAAATTCAGTGTTCCTATTTCTTTTGATTAATTCTGCTTGTGTTTGTTTTATTTGGTTGGTGATGGAGTGTAGGATCATGCATGTCTGAAAGACTCTGTAATTGCATTGCCTGTCTTCTGATAGTGCAATTAATCAGGCATATTAATCATCTATGCTTTCCAACTGTTGCCTCCCATGTAGATATATAGGCCTGAAAATTCAAGTGTGTTTCTAGATCTTTACAGACTTATTCCTATTAATAACAGTTACAGATGTGGTGACTTCCTTCATAGCCTCTGGCCAAGGAGTGGCCTTCTGTGATGATTTATTTATGCTGGCTTCATTTGATTTTAAGAATTAGGTCATTTACACGGTTTAATTGATAAAAGTTATTTCCCTGATGCTTGAAGTCTTATATTTGATTTACTTCCTGAGAATAACAATCTGTTCACAGGTGTTCTGGATGGACTGTGATTTGTGCCATTTCTGTTATTGCTTTACTCTCTAATAGTCTAAAAAAAGGCTGTTAAAAGTATCTAAGTTGCATATTAAGAGGAGTTTTGAGTAAGATATGGCTAGACTAATGTATGACCTACATGGATGGCAATACATGAGTGGATTATAAACCTGTCAAAAAGCACTTTGGCTTTTAGTTATGTTCTTTGTCAGGAAATTAATGCCAGTCCTCTATGAGCTCTATTATCTTAAACATACCCATGCCTCATCTGAAGGAATGGGTAAGGTTTATTGTCCAGCATTTGGCCACAAGGAGCCAAATTGAAGGAGTCTGTTATTGCTGTGGTTCTGTCAGGTAGGAGAAGAGGATCCTGATATGAGCAGTGTCTGTGGGGTAAGGGAATTCAGCATAGCAAAGGGGAAATTTTCCCAGATACTGTTTATGTGAGGAGTTTTGGTGTCTTTGACTCAAATTCCTCCACAGTGTTCTCCTAACACATGAGGACTGCTACAATACACAGAAAATCCATTCTTGATATGGTACCTGGTCTTTTACAGATCTGAAATGTATGGCTGGGAACCACCAGCATGAGCCTTTGTGTGAAGGTAATTTTTTTTGTCTCTGGCTTAGGAATTACAGTGTGAGGACTGGACTTACTGGATGCTGGACTTGATTGCAGAAGGACCATGGAGTGTTTTCATAAACAGGTGGTTTGGAAGAGCAGAGTTTTCAACCCAGGGAATTTCCAAACCACTGAGGAACTCACTCATGGCAGATAAAAGTGAAAATTACTGTAAATAGGCACTTATTATGCAAATGCTTGTATTTACGCTGACAAACTCAAGGAGACTGCTCAGCTTAGCCTGGGTGCACCAGGTGTAACTACAAAGTGGAGCACAGTGCATCATCTCTCTTGGCTCAGGACCTTTAGAGACCTCCAATAAACCCTGTCTGGCCAGAGATAATGTAGTAAAAGGCTGCCCTCAAGGACAAAAACTTTACAGAGGGGCTTGGCCGTGGAAAGACCTATGCTACAGCTGTTGCTGGGGTACAGAAGCTTTTTCACTCCTTACTATCCATTTTATTGCCAACAGTTCTCATTTCCCTAATTTAATTAGCTAACGAAAGACCATTTACATTCATTAAATAAATCAGCATTCTGGTTCATTGTGAAGCTAATGATCCAGTCTCTAATTCACATAGTTACAAGGAACTTGATAAACAAAAGTAGCTGCTGCTAGCAAGTGTCTGCCCTGGTGAAATCCAGCTTTGCCAGCTCCATCCATTCAGCACTGGCCATATAGAGAGTCCAGTGCCCCCCTTCTCTGTTCTTTTCATACCTGGATACTGTAGAGCTCAATGAAAAATGTGTGTGGTCCTTTTTTAATCTTCTTTCAAAGGCATAAGGAGTCCTTACTCTGTGTGAAGAGATGCCTGCATATCCAAAGGGTAGGTGTTGTATGAAGGGCTGCCTGGAAAAGCTTGCTATTTAGTTAAAAAAATAGTATTTGAGTGTTTTTTGCAGCTTTGTAGGCTGTTGGTTAGGTCGTGGGTACTATGAAGGTGGGAGGTTTCAGACAGTTTCTGGGAACAGATAAATATCCAGCTCAGAATCATGGAATAGATAGTTTGGCTTCGAAGAGACATTCAGAGGATATCTAGTCCAATACCTCTAGAATGACCAGGGACATCTTTAACTGTATTGAGTTGCCCAAATTCCCATGCAACCTGGCCTGTAACATTTTCAGGGATAGGGCATCCACAACTTTTCTGGGCAGCCTGTGCCAGTGCCTCACCACCCTCATAATAAAAAACTTCTTTCTAATATCCAATCTAAATTGGCACTCCTTCAGTTTAAAACTATTCCCTCTCATCTTAACACAGCAGTCCCTGCTCAAAAGACTGTCCCTGTCTTTCTTACTGCCCCCCTTCAAGTACTGAGAGGCCATAAGAAAGTCTCCTTGGAGCTTTCTCTTCTCCAGTCTGAACAATCCCAACTCTCATCTTGTCTCCAGCCCTCTGAGCATCTTTGTGGCCTCCTTTGGACTTGCTCCAACAGCTCCATGTCCTTCCCATGTGGAGGACCTCAGAGCTGGACACAATACTCCAGGTGGGTTCTTAGTGAGAGTGCAGTAGAGGGGGAAAATCACCTTCCTCAACCTGTTGGACTTAAGTGTTTGAAATGGATAGGAAGTGGAAGAACTTCATGGCATAGGATCCAGAGAGGAAGTCCAGGGGTGAGCAAAAGGGTGCAGTTGCCACTGCTGCATGGTGTAGAGCATGTGGTGGGATTTGATTCTGCATGAAGAGAAGGGTGAAGGGAGCTTGCACTGAACATGGTGTTGAACTCAGGGGTCACATGGATGGGAGTCTCTTAAGGGGATGGGTCTCATTTCCTCACCAGTTTGGTAAAGCAAATTATTCCTCTTGAGAAACCATGAGAATCTGACCAGAGTCTCATATCTTTTACACCAGAAATGTTGGAGTCACACCAAGTTCCCAGAATAATCCAAACTAATGGAGAATTCTGCTTCCATCACCTTGAGGCTGGGTGTCCAGATAGATGACCCTACATGAATCAATTCCTATTACAATTTCTTCAGGCACAGGACAGTTGTGCTTTGAAGTCTGAAATCCCAGCTTCATCCATCCGAGATGAACTCCATGTGGAAGTGCCAAGATGTCAGAATGGAATTTGGCTTTCCTGTCACTGCTGGGAGTTTCTGCTGACAGCTCTGCAGACCTTGACTGCATTGCCCCCCTGACACCACTGTTCACTTGGCAGATTGGTCCTGGGCATTCAAACTCAGCCATATTAATGAGGAGCTTCTTCTGATGAGCTTGCTTTTGAGATGGTTTAGTCATGGATTTCTAAAGGAGGTATCTGAGCCAGGACCTTTTCCCCGACTGACATAAACTGCTTCAGCCTTCAGAGTTAATTGAATTAAAACGAATGGAACTATAATCCTGTGATTTTAATGTAGTCTGGTCACCCTCTCTCTAAAAGCAAATAATTTCCAAATGATGAACTACACGAGAGAGAACTGACGAGAATATAAGCTTAGCCACAGCATTGTTATAAACCATGGAAATCTATAAATTTTTTATTTCTAAACCAAAAGTCTTACTGTTACATGGAAGTGTTTCCCTTTTTTTTGGCTCACCATTAAAAATAAAGCCTATCTATCTACATTAATACACAGAATAACTGGAAAGGAGAATTAGATAGAAAGGTAGTGTAATAGCTTTCTAGAGGTCTGTGGAAACGTACAATACCAGAATAGAAAATACCTTTGTTTTGGAAACCACTAGTCAAAGTATCCAAGGCTACTTTTCCAGTGCATGGAAAGGCAGCAGTGCAGCTTAACTCAAATTACCCTGATCTATGTGTCCCAAGTGGATTAGGTGTATGAACCTCTGGACATCTTTTTCCCTTACCTATAGAGAGAATATGTGGACTAAATGCTCGTCTTTTGGTAAATGTGTAGACTTAGGGGACATGAATCATAGCCTGACATCTGTTCAAATAACTGACAGAGATTGCAGAAAACAAGGAGAAATTTCCAGGTGCATTAACCAAATGCCTTCAAGACCTGCAGGCAGAGACACAAAATCTTTGCCAGGAACCTTTCTGCTGTCAGCTCTAGAATTCAGTTTGTATGCTTAGGTCACACGGATGGCAAGTGGAGAGAAAGAGACCTCTTCAGAGGGGCAATTCAGAGCAGGAACATGAGCTGGCTTGACAATAGGTATTCTGAATAGGGCTGTCAGGATCGGCAGTAATCACAGCTTGTTAATGGGAACAGCTTCTTCCTTATGTCCGCCCACCACCACGGGTGTCAGGGCTGCCACCAAAACCAGCCAGGAATCTCGAACAGGAAATGGCATCCATCAAGCAAAGATATAATCACCTTTCAGAAACAAAGCCCAGTATTACTACTTCTTTGTACTTCTGGCTTCAAAATCAATTTGGGTTGAAAACAAAAGGCAAAGGAAAACTCTGGTTTCAAAACACACTAAAAACAATGAAGGCATTTTTGATTTACAAGATGTTAAAACATGTATCCTGAAGTGAAATATGGTATGTTTTTACCCAATATGTCTTTGTTTTCTCTCTCCCCATGATACTGCATCACAGCAAAGCACACTCCTTGAACTTAAATGGGAACAATGAGTTTTTTCTTCTGAGGTGGTAGGGCAAGATATTAGCCTATCCTTACTTATTTGGATGAATGCTTGTGTTTTGTGAAGGACCTCCCTGTAAGTGTTTGGATTCTGCTCTTACTTAGTTTAACAAATTGGACTTGGAAGCAAAATTATTTGGGTTTGAAGTAAGGGTGGTGCTGCAGCTGAAGTAAAGTCTCAAAAACAACTTGCAGCTGTTGATAAGGTGTGGTAGAGTGAAGGAGGTTTTTTTCCTCCTAGCACAGGCACAAACTCTGTGCTGGCACCTATAGCTATGACTACATATACAAGATAGCTTGAGGTACTTACTAGACAAACAGCTTGTCTGGGTGGGCTTCTGGCAAAGTGGAAGGGCAACATGTATTTTCCTTCTCTCTGTATTTGTGTGTTTTAATGAGGCAGGTGCTAACTGTAAAACACACACTCAAGAATACACAGACGTGGTTCCTCTAACAGATGCACAGCAGTTTGTCCCTTGCCATGCTAAGGCTCCCTTCCCTTTGAGTTATTTGCAGCTTTAGGGCTTGAACCTGAAGCTAAGGACTAAGACCCCTGACCATCCACTTTCATTATTGGGGTCAGAAATTGGACTTAATGAATTTCCTAAGATGTGACTGTAAACTCTGCATGGCATGGCAGGCTTTGGGACAGGGAGACAATCATGAGTGTTACACATCCATCTCACCCATCTCCTTTTGAGTCCAGCCCTATACACAACATTCCCTTGTACATTCAGACCCAGTCCTCGTTTCCAAAATTAATTACCATTCCTTCCTTAAAGGGAATTCCTCCACTGCTGACATCCTCACTCGTGTGTCAATCTCCCTGTAGGAAGATGTATTGTGCTGTGTGCTCTGTGCAGAGCCAGAAGTGTCTCAGTAGTGCTTTCTGAAAGCAATTTTGGGTAATCATCCCTGAAGGGTCCCTTAAGCACATTCAGCTCTATATAAAGCAGTATCACCTCTGTCTCATTAGCGTTTTGCAGAGATGTGCTCCCTTACCCCTCCAGACTTTTCCCTCTCTTCACTGAAAGACCAGAAGAAAGTCCATCCTCTCCTCAGATAGCTCCCCCACTGTCTCATTCATCCTAGGACCTAAATCAGAACTGCCCACGTGCCTGCTGTGTGCTCTTATTTTTCATTCTGTTCCATACCCTGAACCTTTGGTGCCCTTCACTGGACTTGATACCAGCCTGAGACCCTTCTTCCCTGCACCTCCTACCATCCATTTATCTCCACATTACCGAAGGTTTTAAATAGTCAAGACTATTTCTACACTGATTCAGGAGCTTTGAAAGATTTCCAGAGGCTCACAGTGCTCACTCTGTCTCCCTTTCCTTATGAATTGTTGCAAAATCTTCCTTAAAACTGCAGCTTGGAAGTGCCCAGGTGTGGCTTAAAGGTGCAGTGGTCTCAAGTTGAATCTTTCCAAACTTTCTTCTTGTGTAGAACTCAAGGCATACTGGTTCTCCCTCCTCTTCTGCTGAGTCCCTAAGGTACGGAAGGGCTCTGCATCGGTACTGGGAATGCTCCAGGCATTGCTGGGTGATGGGGAAGATGCAGGATGCATTTTTTTTTTCTCGTGGAGCAGCTGCATGAAAAGCCACTAATTGAGTCTTTAGCTTCAAGGTATGTTGTCTTTGATGGCTTTTCTGCTCTCCCTCCCTCCCTCTGCTGCCTCTCAATCCTGGAGTCAGGCTGCTGCTTGCCATCCCTTCTTCCCTGCCAGCACAGCTGCTCTGCTGGGCGCTGGTTTGGGGAACAGATCCAACAAAGCAACAGAGCCAAACCAGATTTACTGGGGATAATCATTTGCTTCCCTAATTCTTTTTATCTTACCCTACTTAGTCATAGCTTTGTGGTATTACACCACGATATTGTAGGAACAAACACTTGGGAGAGGGTAAGGGACAAGGACTGGGAGGCAATTGTTCAAGCTGAAGTTGCCACAAAAGAAAATGTATCAAGAAAACACGAAATGTAAGGCCTCTAATTGAAAAAAACAGGGATACTATCATGTTCCTTTAAATCCCTTAAGGAATTTGACTTACTGGACAGAGATCCTTTCTGCAAATAAAAAAAAAAAAAGCACAAACAAACAGTCCTTTATAAATTAGGAAATGCTTATTATCTCTGTCACCCTCTCTTCATTTCATCCTCTTAAAATTGGAGTCATGGGGACATATAGAGATGTAGACTATTGCAATAAATAGACAAGTGCCCTGGAGCTCAATTTTGATTACAAATATTTTAGATCTGCATGGATTCAAAGCTTGGCAGCATCCATAGCTCCTGCTGAGAGCTGTTCAAATATAACTTTAAAGAAAAAGCAAATCATGGCAAAAGCTGAAGCAAGGCTTTTCTCTGCTTTTGCTTCTGGTTTCTCAGTTGAGCACATTCCAATGACATTTCCTCAGGTGTTAGGATCAGTGCTTTGAAAACCTGCCAGGATTACATTTTGTTCTTGGCATCAGAAGCACCAACTCTACCACCTGAAAGGAGCTCTTATCACCTAGGAAAATGGGTCTTGCACTCCAGGGCTTTTGGGGAAGAATGGCACAGAGTTGTTTTGATTTTTTTTTTGTAAGTGAGAATCTGCTGCTCACATTAGTCTATGAGGCAGCTGAAAAATTTAGCAGTGTGACTTTCTGGAAAACATCTTCACTTCTCCTTCACTGGCATGGTCCTCCCTGGGCTATTTGTTCTTCAAGTAAAAGCAGCTCAAATTCCTGAGGCGTGTGGGTTGGGATCTCAGAGGTGCTTGACTCTTTCTGGAAGTATTTAAAAGTTGTGTAGATGTGGGACATGGTTTAGAGGTGGGTTTGGCAGTGTAGGTTAATGGTTACACTTGATGATCTTTGAGATGTTTTCCAATGTAAATTATTCTGATTCTATAATTCTGTGGTTAATGGAGAGCAATCGGTGCCTCCAGAAACAGATTTGACACTGCTAAGATCAAGATCAGTGTTCAGGAGTGTGGCTGAGATGACCCAGGCCGTAACATGACCTTGAGCTGTTCAGTTTCCCAGGTAGGCACTTAGGTCTGGTGTCAAATGTTGGGATACCCTCTGCAGACCTAGTGGTGCTACTCTTTTGGAAGCCAGGACAGAGAAATCACAGAGATTTCAGGTAACAACAAGCAGCTCACTGGGGACTGTTTGTGCCTGTCACTTCTCTTCCACCTACTTTCTTCACCTCCTTCATCTGATTTCCCTCTGGTCCTTTGGACTTCCCCTGATCTCCAATTCCTTACACATTTTCCACCAGCTCCTGCTTCTTGTCGTGTGCCAAAATGGGAAGCTCCTCTGGACCTTGGACCATTCAGTGTATGTAGTTACATTGTCTGAGCCAAGTAGCCTCATGCTAGTTCTGAAAACAATCACAGCTGCACTTTCAGACCATAGCACAACCTATTTTCTCTCAGACAGGAGCTGGGATTTTAAATGCTTGAAGTGAACAGAAACCAAGGAATATGAATATCAGGCAGTGCAAGGCCCTGGAAAATCTGTCCATGTGTAGCACAAAGAAAGTATCCAAAAGTCAAAAATGTATCCTTCCTGAAGGTAAAGAAGAGCCAATGTGATGGTGGTATGTCCAAGCAGCGAGCAAGGAGGCAACGCTCCTGTTGCCTGGAAACTGGGAGCTGAGTTGTGACTGTGAGCCTGGTGCTTACACTGGAATCACTAAAAGGCCCAAACCCTTTTCTGTTCCTGCTCACTACTATGAGGCTGCAAAAACAGAAATGTGGCAAGCAAACATCTCCGGTTTCTTCTTCTCTTTTCAGGGCTGGCTTAATCCAGCATCAGCCTGATTGTGTTGCTCTGTGGTTTACTGTACTAGTCTGATCCTGTTCCCTGTGGCTCATGCTAACTGCTAGAGACTTTTTGCATTTAATTCTTTCTTTGATATCTCTTTTTTTTGTCTTAACTTGGGTTAAAGGGCTTAGATTCTGAAACAAGCTATTTGGGTATCTCTAAAGCAACCTAAGACCTGCAAGAGCAATTTTTAATACACTTGTTTTAATGACTCTCCTTAATTATAGGGTATAGGCAGACTTTCTATTCTGTATTAATGCAGTATCTTACCCAGAGAGGTCTTTGTTCATGGCTGAGATTTCCGTGTCTTGCTAAAGAAATCTGCAACTAGGCAGTCTGTTCTAAATCTGTCTTTAACCAGCAGAGTTGAGCTGCAGACCCTTCACAGAGTGGTCAGGAGCTCACTCAATCTCACTTACTTGAGTGTAGGGGGCCCTAAACCAAGATATCTTTCTGTAAGCTAGGGCAAATGTGTGCCACTGTCCTGCTGGGAGATCTGGAAAATCCTTCACCTCTAAATTTCCCAACCATAACTTTCAGGGGAACAGTTCCAGAGAGGTTCTGGTTCAACAGAGCATCCCTGGGAGTGGCCCACGCTGCCAGTGTGGAATCAAAGCCTCTACTCGTGGCATCTTCTGAGCATCTGCTGCATTCAGCACAAAACCCTTGCTGTAGTACAGACTGTGGGGGCTGGGAGCTTCCTTCCCCCTCTTCTCCAAGCCCTTCCACTTAATTTGTGTCATTTTGTTCAGATGCAGCTGGAAAGAATTAAAATGTCAGCCAGGCACAATTGCCTCCATTGAGATGAAAAGCTGCTGGAAGAAACAATGCTAACAAGCATGGCAAAGAGAAAAAGGGAAAGCCTAGTGCTGTTTAGCTGGTAATAATTAGCCCCACAAATGGAAAGAGGCAAGATCCAGTGTGGCTCCTGTTCATTTCAGGGGAGGTCCAGTTAGGACTAGGTCAATGGGCACTGCTTAATTGCTGTTAATCCACTACTGGATGGAGTTTGGTGTCCAAGGTGTGCCCATCATGCAAAAACATGTAGCAAAACAGCTGCAGAGAGTAAGAGTGGGCAGAGATGCTCCCAAGACTTGGCTGTTGTGGGAGGTCACCTGCTTGGATAGGATCACTTGGGGACCAGTGGTTGTGGGGGTGCCAGGTTTAGGAGCTACCTTGGATATTCATATATTATCCAAAAACAGAGTGATAGAAGGAGAAGTTTTCAGCTGCTTAAGCTAAATGGCTTTGTGAAGTCAGGACTTGTCCCACTGCAAGTCCCAATGTAATGTCCTAAGACATTAGAGATAATGAATAAGAGAGCCAAGGAAATCACTGAAACTCCACAAGTCTTTACTAGGAGAACATATCAGATATATTGTTTCTGGTCAGGAACATGCAACATGCTTGGAAGCCCTGCCTCCAAGACTCAGTATTTTAGCCTATTGCTTAGTTTTGGATAAGCATAAAATATGGGCCCATAAAGGTACTTTAGGTCATAATTCTTCCCATTCTTGTGTTCCCATACAAACCTCCTTATCAGGGATGAGTTTCTCCTCATCAAGGTGTGTGGAGGATGCCCTGAGTCCACCAGCCCTTCTTCCTTCCTTCTCCTCTTTCCACATGTTCCTTCTTTTCCTGGACAAGGTGAAATCCATCCAGACGTTCTTGTGTACATTGGGCATGCAGTCTCAGCTGGTACCACGAGCTGTAGACAATTCCACCCTTCCTTTTTCTTCCTTATATATTCCAAATGTAATTTCAGCATAGCACACACTATATAAAACAACCTCCCTAGACGTGAGACTGGGGTCAGGGCTCCTTCCATGCTGTGTGAGCGGCTTCATTTATACCAGGATGGCATTAGGAAATAAGGGAATAGAGAGTACTGGGGAGGCAGTGACATCCAAATCACACTGAAAGGAATTGTGAACTCTGGCCTTCCTGGCTCTTTAAAATTCTGGACAATTTAATGTGCTGTTCCAGATCTATCTTGTTTGACTCTGTCACTGCAATGTGGTGCTGGTGGCTGGGTTTGCATCCACCATCAGGCCAAATGTTTGATGTGCCTGGGAATTCCTCTGTTTTATTCAAGCTAAAGTAGTTGGCTTAATAAAAGTTAAGTTCCCTCCCTACACGTTTTGATTAAGCTCAGCCTTGAAATCTTCCAGGCAATATTTATCTGGCTGCACCAATGCTGCATACACAGATTATTGCTTCTGGAAGGAGCAAGATGGGAACTAGACAAGACATCCTAAACAACAGAAAATGGAGGTGGGCAGAACACCCTGAAAATTGGTTTTTTTAAGGTTGAATTTATGGCAGAGAAAGAAACACAGCTTAAAGGAAAATGCAAACTTGTTGTACATGTTTGAAATCAAGGGATCTAAGGAATAGATTTAAATTTTCCTGGGAAAAATTTTGGGTTTGCTCTGCAGCAAAAGGCAAAGCAGAGGAATGAAGAGCATTGCTGACCAAGTGAATATGACTGCACCAGAAGCACTGTGGAATCTGAAGTGTAGGGTTTTTTGTTAATAAAAAGCCCATCATGGCAGGGTGAGTTCATCCTGCAATACTAACATAGGAGTGCCCTTCATTGCTTTTAGACATAGGGATCAGCCCTGCCCATTACAATGGGGCTAGAACTAGATAATCTGTAAGGTCCCTTCCAACCCAAACCATCCAATGATTCTGTCCTTATCTAGCTCACTAGCTGTGCTAAATGTCTCGATTTTTCACAGCAGTACAAACACCTGGCTGAAGCAAGGTTCATCACTTTTGACATCTGCTTGTGTGTGCCCTATCTTTTAGTGCAAGCAGTGGCACACCTCTCTGTTCGGTGAGACAGAGAGCTGTGATCTATCTTGATGTATGTTTTTAAGTGGAAGGCAAATGAAGAGAATGGGGACCCAGACAGAGCCAATTCTTACAGTCCAGTGGTCCAGTCAGACCATTGTTCCAGTTAATCCTGTCTTCTCAGATAGCAACTGCTCACGGGGAAGAGGAGACTCTTCCCAGGATGCAGCCAGTGAGCTGTGCAATATCCTCAACCATGTGAAAAATGGCTTTCTCACCCTCCCATGTAAACTTCTCGTGCTCTCTGAAGCATAATGCTAGATTACCTGAATAATATTGTCTTCCGGCTTCTTTTGGCTAAGCCCTTTCTTTGAGCTCAGATTTCTCTAGTGAGGCATTGAAGTGAAAATTATGCCTTGCTGGACACTGCTGTAGGGACTTTCACAATCAATACTCTCTCCCTTTCCACTATTTTATCTCTTCCTTTAGGGCTAAGAGGTAAACAAACTAGTGTATGATTTGCAAGTGTGAGACATGGTTGCAAAGAGAACATTTCTTCTGTGCCCAACAACATGATCCTTAGCCCAAATTTAGGGAGTGTTTGAAATAGGAAACAGGCATGTAAAAAATCTCATATATAAGAAATCAAGGAGGATGCCACCTGCCACTGTCCCAGTTTAAAATGCATTGCTGTTTGCACAAACTCAGGAATACTTTACTATGGCTGCATTGAATACAGGCAGCACATCCTCAGAGCAGCACAGAGCTCCCCTGGGCTCTCCTGCATTCCAGGATGGGGTTGGAGCCCACAACAAATCGCAGGATGCTGCAGTTTCAAAACCTGAGTCCTTACAGGCAGCAGTAGCTTCCTGACCCTGTTAGGAAATTGGTATGTGTTGCTGCAGGGACACCATTTTACTGGTGAAACATCTGGAGAATCTCTGCATCAGTCCTGGGACCCTAGCTGAAGCAGTCATGTTTGACAACTGCTAAGCTTGAGCTTACTTGAGCAACTTCTAACTGAGATTGAATAACAACCTCTGAGGTTCAGTGATGCCAGTGCAATAGTCCTTATGAAAAGCCTTTTTTTTTCACCAGATGTGATAAACTGTATGCTGGAGAAATTTGAATTTCAAATAGGATTTAGGTTCCTGATTTCTATCTTTTGTATCCTATAAAACCTGTCCCCCTCAGTTCTCTCTCTGTGGGTAGATGTCCTGCCCCTGGAGGTGGTGTGTCCCCATGAGCCTTTGTCTCCCTAGAGTTCACCCAAAGTTAGCTGTGCCCAGCCAACCTTACAGGAGACAGTCTGTGTTGACACTTCTTAATGCAGGTTTTGTCCTGGTTTCAGGCACTTTTAAACACAGTTTGTGGCTCTATCCAGGGGTTTGCCCCAGGGCTGTTGCCACATCCAGATACCTTCAGAGAAAGGCTGACAAATGCAGTTGATGCTACCCAAGCCAGGCACAAGAGACAGGAACAACATCTGTGCATGACTCTGCCTCCTTAGAAGGCCATGGCATCTCATCCTCTTGCAGCTCAAAGCCCTGGCATGCCAGGAAGAGGCTGCTGCTACAAGACAGAGCCCTGGCTCTGCAGCTGTGCTCCTTCAGAGCACATCTTCCCCTCCTTTTTGGCGGTGCCTCCTGGTGCCAACCTTTGTGAATCCCTGTGGGGGCCTCGGGAGGAGGAATCAGCACCAATCTGTACCCCAGGCTCCCATCAGGAGCCCTGGGAGGAGGGCTTTGCCATCAAGGTGGTCAGTCCCTTTTCCAGCTCTGCCAAATTTCTCCAGGGTGCCTCATTAAGGCTGCTGCTCCCTCAGTCCCATGGAGCTCATTTCTTTTATTAATGCACGGGCTGACAGGCCTGGAAATATCAAACTCAGCAGCTTCATGCCCTGCTCAGATCTGAGGCACTGTGCTTCCGAGCTAATGAGCTGGATTTCAAATCAGAAGGGCAACTGACTGCTGTCTCTGACAGCCCTGTTTCATCAGGACCTCCCAAGAAGATTGCCTTAAAGTTTTTCCTCTTCCCAAGCATGAAATAAAGTCACAGGAAACATCTCTTTTTGTTCTATTTGGGTAGTTTTTTTGGTTGCATTTTATAATTATTGTTTTTGTTTTGTTTGTTTGTTTCTGTTTTTTGGTTTTTTCTTTGGTGAAGGGAGGGCAAGCAGGCATTAAATAATTGTATTTTCCTTTACCTCATCCAATTCACTTAATATTTGGTTTTAGGCAAGTAAATATAATTTCACACCTATCAACCGCCTCTGTTTCAAAAATCACTGGGGACAGACAAGCTTGTTTTCCTGGAAGTATCTATACACCACCACTTTCTATCCCTTGAAAATCTTCAGTGCAAAAGCTTCCTTGAAATAAGGCTGTACTGTTTTTTGCATGCTATGAGATAATTCTCCTCTGCCTGCTGTTCTGCTTCTGAGAGGCCACCATGGTGCTCAATGACCTGCAGGACCACAGGTTTCAGGGCTAGAAGAGGGGATTCTGAGCATCAAAATGGATTTTCTGAATTATATCCCATGTTCCCAATCCTGAGCCTTAGACTTCCACTACAGCCAAAGTCAAGAGCTGAATTCACAGCTTTTGGCTCCTTGTATGTTGCCAAAACAAGATCAGTGGTGGCTTTGTGCTGCCCAACTTTTTAGAGTTGGAAGAAACTCATGTTTTAAAGGCAGTTGCATAACACTTTTTGCAGACCAAGCATTCATTGAGGGAGCATGGAAATCTCTATTCCCCTCCATAACCTACCCTGATTTCCTACAGAATTCCCCTAAAAGCTTCTTGTGTGGATTTGAGCCCACATGGAGCTGCTCCCTCTCTAACTCATTCAACCACTCTTTTGCCTCCATCTCTGGACCCTTAATCACCTCTGTGGTGGAGGCTGTGCTCCTACACAATACATTGCTATGGGCAATTGGCAGTCTTGGGAGCTGCTACAATAAATTCCCACCTGAGCCCTCTGGCACCAATTCAGCCAGGCACTTTCTTTATTTTCCTTCTCCACACCCCCAATTAAAAGTAGTAAGTCATTAAATTGTCTTTATATTTGTGTTGGTGGGCCTGTCAAATGCTTTCACAATAGCAGCTCTTACAAAACCTGAGACAAAGAGTCCCACATGAACTGGCTGCACTCTGTCACCTCACTACAAAGTCCTGCATTGTATGTGAAGCTTTAATAAAGGAAACCTAATGAAACACTGGAGGGGCCCCCAGAAACACGGGATCTGGTGAGGGGGAAGTGTGGTGGAGAGGGCTTTCAAATCTCTGAAGCATAAAGTAACAGGAGTTACTTAACTGAGTGGAGCTGGTATTCTTCAGGAAAAGCTGTCTGGGCTAGCTTAGGACAAGGATTTCCAACACCACGTCATGCTGGGGGCCATGTCTCCACTTCTGCAGAGTAAAGCAGCTCTCCATCGTGTGTCTGCAGAACAGGGGTGCAGCTCTGTGGGATCTGTAGGAGAAGATTTCCTGCTGAAAGCTTTGACACTTGCTGCCTTATGAATCCCTTGTGGTCCTCCAATGGAAGCTGGAAGGATGATTTATTCCCCATTTGACTGAAAGTAAATTAGACAATGAAGAGATGAAAGGATACTAGAAAGAAAACTTTTACACTCCTCTCCTGATTTAGACCTTAATTAGTGACTCTGAGTGTATCTATGTGGTGTGTGGAAACAGGGATGAAGTCACTGCCCATGCAGTCCAGAGCTGACTTGGGCTTTACAGATGGATCATGTTCCTGATATTTTTCTCTCCTTCTATGGCACAGTACCATATGTGTGGGTTTTGGGTCAGGGCTGCAGGATCATCAAGGTTGGAAAAGACATAGAAGACCATTGAGTCTGAGCACTAATCAGACACTGCCACGTCCACCACTATCCCATGTCCCTAAGCACCACATCTGCATGCTCATTGAGGCACTGATAATCTGGTGATGAGGGAGCATCCATGGCCACTTCAGAACTGCAATCTATGTTGACAAAAGGTCCTATGGGAATGTGCAAATATACATGGGTGGAACGTGGTCAGCTGAGGATGTGACTCAAAAGGCAGCCCATAAATCACCTTTATGTGTTTAGGGCATGCAGTCCTACTCCTGAGCTGCAAACCCCTTGAATCAGACCTTATTGCCCTGTTGGAGAGTGTAGTGGCTGGAAGCAAATGTCAGTCTGGAAAGGTCTCACATGCACTGGGCCTGTTCCTGTGCAAATGAGCTCCGAAGAGCTATGAAGTTCTATTGAGATCAGCAGGTAGGGATTCAAATCTCATCTTTGGATTTGCACTAAAATCTGTCTCTGTGAAGCACTTAGGTGTTGTGGAAGGTTTGAGGTGATCAGTGAAAAGTGCTGAAAATGAATCATGTTTGTTTTCAGGAAGCAGTGATTAAACTCAAGACATTCTTTTACCAGAAGGGAAGGAAAGTTCTACTCTTTTTAGCTGGTGGTTGTATGAGGAAGAGGAGGGACTGACAGGACTTGCCTTCACCTGCTTTTCATTGCTTTTCTTAGCAGGAATGAACTGATCATAGCCTCAGGCACACAGTGCCCTTGTGTACTAGAGAATCAGGTCTCTGTCTGTGGAGGGGAACCAAATGTACAGCTAGATAGGTACATGTCTGCTCTCATGGACCTTATGCTGAAAAGATGCTGAATCCCAGTGCCCTTTCCTGGCTGCTAACTACCCTTAAAATCTATCCCCATAGGGAAGCGGGGCCGAGGCGTGGCTGGCTGTATAAAGTTGCGCAGCATGATGCTATCCAGTATCTCTGCCAGAAGGCAAGAATTTCATGACTTCTTGCTTTATCCCTGTTTTATGAATTACCAGAGTGCTGTGTTTGCGTAGCTGTCATGTAAAAAATATGTGCCTGCCCCACCCTAGCAGAGAGATTTGCCTTATGGTGATCTCTCAGCTCTGAACCAAGTCTATTGAATCAGGGACGCAGCCAAACCAAACCAAGCAGCTACTCCTGCACAGTTTATAGATATTGTTCTAATCCAAATCCCACTTCTAGAAATTGTCAAGACTGGTTGTATTGGACCGTGATGCATCACCAATGCATGGTGCACTTTGTGCATGGAGACCTGAGCACCTCATCACATTGGACAGCATTTCACATAATAACATTTGCATCGAGACCAGTCAGCATCATGCTCTGGCCAGGAAAACTGGATCCTCCTTCTTCTGGCATGCAGATGTTTTTAACAGCTGCAACATCTTGCAGACTTTAAAGCCTGCAACCCTATTTTAATTCAGCTTCTGTATCACTCAAAGACCAGGTTTGCAAAGCTAACAGAGAGGGTGAGCTGACTTTTTGCCTCAAATGTATTTTCAGTGTCTGACCAAAAAGTTGGAAGATGGTCATAGGGGGAAGTGGACAGGTCCTGTGACTCAGAGATCAAGTCTGGCAAAAATAATAGTTTTGTTTACAAGAAGCTGTTAGTGTTTGTTCTCTCTTGTCCCTGTTTTATACTTGCAGAAACTGACTGAGAACAGACTCAGACCTCTGTTTAACAAGCCTAGTTTTAATTCAAGTGTACACATGTGATCACTGTGCATCACCCAGGTGATGCTCTGTCTGCCTGGGCAGAAATTTGGAAGGACTTTGTAACCAGCTACTCAATGCAAAGCAAAGCCCAGCACCAAACAATTCAGCTGTTGTATCCTGAGGGTCTTGGTTTTGATTCAGCTGGATCCTAGGACCAAGGCTATGGTGAGAAGCCAGACCTTGCCCCAGAGCACTCAGTCAGACCACAGTCCTTCACTTGAATTTATTTGAAAACTACCATCTGCAGTCATGACTATTTAAAGATTGTATCTATTTAAAACACACACACACACACAAACACACACACACACACACACACACACACACACATGAAAGGGAGCTAGAAATAGCAGGGGCTGTGAGGAATGGGGGCTGAGCTTGAATTCTTCCCTGTCTGAACACATGGCAACTTGGATGCTTTCCACGGATAGTCCGCAGCCACTGTTCCTGGACTGCCAGTAGCAGGGAAAGCAACGTCTCCCACACTTGGTGACAGCTCCTCTGCCATTACACTTTGGCCCTTCAGTTTATTTGCAGGTTCTTATCACACTATTTATAGCTGGCTCCTATTTCTAACTCCACAGACCTATTTGCTGCTTCCAGAGTCCCTAGAGAGCCAGATATGTTTGAAGTGTAATATCTGTGAGGACAAACAAAGAGAAAGCCTGACACAAAGGAGAGATGCAGAGGGCAGACAGGGCACAAGGTATCTTAGGACCATCACTGAACTGATACTGAGGGAGTAGCTCCCTCTATATGATGCCATCTGTCAATCCTGCTTCATGGAGTTCACTTTCTGACCGTGGTGACAGGAGAAGAACTATCTTGGAATAACCCCCAGGGTCTTTTATTTTTGCAATACTCTTCTCTCTGTCTCCTGGCTTGTCTCTTCAAGCTCAATTTCTTCTTCAACATTTCCACCGCTTCTGGAGACAGTGATTGTTATGGCCTAGTAGGATGATTCTCCCTTGGGAATGAGGACCACCTTCTCTTTCCAGGTACAGCTGGAATCTTTCTACCAACACTGGCCTCCCCTGTGGGGTGTGCTTCCCCAGGAGCTGCCTGACTCCCAGCCTGAGCAGCTGCAACCCACAGGCTCTGCACCAAGCGGAGACCCGGAAACCGCATCCGGCACTCCGTGAAAATGTTGGCTGCTGCCTGAACTTCTCCCTGCCCATTATAGCACAACAGCTGTGAAATGCATTACTCACAGATGTCTATAATTAGGGTCTGCCACCACCTTCCAGTGGCATCTGAACCTAAAGGGCCGGTGAAAATTGAACAGGATCTCTTGAGCCACCAGATGAAAGAGTCACACTCCATAGACCCCAGTCATTCAGTTTTACTCATTTAGCTTCGTCCTAAGTGTGGCAATCAATGCGAGGAATCCTGAATCCAGAGACCGTAGCTGAGCTGTTGTTTGCACCAAGTCATTCCCATAAGTTCAGGAGGCTTTATGTCCTGGAGCTGTATGGGAGCCTAAATGACAGAAGTAGGTGTTTATTGCTGAGTTTTGGGATGATTATTTGTGCCTTCTTTCCTGACATGGTAAACTAATTTGCATCTTGACTAACACCAGCTGTTTGCTACTGTTGATGAGCTTCAGTCATCTGTAAGTTTTGTCAACAACATCCCATTTTATACACAGTGCATTTTCCGATATGAGCACCAAGAGCCTTTCCAGCCACCACAGTATCAGAAAATTTATAGAAAGAGAGAACACAATTTTTAAAAAATCGCAGTAATTCTAAATAAAACCTACTTAAAATTGTGTATTCAGGGAATTCTGCATGCTTTTTGGGAAAGCAGGCAGAGCTTGTTGAAAACATTGTGTGTCCATAGTGTTGGGGTGTTTCCCTTGCACCACCTGATGGCACCAGCCCCAAGTTTTGCAAAAACATTTGTACGTGCTTTAAGCACACAAGCAGCCCCAACAGAGCGTCTTTGTTGGGCTAAGATAACAGACAACTGATGGAGACAGGCAGTAGTGAAAAAGATCATATTTCAGGGTTGGTGGTCTTTTCTGATGAGGATCCATGCATTTTTGGGAGGAGCAGGAGAAGGTCAGCATGAATTCAGAATGAATGATGAGGAGATAGAGGCAGGAAAATACCAGCACAGAAGAGAGATGGTTAAAATGAACTCTTACCAAGATCACAGAGCAAGAAACAGTAGGAGTTAAACCTGAGATTTTATCTTTGTGTTCCCTTCATGCCTCATCTATGCACTATTATCTCCTTCTTTGCTGCCATTTTCCATTTATTGCTGCAGTTTTACAGAAGGAAAGAATAAAGCCATGTTGTGCTTTGGGTATTTTTATTTTATTTTATTTTATTTTATTTTATTTTTTTTTATTTTTTATTTTATTTTATTTTTTAATTTTATTTCTGTTCCATTTTGCAAATAGACCATGTTGACTTCACAGCTGTGGATAATTCCTATTTGTGGCTCTGCTATTTCCAGAGATAGAATATCCATCATTCTTAGAAGTATATGCAAGCTGACATTTTCTGTTAGACCAAAATATAATTAGATTTGCACACACGAGGTACAAGGTTATCGACCACGAAAACTAAAAGACATCACACGAACAGGGAAGAACATCTAGGAGACACACCAATCTATCTAGGGACCAGCAGAAACAAAACCTGAATAATAGATGGGCTAACACAACACTACCAATGTCCTGTCTGATTAAATCTACTTCATCAAACATCACCAAGGACAAAAGTGTCCCCTTTGCTCATAGTTGGATGCATGATGAGTAAGAAAAAAAGACATGGCTTCTTACACATTGCTGAGTTGCTTTAAGTCCTCTGTGTTTTGCAGTAAGTGCTCACAAGGTACCCCTGTACTCTGGGCATCAAACTGGTTTGCAAGTATCCCAGTTTTAGGGATGCTAACTTGTTAGATGTTGCCTCAAACTGGGAAATTTGCAGTTAGATTCTACTTTCCAGTCTGCCATGCTGCCTGCCAGTGCTGAGGTGATGCTGAGTAGTGGGAGAACTTAGCATCTTCTGCTCATGCACATCCTGGAAGCCATGTATTCAAGTTTGTCTTGATGTTTCCATGTTTAATGTTTTTGCAGTCACTAAATTTGGACTCTCTAAAAGTGTCAGGCTGTCTCTGATAAAACAGCATGAACTCACCCAGTGGGTGAATCTGTGACCACTGATATTGCACCCACCGTGTGGTCTCAGCCTCAGGCAGGGGTGGGCTTGGGGGGAGACACACTTGCTGTCAGTGCAAATCACCAGGGGAAAAAAATTAACCTCAAACTAGGTCAGATTAAAGGGACAGAAAGTGAGTTATAAAAGCCAGTCAGCAATTGACCAAGGACTTTGCTAACACACTTTTACTTTCCTGAGAAGCCAAGGCAGGATTTCTCTCTCTGCCTGAAACTTGGTGACTGACAGAGAGTATGTTCATGTTCAGCACATCTTGGGCAAGATGAACTCGCAGGTAAATTGGAAGTATTGGGTGAGACAATAATTCGATTTCTCTCATCAGTTCAGTTAATGTCTTTCATTTAGAGGGTCCATGGAGGATCATTACTCTCCATTAAGCTGCCACAGGTGGACATAGACAAATGGCAAACCAGTTTCCTCAAAGCACTCTACTAAAACTGTCTACCTGGGGACAAATCCCCAAACCTGGCTGTCATAGGAACCTGTTAGGCACATGGATGAGAGTCTGGGAAAATCCCAGGAGCTGGTTCCAGTGAACTTGGATCCTGGTGAGCCTGCAGGAGGTCTGCAGTGTACAAAGGCTGAAGATGACTGCTTGGGACCAGACGTGCTGAAAGGTAAGGGTGGACAAAAACTCAACCCAGAAACTCAACCCAGAAACTCTCATATTCCACTGCAGAGAACTGAGAGCCTGAAAATCCTTTGATGCTAAGTGTGTGAGGCTGCAGGGAGCAGGAGACCCCCACTCCTGGGTCCATGTGTGCCATCTCTTCTCTGTCCCAGGCGACAGTCAAGAGCCCTTAAATCCAAGACATTCTTCTGGTCAGTGTTTTAGGTGTTTAAACAGCCTCAGAAAATTAGAAGCTCTGCTGATCAGAGTCCCTGGAGCCTCTTAAAGCAATAATGTCTTAGTGGAGTGGACAAAACAAAGGATTCAAAAGACCTGCATTCACACTCTTTTTTCCTAGTATGAGGTGATTTTGAAAAAAGCACATCTGCTTTGCATGAAGGATTGACAAAGAAGTATAGTGCACCTCTGCTTCTCTGCATTGACGTGTGGGAGATGGCCTGGGGCTAGTTACACTATAAGAATAGTGTATAGAAATATAAGAATATAGAATATAAGAATAGTGTATAGCTATAGAAAAAGAATCACAGCTTCAGTTTTTGTGCCTGGTCCCTTGGCTTCCCTCCTGCAGTTCCCTCGTTGTTGCCCAGGGCTAGTACATGCTATATGGCAGAGGGCAGAGGCACCACACATTTTCCTCGAAGGATCTCTTAGGAGACTGCCTGGGAGGTGAGATAAGTTTTATTCAAACTTTTACAAACTCTCAGAAAAGGAAATTTTAAAAAGCTGATGTTGTATTTTCACCATCACATTGAGCAAGGTTTCTTGGGTGGAAAGGATTTTCTTTGAGTTGTTTTGCCCTGTGCTACTCAGTAAAATTGCGTCAAGCACTTTTGGATGGCTCCACCTTTTCCAACATGAGGTCATATTTCCTGGATAGGATTTGTCATAGCTGAATTATCCTGGAGGAGAGAACTGTTGAAAGCCTCCAGAAAGCCTTGTGAGGGTCTGTTGGGGAGGGCTGTATGAACACACTAAATAATGGATGTCTTGTGTGGGCATGCAAATCCAGGGCCAGAGCTGTGCCGGGCTTAATGATGGAAGATTCAGGCTGGCGTTGCAGATGCAAGTGCTAGAACGGCTCAGTTCAGATCTCTCACAGCTCTTTGTGGCCTCACAGCTTCTTGGATGGATTTGACAAAAATATCTTGGACATTCCTACGAAATGAGAGATGCCATGGACACAAATAAAAGGCTATCTGAGCAGCTGAACCGGGCTGTGAGGTCACAGAGCAACAGAAGCCATGACAAGGGGATGATCTGTGTGAGATGGATGCTCAGAGATCGCTGTTAGAAAGCAATATTCCTATGGACACCCCTCTGCCATATGGCCTCCATTTCTTCAACCCATGACCTGGATTCAGGAGAGCAGCAGCATGACACAAGAGAGATAGAGGGAGATGCAATATGAATATCCACCTTTAGAGCCTCACACATGCCCTGCAAATCAACTTTTACAAGTAAAACTCACCACAGCCCTTGAAGGCCAGAGTTAGTCTCTATATCATGTATAGGACTGGCAGACAAGGAATTACTCTTGCCTTGGAGGTAGACATCAACTAGCTCTATAAAAGTCAAACCAAATTCTCAAAGTGTGTCACTTCACAGGAGCCATAAACTACCCACTTACTGCTGGCCAGGGCAGCTCCAGGATAAACAGAGAAGGGCAGAGTGAGTTGGGCTGCAAGGGACCTTAGAGATCACTTTGTTCCAAACCTTCCTGCCATGGACAGGGACATCTTCCACTACACCAGGTTGCTCCAAACCCCATCCAGCCTGACCTTGAATACTTCCAAGGGTGAGGCTGGGCAGCCAGTACCAGTGCCTTACCACTCTCATCATAAAGAATTTCTTCCTAATATCTGCTTTAAACCTGCACTCTGTCAGTTTGAAGCCATTCCCACTTGTCCTGTCATTCTATGCCCTTGTCCAAAGTCCCTCTCCAGCTCTCTTATATCCCCCTTCAGGTGTTGGAAGGCCACAATAAGGTCTCTCTGGAGTCTTCCATTCTCCAGGCTGAGCTTCTCTCAGCCTGTCTCCATAGCACAGATGCTCCAGCCCTCTGATCATCTTCATGGCTTCCTCTGGACTCATTCTATCATGTCCACAACCTTCTTATGTTGGGAGTCCTAGAGGTATACTAGTGCAGGTGGGTTTTCACCAGAGCAGATGGCAAGAATCTTCTCTGTTGACCTGCTATGGCTGTGCTGCTCCTGATGCAGCTCAGGACACTGTTGGTTTTCTGGGCTGAGAGCACACATTGCTGTTTATATCCTCCTTCCATGCAATATTATCTGTTGCTTTTTGCCCAAAGGCTTCTTTATCAGCTCTCTGTTTGTACCACATTTCTTTTAGGATTGCAGGGGCTTGTTACAACTACCACAATACTGATAAAAAACCACTGAGTTAAAAATCCCCCAGATCCACTGTAACGACTTTCACAGATGAGAAAAAAAGCCCCAAACAAAGTACAGAATTGTCTCTGCAAACTGCTAATATTGCCTGAGGTGATTTGGACATACCATTTCCCATAGTGGAGGCAAGAGCTCCTAGTGTACTTCTGTACTTCTTTCCTTCAGCCATATTCATTACAGTGATGACTCTCTCCAACATGTGGTGTCACCAAAACCTGCCTGCCTATGGATCTGTGTCTTGTGGCTGATCTTCTTACGCCTTGTAAAGGTTCAGGCTTTTCTACAGAATTTCCTTCTGGATAACTAGTAAAGGTTTTCTTCACTGACTATGCGCAGAAAATCTTTAGCTCTAGAGTACCCCTGAGGTATCCAACTTTCTGTCAAAAGTGACTAAAATTTTGAAGCATGTTCAAAGGTACTTGGGGAATAAAGAAGAGGACTGAAAGCTTAGGCAGACAAAGACACTTACATGGAGGCAGTCACCAAGGTAGCATGATTGCATAGTGCTCCTTTCCCTATGAAACTAGGGCAAACAACATTTCCATTGCTTTTTATTATGTCCTGCTGTGCACTGCCATCTTCCATCTGCACACATCAAAGAGCTACTGCTGTAGTAACTACACATGACATCTGATGCTGAACAGGAGGAGATGAAATCCTCAGTAACAGGGGACCTATTTCTATCTAAACTTCCCAGGCAATAACACTGGAGAAGTGTTTTATAAAATGCGTAACATAATGAGAAGCTGAGAAAACATTTTCCAAAAATTTGTTTCCGGACTGCTCTAACAATTGCCATCAAATCCTGAAATTTTATTCTAATTTCAGCACAGAACAAATTAAGCTTTAAATAAGGCCTGTATTATGGCCTGAATGAATAGGACAATGTTTGCATTGAGACCTCTACCTTCACAGGGTAGGAGAAACAGGCTCATGGCCAAAAATCCAAGACTGGGCAGATGGTGACGTTTCATAGCGTTGTCCCTAGACAGCCCCACATCAGTTCCAGGAATCACTGTGCAGCTTGCCAGATCAGAAGTTGCTGAGCATCACTGTAGAGGGGAACTGCTACAGGGATGTCAAGGCAGCACAGATGATAAGCAATCCTTCCTTAGAAAGAAGGTATGTTACACAGGGATGTATTTTTGGTCTTGTTGTAAATGAGCTTGTGTGTTACAATCACTTGTGCCATGTACTCTCTAGTGCCTCAGGTACTTACTTCTACATCTTTCTTAGCCAAAACCAGGAAATAAGTGTCTCCTTTACTACTGAATTGCAGGAACATCAAAGTGCCACATTAACACAAAGAACCAGCAGGGAGCCCTTAAAAAGCACAACCGACATATGAACTTCTTCATCTCAGATCTTGCCTCTAACAGAGGTGAAGGGATGGCTTTATGATGCCATGGTGTGCTGAACTGGGAAAATTTGATCACAGATATTTCTGTGTATTAGCATCCTTCTTGAGAAGGTTGTTCAAGTCATTCTCTCCTGAGAGCAAATTCTTTCCCCTTGCACTTATTACTGCAGCTGGACTCACCATTTCTGTCCTGACTCAGACCTCTCCTTAGCACAGGAGATGCTCAATGAAACGTCAAAAAGTCAGCCCTGTGATTGGATGAAAAACACTTCACCTGGGCACAAGATTTCCACTGTGTACCTTGGAAGAGGTGGTTGTGCAGCTGCAAACACATCTGTGTAAACCCTCAAGCTGGAGCAGGGAGAAACATTGAAGCAGCAGCTTCATTCTGCTGCAGAGAATATAATTTGTTTCCTGATGGAAACATATGGCCATCATTAATAATAATTACCAATTATGCTAGTTTCTAATTGGACACAAGACACCTTGGTGTACAAAATAGGATAAAACTACACTGGCAGGTGATCTAAAGAGACAAAAGTGACAATTGTGTGGGTTTATTTGAGGATGTGAGAGTCTAGAAGAGTGAACCAAAGCCTAGCTTGACTAGTCATCTGCCAGTCACACCAAGATGTCATTTTTTATTACAGCTGAAGAAAGGCTTGCTCACTATTTCTTTCCTACATTCAAGCAATGCTCTTTTCAAAAGTATATGCTACATTGTGGAGTCAGACTCATAAGGGAAACCAATAATTAACAAAATTATGGCTACATCTATTAACTACAGAGTCATCCTCCCAGGTCTTGGCAGTTGCCCATCGGGGTCATATCTTCCCAGACTGTTTCATTTTGGCAGAATTTTCAGACATTCACTGCTGTGACACAGAATGACACATATTGTCTGGAACAACAGCTCTCAGGACATTGCATTCATCACTCATAAGTTTTTATCACAGCTAAACACTTTTAATTCTTCACATTATAGTAGTGATTTGGATGATAATTTCTGGGAATGAGAGAAATTTGGAAACTTGGAATAAAACGCAAGAAAGTTTTTTCTGGGTCAAATTGTCCTTTCTCTGACACGTCAAGAACTTGTAGTATAAGGTGCAATGGATTAAAAAAAAATGAAGCTTTCCTAACAGACCTTCTCAGCTTTTAGTAGTCGTTTAAAGACCTCCTGAGCTGGAGTTTGAATATGGGCTACACTGCGTGCAGCTACCAAAGACACATGGGGGTTTTTATGCCATCCAGAAGCAGATTACTGTGCACCAAGTGAAAAAGAAACATGTAGCTCCTGCCTGTTTTAAACCTGACACCAGGAGCTTTGTCAGAAGTTCATTCTTTGCCCACGAAAAATCTTCCCCTTCTCTGCACCACTCGTGGTGGTACAGATGATGATCCTAAGAGCAGCCCAGGTAAATAAATGCCCCTGCAGATTACCTAATTGGGATTTTGGTAACCTTCTTCCCCTCCAAATGATGATTGTTATTTACACTTGGATTTGGGTTTCAAACAAGCTTCATCTGACTTGGCAAAAGCTGCTACTGTGTTTTGTTTCCAAGGAAATATTTGGATCAAACATAGCAACCAGAAGCTGCTGTTATTATTATTTAGCAAATAGCCCAGAACTTTGTTTTCTATCCAAGCATCCCTCAGACTTTGAAGAGTTTGGAAATCTAATCCCACACTGGATCTTTGCAAACAATGCCTTTCTTTAAAACGGGCCAAGCCACAAAAACAAATCCAATCCTGCCGAACCTTCACGTTGCTCAATTCTTGATGTGAGCTCCAATGGCTGCCATCTGTTTCCAACTCTGTTATCCATTACTGCTGTTATGCTGTGCCTCCTGCTCCTGTATCCATAGGAAAATGCATCAGACCAAAACTGATGAGGCTTTCTAATAGTGCCGATGGTGTTATTGCAGAACTGTATTCATTATGTAGCTTGAGGCTTATTAGAAGCATCTGGAAAGTTATGCTTTGAGGGTGTCAACAAAGGCTTCTGGGATTTCACCCTCTTCCTCTTACACAAGCCTGTTTTAAATTTCTTTTGGGCAAACAGCTCCAAAACACCTCTGTTTCATCTCTAGTAAAAATATCACACTAGATAAACATACCCCATTTATATTCAAAATTTTGCTTGCTAGCTTTTTTTTTTGTTTTCAATTTGGTTTTTTTCCCCCTCCAGAATGGCACAATAAAAATTTAATGATCCTCTGCATATATTATAGACTTATATGGAGATCTATGCTGCTTAAAAGTTAAGCATAAGTGCTCACTTCATAACAAATTGCTGCAGAGGTTTAGAAAGTCTGCAAAACAACTCTCAGCATGGGGCATTGATAGCCAGGAATAGGCATTTATCCTTTGCTCTTTAGAGATATGACCCACTTTAACCAATGTTAAGTGGAAATCCATCGTCTCATACAGGAAAAAGGGTAAATTGAAAAACATAATCAGAGCCTGGTTCCTACATACTTACATGTCATTGTTTCTTTCTGCCTTCTTGCTTTATGAGTTTCCAGTTCTTGTGGGATTGGGGCTTTCCTGCTGAATTTCAATTTTGAATTTTCTATAAACTTCTGGGAAGATATGGCATCTTCTTGATGGTTTTCCATCAATCTCTTTGGCCTACCTATGTTGCTTCACCTGTTGTACTAAGCAATATTCTTCACCTCTGGGGCCAAATAGTACTGCTCAGACTGTGTCCAATGGCAATGCCAGGACATTTATGTCTCCCCCTCTTCCATCTTTGCTCCTTCCTTCTTCCCGTATTTCCAACATCCAAAGTGTGCCATGTTCAAGCTCCTAAGGAAATCTCGATGTTGCTAGTATGCCTGAGCCACTATCTTTGCCTCCAAAAAGACCCCAAAACCTCAGCCTGATGTATTTGCCCTCATGCATCACATTCATGTAGCATGGAAGTCTAAGCCAACACTGTTGAGCCCGAGGGTGCTGCTGTTCAGTTTCCTTCATCATGTAGTCAGTTCTCTGACCTCATTTCCCCTGAACTCAACTAAATTATAATTGAGTATAAATACACAGGTTTTGACACTGTGACCATGCGAGCCAAAATCTGATTAGCAATAAACTTTATCCTCCTCCATTACTACACCTCATCTTTCCTTAGTCACTGCTTGGTGTCAAGGATTCATTTCCCTGGAACAATGTGTCTTCTTCCCTGGAACAAGGCTTCCTTGTGATGAAATGAATGCTGTAAATAAAAATGTCCATCCAGATGGAGGGTTCAGCTCCAGGGGTGAGGGCTGGACACGTTTTGTGCAAAACAGATTCTTTAACGCAGTACTACTACTGCAAAAGCTAACTGATAGCAGAGCACAACACTCTCTGTGTTCCTGGCTGGGAGCTCCTTCAGCATCAGCACAGATGTCCACTCAGGGGAATTAGTTGCCTTTCTTCTGTTTATCTGTTTTTCTGCCAGACAATGAAATAACAGGGGTTAGCACTAAGCAAACCGTGGGGGAGACGTGTATATTTTACAAGACCTCAGAAACCTAGAATGTTGATAAAGATACATAAAAGCCTTGTAGTAGACCATGCCCTCTGTCCAGGGAGTGGAGACAATGTTTTGTGTTCTGGTCCTGGAATAGCACAGAATGGGAACACCAGTGTAAAAAGACCTGTATAAACAGCGAGCTGGAGACACAAATGCAATTCCATTATTATTTTGACTTGACTACATCCACCCATAATTCAATGGCTCCTGTTGCCATAGCAATGGAGTGTCTCATCATTTATACATCTTTTTCTTCTCAACAACCATGGGAGTTGAGGAGATATTGTCTACATGTTACAGACACGGCCAGATGTGTTTTAATCCCCCTCTTTTATCACCCAATTGAAGGCATGCATTCATTTCCACACCTTGGGTCATGGCAGGGAAGGAGCCAGACACCAGCACCCCATCCCAGTGTCTCCCTGCTCAGGAGGGGGGAATTGAAGGTGGAAGGTGCTTTATGAGTCAAAGGGAGTCTAAGCAGAGTTCTGAGAGACAGAAAATCTTGGCTAGAGGATGTCTGAGCATTTCTGGAAGATTTTAGAGTTGAATGCTGACTCAAAGCAATCCCTCCTGATTGTTCAGATAAAGCAGTAACCACATGCCTGTGTCTGCTTGGACCTGGAGCCACCATCTCAAGATTAACTTGTGGTGACATCTCTCCATTAGCTCCATCCACCCAAGGTAGTATGTGGTAGGGTTTCCTTTTAAACTCCTCCTTATGGGCAACTAACCTGTGTCAGACCCTCACCTTAGGCAGTATCCAAACAAAAATTTCCATGCACATATTGGGCCCTCAGCTTTGAAAGGATAAGTTAAAGCACTGTATGAACAAGAAATTAGAAAATTACTGTAATTCCCTCAGTGTTGAACCCCATGCCCCCAAAAACTCAGCAATTAACATTTGACTCCTTTTTTATCCCCACAGTGGTTTTGGTAAAACCTGAAGATGAGCCTTCTGAAACACAGATAGGCTGCTGCAGCTGTAATTTGCAGAATAAACCTCTTATTTATACCCCTGGTTCTATGAATTTATTGTTTATCTTTGTATATGAGCACTGTAGCTGGTTACTCTCCCAGCAGGGCAGCAGGCTGAGCGTCCCAATGCACAGGGATCCAGAGGCTTTGCCATGTCCCATCTGCTCTCAGCCGCAGCTGAGCCATCCCTCTCTGTTTTTTCCATTTGAGTCTGTATTTTGTAGAATGATAGAATGTTTTGGGTTGGAAGGGACCTAAAAGACCATTTAGTTCCAACCCCTCTGCCCAACAGCAACAACACCTTCCACTAAATCAGGTTTCTCAGACCCTCACCTAGCCTGGGCTTGAACACTTCCAGGGATGGGGCACCTGCAGCTTCTCTGGGCGTGCTGCTGCTGATAGGTGAGACAGCCTTTGAGAGACTGCTGGCGCTTTTTAGATGTCAATGGCAGGCTAGGTGGGACACTTTGGGGAGGTCAGAAAGCATTAGGGATTAAGGTCTGACTTGTGAGACCACTCTGGTGTGGAACAGAAGATGGTCTAGGGCAATGAAGGCCCAGCAGGGCTTGTAATTCCTACCTAAAGCCTGTCTGACAGCACATGGATATGTTAGACCCAGAGGACATCATGTATGTCACTATATACCTGGGAGTGGAGCTGAATGGGGCTACCCAGCTTCTCCAGTGTTTTAGTGGGAACTTTCCAGCTCCCTGATGGCTCCATAAACACTCACCTTGGAGTTCAGTTACCGTGTGGACATGGAAACATACCCTGGCATCAGCCAGAGGGTTCGAATCCTGCCAGTGACACTGCAGGGGACACATTTGCTGACAGGCACAGCTGGGAGGGAATTTCTTACAGCTACAGGGAAGAAAATAAACTTCAGGGGATATTGGGAAAGGAGGGATAAACTCAATGTCCAAGGCATTTTTGGAGAACCTGACTTTTCAACCAGGTGTTTATCCAAAGGGACCAAGCCCGGGGCTGCCCCAATACCCAGTGCTGGATGCTGGGGTACTCATCTTCCCCAGTTTTGTAGCTGCTGCTTGCCTTGCCATCCTTAATGTCCTGGCTGCACTGCTCTGAAGAAGACAGAACTTCTTGCCCTTTCCCAGTGCATCTGACACAGAGTTTCATGCAAGAGACTCAGGACACCAGGCAGACTAAACCATCCTCCCCCCAGCCAGTGGGTCCATGCATCACTCTGATCATGGCTGAGGGCATTCCCGTTCCCTGGAGGAATGAGCTAGGTGTTTTTCAGGCATCATACTTCATTAAATGTTTTTATAGCATTGCTTTGCAGCTGCAGGGTGCAGTGATGAGGGGCTGCAGCTCTGACTCGCTGATTAGCACCAGGACTGCTGCACACACAGCACGAAGAGACTCAGTGATCGTCTGAGCAGGGAAAAATCCTCAGAATAACATAAAATCAGGACTGGTTACAAGCTTGGCTTTTAGGAAGTCCTCTAAATAGTTTGTCATAGTCAGACGTTCACCAAGAGGGAAACTTAATTACAATGAGGTTCTGAGAGAGGCTTGACACTCTTCTCTCCAGAGCATGCTTAATTGGAGAAACAAATGATGTCCAGCATCTTAGTGGAACATCCAAAGCTTTTTTGGACAGAAATATGAGTAGGAAGGCTGAGGACAGTGAAATGTATTTTACCAGCACTGATTTCAGCTTGGTCTAAAGATCAAAATCCTGCTAGTGACAGTTTAGTCTGGATGATGAACTGAGAAATCACACTTGCACATGGAAAAATGTGTGACTGGAATAACAGAAATCCTCTCCCTTGTCATGCTTTCTTGTTTTGCTAGCTAGTGCTTGAACCCTGCAGAAATCCCTTTCCTGGAAAAAAGATCCCTCTCTGACAGACCCGATGCTGATGCATTGTGTCTGATTCCCAGGGAGCTGTTTTTGGTGGAATTTGAGCACGAGCAGCGGATTAGAGGGGAGCCCAGGGATCAAGCTACCCCAGCTGAATTGTTTTCCAGTCTAACCAGTTGGAAAATGCACAGTCTGCCAGCGAAGGAGCGCTCTCTTGTGGGCTATGCAGTGTGAGGAGAGCGTGTGTCAGCTATGTTGGCTCAGAGGTGATTAATAAAGAAAATAAAGACTAGGGAAGAAAGGCATGACATAAACCAGCACAGCAGCTAAGTGTAACCAGATGTCAGGTTGTTTTGATTTTCTCCTTGCAAAACCGAGGAAGAAGGAACACAAATAAGCCCCCCTCAGAGTCAGAACCACTTTAGGCACCCACTGTGCTGCTGGAGGCCAATTGAGATGAAAGGTAAGGTCCAACATGTCACATACCCTTGGCTGGGGGCTTGTGAATTGCAGAAGCCTGTAGGACATCTAGCCACAAGGCACAGAGATACTGGGTTTGCTAAATTCTTCTGTACTGGGGCTTTGGCAAAGCAGCCAGCAGCTGAGGATGGCAACTGGACCAGGCAATTAAAGGTGGGTATTCTTCTGCCTATAGTCATGAGAATGTGGTGAACACAAGGAAGAAGAAACACAGATGATGAATGAGAAGAAGAGCCTGTTAATTGATACAAGATGGTTTGTTCAAGGCTGACAGCCATGCTTGTCTTTGCTGGGTGGGTGAAATAATTTGCTTCTGGACTTAGAAAAAGCCTATGACAAAGCCCAATAGCCTGAAAAAAATTATTTCAACTCCTGGAGTACCCTCCACCTCTTTGGAGCTGCCTAGGTGTACTGAGAAGGATTGTGTTCACACTGTACCCACATAACCATCTCTTCTGCATCTCATGGCCCGGGACCATTTAGAAACTAGAATAGAATCACAGAATTGTTAAGTTTAGAAAAATTCTGAAAGAGCATCAAGTCCAATCGTTAACCTAGCATTGCCAAGCACACCATGAACCCAAGTGCCACAACTACATGGATTTGAACACTTCCAGCAATCTGACCGCACCACTTCCCTGGGCAGCCTGTTCCAGCACTGGAGAACTCTTCCAGGGAAGAATTTTTTCCTAATATCCAGTCTAACCCTTCCCTGGCACAAATTGAGACCATTTCCTCTTACCTTGTAGCTTGTTACTTGGGAAATAGTCACCAGAAACCCCCAGAGAGACAACTAGAGCTTTTCCCAGCCCAGATCCAATACATGGAGCTGGGATAATGTGCAAAATGCTGATTCTTACAGTTAAGCATATCCTTATATACTTCACTGTAGTATGCTTGCATACTTTACTGTGTTGAAATACTTCCTAGCCCAGGATAATTTCACCTTGGCCTTTCCACTCAGACGATAATGCTCAGAGGTTGGGATAGGACCAGAGCCAGAGTTTGGTACTGCTGTAGGTGAGCATCTTCACTCCTCACCAGCTGAAAGCTGGTGGAATATTTACACTGATATTTACATTATGTATTACATAGATACCATATATATTATACAGATGGAATATTGCTCGTATATTTACACTCCTTCTCAACACCCCTCCTCCCAGTCAACCAGATAGGAAATAAGTTGGCAGATCCTCATCTAAACAAGTCTAGTGCTCAGGAAAAGCAGCATAAATTACTCAAGATGGGGTAAAACATGGCTTGCACATACGCCTACAGTCTTAGGGAAGAAGCAGAAGTGACAGCTCTTTGCTGCACCTGCTGCATTATACACTTAGTATTTCAGTCACTCAAAGTGGTGTTGATCCAGGTGCAGGCTCGGTTATGTTTTGTGCTCTTTAAAACTCAGGGAAAGGTAATCCAGGTTCTGTGCTTTATTGTACAAGACCACATGGTCTGCTTTAGAGACAGCTGCAGAAGGTAAAGTGATAGAAGAAAGGAGGCAAGGACTGTGTTCCTATTTCACTGTGTGATGCTGGCAGTGCTAGTAGGAAAAGACAAGCTGTCCTCCCCAGTGCCTGGCTCCTACTAAATCCATCTGAGAAGGAGGCAGTCCTAGAACCTGGGGAGGTGGTTTCTCACCAGACTGCTCTGTTTTGCCCAACTTTGAGCACTGCAAGCCTCACAAACACACTCTGATGTGGTTTGAAAGGACAAACGAGAACTGCTCTGGCAAGGTTTGGAGTCTGGGCTCAGATGCTTTTGGAACCTCTTGATCTGTAATGAGAAGAAAAGGCCAAAGAAGCTAGTACCATGGAAAGTTGGAAACAGCCCATGAGAGCCATGAACAGTTTAAGACGGGGCTTTTCTGACTCTCCTGTGATGAATCTCCCTGAAGTTCTCTCTACAAATACCTGCAGACATTTGTGCCACTGTGTGGTTACTGCCCTAGAAAAAAAGAGAGAGAGAGAGAGAGCAAGGACAGCAACACACATGGACCTCTTTAGGGAAAAAAGGCCAACTTTATTGTATGGACAGCCTGTATTTAAAGCATGTTACATGCATCTAGGACAGGACAGTAGCTCATTGGACAATTGGGAAAAACATCCATGGGACAGTACCTCAGGATATATCCCACGGGAAAGACACCAGGTGTTAATCTTTATTATGAATTCCACTCTGTTTTTCACCATATTATCACCCTGGGAGACTTCCTCCCTAGCTGAAGCTGTAGTCAGCTTATCAGTCTGGGAATGGACTTGAGAGTCAGGAGAAATTCAGGCCTGAGAAAGAATTTTCAAGCTGTAATTCCCTAGGTCTCTAAATGTGTGTGTCCACACCGCTGGATCTGCCCATGGCAAGCCTCGTGGTTCCTACAGTGGCAGTTTTGCTGCTTTCCCAGACCTGGATGCTGCCCTTCTTCTCCTGTGGCTCTGAGCATTCAAGATTTCCATTCTGGCTTGCAGAGCTCTCAGCAATCACTGCCTGAGCCTCCTGTCTGCTCCCATCCACAGCAGCCCTGGAGGTATCAGAGCAGCACACCGCCAGCCTGAGAGGCTTATTATTATCAGCTTAGGAGATGTAGGTCGTCAGGGAATTTTAATCAGCAGAGACACTTTCACATCCAAATAGACAAAGATATTATCAATTCCCTTAAATGGGCACCAGAAGAGATGAGCTGCAGCTCTTGGGATTCTTTCTTTATCCTGTCTGAAATAAATTGTTCCATGAACTGCAGTGATGCCATACTGATCCCCAACTGTTAATGCCCTGGTTTTCAGCCACAGATGTACTTAGAAATTCAAAATTTCTCTGAAGGCTTTTCTTTTCCATGAGGAACATGCTGTTTATTTCTCTCACTGCTCTGGAAGGCACCCTTCATGATGGCCACCTGGAAAAGCTGTACCAGGACACAGTAGGCTGCTCGTATTTAAAAACGCCTGTCTGTCTGCTGGGTCAGTGCTTATTTCCACCAACAGTTTTGATCTGTTTTCCTCTCCTCTCCGAGGGCATTCCTCACTTGCCCTGCTGTAGCATTCCATGCTGTGTAGCAGCAGCTAATGGGGACTTAGCGAGGTGTTAGCCTGGATGTGCGTGTTTCAGATGAAGGGATTAATACCCAGGGGTTTTTTTGATACTCCTGCAGACAGCAGGTTTGAAATATGGCAAGGTTTATCCTTTGTCTTGCTTCTGTCAACATCTTCATTGAATTATAATTCCATTTTTAAAAATTCATACTGTTGGCATAAAGGAAGATACGAACAATTGATAATTTTATTTTTTTCTCCCTTCTGTGGCTAGATGAATTGCAGGTATTGCTCCTTAGGTAGCAGTTAGGACTGATTACTTCTATAATCCCAGAAGGCAAAGAAAAAGTGAACCTGGGATGCGTTTTGCTCTATTGCCTCTGGTCTTGCTGAAGAGCTAAAGCATGTGTTTAACAGATGTGGTGCTCTAGATGGGTTAACTGAGTTTGAGCAGCACCACAAAATAACCATCTGCAACTCTCCACGTGGTTTGTATGTCCTCAGGAAATAGGGGACATCCCTATTGGGACATCCCGCCTGTCAAGGGTTGCCTTTATAAATGACAATTAATAGGCACTAAAAGTAGGTGTGCAGGTACATTGACCCTCATTAAGCTTTGTCTAGACTCTGGAAATTATGAAAATATTTCCTTTAAAGAGGGAGGGCTGTCAGAAGGGCTTTAAATACAGTTTTTAAAAATGCCAGCAATCCTTTAGATTAGCTTTTATGTCAGTCTGAAATAAAGCCAGTTACATTCCAGCAAACTGAGCAGGCACTGCTCCAACCCTGTGGATACAGAGGGGATTAGTGGGAAGGCTGGAGCTGAGCATAGGTTTTCAAGGGAGAGAGCTTTGGAGGGAGTCAACAGACCCAGGATGCAGGAAGGTGGTGACTCTCCTGCCACAATGCAATGCAAAATTGTTGTCAGGCACTGCAAGAGCAGCCCAGAGGATACATACATACATACATACATACATATATATATATATATATATATATATATACACACACACACGTACATGTAAGAAGAAAGTAGACCTGTTGGAGTGAGTCCAGAGGAGGCCATGAAGATGCTCAGTGGGCTGGAGCACCTCTGCTATGGAGACAGGCTGAGAGAACTGGAGTTGTTCAACCTGGAGAAGGGTGGCTTTGGGGATCCCTTAGAACCCCTTCCAGTACATAAGGGGACTACAAGAGAGCTGGAGAGGGACTTCTGACAAGGACATGGAGTGACAGGACAAGGGGGAATGGCTTCAAGCTGATGGAGAGCAGGGTGAGAATAGATATTGGTAAGACAGTTTTCCCTTGTGAGGGTGGTGAGGTACTGGCATGGGTTGCCCAGAGAAGCTCTCAAATTGTTCAAAGGCAGGTTGGGGCTTTGAGCAACCTCATCTGCTTGAAGTTGTCTCTGCCCATGGTAGGGAACTTGGAACTAGATGGTCTGGAAGGTCCCTTCCAGCAAAAACTACTCTATGATACCATGAATCTATGAACTGAAGATATATATGTATATATCTATATACATAGCTGAAGCAGAAGAGATTAAGACATCAGGTTGCTGGAGGCTGCTGTCTGCTGAGACCTTCCATCTACCCAGGGAAGCTCACACCTAGCTCGTGATCCATAGAAATTAATCAGTTAATTCAGTGATTTATGGATTTTCTGTAGTTCCTAGTTATGGCTAGACAGCTGGGTATGGTGATAACGGAGAACAAATTTTCTGATAAGTAAGGTGAGAGCTGGAGGAAGGAATAATACCAATATTGGGTGGCCTGTACTGTGGTTCTGTATCCAAGTTAAAGTCTATCCAGCAGACATTTGAAAGCTCAGATATTTAGACAAGATTGTAAAACTGGTTATTTTCTTCAAGCTGCCAAAGATGCCAGAGGCTGGGAAAGACCTATTGGGATAGAAGATGTTCTGGTATAATTTCCTCTACGGGGTTTGTAAAGCCTTCATGCAAAGGAAATGTAACTCAGTGTCATTTCCTGGCTTTATTTTAGGGATAAATTCCAGTTATCAGATCTGTCAGGATCTGACAAATGCTCCAGTGAGATTATGTGATTATGGGAAAGTTTACAGCATAGCAAAGTGTAAAACATCATGCAAAACGTCAGCAATCCATGAGTCCATTGACGCATTTGGAAGTCTTATTATCATTCACTGTGTTCAGGTTTGGCCAAAACCCATCAGTCTTTGTCTGTCAGAAGATTTATGGTGATATTCTTTTATTTTGTTTTTGTTCAGTTTGGGGATTTTTTTTACTTTTTTTTTTTTTTGCCACGTTCCATTTAAGCTATTTACTTTTTAAGTATCCAAGGAATGGCAAGCTTCCTGAACTCTACAAGTGCTGTGTGGGTTTGCTGTTCCCCCAAGGTTTTGTGTTAAGGCCACCAATGAAATTGAAGTTGTCACTGAGCGTGCTGGTTTTGGCTGGGGTAGAGTTAACTTTCTTTCCAGCAGCTGTTATGAGGCTGTGTTTTGGATTTGTGCTGAACACAGACTTGATAATCTGAAGACGTTTTTGTTACTGCTGAATAGGGCTTGCACAGAGCCAAGGCATTTTCTGCTTCCCATACTGCCATGCTTGTGGAGGTGCCTGGGAGGGTGGGAGGAGACACAGGCTGCACAAGTGACCCCAAATGACCAAAGGGATATTCGAGACAGTGTGAGATCATGCTCAGTGTATAAAGGGAGGAAGAAAGAGGAAGGAAGGGACATCTGGAGTGATGTTTGCCCAAGTCACCACTATCTGCTCTCCTGGAAATGGCTGAGTACCTGCCTGCCTGCCCATGAGAAGACATCTCCTTCAGTAGATGGCTTTAACTTTCTCATTAAAAGTCCAGCCTGGCTAAGCCTTATGTAAAAAAAGACTATGAACAGTAGCCACTTCTTAAGCTGAATCATAGCTGTATTCTAAGAGGTTTGGAAATGTCCCCTGGAAGAGGAGTGCTCCTCTCTGTATTGCTGTATAATGAACTTCTGGAAACAAGGCTGTCAAACACACAGGTTTTGATGCCTAAATAAATACATGTCAAAATATCTCCTCTGGTGTTATGAGACTCTTTCCTGCCAGCTCTAATATTGACTATCTAAGCCTGTAACATCATATATTCCACTAATGCCAGTGCTAGAGACATCAGATTTCACAGGCTACAAAATCTGTTTCCAAGAAAATCAAATAAATCTAGCCATTTTGGGAAAGAAGTGGGCTCACTTGAACTTGACTTTGCAGGACTCAGGGATGACCTGTTGGTGTTCTGGTGAAAATCTGGAGAAAGAGGGTTTCCAAATTCTTGACTGCATCTTGCAAACAGGATAATATGCCACAGCAGGACAATCCTTCCCAAAAATTCCAGTCCCACCAAAAACCATGGGCATCAGATACTTCCTCTGCTGCAGAGTCAAGAAGGTGAGCTCAGCTTGGGTTGATGTCACGCAAATTCAATGTCATGGAAAGGACAAAGTGGAGAGGAACTTCTAAAGAATGAAAGGGTGAATGTTTACTAATGCCAGACCATGAGGCTGGACTGAAAATAAATCTTGTCAGTCAGACTTTATATAACTTTTGTGATTAAACCACAATTCTGGCATGTAAAGTCAAATGGTGATGCTGTCTTCCTAACTACCTGCAAACTGTCATCCTACTGAAAGGTGATATTGAAGAGAAAATTAGTGTTACACAGTCAGTGTGTCTGCATCATAGAAAAAATAAAAAATTATTAATTGCTATTTTGACATAAAACTGTAGATGAGGACTCTCTTTTATTAGTGTTTTCTAGTGGAGCCTCTGGGATGTGATTTTTTCCCCCAGTGCTGTTCAACATCTCTACCATATTACCTGGAAGAGAGAGAAAAAACATTATGCATATAATTTGCAAATTGATCTGGACCTCTGATTAAATGGAAATATTTGAAAAACACCTACTAAATCAGATGAGTTTGTAAACATCTGGAAAGACAAATTTATACCACGCTTCCAAGGCAGATGTTTGCACTAAGGAGAGCAGAGAAGGGCATAAAAACAGTGGTTCTGGAACTGTTTTCATCCAAGCCATAGAATTAAAGCAGAGAAAAATCAAATAGGTGATAAAGGATGCAATTACTCCCATATTCAGCACTAAGTGGTGAGGCTTACTAATTGATACTGTTTTAATTTAGCCAAAGGAAAGAAAATTAAAAATGAATGCTAAAAGAGCATTGCAAGGATGGAATCCTGAAGGTGTGGTCTATGGCAAAAGTCTTAACAAGCTGTTTATTTATTTTGCCTGGAGAATGACTTGGATGTGAGCTAATTATGGTGTGTAAATGTCTCTGGGAAGGTGATATTTATTGTGCTTCCTGTTTTATTTTTTTTTTTTCTCAAGCCAAAGCAGAGTGAGAGCCAGTTGCAGGAAGCTGAAGCCAGACACTGTAGATGTTAAGTGGGTATTTTTAATGTTGAGGGTAATTAGCTCTTGGAATAATAGACATAGGAACACGGTAGATCCTCCAAGGTTGTAATTTTAATTAGGGCTCAGAGGACGTGAAGAAAGCCTAATGTGAGTGTTGCTGTACTGCTCTCCCTCAATTTTCTCTATAATCAGTTGAGATATAAGACTTTTCTTCAGGGAGAGCAGAACATGAATCAAGACTTTTCCCTGCCTCTCTCTGCTGACAGCAGAGATTTTCCAGAGAAATCAGCTTTATTCAGTGGCACCCTCTGGTATAATTAACTACAAAACACATTTTGTATCCAGGATGCTGGAAGAGCTCAGGGCAGCAGCAGCTCCTAGGAGGCTGCCTGGCCAGGCTGATGAGGGAGGTCAGACTGAGAGATTAGAGCACCCTCTCCTGCTCCAAAAATTAAAAGCAAAGCGATACAGCTGTGGCTTAACTGTCCCATGGGAAATGTTGTGTCACTTACACACTTCAGTGAGCACCGAAGAGTGTTGGGAATTAATCTGATAGTATGCAAATAACACAGCATTGCAAAGAAATCTTTGACATTTGAAACCCTGCCTATATCTCCAAGCCTTGCTTTCATTCCTCACATCTACAGCTTATCATTACTGCCACAAGCACAGTAGAAAGCAATGTTTATTTCAGCCAGATTACACAAATAGTTTACAGAAATAGTTTACACAAATAGGGTTACACAAATAGCTGGGGGAGTCTTGCCTCAGCTGCTTGATTTACCTTGTTTGTTTATTAATGAAACCAATCAGGCAGTGCCAGGACCTGAGCTTGTTTTGCAGAAGTAGGAGAGTTGTCCCTAGTCTTGGATACCCTGAGAATGGGAGAGATGTGCTGGAACCATTTGGGATAACCAGCTTTTGCTGCGGAGGATGGATTACTGCCTTACCTAATGGAAGGAGGGTTGTTGCATCTGCAATCAAAAGGAGAAGAAAATGGAGACAGTGATAAAGCCAGTTTGCTATGGAAAAAAAACCCACTTTGCTATGGAAAGGTATGAATTGTTAAGGACAGAGTAATTATACTAATGAATAGACTGCCAGGACTTTTTAAAATCTTTCATTGCTGGGATCTGAATGTTAAAAACAAACATCCTCTAGAACTGAGTCACTGGAGTTTTGCAGCTTCTCCTGGAGACTTTGAGTCTGCTGACCTGAAGTGGAATTAAACTGTGCAGCCCCATTGTTGATGCAGAAAGAAATGAGAGACAGCACTGAGCATATGACATATGGATAGAGATATAGGTATATCTGTATGTGGATAAATCAAACTTATCCGTTCGAATTTTAATAAAAGACTCCCAACTGAAAAAAACCTTTACTTAATGTTATTTTTTGAGTAAAATCTGGTGTCAAAGCCTAATGCACTGGCAGCATACAAAGCAATGTTCTGAGTTCAGGCTTGCCATTAGAGTGTGTCTTAGGCACTTTCCAAATATGAAGCTATTTTATAATCCCTGATAACTATCTTGAGCTGTGACAGCCTTCAGTGAAGCACATGACCAGGAACCTCCCTGGATTTGGGCTGTGCAAGGAAATGAATGAATGGGAGCAAATGAATGAAATTAACAGTGAGAGCTGCTCTCCACACTGCATCTGAAAGCCTCTGTGGCTTCCCTCAGTCATTAGTCATGAGAAGCTGCTCCTGAACTCATGCCAGTGAGATGTGTATAATTTATATGATGTAGTTGAAGTTAATACTGCTAAAAGGTTGAATTACAATTTACTCCCTCTGGACCACAAATTCTGGGCCTCTGACTGCAGCTAAATGATTGCAAGGGGCTTCCTAGCTAGGACAGGCATGGAGACATTTGAGGCTTTTCCAGGATGATAATTGTATTGCCAGGTCCAGGGGCAAGGTGCCTGGGAAAGGGTTATTGGAGGGCTCAGCTGTAGGGAGGTATAAGCAGGACCCAGAGAAATAACCAAGAATCATTAAATAATGGAATAGTTTGCATTGGAAGAAACCTTTAAAGGTTATCTGGTCCAATCCCCAAGAAGACTTGGATGCAAATGTAAAAATTTTTGTGTATATCTCTGCTGTGGTACAGAGAAATATAAAGAGCTCTTCTGCAGGGGCTGATCCCAGGAGCTAAATCCCACTAATCCAAGGGCAGAGCTTTAAGATGCCATCCCTGCAACTGCTGGGTTAGATTGGAGTACCATCTGTACTGAGACAGCTCAGTGTGAGGCAGGCTTGGACCTCGGCAAAACCTTCAAGGAACTAAGGGCTTGGGAGGTTACAGCCCAAGCTGTGAAACCCTCAGGAGAGGAATGGCCCTCACCAAAAGGGACAGAGGAGGATTTTGGCAAGGCACAGAGGATCCCAGAGCACCCACCCAGCTGGAATGGCCTGTGCACACAAGAATTTGAAGGAGGTGGGCACCAAAGCCGGGGAAGCTGACCCTGCATCACCTATCCTCATGGTGATACCCACACCCAAGGACAGCCACTGACACTGGAGAGAGGCTGCTCTACTGCAGGTGGCTCCTTCTGGATGTGTCTTTCCATCAGGAAGAGGAGCTGTGGGTGCATTTACAGGACGTGGTGCCCAGCAGTGCTCTGTGCTGCGTGTCCCAGTGCCTGAGCATCCAGGATAAAAATACTTTCCCAGTAATGAGCAGGTAAGCTGGAGTAAGGGGTCTGCTATTTTTAGAGCACAAACTTGCTGGGATCAGCAAAGTTTTCTAAGCCGTGGGGTGACATTGCAGATGGAGAGGAGCTTGCTGTGGCTTTGCTATTTCTGTGCTTGGCTGTGAAGGGGGAGATTGTAATTCAAAAAAACTCAGACAACCCTATGGCTCCTAGTATTTAACCAAGAATACTTGAAACCAAGAGTGTACACAAAGCTTTTGACCTGACAGTTATTTAGCAGTTCTTTATCTAAATTCAAATCATAATACTCCTTTTCCCTCATTTTCTGATTATCTATTTATCCACCTTTCAATTTGCCAGGTTTAAGAGACTCTGAGCTGTCCTTGAAAAACTTTTCCAGAATATTTTAGAATTGTGTGCACATACATACGTATCCCTAAGGATATGAATATATGTGTGTGTGTGTGTGTTTTTGTCTTTGTATGGGCTCTGATTCATATTCACAACCCACCGAGGATTTTTTGAGGGAAGCTGATGGCCTAGTCCATTTCACCTTTTAATTTTCTTATATAGGTGTTTGTCTGTGTGACTTTGAAACTATCTTTCTTAGGAACCAGATGCACAGTATGTCCATAGGTTGTACATACTGCTGCTGCAAAAAAAGCAGACTCACTCTCCACTACCTGGTTTCATAGTGTATTGCAAAGCATATTAAAATGTTTATGCAAGTGTGCATTTAGGGGTTATGGCACGTCCTACACTGATTGGACACTTTTCTGTGTGGTGAGGTGGCTCGTGTGGTGCATGGCCACGTCTGTGTGTGGGTTTGGCTGCTCAAAGACTTGTGCCTTGAAAGCTGCTGCGAAGCTTGAGCTGACTCAGCTGTACTCACATGCACGGAACAAACACATATGGTGAAAGGCAAACAATCTACTTTCCTTCCAGCATCTGGTAAGGCTCTGCCTGGCTTCCTGAAGAACTTGGTGCAGATCTACCCAGCCGTAAAACAATGTCATTTCTCGTGTGGTGTCCTAGAAACTTCTTCTGGGTGCTGTCGAGGCACATCAGAGGGCATCACTTTAACACTGGAAATTCATTCAAGACATTCATCCAGGCTCTCTGGTGGCTGCTCTTTGGAATAATCCTACTTTGTTCCCCAGCACATTGCTCTGTCTTTAAAATTGGACTGCTTGGACCCTGGAACTGTGACCCCTTCTTTTCCAAAGCCTTTCCCCATGTGGCTGCCAGGTTAGCTGTGGGACGAATAAGCAGAGACCCTTCACTAAATCTTGGCCACCGGCTGGATTATGTGATCCTGCAAGAAGAATGTGAGACACCAAGAGCTCTGGTTAGATTTGTTGACTTTGGAAAACTTTCCTCAGCTTTTGTAGGCCCTCTAAACCCTGGCTTCTGTGAGGTGGCTGCACATTTAGGGGAAAACTGGAATAAAGCTATCTTCTCATGGATGTGCATCAATTATAAGCTGGATTCCACCATCCACCATAATGCATTTGCAAGAACCCTGCCCTCTCCAATCCAAATTTTGCTTACAATAATGAAATATTTTAAGTGGGCTCATGTTGGCATCATTGCATCCAGTGAGGATATTTGGATGTACACAGCCAGGGAGTCAGCAACTGTGCTCAGGAACCACGGGCTACCTGTAGGCATTGTTACATCTGTGAATAAGGGAGAAAACGGCATTGAAGACACCTGGAACAAGATTAAAGAAGTTAGTAACATTAAAAGTAAGTGCTTTGAGTCTTGTTCCTTTTTAAAAAATTTTTTCCCCAGGGTAGGACTGCATTGCTACCCACTGCCCATATTTTAGAGAATGAAAACTTAGTGATTTAAGTAAAGAAGAGGTTTATCTCTGATCTTAATGTAGACAGGGCTTCATATAATAGAATGCTGGGCGTTTTGTTTGTGATGAAGATAGTCCAAAATCATCTACTACAAAGATTGGGTCCAGCTTGTCTGAAAAAAACCAGTATTTCATAGATGGTTCTCTGTGATTGGCTTGTGTAAAGAGGAGTTTATATGAAGGTTTTATATTAATGGTGGTTGGTATTGTGGAATATCAAAAATCAATGTCAATATAAAAAATCTTGCTTTGATGCTGTGTCCTGTATTTTAAATCTCCCCATTCCCATGGCTCCATGTCATTTTGCAGGAAAAGGCACAGACTTTGGGACAGTCAGGCATGGACAAGATGTTTAAACACAACACAGTGTCTGACCTAAAATGTGTATATTAGGTGGCAGGGTGAGCATGTGGAGGTTGGGCACTGCTTGCAGCTACAGGGTGTCTGTCAGCTCAGGCACACAGGAGGAAATCTCAAGTCTTAGTCAATGACAGCAGTGACCACAACTGCCCGTCATCTTGACCTGTGCCTCACTTCTGTCAAAACTTCATTCCTTCTTTACAGCTCCAGAAATAGTTTATACTCACAACCTCCTTTATTAGCTGTTACAGACCTCTAGAGGTTGAACAAAATAGGTGTGACTCTCAGCTTCCTCAGCAAAAACATCAGAATCTGACCTGATAGAGTAGTTCAGACAGCTCTTTTATAGGGGGGGCGAAAGAGCTATTTTGTGTTGAAAACCCCAGACAAATTACTAACACTCTCCACTGTCCTTGTGTTCCAGTTATACTCCTGTGCATGCATTCTGTTCTCATTGGAGGGCAGGAACAGGCTGCCTTGCTCACAAAAGCTCTGGAAATGGGACTAGCAGATGGAAGATACATCTTTATTCCGTATGACACTTTGCTCTACAGCCTCCCTTACCAAAACAACTCATTCAGTGTCTTTGATAATGACAGCAAGCTCCAGGAAGCTTATGATGCTGTGCTGACCATTACACTGGAGTCTGGAGAAAGGACTTTCTATGATGCATTCAGGGAAGCTAAAGAAAGCGGTGAAATAATCAGGGATTTGGAAGCCACACAGGTAAATATTCTTTCTCTTGGGCTTTTCTGGGACCTTTCAATAGGAAACATGAGCAATAGTTACAGAAAAAGTACAGGGAAGAGTTAATCCAGACTGCACACTTTCATTTTGAGAAAAATACTTTCTTTTTGAGACAAATTTCAATGTGGTCTGCACTCATATTGAAAGATCACATTTCCCAGATGTCTGGCAATATAACTCACATGGTTCAACTGTAGGACCATGATGGGAATTCAAGAGAAAGGGGCTGTATCTGAGGCTCTCAGATTTGGTTTGCTGTGTGCTAGATGCAATGGATTTGAATTGAAGAAGTATCTCTTAGGGTGGATGAAGTCCATGGAGTTTGTAAAGAATCAAATTAAGATGCCCATATGATTGAGAATTTGAGGGGATGAGACAGACTAAAGAAATACTGGATGTTTAAGACCATTGTTGTTGTATTCTTCTTAGCACTATAGTCAAAGTTATTCTTTGTCAGCACAATTATCCAAAAGTCACTGGTAGCCTATTAAAAACCAAATCAGTTTTTACCTTGAGAACATTTACAAGAATTGGAGAATCTTATACTGGTGAAGAGATACAGGATTCAGCTGAGCTATACTTCATATCTCCCTATGACATTTCAAAAAATTACAAGTACTTTTAAGGCATAATTTATCAGATCTGCACGGATCTGCTTTAGAAGGAGATGAATCATATCTTGAAAGCATTAATTTCTTTCCCTTCACTTTAATAAGAGCCCAGGTTAACTGAATTGAGTGCCAGGTTCTTCACTGCAATATCTACATCTGATCAATTAATCCCACAAATGTCAGATTCTGTGGCTCCCAAGAGCACTCCTCATTTTTCTCACAGGTATATGGTTATAATCTCTCTTCACCCACCAGCTGTGATTGCAAAAGTCACTATTTGTGTTAAAGGCTCCTAAATCAAGTCTGGTATGGAAAGGAGCAATGCAAGCAGAAAAGGTTCTGTAACCCCACAGAACAAGTTTGCTGTTCTACTGTGGGATTTTTATATCTTTGGGACAAATCGTATTCTGACAGAAAAAACCAACTCTTTGGGCATTACACTTTTCCTATCTTGGTATGGAGCCTCTTTGATCTCCTATTTGTAGAATATGTTTTAGTGTAATGTTTTCAGGCAGATAAACTTGTGATAAACTTAGGCAAACATCAGGATCAGAATCCTGGCTTTTCCCATCATAAGGCAATTTTGTGAGGTTTTAAAAATATTTTGAAATTGCATTTTGGGAAACCATCATAAAAAAAGACAGACATTCAAAGTCATGCATATATTTGGTCTACCTTTAACCTAAGATTCTGCAAATCCATTACTCTGTGAGCCTTAATGTTCTAGTGTCTTAGTATTTAAGTTTACAACACAGCCAGGGGGAAAATATTTTTTGCCACCAATCTCGATCTGAAGGTTAGGAGCAGTTCATCCTCAATTTCTCCTGTGTTTTTAGGTTTCTCCACTCTTTGGAACTATTTATGATGCCATTTACTTCATGGCAATGGCTATGGACAGTGCAAGGAGGAAAGGAGTCAGAGCCTCAGGCGCCAGCATAGCTGAGCACACAAAAAACTTCAGCTTCCCTGGATTTAGTCACCAGGTAGAGACAGACAGCTGTGGGAAGGGGCTGAACAACTATGTGATACTGGACACAGATGGCCATGGGAACCAGCTTTTCCCAACCCACCTGCTGGACATGTCTTCAGGCTCTGTGTTGTCCCTAGGCCAGGCCATCCACTTTCCCAATGAAATTCCACCCAAACCAGACTCCAGCTGTTGGTTTGATCCAGATGTTCTTTGCACTGAAGGTAAGAAAGGAAAAAAAGAACCAAAAATAAGGTGAAATGGCACTGAGTTCATGCTTCTCATTTCTTTCATCTTTTCTCTCACTCCAAGTGATTACCCCCTTAAATTAGAACTCTCCAACCAAAAAAAATCTAAATTCAAGAATCTGATATATGCTGCTTGTAATGGGAGTCCTGTGCAGAGCTAACACCATCGATCCACAATACTCTCTTATTGCTTGTTAGGTTATAGAATAATAGAATCATTATGTCTGGAAAAGACCTTTAGGATCATCAAACCCTTAATCTACCACTGCCAAGCCCACCACTAAATATCACTTCTACACAATTTTTTCAGCAATTCCAGAGCCATTAATCCCACTACTCTCCTGGGCCAATAAGGTTGTTACCACTGTTACATGCTTGAAATGTTTTCTAGGTCTAACACTCAACACCTGCCAATATTAATAGTAACCATTATGTAACATAGGCTCCACCCAGCGCTGTGTCTCTGTCCTTCTGAGGGACAGGACACTAAGAGGATTTGCCTTGAAGACAAAGAGAGCTGCACAAAAGCAGATGCTCTCAGCATCCTGCCTGTTAACCCCTGCTTCTTTATCCAGCAATGAGGAGGGAAGGACCATCAGAGCTCACCTCACTGAGAAAAAATGATAATCATGACTCAAAATAATTTGAGCTATTATAGATAACAGATATTGTAATCAAAGGCCTGGGGGCAGAGATGCCTGTGCTGCTTCCCAGGTTTGTCAGACTGGGCACTGAGTTTACCTCTTGTTTTGAATTTGAGGCAACTGTGGTGCAGTTTCAAAGTTCACAGGGAAGCCAACATCTCAGGGTAGGGTACTTAACCTCCTCTTGACATATTTACTTATAATACTAAGCATTTACACCTATTGCTCCAGGATATGACTTAAACAAATGAAATTAACCACATCTGTGGAATATATCATTCAGTAGCTGAGAAAACCATTCCCCTTGGCTTAGCCATAGCTGAGCGGACACATAAATCAGTGTCACTCTATGAAAACTGGAGATGTACTGATCTTATAGCAACTGGCAAGCAATAGAAAAGTATAATACTATCATATATCTAATTTTGCACTGCCTCTAGGAACAACATAGCAATTTTGCATCTCATTGCAGTATATGGAAAAATCCCACTGACTTTTAGAGAGATCAGATTTTATGTTCATACCTTTACAAAAGCATAAAGCTTCAGGCATCTGTCAATTAAACAGTAATTTATTACGATTTCTAGGATTTCAGAGACTGAACTTTATGGCTAGAATTAAATACAAGCCTCACTCTAGCTTTTGTATGAAATTAGGCTTGGAGGGGTGTTGTATGTAAAGTTGTCAGGCTGCTGTGCTTCCTAACTCCAGGTTCACCAGGAGCAGGGCTGAGCTGGTGTTCCCAGGACACAGACACACACACACACACCGCAGACACAGCGAGTCACTGGCAGAGTAACACATACAGGAGAGTTATGTCTTTGCAGGCACCACTACCCACAACCAGCAGTGCTGGGACATGGACATCAGAAATGGGCTGGTGCTGCTCTTATGCAGCTCATAATTAGACTCCAAGCCTGTTACCAGATCTCACAGCCTCAACTCTTGCAGGCTCACAAATGCATCCTCTGGTAGATAGTCCAAACCTGAATTCCCCCATAGCCATCCCTTAAACCCTTCAGTCTCTGCAGGAGCTGACTCCAGACTTGTGGTCTCTCATGAGTTGCAGGCTCCAGGACTTACCTTCCCTGTTAGTTAGGTTGATGTTAAGTCTGTTAATATCACACACAGTCAGAGAGCACAACTACCCAGGAAAAAAATGTAGATGGGGTTAAGAAGGTGGGAATGACTGCACTGATCAAGTGCAGGGTTTGCCTGGAAAAAATGCACAACATGGTTACGTGTGACTAGTATCCCCATCCTCTCACATACTTGAGCATTCCTGGCCCATTCTATCTCTCCCTTTACCTATGTTTGTCCTCTCCCTTAAAGATCCTGTAAGAAGTTTCATGTACTCTCACAGTTCCCTTAAAGCATCCCCTAATCACTTTAACTCAATCCCATAAATTCCCTCAAGCATGCTCTAAGTTTGCTCTTTCCCATAAGCTCATAATTAGCTTAATTTCACTTCTGTTTAGTTGTGAAGTATGTATGGGTTGGGAGGGACCTTTCAAGGCCATCTCTTCCAACTCCACACCAGACCAGGTTGCTTGAAGTCCCATGGAGCCTGATTTTGAACACTGCCAGGGATGGGGCATCCACAGCTTCCATGGACAGCTTCTTCCTGTGTATGTGTGAGGACAATCGGGGCCTGGGGGCCAAGACTGAAGCAGTGAAATTTCAGTTAAAATGCTCTGCTTTTTCCTGAAACAAATACCAATTTTCAAAAATGCATTCAGCTTTTACTGGAAAGCTCTTGCTCTCGGTGCTTGCAGATAGGTGCCAGTGTAACAGAGTTGTGAATCTTTCATCAACCCAAATTTCTCTGTGTTTGCATTTATAGATCTCTGGATACAAACAAAATAAAACAGAAAAATTAGAAAACAGACGGGACAGACACAGCAAACATTTCCCACTGGAATTTAGCTTATGCTGTCATGTCAGTTTCCCTTAGCTCTCAAGTAAACACATTCATCAGCAAAGTATCTGTCTCCAGTACTTTCTGCTGATGGATGTGTTGAGAACATCAACCTTTGGCTGCTCCTCCTCTTCTTCTCTTTGCAGCATTAGAAATCTGCAGCAGAGAATGAAAAAGCCCAGATGGGCCAGTGACTCACTCTGGCCGTTGGTTTGGTACCACATGATAAAGATTTTTCAGCATTTCAGCTCCTCAAGAGAAAAGGGACAAATGTTAAAAGTTATGAACTTTTCAAAAGTTTCTTCTAAAACTTAATACTTCCCTGTGAGTCTATTTATTTACTTGAAAAAAACTATTTTTCCACTGATCCAGGGCTCTAAGTCTGGTTTAGGAAAAAATAAGTATATGGAAATAAATAATTAGCATAGCTGAAGTCTAGTGTACACCAAATTAGTAAGTATTTGTGTATTCATAAATGAATATTGCATTAAAATTGTCTTCCAGCATTCTTCTGGCTGAATATTTGAGTTTGTAATCCAATGGCCCGATATTGATGTTTTTAATATTATTGCCTAAATCAAAATGATTTTCTAATTCACTGATTCTTTTCCCACCTTTGCACAGGGATTGAGCCTGCAGTCATTTTGTTGGGAGTAATGCTGTTATTTGTCCTTGTGTTGTGTGCTGTGGGCCTGGCTTCTCTCATCAGGTGAGGATTGCAACATGTATTTGAGTTGGTGTCACTTTTAGCTTCTGTGTGGCTTGTGCTTTAGCCAGCAGTTTAGACTATGCACACACAGACGGTCTGATTTTGCTCTTGGCTCTCCAGCCACATATCTCTTCACATTTGTGGCATATTGGTCCTGGCAGCATGCCAGACATCCACCAAAGACATTCTATCTCTCCTTTCCTCAGCTGGACAGGGGAGAGAAGGTACAACAAAAGGCTCATGGGTCAAGATGGGGTCAGGAAAAGATGATTCACCAATTACCACAACAGCCAAAATGGACTTGATGTGGGGAAATTAAATTTATTACCAATCAAATCAGAGTCAGATAACCAGAAATAAAATCTTAAAAACACCTTCCCATCTCTCCCTTCTTCCAAGGCTTACCTTACATCCAAATTCTCTACTTCCTCCTCACCAGTGGCAACGGGGCCAGGGAATGGGGTCTGCAGTCAGTTCATCCCACATAGCCTCTGCTGCTCCTTCCTCCTGAGGGGAGGGAGTCCTCACATCCTTCCCCTGCTCCACAAGTCTGTTGCTGGAATCTTCTGAAGCATTCGGAAGGTGGTTATTACTTTGAAAGTACAAGGGATGAGGTGCAAACCAAAGACAGGAATCTGTCATGAGAACATAAGGGTTGAAACCAAGTATTTTTCTTACTCCAGGTCATTCTTGTCTGGATTTTTGTCCTTAATATAACCATATTTCCTATGAAACACATGAGGCAGACCCTCTGTATTTTCTCCATGTACTAAAGAGAAAGAAAATTCCTCTGGAGAGAATTTGGAGCAAATATTTAGATACATCTTTATTGCCAAGTTGGTTTGCTCTCTGTTTTGAACTGAGGTTCAGCTCCCTTGTCATTCCCATTATATATATATAAATAGGTCTGGGCATGAGATCTTTGGAGCAAAGGCAGTTGTCTTCTAGGGAAGGAATAATTTCCCATAATTGGATGTCACATCTATGTCCCAACTCTATATGCAAGGTAGAAATGTGCCAGAAAGGATTGGTTGGTCCAAGAGCTATGGATTGCTCTTGGCAAGGTCACTATAGCCCCTGGAGTAGTTGGTCTCTAATTATTAATGTCCACATGACCGAACTTGGAGTGAAAATAGAAGGCATATTTACTGAGCAGTAAAATGAGTTCAGCAGAGTTCCTAGATTGTTCCCTCCAGCTTTGCCTCTCAAATAATTCCCAGACATGTTTTGTCTTTGCTCCTGAATCATCCCTCCAAACCCAGATATGAGGCCACCCAGCAAGCAACACCCCAAACAGCTCCCCCACTTTCAGCACACAGCTGCTTCTGATAGAACTGCAGACACTGATGAGGTTGCCTCCATCCACCCACACTTTGAAGCCCTGCTCTGTTCCCTGGCCACCAGCCTCTACAATTTAGTAAATAAAAGACAATTTTTCTGCCTACTCTATTTATAAGCTCTTCCACAAGCACCAAGCTGTGCTTGGGAAGACTTGGTCATGAGAAAACATTTATGGCCATCTGCAAGGAAAGAAAAAGTCCAGTATGATTCAGACAATGATTTATATCAGGAAGGGGCATGTCTGGAGCTAAATTTAAACCACAGCATGGTCTGAGTTGAAATGTGGAAGCTCTGGTCTTAGCTCTGTCAGGGATCTGCTGCATGATATTAAATGAGTCACTCCACTCTCTCTGCTTAGCTTTTGGCAGAGGGATGCTTTCTTCCCTGCTTAGGGAGAAGATGTGATTTATCAAGGAAGGTTTTTCAGATGGACTTGTGAAAGGTACATAAGGGAGGATTTTTTTCATGATGATGAGTTCAGTGGCTTGAGACAGTGTCTTTAGAGAAATATTATAAAATATCATCCCAAATAAAGCCTGTGGTTATGTGGCCAAGGCTTCCTCTCACCTTTAAGAAGCTGTCTGTGCTCTTCTAAAATGTTCAGGATTGTGTGTGGTCTTCTAAAATGTCCAGAATGACACATGGGGAGGAAAAGTGAATTGTGGTGATTTAGGGTTGTTTTATGTGGTGGTGTCCTTCTGCAGTAGCATTAGCAAAAGTCATCCTATTGTCCACCTCATCCAGGAAACACTTAGGAGAGTGAAGAGCAGTCATCTGCTTTAATGTTAACAAAGTTCCTTAAGTAAAAGAAGTGACACTGAGGGCAATGTAGGAGCTTTTTCTCCCCTTTTCTGCTCCTGTTTGAGGAGTTTTTGACTGTCTAATAGATAACTGCTGCTTTGTGCTCAGTGTTAGACCCTGATGTCCATTGAAACAAGGGATCAAAATGATGAGGTGTGATGTCAGGTGTGCCATACTGCTCATCCTGTGTAGCTTTTCTCTCTGTATAAACCTGTGACAATTACAAGGCACATCTTGCTCTGTGCTTCATAACACACCATGCTACAATATAGACAGACAGCATGTTTAGACAGTAACTTCTGTCCAGGCAGCTCTTATAAATTAACTACAGTTCAGCTTCAGTCCCTAAGAAAGGCTGGTGTGCCTAAATGTGGTTTGCTCGTGACCAGACCAGCCAAAATAATAAAACTTGTTTTTGTCTGCTAACAGAGAATGATTTGGGATATGGCAAATAAAAGCAAGAAAAACAAAATATGCCTTACATACACATCCAATTAATATTTGTAAGCAGATTAAATCCATTTGTCTATTTTGATAAGACCCTTTGAAATGATATCTTTTGTTGAAATGGGTAATTCATGACTTGGGATTTGGGTCCAAGCCAAGGCATTGTGATTTGTCCACTGCTTTCAACAACACTCATCCCCGCTCCCACACCATTTTAAACCTTAAAGATCATCTAGTTCCAACTACTCTGCCATGGGCAAGGACACCTTCAACTACACCAGGCTGCTCAGGGTCCTGTTCAACCTGGCTTTGAACACTTCCATGGGTGGGGCTGCCACAACTTCTCTGGGAAACCTGTGCCAATGCCTTAGCACCTTCACAGAAAATAATTGCTTCCTAATATCTAATCTAAACCTGCACTCTTTCAGGTGGAAGCCATTCTCCCTTGTCTTGTCACTCCAAGCCCCTGTCAAAAGTCCCTCTCCAGCTCTCTTGTAGCCCCTCTCCTTAGGAACTGGAAGGTGCTCTAAGGAATCCCCAAAGCCTTCTCTTCTCCAGTCTGAAGAGCCCCAGATCTCTCATCCTGTCTCCATAGCAGAGGTGCTCCAGCCCCCTGATCATCTTCATGGCCTTCTCTGGACCTGCTCTAACAGGTCCACAACCTTTTTAAGTCAGAGCTGAATGCAGCACTGCAGTCAGGGTCTAATAGTGCAGGGAATTCCACAGATGTGGGGAATTCAGAGGAGCTGTGAACTGGCTAACTACCTGGAGTGTATTGACCCTGACTGGCTGCCAGGTGCTCACTCAGTTGCTCTATCGCTCTCTTTCACACTGGGACATGGGAGAGAATAAGAGAGAGAATGACCAGCAGAGATAAGGCTGGTCAGTTTTATTACAGCAGAAAGAAAGAAACAAATGGAGATCTGCACACACAAGAGCTAAGAGAGGCGAAAAGGTCAGTCTCTACTTCCCATCAACAGCAATGTTGGGATACTTCCTGGGAAGCTGGGCTTCTACATGCATAACCGTTCCTTCAGAAGGCAAACATTGAAAACTCACAAATGCCCCTCCCTTCCTCCTCTCTTCCTTAGCTTACATATCTGTGCTGATGTCATATGCTATGGAATATCCCTCTGGCTAATTTGGGTCAGCTGGCCTGGTTGTGTCCCCTCCCAGGATCTTGCCCACTCCCACCCCCTTTGGAGAGGGGAGAGGATGTCAGAAGGACACTGCTGCTTGGCAGCAGGCAAAACACTGCTCTGTTATCAACCAGACCCATCCAGCTACCAATGCAAAGCACAGCATGTAAGGGCTGTGAACTTTACCTCGATCAGACCCAATACACCATCTAAAACTGATAACCATGACTCTCCAACTCTTGCAGGCAGAGTATCTTGAACAATCAGCTTTTCAGGGGTCCGAACAAGATAATACTGACCTTGGATGACCTTGTCTTCATCAACCCAGAGCTACATAGAAAGGTGAGTCCTTCTACTCGTGAAAGGAATCTGGTGGAACATTCTAGAACAGATTTGCTGTGTGACATTTTCATACTCATGGAGCTCCTGAAGGGTCATTTCACTTCTTCATGTCATTTTCCCTTACATATTAGAAAATTTCCCATATGCAGAGTGGTTTTGAGTCTCAGATTAGATGTCAGGGCTTTTATGATGATGTAAAATAGTAGCCTTGATTATGTTTCTTCTAGCTGCCAAGGCTTATTCCTTGTTCTTGAGGTTGGATAGTGCACCATAGGGCATGTCCAATAAGAAAAATCATCTTACCCTCCAAAATAAAGTGTCTGCATTCAAATATATTGGGAACCATTCCTGATCCATTCTGGCTCATACCCAGAGCTGGTGATCAGCTGGGGGATGATTCCATGATCTCCTTACCCCAAAATCCCTGCTGCAAGGCACAGCTGGAATGGAGGTTCCCCCAAAGGTGGTAGCTACCTAGCACCTGCTCTCCTTGCTTTCCAGAGGCTGACCTTGGACAGTCTGACTGATGCAAACAGCATAGCAGTCAAGAGCAGAAGCCTGAAATCCGTAACCCGCTCTGCTTCCTTGAAAAGCGCCGTTGCCACCCATGAGACCTCCAATGTGGCTTTGTACGAGGTAAGTAGGGACCTCATGCAGCCTTCTCTCACTCCTTCTGCTCACTGGACTGCTCCAGGGGGAAAAGTATTTGGCTGCTGTACATGTCCCAGGCATGGACTTAGCAGTGTTTAAGGTGACTCTGTCCCAACCCTCACCCTGACACTTGGAGTCATGTGGGATGGGAAATATTCAACATATATATGTAACATTGCCAGTCTGGTCCTGTCAGAGGAGTCACCACCTAAGGTGGTGGCACCATGAAGAACCTTTCTTACAAGATAGCGTTTATTTGGTGATGTCTCTAATAAGTAACTTTCATACAAGACAGGATCCAAATGGAGCTTCCAAATGGAAGCTCAAATTCCCTTTTGTGGCAATAGGACTTCGTGGAGCTTAAGCAGAGGCAATAGCCAAGAAAACTCAACCCATCCATCAGCTCTTTCCTGAAAATGCAGCTTTTTGGAAAAATGGCATGGTAACTTTTCCTGAGGTTAATGATCAGCATTAATAAGCATTAGTGCCATAGAAAAACTCTGGCCAGAGTTATTTTCCTTTTTAATCAGTTTATTACCATTTATTAGATACTAAGATACCTTCCAGGTATGAAGTTGTGATCCAGGTGAAGGTCCTGCCTCACCCCTTTTGCAAGGGTTTGCTGTGGATATTCTTATTTGGGTTCAGTATATAAATTATCTGTTTCCAAGAACATTAAAAATCCCCAGCCACTTTCAAAGCCTTTCAAGGATCTGAAATTCAGATCTAGATCCCAATGTTAACTGTTGCTCAGAGATTTGCTCTCTCATTCGCCCACCTGTATGGGGATTAGGGGACTGGAGCTTCTCTCTTAAGAGGAAAGTTAAGGGAGTTCAGCCTGTTCAGCCTCAAGAAGTGACAACTGAGAGAGCACCTCACTGATGTCTTTAAATATCTGGAGGGAGGGTATCAAGAGGACAGAGCCAGGCTTTTCTCAGTGAAAAAGAGGCAAAAGGCAGAAACTGATGCACAGGAAGTTCCACCTGAACATGAGGAAGGACCTTGCTGTCCAGGTGACCGAGCACTGAAACAGATTGCCCAGGGAGGATGTGGATTCTCCCTCACTGGAGATATTCAAGAACTGCCTGGGCACAATCCTGTGCAATGTGCTCTAGGATAACCTTTCTTAAGCAGAGAGGTTAGACTATGGTCCATCACTGGTTTCTTCCAACCTTAACTGTTCTCTGATTCTGTGATTGTGGACAGGGAGACCGGGTGTGGCTGAAAAAATTTGAGATGGGAGCAGTTCACAATGTGCGGCAAAGCTCCACCAGCATCTTAAGGAAGGTAGGAATAAAGGATGATGATGTGGAGGGAAGGTTTCTCAGGGGATGTTTTTGGCTTCAGGGTGCTTTTGCTGTCCTTGTCTTGTGTTTACCCATTAAATCATGAATTGTGGTTGTCAATGAGTCTTGTCTGGTGAAATGTGGTAGAGTGGGCCATGCACGACTGTGTCTGATAAATTTACCATACATCAGTCAGCAGCTTGTAAAACCTCACCCTGGACCTGCCACTTCCAAACTGGTGCAGTGTTAAATGTACAATGAATCCTTCAAGTGACCTTGTCTGCAAAGGCAGAGTGATTTGGGGAACTCATCCCTGCACAGTGTGAGGCACTGGTAGATATTTTCATGTATTATATGTTGACAGTGTGACAGACATGGTTGTGCATTTCTCTGAAGTTTGCTTTGTGTTTCCAGCTAAGATGCCTCTCAGATAAGCATTTTGGTGTTCAATTTTATTGTTACAAAAGAGAAGGAAAATAATTGTTTTCCAAATTCAAGGCCATTAGTTGTCGGTAGCTACTGCTAACATAGCAATGGCATTTTTATGCAACAAAAGCAACAAATTTATCAGGGCATGTCTCCATTGATGGATGACTTTGGGCTCTAGGTATGGTATTGCTTTCCAGTTCAGAGCAAGATCCACATGCTGAGCTGAATCTACCCCAGCATCCTGGCCTAGAAAAAAAGATTCATCCAGTTTGTCTAAACAAAACACAAACTTCTGCTTAGTTTGCTTTTACTATCTTGCTTTGTTTGTCTTAATGGATAGACAGAGAAAAACAAAGCTTGAAAAGAGTGTTGAATAGCCAAAAATAAGCACCAGAGTTGTTTGTGTTCCCATCCTTCTGTGGAAGGCTGTTTGGGAGTACAAGTGTGGAAAGGGTATCTAGTGATATCAAGAAGCTGCCAAGCAGATGTCTGGCTGATCTGGTCTCACTGTGATTCACTGTCTTGTTTCAGATGAAAGATCTGCATCATGAAAATGTGAATCTGTTCCTGGGCTTTTTCTCTGACTGTGGCATCTTTGCCATAGTGACAGAGTACTGCTCACGAGGCAGCCTGGAGGACTTGCTGAGGAACGAGGATATGAAACTGGACTGGATGTTCAAGTCCTCCCTTGTGATGGATCTAATTAAAGTAAATCCATTGGTCCTGCTGAGGCATGATCTGAATGGGACTTTCATGATGACTAAGATGTTTCAATCAGAACCTTGGGTTTTTTATAATAACACAGGGAAAACAAATCTGGATGTAATTGTATCAGTCTTTAAAGGAGACCTCTTATACTTATTTTGTTGCCATCTGAGGGAAGCACCATTTGGGGCAGTAGAACTACAACCACACAGCAGGACAAGATGCTAAAACTATCAGGCTGCAACTGATTACCTAGAACAACAGAATTTTGTGACAAATTCTTTGCAAAGGCCCTTCTGCTTTCTGCAGAAATGCATCCACCATAGAACCAAACAGTATCCATCCCCTACCACAGGATGGCTGCAGATATGGTCCCTTTAGCAGCATTCACACTTCCAGTCATGTCCCATGTTTTCATGTCTTAATGGTGTACAGCTAGTCTGGGACAGGTGGATTCCATTCCAGAACTATTCTTGCAGTCTGTGAAACACTTTCTGAACCTCCTTAAGGGAGATGGGTAGGGGCACCCAGCTCTTCCTTTCATCTAACTATTTGGTAACACTCTTGTCTGCTTTCTATCCTTGCTTAAAAGCAGAACTTCCCAGTCCAGTGAGACATAGAGCTACACAGGGAGGCATCTGACTCTTCCTAAAGTCGTCAGATCTTTCCAATATAAATTTAGGGTCCAGACAAACCTATTTCATGTTCCTAATCCATTTTTAAACTTCTCTCATAGTTTTTTGTTTCGCTCATTACTGCATTACTCTATTTGACGTAGAGGCAATGCTACATTTGATGCCATCTGAGGTGACAAGTTGGCTTAGCATCTCTGAGTGCTGATGGGTAAGATAACTCTTAAGGGTCAACCTGGATTTTTTTCTATGTTTCATAGGGAATCAGATATTTGCATCACAGAGATTTTGCCCATGGACGTCTCAAGTCTCGTAACTGTGTTGTGGATGGCCGGTTTGTCCTGAAGATCACTGACTATGGTTATAATGAGATCTTAGAGGCACAGAAATGCCCCTATATTCAGCCATCTCCAGAAGGTAGGTGTGATGAGGATTTTTTTTTTTTTTAATATTTGTCCATTGATTTAACTATGTTTGTCCTAATACAATTTCAGGCCAGTGGCCACACAAGGATTTTCATGCTCAATCTCACTACATCTAGTTTCCTCCATATCATGCATTGTTATAAGACAGTGTAAGTAAAGGCTTTTTTCAGACTTCCTGAAAGTGAAGTGAATAGCAGAGTGACATGGTAAAGAAAATATATTTTCCTGTAAGCAGTGACAGAACTTCAGCTTGTTGCAGTTGGAGAACTGAATTGTCCCTGAAATCTTATCAGTACTGACCAGTATGGCTTCACATCCTTAGACCCAATCCTATATTTGGAGTTTTATGTTTGCCCAAATGCAAAGACACTTTTTTTTGTTTCAATAAGTAATCTGAAAAACAAAATTACTCTTTGCAATAGGTCTTTTACATGCCAATCACCAAAGGCTGCTACATGAAATTCCCACCGTTTAAGAACAGCCCTCGTGGGACCAGGTTTGGAGACTTCGACAGGATTTCTTTCACTTGGCCATTGCTTTGGGGTTCCTCTGGTATCCCAATTTATTCTTGAAACCTGATTTCAAGTAGTATGTAGTGGTTTGAGCCCTCTGTCATGGGATTTGATGCCTATACCTTTCCAGTGTCAGCCAGGGCAGTTGTGTCCTCCCTTACAGAAGATAAGTGGCAGATTCTGCAGTGGCAGAAATGCTCCGTATCCCCATTACTCAGAATGCACAGTTACCAGGGTAACAATATCTCAGTTTGAAGATTCATTTCTTGATGAGGCTGCATATGTTTTATAACTGTGTCTTTTGTCACTTGAACTATTGGATTATAAAGACTATGCATGAGATTTTCGCAAACTGCTTTTACAGAAACTATTTTCCTCTAAAAAGAACTATAGAAAACATGTTGTTAATTGTTGCCATATAAAAGAGCAACAGCTAACAAGAATGCCAACATTTTGGTGCCAACATTTTATCCCAGGAACATTTTCAGTCAAAAAAAAGGTGTTAAAACTTCTGGCAGTGGTGAGATGACTTCTTATGTTGAAGTTGGTGTGGCAATTTTTTAAAAAAAAACATAGAGTACAACCTGGAAAATCCTTTCTTTTTGTCAGCACAGAAGTTTAGTATTTCTAACACACTACGAGAAGTAAAATATTTGATTCAGTAAAGAATGTAGTATTTTCCAATTTTTCCTCAAATGACTGAAATAAGGTATTCATTTAAGCGCTTACTTTGCAATCGTCTGAATTCAAGTGTAAGGAAAGTGATACTCTGGAATTTTTTTAGAATTGCTCTGGACAGCTCCTGAGTTACTGAGGGACCCAGACATGTGCAGAAAAGGCACAATCAAAGGGGACATTTACAGCTTTGCAATCATCCTACAAGAAGTGGTTGCTCGGGGTCCACCTTACTGCACATCAGAACTCTCAGCTGAAGGTAGGCAACTACTACAGTATATTTTTAAGGCTTTGTTCAGAACACTTAAAAAGATCTGGCCAAGTCCCCTTATTAATCAGGCAATAATGTACTAGTCTCATGACCTTTCTCAGTGGCAGAGGTCTGCTTTCAACAAAACATTCATAATAAACATCAAAATAGTTCTCATCATCGCCTTAGTACATGTCTCATCGTTGCTTTCACTGGGATCGTGGTTCTGGGTGCTCCCCAGGATGCTTCCAGCCTCTGCAGCACCTCCAGTTCCCTGTCCAAACTCGGACTTTTCATCACACTATGGGGTGAAATCTGACAGCAGAATTTCCCATAGCTTAGAAACTCCTTTGCTTCCCACTCATCAGCCTTTTCTGTGCATCATGGAGGCTGAAGTTTTTGAGTTGGACCCCTTGCCAGCATCCTATTTTGTCCATCTGTCCATTTATTTCTCCTTAATCCTTTCCTTTTCAAAGAGACTCTCTCTTCAACAGAGGTAGAAGTGATGCATCCTTTTGCATATGTATAAGAAACAACAAACAGGTGAATTCCTTAGGAGCTGCTCATGGTGAACCATGTTGTGCATCCATGGGAAGAACAAACTCACTGCAGTCAGGGTCAGGTCACAAGCACTTAAATGGGGAGGGAGTGACAACAATCTAAAATTAGCCATTTTCAGTGACAGCCCATTCTCGACATATTTTAAGCTGGACAATCATCAAGTAGAGTATAACGATTCAGTGTCTGCCAGTTCAGCTGGAAAAATGGGGACCTGACCTTTCTGTGCTGTCACAATGCAATGACAACTATATTAATGATGTATTCCACTCTGTGAATCAGAGCTGGACCTATGATGTAGATTATGATGCAATTAGCAGTTTTCCCCACCTCATCCCCTTGCAGAACCTCCAGCAAATGCTGAACACAGCTCAGTCCTGTTTTCTAACCTGATAAAATGATGAATTTGTTTTCAATCCTAAGGAGCTTTCACTTGTGGTGTGAACTTTAAAACAGTCTGGGGAAGGCATTTCCCTTTGGCTGCCCCAGGAAATATTGGGTCCAGATGTTTTGATTAGTTCATTTGGCAGAGTGTGGGGGAATGAGCCACAGATCTTTAAAGTAAGCTGTCAATGCTGAAAAGCTTTGGGTACTCACAGCAACAGCAGGACTCCTGCCAGAGAAAGAGATTTTCACTGCATTTGACTGCTCTGCACTGAGTAAAATAAGATTTCAAATACAATAACTTTGGTGGGTGTTAAAGGACTGACGTCTCAGGGTTTGAAAACCCAAACCCAGTTCCTTATGAGCCTCATTTCTAGGAAGGGAGCTCTAGACAGGGAGTAATTTCCCAGACATTGTTTTGAACTCAATCTCTCCCCCTTAACATACTTTCTGCTCCACTCCCATCAACCTCCTACGTCCTGGTTCCTAGTTTCTGATGAAGCATCAGAGGCTGGTATCCTTCCTGTCTGGCTCAGCCATAAACTTCTGATGTCTTAGAAGACTGCAGGTCCTAGTGAAGGGAGTCAGAAGCAATTTCATTAAATACAAGCCTGCAGGCTCACGCATCCATCTGTCACACATCCTGCCCCCATCCAGCCACTTTATTAGTCATAACCTGGTTCTCCAGGGGCAAGAAGGCAGATAAATCTTCTTTAAATCCTTCAAGAGACTCCTGACAGAGAAAAGCAGGAATCTCCAGCTTCATTTGAGCAGACACTGGGTGCTGAGGACTAAGAGTGACAGCTGAAGGAGCAACATGAAAAGGTACACATTAAAAGGTCCATATCCTTTGCCCCTTTAAAGGCCCTACATCTTACAACGTGCTTCCCGTTCTTCTTTTTGCCACAGAAATTATAAAGAAAGTGAAGAAGCCCCCTCCTCTGTGCCGCCCAAATGTAGCTCCTGAAGTAGCGCCCCTGACATGCATCCAGGTAATGAAGCAATGCTGGGCTGAAGCCCCTGAACGACGTCCAACCTTTGAGGAGGTATTTCATAAGGTTAGTAAATAAAGAAGCTGGTGTAATCCCTTTGTTTGTTCTTGGCAGGGAAGTGTTTTGTGCTTGTTTTTGCTTTTTTTCGTTGTTTTTTTTTTTTTTTTTTTTTAACTCAGTTATTAAAGAATAAAGAAGTTGCAGAGCCCTAGGCTTGTCCTGACTTAGGGGTAATGAAGCAGCCTGGACATGAGCTTGATGTATTCACATTTGCAGTGTACCTGCAGAGATGGTCTCATGGAGATGAAAGATTTGTAAATTATGCACCTTCAGATAAATTTTTTATTTTTTTATGTTCTAAAGTGTTTAAATGGTGACTATAAGGAAAATTTGCCAAAGATTGTTAAAGACAAGGATACAACATTTGGCATAGGAGGTCTCTCAGTTCCAGATGGGTGGAAGCTTGGAGAATATGACAGGGAAATAAGACTGTACCTGAGGCCTGTTTAAACAGCTTTCCCAGATATCTGTTACTGGCCTGTCTCATGGACAAGTACTGGCAAAATAATCCCCCTTCCTGATTAAGGAATGTAGTTCTTATAAGGTCATAGAATCATAGACTCATTAAGGTTGGAAAAGACTTTTAAGTTCATCAATCATCAACCCCCTACCACCACCATGTGCACTGTTAAATCGTGTCCTCAAATGCCACATCCACACGTTTCTTGAGCACTTCCAGGGATGGCGACTCCACCATTATCCTGATCAGTCTATTCCAAACAAGCTTTACAAAGCCTCAATGTGAAAAAAATTCTCAATATCCAATCTAAACCTTCCCTGACACAACTTTAGGGCATTTCCTCAAACCAGGTAAACAAATACCCATAGTTTTTACCTTTTGGTTCTGTGAAGCTGGGAATAATTTTGAATCCAGTGGCTCTGCTGTTGAGTCTAAGGTAGCCTCTAAAGCCACAAATTATCTGAAAGTTCCAGAGCCTCAACTTCAGGCCAGGAGGAGAAAGCACAACTCAATGAAGAACTGGGAATGAAGGTGGCAGTACACATGCATGTCAGTGTGCAAAGATGGATTTAAGTCCAGTAACATGAAAAACGATTGTAAGTGTTGCTAGTACCCTGAACTTTGTGCCTCTGCAAAGTTTTGCAAGCTACCCTAAAGATTGTTTATGGGATAAATGGGATTGCAAACCTGCAGCCTGACAAAACTCTGTAACAATGTACATGTTGACAACTACTATAAGGTTATGTTTCATCTAACTCTCACTGACTGTTGCAAATTCACCTTCTAATTCAACTTTTCTTTTATCCTTTAACCCTTGCCATTGAAAAAGCCAGTCTTTAGCACTGACGCTTCAAAAAAATTGTTTGCTTTTTGTTCCTTTCCAAACTCAGGGTGGTACAGTGGTGTAAAGAGACAGACAAATAACTCTCCAGTTTGATTTTCCAGTTCAAAACCATCAACAAAGGGAAAAAGACCAATATCATTGACTCAATGCTCAGAATGCTTGAGCAGTACTCAAGCAACCTGGAAGATTTAATCAGCAAGCGGACTGAAGAGCTAGAGGTTGAAAAACAGAAGACAGAAAAACTGCTGTCTCAAATGCTTCCACCGTAAGTAATGGTACTTTAGGAGGTAAAAAACTCCCCAGGAAACCAAACCAAAAACACCCCAAAACAAACCCATAGCTAGTCTGGACAACACTCTTCCCTAGAAGTGAACAACATTGTAGACCTGACCATCAATTTTGACAAGCACCTTCAAATCAGAAGGAAGAAACTCTAATCAATGCTAGTTACAGCCATATAGAACTTTCTATTTACTGGAAGATCTGAACACAGAAAAACAAGAGTCTGAGCTCTTGGGCATGCGCTAGAAAAGGGTTTATTCCCTGCCATCTTTTTTGTGTTGCTATTTCAGTTCAGTGGCAGAAGCCCTCAAGACTGGTGGCACTGTGGAACCGGAGTATTTTGACCAGGTGACCATCTACTTCAATGACATTGTGGGGTTCACATCCATTTCAGCCCTCAGTGAACCCATTGAAGTAGTTGACCTCCTGAATGACCTTTACTCTCTGTTCGATGCCGTTCTTGGAAACCATGATGTTTACAAGGTGAGAAGTAACTTTTTTCTGTGTTTCCTTCCTGTCTTTTTCAATTTCTATATTTTTTTCTTAATGTAACGCTATTTGTTAGGTGGAGACAATTGGTGATGCCTACATGGTTGCTTCAGGGCTCCCCAAACGGAATGGAAACAAGCACGCAGCTGAAATAGCCAATATGTCCTTGGACATCCTTAGCTCTGTGGGAACATTCAAAATGAGGCACATGCCAGACATCCCCCTCAGGATACGGATTGGGCTTCACACAGGTAGGCAACAGCACCCACCTGCACCTGAGCATCAGAGAACTCCTTCTCAACTGCATTTCTACCTCTGAATGCTTTCTTCATGTCTGCCCTCCTAAAAACACCCTTACAGGACACTTTAAAAATCTTCCGCATCAACAAGGGAGTTGAAATGGAAAAACAAAACCCAGAGAGGGTTTGTGGAGGAAAGTGGCTTAGTACCATTTGAAGGAGAGATTTTATATTCTGTCCCAGCCAGGAACTACATCTGGCATGTTAGATGCAAGGGTTTAATTGTATGGATAGCTCCTTAATGTGCCATAGGACCTTCAGAGGTGGGATATCGAGACACTCAGTGATGTCTTTGTAACTCTATTCTGAAATGAAAAAGCATAGAAACACTGGCATATAAAGTGAAAGAATAAAAAGGTTAGAGATATTTATTATGGGTAGGATATACTGGAAGAAAAATGTGATACAGCTCTTAAGAAAAAGTTATGTTATAAAGAAAACATTATCTCTGATGTAGAAGTCATAATGTATTCAATCAACAGAAAAGTTGCTTGTTTAAAATGAAAGGAGGAAGTTCCTTTCATGTATATATATACTACAAAATGTAATTAAACTTCAAAGTAAAACATAGCCAAAAAAAACCCCAAACAGTAGAACTAAAATATTATATAGGTGAAAGTATTTTAAATGTAAGAAAATACATCTGCTATTGTCATGAATCAGTATTTGTATAAGATATATGAACCTTCAGAATTTTATACATTTTTTTAGTCAACCATTAATAGATTTTTCCCAGCTGCTTGTCACCAGATTTCCTGCCTCTTCCTCTAATGTACCAGGTGTTGCCCACTGTGGGAAGCAAAACAACGACTAAGAATGCCCAGGAGTCTGACCCAATATTATATGGAGTTTTATCCTTCAGCTTATCTGATAATATCCACTTTTGCAGCTTTAGCATGCAAGTGTTTTGCAGATGTCAATATCCTGGTCCCTGATGTACATATTGGGAGACAGAAGCAGAGTAAAGGCAGTATCTCAGTCAGAATACCCCAAGAACAGAGCTGTGACTTTAGCAGAGTTAAAATCAATATTATGAATCCTAGACTTTATAAGATCCTCTTTTGGAGTTATCTCTAAAACACATCTCCCTGCTGTTTTCTTTGAAGTGTGTGATTCTTAGTTGACCCTTTACAGAAGTGTAAAGCATTAAGGAATGATTGCAGGAGCACTATGTGTTTTATACTCAGTCAGAAATCAGATGAGATTATGGCTACAGATTGTCTTGCCCAGAGCAGGAGTCTCTGGAGCACCAGCAGCATATTTTCAACATGGAAAGAAAGGAATTTTCTGTGCAACATCTGCTGCTGCCTGTTGACAGCAGTTCTGCAATATATCTCCCATGCAGTTGGCCAGAAAATATATCCCTAGGTGATGTCTGCAGGGGATAATAACAATTTTTTTGTTGTTGCTTTTATGAACTCTGGATATCTAGAAAGCAGAATTGCTATGAACTGTTGTGTTGGATGTGAGAGGAGGAGTTGGGAGGACTCTGCAGATCTTGTTTTGCACAGATCTGGCAGCGTCATACTGTCATGGGAGCAGCCACAAACACATGTTCCAAAGCTAACCAGCTCTCTGATCCACAGAACTGACAGCAGAGTTTGATTAACCCTAGACCCTGTTTCTCCTGAGAAAAGATGCATGAAGAGGGAATGATCAGCATCATGAAAGCCTTGGGGAAGCTCTTGGGGGAGAGGAGAACTTGGCTGACACTTTCACTGTACTAGAAAGGATGGAGAAAGGGTGTGACCCCCAGTCATGTACTTCAGCTGCTTTCTGGATACTGGTGCCAAGAAGAACTCACGCTGCCCTCTCAGAAAAGGCAGCAAATGCATTTTGGGCATAGGCTGCCCATGTCTTTTATACCCCAAGGGAAAGCTGCGCCTCTGGGAATTTCTGATGGTCCATGCCCATGGCCCACTTGACAAGACCACCAGTGTTTGTTCTGCATTTTCTCCCCTGCTTTAAACACATCCTGGAATCTTGGCTGTCCTCTCTTGACTTCACTGCAGGTCCAGGATAGCTCAGCTGACTCAGTTGTTTCCCTGCTATCCATGCCTGGGTTGGAGCAGAGAGCCAGTGAGAGCAGTGGTGGGAAGATAAGCTTTTCCACGGAGACCGAAGATGATTTGTGTATCAGTCAGGCTCTCTGGCATTCAGCCCTGCACTTTGATCTTGACTCTTAAACTCTGCAGCACTGCTGATGGTCCTTGCAGAGTCTTAGCTAGAGCCTCTCATTAACTGATCCTTGCAAACCCTGGCAAAGAAACACTTCAAAGCAAACCTATGAACCTGTATAATTAAACAACTAGGCCACGATGTCCTCATCACAGGGTGTCTGGTTTCCTCTGAAACTTGTAACTGTGGGAGATTCGCCATTGGGAATTTTTCTCAGCCTTCGGCTGGAGCTGTTTGGAAAAGGGGAAACACATACCGGAGGTGAAGGCAGTGAGCAAATTAGGTCTTGGATGCTTTCAACACAGAGAATGTGTAATTTTGGGAATGCTTATATGGTAGGATTGGTTTTGACCTGAGAACTTTCTGCAATGGGACAGGCTTAAAGCAGTATTCTAGAAAGATAACACCTCGCCCTAAAAATCTTGCCACTCCTATATTGTGAGCTTTGCAGAAATGGCTGGGTGATTGCACTGACAGAGCAGGGAACCTGAATTCAGGCACCCACATGGAGGTGTTTCCAGGACTTTTAGGGAGCCTGCACTCATTTTGAGGACAGGTAAATGAATCCCATAAAGCACGTAAAGCTGCAGGAGTGGAGGAGCTCTTATGGCTCAGTTGACCACATTGACTTAGTCTCCACTGACTACAGTAGAAGCTCATCTGCCTTTATTTGTGCTTCTTAAAATGGAATCACAGAATCATAGCATACTGTGTGTTGGAAGGGACCCACAAGGATCATAGAGTACAACTCTCAAGTGAATAGCCCGTGGAGGGATCAGCCCTCTGGTGTTATTAGCACCACGCTCTAACCTATGGAGCTCAAATCCTCCTCAGTGAGGGCTGCTTTTTCCAAAGGAACCACCTTTTTATGTCCTTGCAACACCTATTACAGAAGGAGCTTTGGTTCTTAGTGAGATTTAAGGCAGCTGCTGCCATGTTATCGCCATAGAAAGAAGAGAGGCAGTGTTTTGTGAGGTAGTGTTTTCTCAGGCAAACCTCTTACTGAAGCATGAATAAGAAGTCTCCAACAAGACCATTTTTTGTGTATATGTCACATTAGCATGCAAACACTAAAGACCAGTTCGGGAACCATAAGGTCCTTGGCTGAGACTAATGACAGTGCCTATAGATGAAAACCTGAATTACACTTCCTCTAGAGAAAAGAGTTCCTCTCCTGAAAAGCTTGCTATAAATTAGAGAGTAATGGTAAGGATGAGAATTAACTTGTAAGAGATTCTGAGGAACAGTGTTTTGTCCAGGGTAAACAGACAGTTGAAAAGAAACACCCTTAAATCAGGTTTTCATGGTCTCCAGCAGTCTCTGCCTGCTGTGTTTTATCCAGTTTGATCCAGCTTGATCCATGCTGCTCATGTCCTTGTAATATTTTTTGTATGAACCATTCCTCCTCTCTCTTTTTTAAAAATATTTTATCAAGCAATGCTTCATCAGGCAGGAGTTAATATCTGTCTTACCTCTGAGTTTGCATCCTCGGGAGGTATTTTAAAATCTGGCAACTTTGGGCAGCAACAACTTTTCAGAGGTCACAGCAAGAGGGGTTCTTGTTCCCCATAGCTTTCAACTATGGAGTTTCATTGTCCTTAAGAGAGATCCAAAAACGATATGAAGGTTCAATTTTTTAAAAATAAGGCTAAAATCAGCAAAAAATTGCACTGTACTAAACTAAGTAACTGATCACTTCTAAATTAGGCTACAATTGTTGCTATTTATATTATTACTGTTTTAAAACCTACATTTTAACCTATAACCATTTTATATTATGAAAACCTTAATCTACAGCATCATTCCAGGTTGTTGATGATGTTGATGATCAGATTGTTGATGATGTACAATGTTCACATCTTTTGTAATCTTACATGGGGAAAGATTTCCTAGATATCAGTTATACTGAATCTTAACTCAGAAGGATCATGACATTGAAAAGGCAGGCAAAGCCTGAAAAGGCATATCTCATAAATGCATCTGATGGAAAACACAGAGAATCCTGCCTTTGGTCTGCAGGAAGCCCCACATCTTATCACATTGCTTTGTATATTTATTTTTGTACTTTATTTGCAGGCGTGATATTTTCTATTGTAGGCAATGAAATTTAGCATCTCCTCTATCAGAGTCCAGTCTAAACATTAACTAAGCCAAATCCCCAGATGAAAATTGTCTGTGCGGTTTGGCTTCCACACATTTTATCTCCCAGTCTGTGCATGTTCATGTGAACCCTGCACACATACCTCTCCCTGACAACTTGGAAACAATTCTTTGGAAGCTACTTAGGAAGAGAATGGATCTTGTACAAAGAATGAGAGAGAGGGAAAAAACAGGTCTTGACTAGACAGGCCAGCTAACAGTGTCCTCTTTTCCAAGGAGGGGACACAGGGTGGTCTCGAGTGCTGCCAGCACCTCTGCACTCCCAAGGCTGATTTTTAATCCTGTTTCAGCAAATTACAGGGCATGTCACAGCATCTAAACTTTCGTTTTCTCACATGGAAAAAGACCTTTCTTAAATGAGATTACAATAGTCCTTGAGTTTCCATGAACTCTGAACAAATTTCTCCCAGATGACGGAGAACTAAGGGCCTACCACACACGGCCTTTCTCAGACATGAAACACCAGTGCGAAATCCAGAGCAATGCTTAACTTTTGGCTGCTTGCAGCAAGCACCACGGCCAATGAGATCTTGAGAAAACCTTCTGTATTCCCAGTAGGTTTTTTTGAGTGTCAGAGGAGAAGATGAGATTTGTTTGTCAGTGAATCCAGCTGACATGGCTGCTGTGTCTTTCAGGGCCTTGTGTGGCCGGCGTGGTGGGGCTGACCATGCCACGGTACTGCCTCTTTGGAGACACGGTGAACACGGCATCAAGAATGGAGTCCACGGGCCTGCGTGAGTATTTGGGACCGTCAAACAAAGGGGAAAGTCAAATGGCAGAACTCAAAGCAGCCTGAAGGAGAGGGCACCAGTTTTGCCATTGTAGGCCATCCTTTAGGACCCTGCTCTCAGCTGCAACACTCTGACTTGAATCCCATCCACCAAAATCAACATGAATCTTGCCCTACTTTCCTCCAATATGGTTTGGATCTTGCTTTCAAGTCAGTGCTAAGAACCCTTAATTCGAAGCTGTTCTTGCACAGTAAAATGATGCATTTATCTTTCATGACCAGTACAAAGCAAGGGTTGGAGCACGTGTGGGCATTGCTTCCATCATACCCATGGTCATAGAAAGTCCCACTGAGGCTGGAGGCAGCAGGAGCACTGCGGGTACAAGAACATTTTTACACATTAATAGAAATGCATATAGATAAATAGGAAAATTGTAGGTTAGTCTCTCAGGAAATGTAACTCATAGCTGTGTGATCTTCCTCTACGTATTCAAACTGATGTTTTTCTTTCTTATTATTATGGAAAAAAAGTTAATCAATTCATACCCCATCCTTCAAAAGGGAAGGCAATGTGATTGACAAAACTGAAATAAAGGCTCAATGAAAAAAAACCAGAACAAACAACAACAAAAACCAAAACTATTTTGGGGGGAAACGTTTAAGAAATATTTCCTGGTTTGTTCTCACAAACAGAACAATAACAAATTTCAGTGAGTTCCAGCAGTGGCCGTAAAACAATCTGGGGAAGTTGGGAATTCAATAAAGTTCTCTACCTTTGCCCTTTTTGTTCATGGACTAAATGGCAACTCTGGGTGGAATAAATTACTAAAAATTCAGACATATCTACATGCATAGCCACATTTTCTTTATATTCCCTTGCAAACTCCATCTCTCTGCTCTTCATCCCAGCTTTCAAATTATGTTGGGTGTCTGGAGCAGGACATTTCTTTCTCATTCCCTAGTTATACTGTGGCAATAGATAAAACAGCAATCTAGCTGACAATGTTACTGGAAGACCACTTACCATCTTTATGAAGAGATGGACTCCTACACTGGGTGTATTTGGTATCCTTCTCTAGGAAGTCCCCAGGGTAGATTTCCTCTCCCCCTGTGCTCTTTACAGCCCTGCCTGGAAGGATCCATCAGTCAGCATTAAACTCTAGGTAGAGGAGCATCACACAGCTACACCAGCCACACACCTGAATTGGATCACTCCTGCTTTGGAGCACTTTTCCTTGTCAGGATGAAGCAGTGGGGAATTTGCAGCATGTGTGCAGTACAATGATCCAGCTGCTTTGCTTTCTGTTCCCAGCTTACAGAATTCATGTCAGCCAAAGTACAGTGGATACACTTCGGAGTCTGAATGAAGGCTATGAAATCATACCCAGGGGAAAAACAGAACTGAGGGTAAGAAGGCCAGGGCTGTGTGAAACACTTCACAAGGGAGATATCTTGCTTGAGGAATTTTTATGTTAAGATCTTTTTTGACCTTCATACACCAATCTTCAGTTGAATCATTCCAAAATTGTCCCTTTCATTTGTTTCAATTAAGTGGTTATTGAAGGACTGTGAGGTCAAGCAATCAGCTATATGTGCTGGATATAAGTATTTGTATAGTAGTCTATTTAGTCCACGCTAGACAGAAGCTGCTACTTTTCAATGTCCAATTGAGACGGTTCTAAATAATTCAAACATCATTTCTACCCTTACATAGTCAATAGACAGAAGTAGGAGCTTTGCTTGCCTTAAATACCTAGAATAAAATGTCTGAATATGGCCTCAGGTCCCTCAACAATCTTGCATGACAAGTGGAATCATTCAAGTTCATATGTCTGCAAGTGGAGATCTGGGATAAATATTCCAGGCTTAGTCAATGGAAAGAAGCCTTTACATAGTTAGTAGGGATAAATTGGCCCTTCGGGAAATTATTAACCTGAAGTACTTTCAGGGTCTAGTTTATGTGAAGATGAATGTCAGTTTTCCTCCCCTTCTTCAGTCAAGGGTGATTGACTCTCATGTAGGTGCCTACAGTTCATCAGATGCATCACAGCTTAAAAGCTAAATCATCAGTGGTGGGAGAGGAAGTTATTATTCTGATACTAAGTTCAGAATGAGTTGTAAAATCTCTCAATTAATAATGCTACTTCTGCCAAATAAGATGATTAGTGATCCTGTGGTTTCCAATTTCTGTTCAGCTGTGTAGTTTCAATGACCCAGATCGATGAGGGTAATTTGTAAATGACAGTTGGAACAAGGATAATTAATATCTTCTTTCAGGAAAATGAATCTCAAGTAATCCCTGAGCCATACTGAAAGACAGCCCAAGACTTCCAGACATGGTCTATCTCTGGATATGTATGAAGCCAGAGAAACCTAGTAAGGGAAATTACATATCAAGCAGAGGGCAGTCAGAAAGCTGCTTTTTATTTGGATTTTTACTTTTATTTTAGGGTAAAGGAGTAGAAGAGACATATTGGCTGGTTGGGAAAAAAGGCTTCCAGAAGCCCTTACCTAAACCTCCTGAAATAAGGCCAGGGTAAGTGTGACTTCATCACTGTCTGAGGCATTCATTAAAAGGTATCTTTTGGAGTTCACAGGCTGAATATCTGTCTGCCCATGTTATCTGTTTGCAAAGTCTATATCTTATTCATTAGGTGACTTGCATGTTCAGGCATAGTACTGGGACTCAGAAGCAATGCGGTTCCTTCAGCACCTCTCCTTATTCACAGCTCCCAAGAAGTGACATGGAGACTTGCTGCTTCTCCCCTATACTCCCTTGGAGACTGAACACCAAGGAGTTCCTCCCTAAATCTCCTTCCTGCTCTGTGTGCTTATAAGAGACACATGGGTAGGAACACTTTCAGGTCTCTGGTGTCATGAGTGTAAGGGAGACACTCAAGATTTTTCTCCCCTTCCATCAATTTCTTGCTGAAAACATCAACCTCTTTCAACATATAAACATTTCCCTTTCATTCCCTTTCATTCCCTTTCATTCTAACAGAAGAATAACAAAAGTTTGTGTTACAAATTTATGGCACTCTTATGTAATTGAAGATTTAATGATGTTGCCTCCATACAGATGGTGGTTAGCAAAGATTGAGCACTCAAAATTCATTAAGACATTTTCTAACTTTGCAATGCCTCACTTTGTGGAAAGAGTACTCCCTTGTCGAGCTGTCACCTGCTGTATGCCTGAAAAGAATGTTGTGGTCAGGACATAAAAAACAGGAGTCAGATTTTTTTGACAAGAACAGTGTGGTCACCCACATTAAAAACAGTCAGCCTTTGACTCCTTTATAAACAATAAAGAGAAATGCTTGCTAAAGGGTCTGATTCCACTGGCCCTTGCAAGATGCCTGTTTTGTTGAGGTCCTAAAGTAGCTACCTCAGAGATGCCTGACAGCAAACAAGGTCTGTTTTTATGTAGCTCTGATTTCAGATCAATGTCGTTCTGTGTATGGCCTCATTCCCTCTTGGTAAATTAAAAAATCTCCCCGTTTTCCCATATACTCAGGATCAGAGGATCTTGAGCATCCATGTGTAACCTCTGAAGAGTCCACCCATAACCCTGCAGAGACAAAGGTGATCTGCTCATGTCTCAAGGCCCAGATCTTCATTGTTCTTTCACAGTATCTCTGTCCCCATAGGTCATGCAGTGGTTGAATGATTTTTACAATAATCAGAGGGGAAAAATAAAGTTACACAAAACTGTATTTGTCCTAGCAAGGGGGCAAAATGAAACTTATATCCCATAGAAATCAAATGTCAAGATACAGAAAGAAATAACTGGATGTTAAAGCAAAGCAAATATTTGAAGAACTGCCTCATGTGTAGGTTGTGCTGCTACCAGATAGCACAGCCTATGCATGAGGGAGTTCATTATGTCCTGTTCTCAAGTCTTATCTTGATGATTCATGTTTTGGCACAAGATCAAGAGGCTGAAAGTTGTTTCTCTCTAGTTGGCCAATATGATGGTTTCAAGTCACTGCCTCATATAATTCCACAGGGATTTCCTCATTTGTAGGCTTTTGAACTGAAGAATGAAATACTGATAAATTCCTTTTCTACTCATTTTTTTCACTCTGTCTTGAGGCAACTTATCTTCTCTTGGGTATTTCTTTACCATGAGGTCTATGGGCACTTTTTTTTCTCATGCTTTATATTGTGACTTGAGTAGCTTAAACATCTACAAGTGGGCAGTTGTGGCCATACTGAGAGGTGTTTCCTGCTAAGTCAAAGTTAGTACATCATGCTTGGTCTTATGTTTGTGCTATGGAACTGCAAACCTGTGGACCATGAATTTAAGGGTCAGATCATATGGATGGAAGTTATTGAAGTTCCTATTCAAAGGATAAGTCCTTCTTTCTTGGTCTGGTCAAATCTCAGTTTTACCTGGTTTCCATGGGAGCTTTGGGTTAATTTTGCGTGACATAGAACAGTGCAGGACAGTTCTATAGCTGCTCTAGACTTGCCCTTGCTTCAAGGCAGATTTCTACACATACACCTGGTACTGCCATAGGAAATAGTGGCACACTGGACACAGAGAATGTGTAACAAAATTAAGAGACAAAATGAAGCCAAAACCAAGCGTGTCAAGCAGTCAAGCTGCAGACTACCTGAAGGATGGACATTCTTTTGAGATTCCAGTCAGATAGGTTTAAAGGAAGGCTGTGAAATTTCTTTGAGGGTACACCAGGTGACTGTCTGGGGGGCTGAATTATCAGAAAAGGAAAAAGCACAAAGTTGTGAGTATATAAACATGGGATATTTGAAGTTGGCATCTTGTGATACTTTGAGACAGGCAGCATCTTTTCAACTCCAATGGAGCACTCATCTTGTCCAAAAATAGCAGAAAAGACAGGATGTCATACAAAACTACCAGACGCAAGCCTGACCTGGACTAAATCTCAGATTCATTTTGCAAAGCGCAGAAAAAGTATCTAACACTAGGAAAAATTCAATGTCTAATGAAATTCAGAAAGGAAAAAAAGCAACCAACCAACCAAAAAAAAACCCAAACCAGAACAAAACCTAGAGCAAGGATGTTTTTCATTTGCCATTTCAAGATGAGTGACATTCTTGGTCTTCTGAATTTCCAACTTTTACCATCTTGATTCAGAAATTTTTTTATCTGGTACTAAATACAGTGTTTGAAAGCATCAGGAGTCCTCTATCCCAGCAGGTACTTTTATTCAGAAATCCTCTATCCCAGCAGGTAGTTTTATTCAGAAACTTTCCCTTTAAATTGTTTACGAAAAGTTAACTGGAGGAAATAAATTAATACAATTCATCAAAGATACATATTGTAGATCCTCTCAAAGGCTTTTAACCATTAACCCAATACCTAGGTAAAGAGCATATGAGAGTTTTTGATTTTTGACATAAACCCAGATCCCTTACCTTGTATGAATTCATGTAGTAAGTCTTAAGTCCAGAAAGGTTGATGGGTCTTCTAGCCCACTACCACCCACAGTGATAAGTGCAACCTGATGTGTGACATCACTGGAGACCAAAGATGCAGCCAGGCATAGGTGAGAGTCTTGGGGCCCTCTCATCCTCAAATGCATGAGGACCAGCCCTGGAGGAAGCACTGAGATCCCTGCTCGACAATAAATAGGTGCAAAACAGTGAAGGGATGCTTAAAGAATCCATCTCCCAACCCCAAGTGAGAACACCTTTTTATGAGCCAGGAAAACAAAAACTCATTAGGACTAAATGTTTTGTTCTTCTACCCAGTACAAGGTTGTCATTGCTTTGTCTGTGTTGGAGCACCCTGGTAGAATGGATCTAGAAAGAGAGTCACTAGTGCTGTTGCTGCTGCTGATGTGTCTTTCTGAGGAGAAAAGTGAAAGCATTTCCACTTGGGCTCCTATTTGAAGTCCATCAAATGCACTTTTAAATTAAAAATAAAAGAGCTTGTGGACCAAACAGCAGTGAAAATCTCTTGTTGTCCTCCCATAGCTGGAATTATACAACAGCATAAAAATATTTCCTAAATAAATTTTATATAACATTTAACAAGAGCTATTCAGGGAAATCAAAGCATCCTCTGTCTCATAGGCTTCATCATGCAGTGTCAGGACAGATGTGTTTTGCTTCACACTCAAAATCCCTTCTTTTCAAACTATTTCTGACCGCCTAACACCACAGCAAAATGAAGAAGTATTCTGATCATGGCTGTGGCATAATGACAGTGAGAAAGAAGACTTTTTCTCTGAAATCTGATGGAGGATGAGAAAGGGAATGAAAGTTGGTGACTCATCTCCCTTTCAACAAGACTGTTTGACTTATCATGTCATTGCACCAGCTTTTATATTTAAACAAGCTCTTCCTGAGCAAGCTGAAGTATCTGGGAGAATTGACTGGAATATTACAGAATTTGCACTAATAGCAAGAAACCCTAAATGCAGTGTTCAGAAAGGAAGCAAAGTCAGAATTTCACAGATTTTCTCCTGCTGGTTTTGTGAACAAGGTGATGGGAAGAGAGGACCTTGGAAAAATAACAGCTGTCTCCAAAAAGAAGGGTTTTGCCCGAGGCTGGGATGGATAATGCAGAACCAGACCTCTCCAGTTGCTCAGACATTTGTGAGTTCAGGAGATGTGCAAGTTCTGTTTACACTGGATCTTTCTTTTTGCTGTTGAGCAGTGGAAGAAAGTCAAGTCACTGCCAAACAGTTATTTGATACTTGTGTGAGCTGTGTCTGGAGGTAGACCTCAGGCATTCTGATACCATGCTTGATCACCAAATACCCTGGCCAGGCCTTCACCTTCTGTGGGTCACAACCTGCTGCACTGTGGTGCAGGCACAGGCAGCAACCCCCTCCACTCCCCTGTAGGTGAGGTGGAATCAAAAACCAAATCCCTGACATTCACCCATGTATGGTTGAATTTTGTTACTTCTTCCATAAAGGGTCTGGTTACAAAGATTCCTTTTCTCCATCCAACAGGTAGGATTTAATCTTATTAAAAGTTATTAAAGTTACCTCCATCTGATGTGGTCACCTTGCGTGTCTTTCAAGATTCAGTGCAGAGAAACAGACATTTCTTGGTGTTGATCTTTTGCTTTGGGATAAGCTCTTGCTGTGGTCCAGCAGCACCAGTTTCCCTCCACTGGCTCATGATAGAACCCAAGATATTTGGCTTAGATGGAGACATCTCAATTGCAGATTAAAAAAAAAATACCCAGGAGCTAAATTTCACTTGAGTTGTAGATTCCCAGAAGTCATTCCTCATTGAACCCATCAGGATTATATCCTCCTGGCTTCTCTGTCCTTGGGACCCAGCCCTGAAGGCACCATCACTCATGAGGAAGTATATAAACAGGGATCAATGTTTCTAAAAAGAAGAAACATGTCCCCAGAGCTGAGGATATAGATAAGACATGAGAGGACAACTTGTCTAGGCATTTCCATTTGTAGAGCAGAACTGGCCAAAGACCTGAAACTTGATTCTAATCTCCCTCAGGAAAGGCTGTTAAATTTGTGTTCAGCACTCAGAGACAACTGGCTTCTTCTAGGGACTTTAAACAGGATTTCCACCAGGAAATGTGCCCACAGCTTAGTGAGCTGAGAGCTCCTGAAAGCAACATCCCTGGAAGATCAAAAGGCATTGAAGCAGGAACTGAACTATCCAAATGCAAGGTCTTCACTGCTGTTTTGTTCTATTCCTCCCTTTAATGAATATGGGAAAGGATCAGTGGAATAATGGAATCATTCTCCCAGGATTCATCTTATTTAATAGATTCTGGAAACAGCCTTGATAAAGATATAGTTTGTACTCTTCAGTCAACAATGACATTACTCTTGTCCTGGCAGAAGTGTCTAAGAGTGCCAAGAGCTCTCTGGACACTTAAAATTTAATTAGCTGACCTCATCCTTTGCAGTAAGTTGAGTGGTACAAGAGAAGAATTCATAAAGCCAGAACCAAGATCCATATTTGTTTTCCTTTCTCTCACCAGAAGACACTTACCTTTCCCTCAGTCTCCATTACAGTCTGTTCTTTATTGCAGATGAAACTGAACTGGTTCTTTCTCTAATGGCCTACCTGTTCACTGCAGGTATAGTGCTCATGGGTTACTCCCGGAAGAAATTGCAGAGTTCAAAAGGAGGAAAGCTGAAAAACTCCTTGGCAAAAGGGCCTAGATCTGAGGTAGTAGCTGTAGGACAGTCCCCATGTAGCTCTGCTGTTTAGTGTCTGCTTGTGTGTTATTTGTCTGTATTTTACTGGTTTTAGTGTCGTTTTTCCCCCTTTCCTTGTATTTTTCTCCCTTTTTCTAATTTTTTTTTATATGTTATTATTCTAATATGTCTCATTCAAGAGGTGCTTGGAACAGCAGCAAAGCTGTAGCCTTGTTGGGTGATTTCCTAGTGAATTTGTAACCTAGTATCCTATTAATTCCTGAAAGACATTGAGTATTACTGTTTATCTGTAGTGTATTATCAGTCTACTCTATGCTGATGTTCATGGTACCAGGAAGAGCCCAGTATATGGTAAACACAGAGATAAAACTGGAGTTCAAGCCTGGAAAAATCCAAATTGCCTACTGTTGCTTTTGTGCAATGTACATCTCCTGCCAAGTGTAATTCTATACCTCATGAGAAACAGGATGCACCTTTGATATTCATCATTATGGTACTGATGGGTACAAGAGAGAATGGATTTATTGTTTGGGTGGAATTTGGAAGTTAGAGGAATATTAGAGCATGACCTGATCAAGGAGGTATTTTCAGAGCAAAGCTGGCACATAAGCATGCACAGCCACACTTGCACAGGTGTGTGTCTTCTGAAAATGATGTATGTGCAGGATTTTTAATAATATCTCTAAAAACAGTGTTAGTGCTTCAGCTCAACTCCTCTGGAGTAATGTGTATTTCATTTCCCCTAAAAAAGGAGGGGTGGATGAAAGCTCAGAGTGCCTAGATATAGGCTGGTTATAAAGACACAACATATCAGGCTGATAGATTGCTACGAAGACTAAAGCTCCATGCAATTTTCTCACACAGATAAAACCCAGCAGGTAACTGTTGGCTATGTTCCTTTTTCCCCAATACATCTTTTAAAGATTCAGGGTGTGTTACCAGGCTGGTTTATCTCTCTTAACCGATATTTAAATTTTTGTCTGAAGTTCTCCCTATCAAGGACCTAAGGGCAGAAAATCCTCATTTAAAAGATTATTTTAATATGGGACACAATCTGAAGAGACCTGCATAAGCACTGCCGTATGTGAACACCCACTGCTAAATACAAGCTCCAAGGCACAGAAGACCACCCTGCTGATTTACACCTAAGGGTACCAGCTAATCTTCCAAGGCCAGAGACAAAGAGGATCTCACACTTGGGTTAGCCCTGTTTGACCAAACCTGCACATATACTGATATATAAGTATTTAGCCCATATGTCACCCACAGACACAGACTTCCACACCGAAGCAGGCCGATCAGCAGTATATTATGGAGAACAGAAGGTCCTCATTAGTCAGCTTGGCCTAATCTATTGAAAATAGTGGAAAAATCAATAAGACATTCATACCTGGATCTTTTCAATGGTCCTAATTCAATCCTTCTTGTGTGCAGGAAGCTTTTAATGGAGGCAATTAAGTCCTCAACAGCCACTTATTCCCATATGCCTGCTTTGTGGTTTAGTGATGTTTCCAGCTAATCTGTTTAGATGCTTCTGATGAAAGGGACTATGCTGCCAATAATCTTGTTTTTCCTTGATGGTAATAAAGGAACATTATACAAGGATCTCAGATGCAGTGATCCATAGTTCATTCATCCAATTTATGGTCCTATTAGTCTGGGACCCTAAAATGCCACAAAGTCCCACAGGGTTCTAGCTGCAGTACAATAGGGATCCCCATCTTGGCGTAATTATGTATTTTGGAGTATTCATCTGGCCTGGGGTCTCGAGGAAGGTCAAGGCTGCTTCTCCTGGTCAGGAGTCAATTCTTTAACCTTGAAAGAGTGGCTGTGGACTCTGCTGTCCTTGATGTATTCTTGATTTCAAAGAGAAATTATGGTTCTGACTGGGTCTTGATAAAAACACTCAGCAAAGTGTGAGGAACACCAGAGTGCACCTCCAGTTACCTGAACATAAATGTCTGGGCTACATCATTAGTGGCCCTTATCTTATGTCTTGTGATCTGTGATCATAACATGGGCCTCTAACCCCCTCAGGCAAGTGGGATTCAGCCCAGAGCACCATGGCTGTCACAGACACCTGTGTAAGGCTGGTAGATGAAATAAGAGCTGAAGACTATGTAGAATAAACCATGGCATCAAATGCTGCTGGGCAGACGAATCCTATCCATAGCACCTTACAATACCTCTGAAAAGGAGGAAGGGATTTCTCTCTTTCACTTCAAAATAACAACAGAGAACTGTGTTACAATGAGGTCAGTGACTCCCTAGGATCCGTTGATAGGTCTCAGTTTGTAGATGAGACTTAGACCCCATGCGAGTCAGTCAGAATTCATTGTGGAGTTCTCAGGGGTGAGATTTCACCCCAATGTGATTGGTAGTGGCTGTATTTATGGAGGGGCCCATTGTATGTGAATCTTAGTACAATCTGTGCTGCTCTCTGCTGACTTTTAGATGTGTAAGCATACAGGTGGTATATCCTGTATCCTGCACAGACAAAAGCAACAGCCTGGGACTACCCAAAAGAGTACACAGAGGGTGGTTTTTTTTGTTGGTTTTTTTTGTTTTGTTTTTTTTTTGTTCCTCAAGGATTTCACTCTCCTTGCATTCTGACCTCTCATCCTATGAACTCAGCTTAGTGACAGGAAATCTCTTGTCATTCTTTCTTTCTTGCTTGGGAAAGACAGTAAATATCCAAACAATTACAGCTTGCTGACCAAACCATTGGCTAGCAAGGTGCAGCTGACCAGCAGATAAGATCATATACTCATAGGACAGCTTGGGTTGGAAGGGACCCTTCAAGGTCACTTAGTCTAATCCCCCTTGCAGTGAACATCCTCATTATAAAAAATTTCTTCCTTATATTTAGTCTAAACATAACCTGTTTTAGTTTGAAACCATTATCCTTTGTATTATTTCTACAGGATACTTGCTTAATGTAGTCAGTTTTTAACATACATTTCTATTCTGAAGTAATTGCACATTCGTTGCACACAATGATGGTGTGCAATGTTTAAACCATACATTTATGTATATATACAACTATTTATTAACTATTTCTGTCTAATCTCTATATAATAGCAATGGTGTTATTAGTAGGGATCAGCACTGAGCTCTTTTTGATTTACAACAGTTGGAATTATATTTTCTTCTATTATACACAGTAAATCCTATTCCATATGATGCTTTGTCCATGACAGGGCAGTTTTAGACTTGAGACCTTCCTAAAGCCCTGCCATTTGCTGAGCTTCTGGCCTCTTACAAGTCCTCGATGTTTATTTTGTCTCTGAGAACCCTATTATGTTATAATGAATTTGCACCCACCAACAGATGGGGGCCCAGAAACCAGGCTTGATGAATTCATGAAGTATTACAGCAAAAGATCCAGTTCAACTCCACCATTTAACATTTCTGCTTTGGCTGACACAAAATGATGCTGAATGAAAAGTCATGCCTTGGTGAGCAGAATTGCTAACTCCTCTTTTCTTCTCTGTTTTGCAGCCACAACTGGCCAGACATATTGACCAGGAAATTAAAATCTGTCCTGAAGGACACAAAGAGAACACTAAGAAAGCAAACTTTAGAGAGCTGGGAAGCATGAAGGAGGTTGGAATTAGTTTTGGAGAGGATGAAATCTGAGAAGAACACGGCAAAGAACTAATAAGATCAGGAGGGATGCCTTGAAGCCAATCCAACAGAGCTCACTCTCCCCATTAGAAGCTTCTTAGCTCTTGCTGAGGGTGAACCTGAGCAGGCAGATGAATCCTGACCATTGTCTCTTGTGAAACTGGGCACCAGCTCAGAGCTGTATATGTGTGTGTTTTGGGGAAGGGGTGCACTGGGGAGCAGTTTTACATTAAGTAGTTGTTTTCTTGTTATTGTGGGAAGGTCTAGTTTCATGAAAATGAGTGCAATTGAGAAGAAAACATTTTGGACAACAACAAAGAATATTTTTACTCCCCCGCAGAAATTTTGAATCAAAAATGTTCTGTTCCTGTATGTCAACTTAAGCTGAAATATTTTCTTTCAAATTGACATTTCAGCTGCAAATGCCAATTTAATGCTATTTTCAAAATGAAATAACAGTTTTGAATTGAAACAGTTTGGTATGAATCAATATTTGTTTCAAATGCCAAAATGAGATTCTGCTCAAAATGTCAAAATATGTCATATTTGCAAATCCAGATCTAAATTGCAAGAACCTTTTTATTGCTTTATACACACAGACAGGATATATAAAACAGTTACACTTTTCATCCCAAATCAGGATGAAAATGGAATGCCAAGATATTGCAAAACTGAGAGGCAGTTCCATTAGCTGAGTAGTACTAATAAAATATGAACACTTTTCCTGCGAAAGTGGGGCCGAGGGAATGAAGAGAACATCATTAAAGCAGTGCAAAGCCTAAAACCCATCACTCTTTTTCCCTTCCAATTTCCAAGTAGTCTCTAAGGCACTTGTCTATAAGTGCCTTAAGAAGTCTCTGGCCACTTGTCCTGTGGGTAGAAGATTTTCTGTAAAGGGTCAACATTTGACCTGTAGGCACTTCCTCCAGAGCACACTTCCTCAAAGTCAAATAATTTTGGTGTTGGGCCCTTCTTCTTCCGAGTTTTTTACTCCTGTTCAACATCTGGCTCCTAAAAACCTTCTGGGAGTTTTCTTTTCTCTTCTGCAAAGCTGCAGAGAAGAGTGGGTATGGTAATTTAATCAATATTTCCACCAGAAGGAGTTAACTGAGAACACTGAGACCTTTCTCAAGCTCAGTTTGAACTCTTCTCATTAGACCAACCAAAACAGATATTTACCATTCAGATAATAAATAAGAATCAACAGACTCTTGGCAAACTTCCGTTGGATATTGAAAATATCTTTATGAAACAAGGTGAGTCTGACTTCACAGAGTTAAGGAACACAGTATTTTCACAACTAATTCAATGTATCAAGTATAAAACATGCACTATCAAAGTAAGATCTGTTTGAAGCATAAACATCTAAAAAGCAAAAACAGAAGGGAAATGCATTGATGCTCTTTAATGGTGAGCTTTTACTCTGTGTCACCTGGTTTTGTAAAATAAGATTTGCTTTTTTAGTGGTGAGTTAATATTCCATGTGGGAGAAGTTGGCCCTAGACGGACATCTGTCAAAAGGCTCATGCAACACTCAAGCTGTCAAACAGGGATTAGGAAAGCCTTCACTTTCTGCCCTGTGCTCACCTTCTATTTGAAAATTCATTCAGGAAAAAAAATCCTATGCAAGAGACATGGGGCAGGTAATTCTGACACAATATACCTCAAAGCACATTTCCAGAGAGGAATGTTATCTGGATTGATCTGTGCAAACATGGGTTTAAAATCAAACAACTTCTGCATAATTAATGTCTTTTCCATTATTTTCCCACAAAAAAAGGAAAAACTATCATTGCTACCCTGTTACATAGCAGAGTGGGTTATATCAATCTGAATTTTCCATGAAAATTATTGAAACAAGATTTCAACCCACACTTCTGCACACAGTTTTGAATTCTTTCTTCAGCCTGTAGTCTTCTAAAATAAACAACATTCTTTGCATTTCTTTTAAAAATTAAGATAGTAAATCTGTGGGAAAGGATAGCAGAGAAGCAAAGTTCTAGTCACTGATGACTTTAGTAATCCCAGGAGAATTCTTTATTCTCTTTGAAGCCAGTGGTAATTTTTCCTCTTAGTTTCAACAGGAAGAGGCCAAGGACTCATCCCTGAGTGTGATTATTTCTGGTGTTACGAGTATATAAAACATATTAATATTTTCCTGGTATTATTTTGTTTAGATAGATTTAGGTTCACTCATGAGATTTCTTTCTTCTCATACAAACTATGACTACTGTATCATGCCTTTTTTTTTTTTTTAAACTTTCCTCCTAAAACTGGTGTTTAGAATGTTGTAATGAGGAAGATGTGGCCTGGAAGCAGCAAATAGAAATTTTTGTAACTCCACATCAGACTTCTTGGGTGATTGTGGACAAGGCACTTGGTAGATTCTTGGGTAGGGAAGCACACATTGTAGTAACCATTATCAGTGAGAACCTACCACGTGATTGACAGAAGTTTCACCACTAGTGTTATAGAGTGAATTTTAATGTAATCATGCAAATCCACTGAGAGCTGTAGAAAATGTATTTACATATAATTAACAATATCTGAATACAGTTTGTATTTCATACAGTATTTTTAGCAGTCCATTTATAACATATGACAATAAAGATCCTTGAAGACCTATCCCTCCAGCTGAAAATCTCATTCTAGTTTGTATATTTACCTTCAGTTGACTTAGCTTACTTTTCATATCCCTATGAAGATAAGGCACCTATGGAGACCTCCTTCCACATATTCATTGGATTATACAGTAACTTAAAAGCAGGTCTCAAGATACACAAGCCAGTGGCAGGACAGTCAGGGAGAGAAAATGTGAGATGCAAAAGAATCCAAGGAAGATATGGAGCAGTCACAGTGTGCATGAGTGCTCAAACAGCTCCAATGGCCCAAGTCTGGGAAAATTTCCCATGACAGGGCATGCTAATGTGAGGAGGGGTCAATACCACTCCCCACAGCACATTTCTCATTTAAAAATATGAAGATGCTCCTCTGGGGTTTGGAATGGAGCCATGTAAATGCAGGAGTAGAGCTGAGGGTAAGTAATCCCGGGATAATTCTATGATTCTGTGATTCCATCCTCCCATCAGCAATGCATCTATCAAATAGGTGCATGAGAGGCATCACATTGACTGGCTCATTTAAATCCACGCACTGGGCATGGTCTGGCAAGGTCCTGTGCACAGGCAGACTTTTACCTGCCTTCACCTGCCCACTCACACACAGTGGTCAGCAGACAGATGCAGCACTGGTGAAGGTGGGCTAAGATTACCTGCTGCTGTAATTAATTAGCCACACATCCTTTCATTCCCCTTCAGCCTTCCCCTCAAATCCCTAGTGTGGCACTCATCACCAGCCTCATCTGTGTTAAAAATAATGGCTTGAATCATATAATGGAATTATATCATAGAATCATTTGGGTTGGAAAAGACCTCTAAAGTCATCAAATCCACCCGTTAACCCAACACTGCCAAGTCCACCACTGAACCACGTCCCCAAGAGCCACATCTTCATGTCTTTCAAACACCTTCAGGGATGGTGACTCCACCACTGCCCTTTTCCAAGATTTGACAACCCTTCTGATGAAGCAATATTTCCTAATACCCTATCTGAAACTTTCCTAGTGCAACTTGAGGCCATTTCTTCTTGTCCTATTGCTTTTTTTTCTGGGAGAAAAAGCTGATCCCCAGCCAGATACAACCTCCTTTGAAGTAGTTGTAAAGAGTGATCAGATTAAAAGAATACACAGGAGAAGACAGAGAAACTACAGCTCATCACACACAAGCTGTGTGAAATGGTGGTGTTAGAGAAAGCTCTGACAGGTAAAACTCAGCCTGATGAAGAGCTATAGGATTGCTAGGTCAGCAGTAGGATACAGAGTTTTATATACAGGAAGTTTGGGTTAGCACATGGAGTTGAAACAGACCTCCCAAAATGCAGAGAGCCATTGCACTAAGGATTATTTCCAGACCCTGAGTGATTGCAGTCCTCTTCTCCAGCCCCCTGCAGCTGCAGAGTGAGCAGCAACACAAAGTGCTCCTAGGCCAGCAACTACTGAGACAGGTAAGCCAGGGGAGCTTTTCTGGATGTATCCCACACCAGAGTACTCCTCCAGCCTTCCTACAATGACCACAGGAGACAGCTCTCTGAAGCAATTGAAACAGAATCCCTGTTCTGTGCAGTGCAAGACACACATAATGCCTTTCCTCTGATGCTCATTACTTTACAGCTGGTGGTATTAAATTTCATTCACCAGCTTTTTCCTCATTCACTAGAATTTCTCACAATCCTTCCCAAACCTGACTTCATGATATTTGCAGATGTCAGCAACCCATGGTTCTCCTTCCTTCCCTGAGCATCTCTAAATTCTGCTGAACAGCACACGACCGGATGGAGGGACTGCAAGGACCACCCACAAAAGTTGTCACATGATGCATCCTGACAATGCAATTCTTTACTTAGCTTCCTGACTCCACATGACATTTCCCCTTCATTTTGTCATTCCTTGGTACAAAGTGTCATTCTTTCCTGCACAGGACCTGTTAAGTGAAGAAAATTTTATCAGATGGTTCTCTTTTATTGACTGCTTTCACTGACATATTATAATTCTTTTATTCAAAGGAATTAACGCTACTTTTGCCATTTTCTGTTCTCATCTTGGGGCTCTCCAGGAGCCAGACATGATAGCACAGGCTTCAGACACAGCTAAAAAAAACCCAGATGATTAAAGTAAATACACTCATTTTCAGAAATCTAGGTGTCTGAAACATGTTCATTAACTTATACAGAGAAGCTCAGGAAAATCTGATCAAGAGCCAAGGACCAATACCGAAATATGTTATATCTACATAGGTCCAATGCCAGATGAAAACTGCAAAACCATGCATGTAATCCCAGTTGGTCTTGATCAGAAGGAATTTATTAAATGTTTGAGCTTTTTTTTTTCTATTGTTGTTAAAATTTGTCGAATTGAAAACATTCTGCAGTTTTCAAGTGGAAAATGGCCTGGTTTTCAGAGTTTGCTTGCCAGACACCTCAGCTGTCCATCTGCTGGGCTATTGCAGGCACTGATTCTAAAGCAGCCCTGGAGGCAGATGCCTCAGCTCCAATCTCTATATACAATTTCCTCCTTTATTTTCTTTTTTTTTCATTCAAAAGCTGGAACTGAAATAGCATTTCAAAATATTGAAATACTGCAGGAAACCAACTGACCTTTCTCCACACTAGTCAGAAAAACGTGGGCAGGAAGAGTAGGCAGCAAAAAGACTCTGTAGGGCTAAATGTCTGGCCTCAAGGTCATTTCTCACCAGAAGAAATGCACTATCCAAACATCACACAACAATATCTGATGGCAGATGTGCTGCAATTAACTGCTTTAATGCATTTTGTGACACGGGGCTGTTTGCAATAAAAAAGCGTGAGAGGAGCACAGCATTCCTTTCCATTCCTTGTTTTGAGTTGTGTGTGACATCTTGGCACTGTGTCCCGAGAACACTGTGTGGAAATAAAGCTTTTGTTTAACCTGCTTGTGTGGGCTCCCTGAGGAGGTGACTGCCTGCCCAGTCAAATCTGTGACTCTTAGCTCCCCAAACACCATCAGCAAATAGAAAGCACTGGAGGGAACAACTGCCGGTTGTTATCCAAATAAGGTGCCAATGTTTATTCATGGATTCAAAGTGGATTCAAAGTTTATTCAAAGTTTATTCAAAGTTTATTCATTTATTCATGTCATCATTATTCATGTCATTCTGCCTGACTGCACCTGTCAGGACTGCAGCACAATCAGGACAAAAGGCAAATACAACCTGATACTCGTGGTGGGTCCAAGACTTCAGTCCAATCTGCAGGGTGTCCCAGGGAGCTCCATTTCTCAAGCCATGGAGGGATTGTCCTGTAAACCTTTTCCTCTCAATCCCTGTACTTTTGTCCTTGTGTTTCATACTGGGATAGGTACAGACTGTCCAACACTGGTGTGAGTGGAGAGGAACCAGCCAGCAGAAGGTGGGCAGATGGAAAGGAACTGAGTGAAGAATCTCCCCAGATTGGGAGTACTACAGCTCTGGTTGGACAATAGTTTTCATATCCTGTGAGAGCTCCACCAAATCATTCCCCATATCTGGAATAATAGGAGTCCTAAGCATTGAGAAGAACCAGCTTTGCATTGTCTATCTAGAGTTCAGTAAAGTGTTTGGCACCATTTCCCAGAGCATTCCCTTGGAGAAACTGCTCATGGCTTGTATAGGTGTATTCTTCTCTGTGTGGAAAACTGAGGACTGAGCCCAGAGTGTGGTGGGGAATGGAATTCAATCCAGTTGGTCACAGGTGGTGTTTCTCAAGGCTTGGTATTGCAGCCAGTCCTGCATACCAATGTTCTGGACAAACAGGGAATGGAGGGCACCCTGTGTAAATTCACAGATGACACCAAGTTGGGTGGGAGTGTTGATCTGCCGGAGGGAAGGAGAGCTCTGGACAGGCTGGATCAATGAGCTGAGGCCAATTGTTTGAGGTTCAACTAGGCCAACTGCTGAATTTTGATTGCAGCAACTCCAGGCAGTGCTAAAGGCTGGGGGAAGAGTGGCTGGAAAACTGCCCAGCAGGAAAGGATCTGAAGTGACTGTGGCCACATCCCTGGGGATCCCGTGACTATGGACAGCATACCCATGTTGCCTAATGCTACAGGGACCCAGAGACACAGTGTGCCCATCCCTGCACATAGCTTCAAAACAAATCCCATGGCAAATGTGTAATCAGGATAGTAATCTATAATGGGCTTGCAGATCTCAATGGCTCCAAGGGCTGAAGGCTGCTCTCCCTTCCCTGAGGGGAAATCTGTGGTTTCACTTGGAAGCACTGAGTGGTGAACTAAGGTGTTGATGGGAAGTTTTCCTGTTTCACTTCCCTCTGGACATAGATAAAGCCCATCAATGTGAATATCACTTGCTGCCCTTCCCACTGCAATATCCAAAGAGACAGTGCTGGAACACTGTGTTCAGCCAACACCTATTATGTTTGTGTGAATCCTGAAGGATGCAGTGCTGAATGCATTTATTCTCACTATTTCGTGCCCAGGTGCTGGAGTTTTCTAGGAGTTGGGAAGGGCTGCATGGCAAATCCTTCTGCTCTTTGCAGATACAAGGGAAAATGAGTTGAAATATGATGTTCAATTCTTGCTAACCCCCCCAAAAAAACCTCATCAAGGGTGAAGGAGTACTGAGATTAGCTCAGCTGGTTAGTGCATGGTGCTAAAAATGCCAAGGCTGTGGATTTGGTCCCTGAATCATACTCAATGACTTTATGGAATCTTTCCATCTCTGAATATTTCGTGATTCTGTGAGTATATGTCTTCCAAATTTTCACCAGTCTTTCTGTGTCCTCCTGCTATCCCAGATTGTCATTGTGTAGAGAAAGGAACATCCACACTGCAGCAGTTATCTTTTTTGCTGTCCTTTCTTTGCTAAGAACTCGTCTTGGAAAAACCTTTTGCTCTTGATGTTGTACAGCTTACCCGGTTTCTGCAGAGTTTATTTATAGAGAGGAAAAGACCTTGCTGGTCTCTTGAGCTGGAGCAAATATTTCACTATAACTCTCTACTATTGTCCTTCTGAAACATTTTAACTGAACTAAATTTTAACAAAATCACAGGAAAATCTTCAGCATTAAAAAGACCAACCACAGCCAATGAGACAGATAACATGTTAATCTGTAACATTCTAATTCAACGATCAATTCAGATGTAAGATATATTCAGATGTATTTTATGCTGCATATGTCAATGCATTTGTGCCTATATGTATATATACATATACATATGTGTACATATGAATGTATACGTATGCATTCTACTAAGCAGCATCCATTCACCACCAGAGGGCAGGCAGAGAATATGAAAATTAATTGTCCTGTGCTTCCCTGCACGTGTCAATGAGCAAATTGCTTAGTGGGCAGAAGGGTATCACCAACGTTTTCTTTCACCATCTCCAATGACTTACTTATCACAGAATCATAGAATCATAGAATCGTAGAATCATAGAATCATAGAATCATAGAATAGTTTAGGCTGGAAGGGACTGTTCAACCTCATCTAATCTACTCCTTCAGGGAGTGGGGACACATTCAACTGCATCTGTTGCCTCAGAGCCCCATCCAGCCTGGCCTTGAATGTTTCCAGGGGTGGGGCATCCACCACCTCTCTGGGCAACCTGTGACAGTGCCTTACCACCCTCACTGCATAAAACCTCTTCTTACTATGTAAACCAACCTTTTAGTTTAAAACCATTACCCCTTGTTCTATCACAATAGGCCCTGCTAAAATGTTTTTGTCCTGAATCTTGACCCTTTCAGCTACTTGGTATTTCATAGTGTGATGGCTAGTTTTTGTTTTATTTGTCTAAGATCTAAACCTAGCAATGTTGATATGAACCAGTGTGTCCACTCTCACAGTCCTGAGTCCCAGGAGCTTTTGGAAAGAGGCAATGGGCAAAGAAGAGCTTCTCTTTTCACTCATGCTGTAGAGGGGATAAAAACACATGAGCCTTGATGCCAGAAAGCAAAACTTTAAAAGCACATTCCTCCAACCAGGACATACTTATGATATGGCAAAGACAGACCTTCTAGATATTATGGGTCATGAGATCCATAAGGATCATTGTTTAAAACCCAGTGCCTTTGACCTGAGGAGGAAAAGGGGTGGACAATCTTATCCAGAAGCTTCATCCCAATTTCACAACAAAGATCTTTACAATTGTGTACAAGGAGATGAAAATTTATGGGGGTACAGAGGCCCCTCAGGGCAGGAATCCTGTTCACAGCTTTGCTCAGTGGGATGGTGGATGTCAGACCCTCAAAACAACAACAGAATGGCAGAATTGTTTATCATTGCATCCTGTAATACCATGCCCAAATGCTTCACTTGAGGAAACCTGGAAAGTATTTTAAGGGATTGCTATGACCCTGCTATGGCCTGGGCTGGAAAGTTGGGATTTGCACCAGCAGGATGTATACTCACAGCCATCAGAATAAACCAATTTTATGTTTCCTGATGACAAGAGGGATTCATTTCCCTTAATTCTGAATTTATGTCTGCAGTAGTCACGCACCAGTCCCTTCTTCTTCACAAGAGAAAGGCAGAGCTTGTGGAGGTGACTCATCTTCTGGACAATTAGATGAATCATGAGCAAGACAGGATTTCAGCTCCCTCCCTGAGCTGTGGAGGATATCACGATCAGTGGCTCATTTGATAGGTCCCAACCTGGCAGCTGTCTACATTAGATTGAATATAGCTCATCTTTTTTCACCTACGACATCATTCTGGAGTTACACATTTTTATGAGAAAAAGGAGACCAGGAGTTTACTCAGCTCTTCAATACTTCCACCTGGGCTTGGCAGGGGATATATGTGTGAGCATAATTTTGCTTCTGTATTCCCCATATTTTCCGTTTAATGTACTAAACTTTCTGGAAATGTAGCCCATGCGCTGGATTCAAAGTTTTATCTGAGGTGCACCCCTGTTCTGAAATCTGGAAGGAGATGCTCAGAAGCAAATTATGCTTTCAGTGCTTTGAAAAATAAAACAGGTAGATGATCAGGATCTTTTCTTTCAGATTGTTGCCTTATGTCTGCTTTCTGTCTCGACAAAAATAACTTCAATACCCCCCTGTGTCTCCCAATGTATCCCTTGCTTCATCATTTGGTTCAGAGGGGTTTTTAGATGGTACGGGTACTTTTCTCCTCCATCAATATGTTCCACCTAAAACACTTCACACAGGAGCTCTCAGGATGTATGGTAGTAGCTCAGCAAGAATCCTGAAGGAATTAAGTAAGAGTGTCAATATTTTTTCTTCATATTAAAAAAAAAAAAGTATCCAAAATACATCATTTGGGGTGGGAATTAGATTGTTCAAGAAAAACCAACACGCTGAGCAGTAAGCAAAGACATTTTGGAAATAACCCAGAATCCCACTGTGGGCTATAAAAAACCCCATGATTTCAGTAAGTGATGACGTAGTGATGGATCAGGGGGCTGTGGGAAGGATCAAAGGGTGTAAGAAACATGACAAAAATAGAGCATTTCTAACTCATTTCTTCTCTCTCTATGACTCCAACCTCCTTTTTTTTTTCAGCATTTGCCTAAAAAACATTCTAAAAGGAGCAAAACACAGTAGATTATACTCTTCACTAACCGCTGTTTCTGCAAGAGCTGAAAATTACCTGTATCATGATCAGCTCCAAGCTTTATAGATATAATGCCAGTAATCCATTCACTGTTGCTTCACTACAGTAAAACACCACTTACCCAAAGAAAACATGGTAAAGAGGTGGAAAGAAGGGACAACAAAAAGAGGAAATTCATTATTTGAATGGTGGTTGATAAATAAGAGTAATTTTTTTAAGGTCTGATTCAATAGAAGGGACTGAAAATGCTGGGGAGAGAGACCAACTTTTTCATTCCACCAACCAAAAGAAAACAAGAAGGAGGAAGAATGGATGCTATTACACACTTTAAATTAAGCAGGAGATTTAGAGAGAAACATGATCTTTAGCTCCATTGGCACAGAGCACAGAGTAAACTGTTCTTCAGCTTGTTCCACACCACCTGATTCATTGATCTTTCTGCTATTGCAGTGATAGAGCAGAGATAAAGGAAATATTTGCAAGAGGAAACAACATCAATCTCATTTGGTTTGCATTTCAAGATAGATCAGATTTGTCACATGCAGCATAGTTTCCTGAACCTGTTGATAAAGCTTTGGGATGTTTCAAGCACAGGCTAGAAGATGTCCCTGGAGAAGTTAGCAGAGGGAAGGAAAAACCCAGAGACACTTCAAAAATCAAGGTAGGATGCAGGGTCCCTTCAACAACTGGAGCAGGGCAAGTGCTGGGCAGAAATCTCTGCCCTTATTTCTGTCTTCTTGAGATGTTCACCTGTCGACTTTGCTTGCAAGTCATAGCTCAAAGTCTCACAGAATGATGAGGATGTGAGGATGTCTGGGGACCACAGGGTTTGGAAGATAAAGCCAGAGTAGTCTGGATATTGTTTTGGCCCCCCATAATACAAACACAAATTCCATTTGCACCATTTCAAACCGCCGTCCACCACCCCCCCCCAAAAAAATTATGAGACTCTCTGTAGTTCCTGTCATATCAGTTTACTTGTCTGGGATATTTTCCCACACGGTTTCCCTTTCTTTTTTCTCTTACTGCCTCACTGCCATAAGCCCCAGCAGCCCTCTCCATCAGGCATTGTTTTCTCCCCAAGTTATTTGTGTTATCTTCTCTCAGAAGACTCTGCAGAAGACCCTTAACACCAAAGTCACCCCATCTATATCCTGTGGTGATACCTGCTTGTGCTGGGAGTCTCCACCACATCTGCCACTCCAAGTGATATGCAACATCTCTCAAGGGTTCCATGGATGTCTTTTTGCACCGTTATGTGCATTTTGCTCTCTTGCTCAATTTTCTGGCACTGTCTGCCTAGGCTTCAAGCAGTGTTTGAGGACCCTGGCACCCAGGAGTAATCAGATGAGCCAGGACTTTGTCCATCCTTCAAATCACTGCATTGTGACATGGTTGCAGCTAACTCCTTCATAGCTGGCCACATCTGGTTTGCTAAGTGTGGAGTGTCCCATGGCAACTGGAAATGCATTTTTAACCTGTCATGTGGACCCGAGGAAGACTATGATTGGTAGCAAAGACACAAATCTAGTCTGGGGAAATGCAAAGAGCAACATCCTATTTGAGTTCAGCTAAAATCACAGTTCCTGAGATCTGCAGAGCCACAGATCCTGAGATGTGATGAGTGCTGAGATGGGAAAAGAAACACAGCTGACCTGGTGACCAGGACAACTTCACTATTCAGCTCACCACCTGTGTCAGCAGCAGTGTGTGAAGCATCATCCCAGCAACAAATTTCCCTCAACAACAGCAGCAGAAACAGAAGAAGAGTGGCTAGAGCAAACTTCTTGGAACACTTGTTCCTCATGCATTTTTTTAAAAAAGAAGAGGCTATAATCAGACCCAGAGGAAACAGAGCATAAATATCAGACTTCGTTTAGGCTGGGAAAATATAATTTATAATTGAAGATGGGCACCTTGTTGACAAGATATGACTTATTTTAACAGTGAGGTGAGCACATGGTCAACTTCTAATCTTTTGCAAGTTATTAAAACCAGCCAGTTCTCTTCCTGACTGTTTTGTTGGGGGAGTTTTATTTTTTTTCTAGTGCAATTTCTAAAAAAGCAACTGGGCTAACGTCAACTCAAGAAAATGATGCTTTTACTGGCAGTGATGTCTTGGAGCATCTTGGTAGCCGGAAATTTTTCTTTCTGTTCATACACTGCCGCTTGTCTCCACGCCAGCCCTACTAACCAAGCCTGTTCCCCTCTCCCATGGAAGAGTGGGAATCCTGTGACAGCTAGAAAGGAAGGAGAGAGCCCAGGGTTGACTTTGTGCCACCAGAACTGACCTGTGGCTTTTTTTTTCCAGGTGGGGTTTGCCACATCCTGCTGCCTTAGTATGGAGGCGTGTAGGATTTGTGCATGGCAGATACCAGCAGAGATTATCTCAGGACTGGTGCTTGTAAGCAGTTTTGGTGGCAAGATCCTACAAGTTTTCAGGGTGTGGTGTCCCTCCTGGTATCCTCAGGTTCTTTCATGGGACATGCTTGGGTGCATCGATGCTCTCAGATAAGCCAGCTCCCCGGAGTCAATCCCACTGAGGGTTAGCTCTCCCAAGGGCACCCTTTCCCACAAAACCAGCTTGGTCCCTCCAAGCTGGCTGTAGTTCTGTGGCTTCCTTCAGGGCCTGCATCAGGTTTGGTTGCTTCTGCTCCACACAGTCCTCCCACACTATTCCAACAGCAGATTTGGACGCTGTCCCCACAATATTCAAGGTATTCTGAAAGAAAGATAGCAGTGAAACAACAAATTCGGGGCTGTAGGGGAACCATCTAGAGACAGATATCTGAGTTCTACACATTGGGAATAGTCAGCTTGCTCTAGAGAAGAGAAGGGTCTGCATGGATCCAGACAGGGATCACTCCCTGGGAGAGATCCCTTTACTGGAGAGATGTAACTGAAGAAGGATCAGCACTCTGGTGTCATAGGGTAACAACCATCGGTTGACCCAAGTTTCTGCAGCCCACACACCAGAGATAGACATCTAACAACAGCAGCATCTGGGTGAATAATTTCTTCTGCTTCCATATAAGTCTGAAACTCATTGTCAGGAGACTTCCTATCCTTTCTGTGACAGGCCATTTTCTTTTAGCTAGCCATGGATAATACCTTTAACCACCTGGATAATACAACTGGCCCCATATCTCTGAGCAGCACGAATGCAGCCATCCTCCAGGCTTGGCTGCTGTGACATGGAGCTGGCCAACAAGTTGCCCTGGTCTGATTACAGGAGGGGAGACAATATTTCCTTGATGACCTCTCTCTGTCAGTCCCAGCCACATAAGAGCATGGACCATGAGGGGAGGCACAGCTTCAGTGGGAGATGGACATGGACACATCAGTGTCAAGCTGATGCCAAACCAAATAGCACTGCCATTGTCATGAGGCATGGTGCTACAAGATAGAGCCACAGGGCCTCCTACTTTAGGCACAGCACAGGGTAGTGGGGGCTTTCAGACCACATGCTCACTCCTTGATACTGTGCTGTATTTTTTGGACCACCTATGTCCCATAGAAGTGCTATTCTGAGGTCCTCAATAAAGAATTTGGAGCTGCTGTACACAAGCAAACTCCTCCAGATCCACTTCTGTTGCCAGGACAAGTCAATGAGAAACAGTTCCCCTACTAATTGTTAAATCATTTGGCCTTTAAAAAATATGTGTAATACAGCTATACACGTTCATTATCATGCATGATATAATTAAGAACATGTATCACTATTGCTTTCTTCTTTGCCATAGCGTACACATTACTTTTAAATTTATTATCCTTGTTACATTCTTATTCCAGTAACACATGCAAAATGTACTCTGCAACATTTGACATGCCACATCTTTCATATCCGTAGACATTTTCATTTTGAATCTCACAGTACGGTGCAGATCTGAAGTTACCTTGTCAGGAGCTGGCGTGCTGAAGAGAATGAACAGTAACCTGTGGCAGAGGAGCTGGCATATGCTTAGCAGAATCTACAAAGCTATTAAAGGACATGGGTTTGATCTGATTTTAATAAACAGATCCAGGAAGGTTGGACAGAATTGATGCTGCCCAGTAGAAGGGAGCCAGTAGTCCCCTTTCTTTTTTTTGGCCCATCCAAAATCTTTGTCCATAATGGCAGATGTCAGTGCAAAGAGGGGAAAACACACAATGCTGAAGGCAAAACTCTCCTCCAAGCAGGAAGTCACTCTGTTGAGATACTCTTCATGCATCCAGGGAAGAAGATTTGCAGTGATCCCTGGGATGCTTGCTTTGGTCTCTGATGCTTGCGGGAACTCCCTGGTGGGGTGGCCCAGGCAGGGCTGTGCCCTGGCTGGTGAGCCCAACACTCAGTTTGGTCCTGAGACACCCACTGTGGAGCTGGCCAAACTCTCTCAGAGGTTTGCACTGCTGCAAATTATCATGCAGATGCCAATGCATCCCTGGTACCAGGGCATATCTAAGCAGAAAAAGACAACACAGGCAATGTTCAGGTACCCCACTGGTTTACACAACTTCATTGCTTCTGAAATAAAAGAGAGCTTCACATCTAAGGAAAAGAAAGAAAAAACCATCCCACTGCCCTTTCTGGAAGGCATTTACATTATTTCCCATTCAAGCATTAAATTGAATTTATGCTTTCCCCCAAGGATGTGTTTGGTCATCCCACTGCTGTGCCACAGAGACACAACTGAGTTGTTGGGAAACCAAACGTAAGTGTTGTCCCTACTTCCCTCCCATATACCATTTTCCTGTTCAGCCCATTCTGCGTGGACTTGGAGTTTTGGGTTTGTAACTAGCTCAGCGTCCCTGATTCACTCCATGCCCTGGGAATCTGCAAGCTGACAGCTGTGGGACAGGCAGGGATGACTTCAGAAACAAGCACGTGTCTGCAAAGCCTGCAGAGGGGATCTTTTTGTGGAATTTACAGACTGTTTCATGTGTCAGTATGAGAGGAGCGTAATTACCAGCTGAGAAACTGCAGGAAATAAGCCAAGACTGAATGAGCGAAATGGAAAATAAAGAGAAGCGCAGAGGACACACACATTTTAAAACAATTACGGAGGTATGTATTCACATGCTTGTGGGAGCCTGGGAATACATAAGAGATCGTGACTGCAAAGGAATGAATTCACAGACCAGTCTATGGGGAGTATTTTTTCCCTGTGACTTCAAACTTCTCTCGGAGCTCACAGAGTTTTAGTCAGCTGGCATGCAATAGAGGTACGACTTCCCTAAGGAAACTCTTCCTCGACTTGCCCTGGAAAAGCTGCTGGGAGAGTCCGTGAGACAGAAGGCTGCAAGCAGAGGTGAATCCTGCTCCTCCTTCTCCTCCAGCCACAGAGCAGGTATGTGGAGATGCTTGCGGACCTGGGAGCATGCTGGAAAGTTGAGCTTTTGACTGCAGGAGAGATGGGGGCTCTGGAGACTTAGAGCTACAGCCTTTAAAAGTAACAGGGAGGAGGAAGATACTGTATAAATAAAATATACCGTGTTTATGGATAGGCTGAGGAACTGGCGAAACACAGTGTGTAAATGGCTCTATCCACACAGCTGTGTATTTAACCCATCAGGGACTTGCGCTGCAGCGAGTCAGATCCCTTGTGTTAAGGAGGCACCGATTAGTTCACAACAATGCAGCTGTCACACGCCAGGTTTGTTATTATTCTCTGCGTTTACAGTAGTGAAAGATGGGGACATGTCTGGGTATTTTTTCTTTCTTTACAGGACTTTAGTCTGTTCGTGAAATTGCTGCATTGTAGCGCTCTGAACCAGGGGTGCTGCAGAGATCAGCCTTGTACACTGATTAAATGCCACTCACCCAGCTCCCCGACACTGAATCTTGACACAGCCTTGGGCAAATCACACAGCCCCCGGGTAAAATGGGCAAAAAGGCTGTTTGGCTCCTCTGCTCTCCTTACTATCGGCACTGTCATTGAGCTCTCCCTGCTGGAGCACGAGGTGTGAGATGGCAGCATTACTGTGCTACTCCTAAGATCCTGGCAGCTTGAATGTCACCTTGGGTGAACAAGGACTTACTGAGAGGGTTTTGCTGCATCTGGATTGCTACCACAGGAATTAATGCTTTGATAGTATTTGGAACTGATAAAGTTTTAGAAAATCCTTATTTATATAAAAGTCACAGGTAAATTAATAAAGCCAAACCCTGTTGTATTTTGATAAAAGTCTATTTTTTATAAAAGTGCAAATATGTTTCCTTAAATAGAGTCAAAAGTTAGGTTTTCCACAACAGTAGAAATTTGTTTGTGGTTTTTTGCTTTTTTTTACTAAGATGCAATCATTTCAACTTTAAAATCAACTTATTACTCTAAAGTGCTGAAATCCCTTAATTTTCAGTGATAGAAATTCACAGCAAGTAATCTCTTTTTAAAGCAGGTATTTTCATTTCGGTGATTGTATCACTGCTTTACTTTTTACTAATATAATGATAGATGGATTCAAGGGGAGTATCACTATCATGAAATCAGATCTATTAGAAATAACTATTCTTACCTCATTTTTCCTCCTGTTGGATCACATAAGTTGAACAGATCTTTTCCCAGATGCTGATTCCACTATCAATGTAAATAAATTGCTGAATTAAAAGCCTGTTTTTCTCTCTTTTTGCTGCACTAAAATAATATGAGAAATTATTATGTTTTAATTCCAGAATTTGAGTTTTCCTGGGAACTGTGTTTTTCAGGGAGATAGTTTGTTTTCATGGTCAGATAGTTTCATCTGCAAATCATTTTTTGCTGATATAAGTGTTTTCATTTTCCCATCTCCTACTGTCCCTTCACCCAGCCCCTTCTCTCAGCAAGTCTCCAGCCTGGTGAATTTCATGCTATTGTCATTTTATTTTCTTTTTCCTTCCTGTAGAGAGAGAGGAGTAGGGGGGGAAAAATGTGACTAAAAGAGGGAATCTGGCTAAACCCCATGATTTCAGTCAATTGAAAATATTGATTTCTGGTGGGGAAATTCTGTTGGCTAAACACCTGATGCAGGTGCAAGTAGAGAGAGGACAGAGTGAGAAACAAGGAAGGCAATATCTTCAAAATACAGAAGAAAAACCATGTTGGGGTTAGAGGAGATGTAGGAGTCCTCATTTTGGTATGCAGACTTGACTTTGCTGTGATTTTAATGAAGCAAAGTCCTGAGCAGCAGAATCAGTGCATGCCCTTCCCTCCTGGTTTGGCATTTGTTTCTGCCCAGGCTCTTCTTCACAGTTCACCTGGCACAACTGTTTGGTCACTTGGTAAAACAGCTTGAGGAGCTGAACTGGGTTTTTAAAAAGCACAACCAACAAAATCTCTGCTATTTTTATCCCTGCAAATACAAACTTCCCAAAGTGCTCTGAACATCCATGTGTAGAAAATGCGAAGCTGCAGTCATCCTGGTCACTTGTTGCTCTTCATTACAGGCATGATATTAGTAGTCCATCTCTAAATTAAATCAAAATATCCTATTTTTAAAAAATATCTATTTTTTCTCATGGAGGCCCCAAATGTTTGAAGTTTATCTTGCAAAAGTGTCTGTGCATTACAAGTGCTATTGCACACTGCTGACAAGGCAAACTCTAAACGCAGAGTATCTGAAAGGAATTTAAACCTCTGGACACCACAGAAGTCCCCAGCTTCAACATAAGTCCCCTGCTCACCCCAAGGAGGTTGCAAATAGAGAGTTTGAGTCCAGGAAACATGCCAAAATCAGCACTGCAGCCAGCTCCAGACAAGGGAAGCTCAAGACACTATGTGTTTTTGGGAAGATGGTCAAAACCAGTCTGACAAGAGCCCGGTCATGGGAAGCCTGTCTGGGGTTGTGACAATCTCGCTGATGGACAGTTCTCTTGAGAACCTAACATATATTTTAGCGGATTTTTCTATCCATTGTACCTAATCATACCCTCCCCTGTTGTCTTCACAGCGTTTTCACAGCTAGACCAGCAACTTGGTCTTCAGGAAGGTGTCCCTAACCACAGCAGAGGGGTTGGAGCCAGAGGATCTTTAAGGTCCCTTCCAACCCAAGCCAGTCTGTGATTCTATGATTCCGTGATTTATGCCTCTCATTCCAGAGTGCATTGCAAAGCAATGAGGTGTTAAAAGTCCAGCTCTTTGGCATATTATTTCCACCATGGGAAAATTGCATTGCAACAGTTCAGGCTTGTGGCTCTGAGAGAAAGCAATGGGGAAAACTGTGTAAAGGTGGGCTTTCCAGCAGCAGTACTTAGTTAGCAGAGAGAAGGGAGGAAATCAGCAATTAGACAACTGTTTCAGCCCTAGAGGGCAGCACAAAGTAATAAATACAAACTCGAACTCACAAGCCATCTGAAATCATCTTCTGCATGACAGAAGAACTTCTATCAGGGTGGTGTCCTGTTGTGGCTTATAGCCTCAGCTTAATTTGTTGGATCTAAACAGAAATCATTTCCATTTGAGAGCTCTTTCCACGTGATGCCCAGCATGAGCATCTGGACTTCGTTGGGTGGTCTGGATATCATCTAGGCAGCACCTGGAACCACACAAACACATTAAATGCCTTGCATCTTCCTTTTTCCAAGAGGCTCAAAGGAATGCAAAGCTACACAGGTAGGTCATAGGCATAGTAGGCTCAGAGACGGGTTAATTTATTGCACTACTTATGTCCATCTCCATATTAGATGGCAATCAGGTGCCAGCTTTCACATGTATTGACCTCTGTGTTCCGTTTGAAATCTAACCATAATTGCTTTTACCTTCAGAACCATGAAAATGAACATCATCTTCTTGCTGGCAGTGGTGAACACAGGGACCTCTAACTATCATCCCATAGAGGGGACATCCTGTGAAATGGTAAGGAGGGATTCCAACTCAGGCCCCTTGGAACTGCAATGAGGCTGGGACACTCTTGTTACAGGCATTGTGCAAAGAGCCAAAGTCTCTGAAAAGGGAAATCCCCCAGGACCAGACTTTCTGTGGAGGCAGAAGTGTGATTTGCAGGCTTAGGGGATGGGGTAGTGGCACTTCTCAGGCTATGTCCTTTCTGTAGTGACAGCACATAAGAGGGGTGGAGGAGGGGTGAGGTGGGAAGAAGGGTCATTATCTCAGGGACTTTTTTCTAAAGGGGAGTTGGTTAAAAGTAATTTGACCTGATTTCCCTAAGACCATAGAGGGGTTCTGGTTCTGAGACAGAGAAAAGACTTAGACCTAAAATCAACTCCTTTCTATCAGGCCTAAGTTCTTTGTGTTTTAAATAAAGAATTTTCTGTGAAATATATCTATACCAGCCTTTTTGTAATAGCAGGGAGACTGACCTCCTCTGCCCTGACACAGCATTGCTGCCAGGGAAGTTGCACCTGACTTCTGCTGGAGGAAAAAGAAGTGACAAAGCCTCTTGCTCTAATAAAAAATTTTGTCCTTGGATTTTTGCAAGCACCTGGTACAATATTATAAATGTTATTCAGACTTGAACTTTCTCCCTTCCACATCAAAGTGTTTCTGACTGTAATAGGCTTTTAAAAATACCTTTTTCTCCCCCCTGAATATTGAAACTTCTTAACACAGATCTTCAAGAATTTCCAAAATAGGAAAAAACCCCCTATTTACTAGCTGTACACAACTCCCTTATGGGATTCGTTGCATTCCTACCCACCTGCTGTGTTGCTGCACTTCCTGAATTCCAAAGAAATTTAAACCTAGTTTATATAGAATGATCTTGGGAAGGCAACTGAGTAGCTCAGTTCATTGGCTGGAGAGGGAAGACTGATGAAGCTTGGGTCCTATGTAGCACAGTGATGTGAAGGCTGGGCAAGACACACAATAATCCAAGGAGATTTGTCCCATCCTAGTTTTTGGATGGGTCACAGACCCAACTGACTGCTGAGAAGTAAACACGGGCTGGTTTCCACCACTCCACCGTAAACTGGTTTCATCAAGCCGATGACCCAATGCTCTAAGCAGTTAACTGAGATAAATTTAGCTCTGACAGAAAGCTGCAGCCAATGCTGGGATGCTCATCTCAAATAAACAAACAGCTCAGCATTGCAGATGTCGATGCTGATCATGTTCCTCCACTGGATGTTTGCTCCAACGAAAGGCGTGCGTAAATCCAAACATCATTTAAAGAAAGAGCTACTGGATTAGCTGCTGGGTTCATTGAAGTCCTGCATTACTATTTTTCATCACAATCTCACTGTTTCACATGGTACTTTCCCTTACTGGTGTTCTAAAGGCGACACCTTTAGAACAGCAAGGGCTCAGAAATTAATACTTTCATCCCAAGTCCCCTGGAAGAGGCATGAGTCAGAAACTTGTGCCCATCTCTGACTCACCACTAGTGCTCCTGTCATTGAACAAGAACCTGAGAAGAGGTTTTAGGAAGCAAGCAATCCCTACCATACCTTTGACACTGCTGCACTGATTATACAAGTTGTGGCATATCTACTTGTTTGCAAGACAGTAAGGCACAGCTTAAATGTCAGGAGGTTCTTCCTAACTCATGTTGCCTTCCAAGGACCTGTTATCACAGGTCAGCTGATTTGGGGTACCTGAGCAAACTGTTGAGGTTTGATTCTGTAGCTGAGACTCCACGTGGGCAGCTCTTCTAGGAATCTTCCAGGAATGCACCACACAGGTGCAAGTCAGTGCCAAGTGGCTGCACCCCAGATTCTTTAGTTCAAATGTTCCTGAGTTGATAAAGGAGAATACGAGTGGAGGCTTGGATCCTGCTGCTTTTTTTGTAGGGCTCTTACAAACATGAATGACAACTTCCTCCCAGTGCTGAGCAGCAAAGAACTGAAACAAGAACCAAATGATGCTCAGCTTTTGAGATGTTGGATCATTTTTTTTGCCAGCAAATGAATGGGACCAGATACTGAAGGGACCAAATGCTCCTCACCCTGCAGTACTTCTTGACAATGGGTTTGAAATAAACTGAAGGCAGCACTGGCAAAAAAGATGAAATCAGAACATGAGAGTGGCAAAACCTCTCTCCAATCTCAGGCTGCCAACTCATTGGGCTAAGAGGTGGGAGGAGAGGAGATACACTCAAGAGATGCTCCATTCTACTGAGATGTGCTTTATCTATTCTTCCTGTTCCTGATAAGGATGAAATTCATGCAGTTTGAGCCTCAGGGGGGTAAAGAAGGTGCAGAAAATAAGAAATATGGTGAGGATCAAAATAGTGAAAAGGAATTATGGTTTTAAAAGAAATATGGGAGGGGAACTATTATAGGAGCAAATGGCACACAGTGGGAAGTATAGATTTTATCTGCCCCTTTTATCCCTGGGACGGTTCCATAGGTGCAGATTAAAGGCCAAGTCCTCCAAGATACATGGTAATCTGGGGCTGACCTCTCACCCACTGACCAGTGAAAAACAGCTGGCTGGCATTGACTGGAGTTGGATTGGAACTTTTCTAAGATACTTTCTCCCAGAAGGAGTGAAGGGGACTCTACACTTGTTTAGATTTGGCTCAAAGTGTCTGAAGAAACCTGGCATCTGCCTTAGGCTGCAAAGTACCTGCTACTTTTTCACTCTGGATATTTTTTTATCCTCCTGGCTTCTGCCTCTTACACAAACCAAATAAAAAAGACTTCCTTCTCGTGCCTTGGAGCTAAGCCCAAATCTAGGCATATTTTAGCTCAAAATGAGCAATTCTACTATGGCTTTGCAGGAAAGAAATAATGTCAGGGAGGGGCCAGAAAATTTCCTTCTTTCTCCATCATATTTTTAGTTGGGGGAGATTTAAGTGAATTGGAATGGGGAAAAAAGGGGTTTCAGGTTTTTTAGTCAATTTACTTGGGATTTTTGGGAAAGATATATTATAGGAATCATACATTTATGTGGGGCAGTCTGACTATATCTAGAGTTTGGATGAGCACTTGTACTTTTCTGACACATTTTTGTGTGGTGTCCAAAATTTAGATTATGCAAGAGATTCACAAAAGACTGACTAGTGCCACAATTCTCCAAAGGAGATGTGCCACTTCATTCACCTCAAAGTTCACATGAAATAGATGGGTTTTAATATTTTTTACTTTTAATATTTCTTTAATATCTGAAAAACTTTGTGTCATGGAATAGGGATCCTGCTTCTACACAAAAATTAATATTCGATTTTTTCCTTATTTCTTTACTTTCTGATCTTTCATTGTATGGCCCAAACACACAAATATATTAATGACAAGAACTTTTCTCCAGTAAATTAAATGCTGCCTGAGCCTTTCACATTCCACTTCCTCACACTCCTGTATGTTCTCCTTATTAACGAAATAGAGCTTGATATTTATGTAAGGATGCTCTTGTTCATGTTCCCAATCTTCCTTATGAACACACACTCCAAATTTGGCCTGGACATAACCTCAGTCCTAGCTGCAATTAAACAGATTTGCTTCTGGAAGATGGATTTGATTCTGACATTTGTTTTATTTTTCTATCTGCTGCTGAGAATTGGCCTGAAAAAGTATGACCCTCACTCTACCTCACAGTTTTTTTCTCTCTTAAGTGCTGGCTTTACAGAATTTGTCTTTTCCATGATGTGTCATGTGTGTTTTGTCAGAGCTGTTTCACAAGGTGCTCTCTTCATGCAAGAAGAAGGGGACTGTTACCTTAGCAAAAGGGTAAACATGGATAGTAAAAGCAGGAAGAGTTTTGAGATTTACATCAGAAATATTGCAGTTGTTGAATAACTCATTGTGGATAAAGGACTATTACTAAATTAAGCCATGGCTAAAGGAAAACATGATTGAATATCTGAGGGTGTGACTATGAGGGAGAGAGGTTTTGTGATGTAGGATCCTTATATGTTTTTCCAGCTCCTTGCTTTGGGACTCACTGCCAACAGAGTGAAGCTTTTTCAAGTACTGCTTACTCTTGCAAGCTGAGTTCAAAAAATCTAATGCAGAGATGAAAATGAGAAAATTAACCATCAGAAGAAAAATGAAGAAATGGTGCTTGATTGCAATGTAAGAAGGGTAAAGTCCTTCACTTGTGACTATTAAAAGAGTCCAGGAGAAAGGTACAAAAAGGAGAGCATTCAGTAGGTATCACACACAGATAAAACACATTTCTGTAAGTCAGAAATGCCTTTAAAATGAAAAGAGTGCTGTTACCTGCAGAGAGGTGTTAGGATTGTTGTTCTTGCTGTCTGACTGCTCAGATAAAGTGGTAAGAGCAATGTTTCAGGAGGAGGTTCTGCCTGGATCTTGAATGTTATTTTCCTGATATATATAATGCAAAAAAATGTCTTAAATCTGTCATGTGACAATCCCTTTTCTCTCGTTTTCTTGCAGGCAAACTCACAGGCATTTTGCCACAACAAAGACCTCCACCAAGTCCCTCACGAACTCCATCTGAATGTAAACAAAATAGATCTGTCTGGAAATCTGATTCAGAGCGTCCCTCAAACGCCATTATCGTTTTACACTTCCCTCCAGTACCTGGATTTAAGCTTCAACCAGATAGGCTTCATCACGTCTGGAGTGTTTGCACACTTGACGAGTTTGCTGGAAATAAATTTAGCCAATAATAATTTACATGAGCTGGCTCAGAATGGGACAGAGGGGATTGGTCTTTTGCCCAAGGTGGAAATAATGGACTTATCCCACAACAATCTCTACAACGGGATGGCTGAGTATTTCATTAATCAAGCTCCAAGACTGCGGTATCTTTCCTTGGCAGACAACAGTATTGTAATGATATCACACAAGATGTTTCAGGGATGTCCCAGCCTTGTGGAGTTAGATCTTCAGAGAAATATCATCATGGAAATAGAAGAAGGTGCTTTTGAGACTCTAGCAAACCTTTCTAAACTCAATCTCTCCACAAATTCAATTACGTGCATCTCTGATTTCAACCTCAGGCAGTTGGAGATACTTGACCTTAGCAGGAATAGCATTGAGACCTTCAGCATCACAAAGTCAAATGATGAATATAGCTTAAGATCTCTGGATCTTAGTGAAAACAAATTGCTTCACTTCCCAGTCTTCCCTTGGGTAAATAAGCTGGTAACTCTGAATTTATCAAATAATTTAATCCAGCTCACTGCTGAATCCCCTTACAATAAAATGGACTACATGGATAATGAATGGCTAGATGCTTCTTTTCATCTTCTTGATCAGAAGCGAAGTAAAAATATGAGCTCTCTTTATTTGTCCCAGCTTGTATATTTAGACTTAAGTTATAATGAAATCAAATCCATTCCAGATGGGTTCTTTGAGGCAATGTTGTCCCTTCACACCCTTAATCTCAGCAAAAACTGTCTTCAGGCATTTGCAGTAAGTTATGACAGTGCATTGATCTCCCTAACTGTGCTTGACTTGAGCTACAATGCTTTGCAGAACCTTCTCCTCGATGCTGGTGCTTTGCCAAATTTGAGGGAGTTTCATATTCAAAACAACAACCTACAGACCCTGCAATTTGACATCTTTTCCAGTCTTCCTAGCCTCAGATTTCTTAACCTACAGAGCAATAATATCAGCCTTTGCCACATGTACTCAGGATTAGCTAAGCAAAGACTTGCTGGGGAGGAATGTGGTTGTGTGTCATTTGTCAATTCTCCTGCTCTCCAGTACTTGTACCTAGCAGACAACATGCTGAACGTCCTACCAGCACACACCTTCTACAAGACTCCACTGCTTGTCTTGGACCTCTCCATGAACCCTGGACTGAAAATAGAACTTAAAGCACTAGCAGGACTGGAAAAGTCTCTGGAATACTTGCATTTACATGGCAATAGCCTGATAGATTTAAATATTGACTTGCCTTGTTTCAGTCACCTTAAACATTTAAATCTCTCTGAAAATCAGCTGAACTGGCTGCCTAAGTGGGGTAGTGGCTCTCCACTGGAAGTTCTAGACCTACGGAACAATAGGTTCAGTACATTACAGGACAGCAATATTTTAGCATTAGAAAATTCACTTAAAAACTTGTATCTCTCTGGGAACCCACTCAACTGCTGTGGAAACACCTGGCTTTCATCAATGATCCAGAACAAAAATGTCCATATCCCCAACGTGGAGCACTTAACGTGCCAGTACATTCAGAGCTTCCGGTATGGGGAAGAAATGTACATTGGAAACATTAGACCAGAAGACTGTGAAAAAGAGGATCTGAAGAAAATCAACATCCTCATTATATTAACATTTGTACTAGTTTTATCTGTGATCATCATTGGTGTGGGTTCATTTTTTTGCTTCCGAAGGAAAAACTTTAGCCATCAGTTTAAAGCATAGGAACACAAAATGCCTTGAAAACTGAAGAAATCAGATGCTATCCTGGCACTGTGTAGAAATGAAGGATAAAATTCTCATCTTTGAGTTTTAACTGTGGATTTTAAGATGGTTTTGAAGTGCCCCTGAATTGTCCCACTATAGTGGTCTGGGTTGCAGGGACTGGAAAAGGAAGGGGAATTTGCTTTGTTTTGCACTTGCTTCATTCACATGCAGATCTGCTCAAAAGATTACACAGTGTTGGAAGGCCAATTTAAAGTTCTGCTGGTTTTTTTTTTTTGAGGGATGTGTAATTTAAACCAGCTCAAAAGAAAAAGGCCTCTAAGGTCTTGAGACCTGAGACTTTCCATTAAGCTCAGATGATGCCTTCAGCCAATTAGAAAATCCTTTCTCAAAGTTATGTGCCCCCACAAGATGTTTTGATTTGGTCTGAGCTTTGCTTTTACCTAGCTGGTTATCTCCTCACCCTTCTTAAACTGAAATCATACAAAGATATGCCAGAGTAGGTCAAAACACAATTTTCACTCAGTGAAGTTGGTTGCAAATTCCCCTTGAGTTCTAAAACAATGAGAATTTAGCTAAAAACAAAACAAAACAAACCCAAATGGAAATTATAAGTAGTGTCCCTTGTGCTCCTGCCTACCATTTAGACAGCTGACCATGGAAACCATGGAAACCATGGTAGGAACCTCTTTGGATATCTCATTTTATTTATTAGGTTGCTGCTGCACTCACTGGGGCAAGACATGAGAGGAAGATGAGGTCGATTAGTTCTGGCATTTAGTACCCATGAGGGATATAAAAGAAATCTCTAGCATGAAACAACTGTTGATGTGTTATCCAGATCTGCTCAGAAGGTCACAGGTCCACAGTTTAACTAAAAGAGGAGAAATTTGCCTCTCATGTGCAATACATATTTAACTGGGTATAATGTGAAGAAATTAATCTCTGGGGTGAATACTTTGCAAAAGAAAAATCTTGGAGAATGAATTTCAACCAGCTAGAATTGGACTGAAATACTTACATTTCTAAGGAAGAGTGTGGGAAATTCACAGCGTACAGTTGCACTCCAATACAGAAGAATAATATATCTATTTTTAAAGGTCATGAAAGGTTAGACTGCAAAAAGATACCGTTGCGAGATGATACACAGGAAATCTAGTCCTGTGCCATTATTCAGATCAGAGGTTCACTGTGTCACCCTAAAAATAGATTATAGTCTAGAGGGTGGGCTGTAAGAAAAGTTATGTAGATCCTCATTCTGTGATGAGTCTAACACAGCTAACATGCTACATTGCTAAAAGTTGACACTGACATATGCTTTGTTCTGTACCCTGACAGAAAATTCACCCTTTATAAAATGAAGAAAAGGTCACCAACAGTTGGAGCCTGACCTGCTAATGGGGTGCAATGGCTTCAAAAGTAACCATATCAGGTCTTCTGTTAATGTCACAAACTGTACAGTAAGGCATACAGAAATAGAGGTCAAATCAAAACCTGTCCAGGTGAATAACTCAGAGTCAAATTGCTGCTTCATTTCTGTTTCTTCAAGCTAGTGAATGTAAAAATTAACACACTACAAAAAGGTGTATAATTCTATTTTTAAAGCAGCTATGTAAGAAACTGACTGGTAGATTTCACTGTGGAATTTTATATAATAAAAAAACATATTTGAATTTTGTAAAAAGCACAGGGTTGTGAATATATTAAATCACCAGTTTGAAATGTTCCACAGATAAAAAGAAAAGCCTTCCTCTTTTTCCTGTGGTGTTCAGACTCCACCTTAGATCTTCACCTTCTGGTCCTGAAGAAGAGACAGCTGTTCCATATCTTTGAGTGCAACCAATGGAGAGCAAGAAGATCTACTGAAGATGTAGGCAAAAATTTGGAATAGGTTTTTCAGAGAACTTGTGGATGACCCACCCCTGGAAATGCCCATGGACAGGTTAGATGGTGCTTTGAGCAACCTGGTCTAGCAGAAAGTGTCTCTCCCCATGGCAACAGGGTTGGAACTGGATGGTCTTGAAAATCCTTTCCAACCCAAACCATTCTGTGACTCTGTGATTCTGCAAATTTGCACAAACCCTCAGCAGCAATGAAGCCTGATTTAACATCTAAAAAAGCCCATGCTTGAGCCAGTCATCAGCTCAAGCCTTATTCAAGTGGGGAAATAAAGTCTAGTCTTTAGTCTCTAGTCTAGTAGATTGCACAAGCAGCAATCCCAAGAACTAGTTGGAAGTCCAATGTTGAAGTTGCTGAGCTTTTCCCTTGGTATGAAGGCAAGCTGAGCTGTGTGCCCAGACACAGATTAATCTGCCCACACTGAGTTAATGGTTTTTGTGTCAAGCATGACAATCTCCTTCTCAGAGCCAGTATTAACTTGACTAGCATGGCTGGAATTAGTTAATAACCTGATGACAGAGTCAAACCCAATTGATTAATAGTTTTCACACAGCTTTTGTTTGGCTCTCCCAAAAGGAAGTCCTTGTTATTACTAAACATCTGGCACTAATTAGATTTCCGTTGACTTCTCTAGGAGCAAAACCAGTTTTCTCAAGAATAAGCCTCAGGAGTAAAATGCAACATGGCTTGTTTGGATTTTTCTGTTAGCAGTACAATCAACCAAGAAGTGACATGACCCTGATCCAGCCAATTCTATTATTCTGGATGGGGTGAGGAGCAAAAGGAGAAAAAAAAAATCGTTAAGAAAATAGCAGAGAGGAAAAACAGGGAGAAACGTGAGCCCTGCGTTATATTATGCATCAAAATAGGGAGTTTGTAGCTGGCAGCCCCAGCTCTTGCCTCTTCTGTCTGTTACTGTCTTCAAGAAGCTCAAATGCCAAATGATGATCTTGCATCAAACGTAGATGTTACTCGCACATTACACATCTTCCCACCAGTCAGCTTCATTTTCCTAATAGGTTGGAGGCATGGTTTAATAAAGAAGAAAATTAACCCTTTCCCAGCTGACACCAGGAAAGTAGGCATCATACATACTGTTTTAACTGGAATTTTGCAAGCAAGAATTTACACACTCATTTACTGATTTTTTATAAAGTCCTTGCAACAAACTTGCAACCAGGTCTTGAGCACTTACAGGAATGGGGCAACCTGTTCCAGTGTTTCACCACCCTCTGAGTAAAGAATTTCTACATAACATCTAATCTAAACGTGCTTGGCATCAGGTAGATATAAATACTCTAAACATTAGGAGTGCTAGAAAAACTAGAAACAGAAAGAGACCCTAAATGCTCAGCAAGTCATGACTCAGGTTAGCTATCCATGGAAAATAAGTTTCAGTTTCCAGAAGCATTGGTTTTTTTTCTCCAAAGTACCCTCTTTTTTCTGCAAATTACTCTGTATCCTAACAGAGTACCGGGCCTCTATCTACAAACTTCCCTGCAGGGGCTCTACTCAGCCCTAAACTAGCCACAGTCGGTTACAATACAACACAGTAATGCCTCCTAATATTTTGGGAGCCCAAAGCATTTGCTTTCCTATTCCATCTAATCCCCATGTCATTCAATACCCTCTTACTTTCCTGGGGAGAAAAAAACCGACACAAAACTTGGATCCCCTGTATCTCCATGAGAAGGAAGAAAGGTGTCCTCTAGCCATATTAGTTTCCATAAACAATTACCTATTCTGTTTGTGCACATATGTGCAAAGGCACAGACACACAAGGCTAGATTAAGAAATAGATCATTTCAGGACTAGCCTTGCTTAGCCTAAATTAGAGCAGCCTGTGCTAAACAATCATTTGTAGTAACAAATAGCCTGTGGTGTTGCTGTTTGTGGATTCCTATTTCATGTCTGTCCACGTGAAATAGTTTGATCAAGATTTTTAAAAGTGATCATTGATTCATTTCAAACACTTAAATTTGCAGCCTGCGTCCTGCCAACCCTGAAACAAGTCACATTTTCCTGAAAATTGTGTTCCATTTCCTCTCAAAACCAAGGCTCTGTAGTATGTCTTATACAAGCCCCAAGAAAAAAACATTAGATTGTCCAGATGTATATACAATTATTTCACTTAGGACTTTCTAATGATAGGTTCTGCTCTGCCAGAGTTGTTTGGAGCATCTGAAGATCTGAAAAACAGCAATGTCAACATCTTCTCTGCCCTGTAGTCTGCCCTCAGAAGGACTATGTTAACTCTCACTCTCATCCTCAGCTATTGTGGGTAAATTTGAGTGAAAAAAGGAAAAACAGACACAAGAAAAGAGCAAAAATCAAGTGTAGTGTCTTCAGCTTCCTGTCAATGCTGCAACTATGCAGCCAGAGCAGATTTTGGTCCCACGGGTCCTGGATTGGTGATGGTCCAAATAGATTTTGCCAAGAAAAAAGAGGAATGAGAGGAGTTTAGAGCCATGAAAGTGCTCAGAGTGAGTAATAGGAAAAGGAGAAAACAAAGTGCAGGTGTAATTCCCTCTGAGAAGCGAAGAAATGAAAGTACTTTAGAGGAACAGGCAGTGGTAGGTATTTGCCCACATCTCCCCAAGAGTTTAAAGAAGATCTGTGAAGCTTCACCCAATCTCTTGTAGAGGAAGGGTGAGAAGAGAGCCTAGGAGACAGATAATGTAAGAGAAATAAAGGATGATAGAAGAAGTGAAATATGGAGGGGAAATGAAGTAGAGAAGAGAGTTTGAGTACAATTCATGTCTACATGAAGGGGAATGGAGAAGTGTAACTGGAAACTGAAGAGCATCAAATAGAAAGGGTTAAAAAAACCTTTGCAAAGAGGCAGTCAGAGATGAGCTGTGCAGAGCAGGAGGAGACACAGGTACCTTGGTTAGACAACATGCTGGCTACTTACAAGTGTGTGGTGCATGAAAACAGAGGAGACCATCAGTTCATGCAGGGTGGCCTGAAGTGTAAAGTAATCAGGGAAATAGGATAAAGCTGAAATAGGAGGAAAAAGAGACAGAAGAATTTTCTGAGGAGGGCCTGCCAGACTGTGTATCACTCTTTCAAAAGGAAAGACATTTGGAGGCTGATGCAACATGATACTAATGAAAGTTTTGGCAAAAATGAGGGAACAGTCTTGCAACACTGGGAGAGTCACTTTTCTCCCAAGCTGTTGTTCATGGCAGTTCTGCTGCATTGCAGAGCCAAGCTGGTTTCCCAGATTTCCTCCTCCTGTCCATGTCTAACAGTCATTCCACCAAAGACACGTTTGGGAGACACATGGGATGCTTTATTGCAGCCTTCCAATACTTAGAAACATAAAAAAAAGAGAGCATCTTTTAAAATGGGCTTTTTAAACAGGACATGGAGGAAGAGTTTTAAACTAAAAGAGGGGAGATTTAGATTAGATATGAGGAAGAAATTCTTTACTGTGAGGGGAATGAGGTACTGGCACAAGCTGCCAAGAAGCTGTAGATGCCCCATCCATGAGAGCCAGATTGTAAAGGACTTTGAGCAAACTGGTCCTAGTGGGTGGCATCCCTGCCTGTGTCAGGGGGATTGGAGCTAGATAATCTTTAAAATCTTTTCCAGCCCAAAACATTCTGTAATTCTATGATTTTCCAATTCATAAGCAGTATACTTTGTGAGGAAACATTCTGGGAAGTGACTACAGAGGAGATTCCTCTCTGCTGTGCCTAACTGTACCAGAAAATGGAGGGAAGAAGGGAGTCCAGGGTGCCAGAGACAAGACCAGAGAAGGACTCAATTTTCAGGAAGGAGATCCAATGAAGAGAAGAAAGTCTGGAACAGATGAGGTGATCAGAAGAGGAGTAAGAATAGCTAAACCAGGATTTTGGAATACAAATCACAGAATCACAGAATGGTTCAGGCTGTAAGTGACCTTTGCAGATAGTCTAGTCCAACCACCCTGCTAGAGCAGATTCACCTAGAATATTTCCAGAGAAGGAGACTAGATGGGCAGTTACAAGGAAAACAGCATCATCTCCTCCCAGAAGGTTTCATTTGAAGGACAAGATACAACCACTGCAAGTTGCAACTGCAGAAGATCCCACTAAACATAAGGAAAAAATCCTTAATAATGAGAGAGGCTGAGCTCTGGAAAATCCTTGTAGGTTTTCAAAACTCCTCAGGGCAAAGCCCTGAACAACAAATTCTGACAGTAAAGTTGGCCCTGCTTTTACCAGGCAGCTGGACTGGGTTTTCCAGAGACTCCTTCCAATTTGAATTATTCTCCAAATCTTTGCAAAACAGATAGGGGTCACGCGCTTAGGTGAGGAACAGATAGCAGAGAAACTTTGAAGCCACAGAGCCTGCAAGCAGTATCTTGCAGTACAGTTCCCTGTACTGATGAAAGGGATTTGACAGTAGAAGTGTCCAGAGATGGCAAAAGTGATTGATGATGTCACATGTGGGCAGAGCCGGTCAGATTGCTGAAGCCCGAGTTCACATCATGAGTTCACATCACCTTTCCTTTTTTTCCATTTCATATTTTATTTTAATTTCATTTTATTTGTAGCTAAAACTTAAAATTAATATTTTCAAATTTTTCCATGAAAGTTCTGAAATGTGTCCTTTGTAAGGCCAGAGCTCCATTTTGAATTCAGATATTCCTACTGCAGCAAGCACATTCCTATGTAATAAAATAAAGTAATGATTACAACATTGTTTACTTTTTCTATCTTTGTTCAAGGGTAGATGAGGAAATGTTTCTATCAGCTAATCCTAAATAACATACCTCCCAGCTATCACTAAAACAAAACAAAGCAAAATAAAACAAAACAAAGTAAAAAAATATATTAGGCTGTTGAAACTACGTAATTTTTTTCATAGTTCTACACTCCGACTAGTGCTGGGACACCGGAAGAGCATAAAATAAAATAATGGTAGTAAACTTATGAAATTCCAGAAGAAACCTATCAAGTAAGATTTTAGTTTAAAAATGTTTTTTATAGTAAGACTTCCTTCCATTATAAGTACTCATATTGTAATTTGTGCTTTTCTTATAATATTTACAAGCTTTATGACTCCACTGCCTTTCACTTTAAAATGTTACAAAAAATTCTGGCAAGAGTAGTAGATTGAGGAATTTTAAACCTCCAGCTTCATTAATTGTTGTTTACCCTCGGAAAAATCTTCTTGTAACAGACTTTAGCATATGTTTCTTGCTGTACATATGTGATTCAAGACCATATGTTTCCTCTAATCTGCCCCTTGTGTTTCACCAGAGACATCAGGCAAGTTATTGCACTGTTGAACTGGACCAAACACGCCTTCATCGAGCTGTTTGGAGAGAATGATGCTCAGTTAGGTGAGGTTTCAGGTGCTTTAATTACCTCTCTAGATATTTTTAGTCCAAAATATAAATCTTTACTGTCCTTTTACAGTTGCTGATTCTTCCATCTGTGTAAAGTCTGCAGAAGACTGTGTTTAATGTAGAAATTACCTATGAATTTCACAGTATGTCCATTGGCATATTCAGAAATGCCACAGAGAGCACAAAACCATTTATAACTGTGCAAGCCCCAACAGGGCTGTCATGTTGAGAATCCCTGTACCACATCTCCTAAGTGGGTAAACTTTGCCAAAGCGTCAGTGTTGGGAAAATCTCCGTACAAAGTGCAGTTGGAAATAGACCTGCCATGATAAATCCATGCCTAGATACCACACCAGTTCTCCTCCCTACCCTGATGGCTATTTTCTATTCCCCAAGTGATGCCTTCCTTGGCAGTCCTTGGGGAACCCTATCTGGAGCCTATCAATTTATCCTCATTTTTTGCTCCATTTATAGAATGTTATGCTCCTTACTGGGCATTTAAATAATCTCTGGAGAACTGAACACAACAAATTGGCCACTGGGACTGCAGAAGCAAAGGGGAAGAGCCTGGACAAGACTGTTGGGAAGTACCATCCTCCCATATTTCCTGATGTATTCCTTAAAGCAATTTCCTTCCTGCAGGGAACACGGAGCCATGGTGTGCCATACTCTGTGTGGTGCTCTGAACATGAGGCTGTGTGAGAGAAGGGAAAGAAAAGTCACCACAGCTTTCAGTCACCGTGTTTCTTGTGGAAGGCCTATGGATGTGAACCACCAGTGGTCAGCTCTGTCTCTCTCTATAGCCCAGATTTTGAGGCACTTAAGTCCCTGAGGAAGGATAAAATGAAGGTGCCACCATAAAGGAATATGACTTCAGCACACCCCAGGGTATCTGAAAGGCAACGATTTGTAAGTATCCAGTCAAGCTCGCTGTTGGATAAGAAGTCAGAATTAATTCAATAAACAGAGGCTCCAAGTATTTTGCCTTAACTGGTTGATATGCTAAACCTGATCTCTGAAGTGTTATGTCGGCTTACTCTCTTAAAAAGTTACAAAAACTAGAAATCAGAATAAACTTTCATCAAAGAAGATTTTGCACAGCTCCCTGCCTGTGAACACCCAATGTCATGTTGTCCTCTTTGTTTACTTTTCCTGCCTCCTGCTTCCTTAGACTTCTCATAAGGAAGCTTTCCAGCAGATCCAATAAAAGTGCAATGACATCACGTATTTGTGCACCAGAGAATGTGTCACTCCATTTGGTTTGCCTCATGTACTTCCAACTACTTTTCAGTAGCCCTCTGGATTCACTCACACAAAGCATTTTGAGATTTTTCCTACCAGAGTACCCAAACTGATACACATTTAAAGAAATAGCTTACTGGAGCAATGCTTTCAGCATCTCATCAACCAAAGGGTGTTTTTTCCTTACTGCTTCTTCTTTCACAAGTTGCTTGTTGCAATTCTGGTCTTGTGCAAGAGTTGTTACGGGAATGAAGTCTTATCTCAAAGAAAGATCTTGCTTTGTTTGGATTAAATAAAATAAGCAGATCTTCCTATCTTTCCTCTTCCAATACTAATAAAAAAGGTTTTATTCAATTAATAAAGCCTAAAATACATGCCTAGGACATAGCTAAGTTTTCTATACAAACATCCAAACCTTTCTTGCTTTTCCACTGCAGTGTTTCAGACATCCTACAAGTTGGAAATAATCCACAATATGCTATCCACATTGGGAAGTCATGAAATTTATTTTTCTATTTAAACCAGTGCAGTTTTTGAAGATACCTCAACTATAAATGAATGAGGTCAAGTTACAATCTGTTCACCAGCCAAGACCTCACAGCTCTCTACACCTCTCTTTGCTTGTGAAGAAGTTTAAAACATTTTCGTGTTTTACTTGACAAATGGGACAGGCTAAGACTATCTCCAGTATCATTAATATCCTGACTAGGGATAATTTATTAGGACACAACTCCATGGCAGCTGCTCCTATCTGCCTTGTGCTGTCTTGCTTTGCAGAGCTCTCATGTTTGCTCCTCAAGAGCCATGGTCTCAAGGATAACGTTACAAAATCTGGCAAAGTTTTCCAGCCAGGCATTGTGAGAGAGTTCAGAGAGGATCCAGGAGCAACGGGGAAAGGTGTGAAAAACAGGACCTTTACAAAAATGTTGTGGGAGCTAGTTCACAGAGGAAGGGAGAGAATTAAAGCATATAAACAGAAAGGGAAAATCTGAACCAGAGGGGAAGCAGGAAGAAACACACAGAAAATATAAGTCAAATGCTGGGTGGATTTTTACATTCTCACTGGTGGCACAGATGTAAATGTATGTTGGTATCAATCCTGAACCTTGGGAACACAGCGGAGTCTGCCTCCTGGAAGAGGCTTTTTGCTTTTGGGGAAAGGAGTAGATGCATTCCCATCAGTTTGGACTTAGATATGTTGAAATGTAAACTATTCAGAATTTCTAAGACAATTCTAATTATCTTCGATGGCTCTCATACTAGCCTGAGTACCTAAATCCTGTCCCAGAACAATTAAAACAACATATCCAGGTTCCTGACTGGGGGAAACCCTTTGGTAGGATAGCTTCAGTCACACCAGTGAAAGCACTGCTGCCATTGGTGCCCACTTTTTGTTTTACCAACAACATGTATGGGACAGCTGATGACAGCAGGTGATGCTCATCAGGTTCCATGTACCCACCAACTTTTTGTACTGTGCTCAGATGACAACCAAGGTGAAAGCTGCTGACACCAAGGGGAAAAACCTCATCAAAAGTGAGGCTTTGTACAAAATACTCGTTCTTTTAATGTATGTATTGCTTTTTCTTTCCCAGCTGTTCTGTTTACTCCATCCTGAACACTGACCTCCTCTCCCTCTTCACTGGACTTCTCCCATCTGTTTCAGGCCATCTGTCTCAAACAGAACATAAATTCAACAAAATTTAAACCCAAGCTGAACTTTTGAACTGTATCATATTTGAGTGTGCCGGAAATTAGGTCAGGGGAATTCATGCACCCATATTTCACCAGGAAGTGAGGCCTCTCTTCCTTGCTTATTATTTCTAGAACATTTAAATTTTTAGAAATAATATTGACTAGAAGCAAAACTACTCTAATTGGGACAGTCTTTTCGTTGTGTCAAAATATTACAGCACCAGTCAAGTCTGTGCTGTAAAGGGTGCAGGCAAACATGAATTGTGGGCTGGCACTGTGTCAACAATGCAGCTGTTCTCAAAAACTTCTAACCAAGGGAAAATGGTGCCTAGTCTTGGCTGCTCATAGTGTAGGCATAAAAACACCACCACAGCCCTATTAAAAAGGTAGAAGGTCAAATCCTCATGGGAATTTCTTTTCCCTATTGTAATATGTTCTGAACCTCTTGATTCCTACAATGTAAGGGTTCAGATCACCAAACATAGCTGAAAGCATTTTTTCGTCCAACATGTCATGGAGTGTGTTATTTGTAGCAAATGTAAAGGACTTAAAAGCAGCAGTGACAACTTACAAACCTGTGAAGTTCCTTTCAGATTTTTCCTCAGAACCTACATAAAATTCACTTATAAATCAGTGTGCTTTTTGAACCTAGGTAGAGAAAAAGGAACATTTTAATTCGATTCTTCAAGTGAGAACCTGTCCATATTACAGTCCCACTGACTGCAGGAATCAGGACTGTCCTGTGTTTCAAAACATGTCTGAAAATCTTCCCATCAAACAAAAATGGTTGGAGAGGAGCATGACCTGGTTCCTCTCACAGATGGGGAGGACCTGAATAAGTGTTTCCAAGGACACAGAGAAACTGCTCAAGGTAACTCCATTTGAAGCATCCATGTACAGTAAATATTAGCTTGCACACTGTTCTCACCCTGCAGTGTGTATCAGTAGCTCACACACTATATTTGTGACAAAATGCATTTTGCATTGGCCAAGGGTGAAATTGTGCACGAGGCGTGGTCACTGCACTGATCTCAATGCATCTTTCCTGAGTTTTTTTGTAACAGTCATTCCCCATGTCTCTGGATCTCCTGGAATAGAAGCTAAACTTGAGGCTTTCAGTTTAGCAACCAGACCAACAATCTGCTACTCCTCCAAAGCTCAGCGGAATGAGGCTTCCCAGTATTTTTCTGTCTTCCACATGGTCACCTTCTTAGGTTGGGAAGCTTTCTTAGGTTGGGAAAGCACACATGTGGCTGCCAGAAGAAAGCTGGATCCTAGGATGCTGTGAGAGAAAGCACCTTTCCATTGTCTAGCAATACCTATGTAACACTGGCTTTTGGATACAGCCGTAGGGAATAAGTCCTGCTCTCCCCAGACCCCCGCACCTCTGGTGGTACTGTTTTCCTTTCGTGCAGTAACATGTGTCATAAATCATGTCTTTATAACTCAACATTGTATCAGGCTATGAGTACATTCCTCCATGAAGGAAACAGCCGCTTGAGAAGGGTTGCTCCAGACAAATGCTGTGCCAGAGAAAATGCTTCTGGGGAAAAGGCACTGGACAACCCCTGCCAGCAGCTCCCCTTGGCCCCTCCGAGGGTACCCTGCAGGGATGGGTACAGACAGCTGTGTGTCTGCTCTACCCTGGTGCTGAGCTGGTCAGCCTCACGCCAGCTGTTTGGGATCTGGATGGCTTCGTGTACCTGAGCTCACAGCTTCCACCAAGGAGCTTTCATGGGCACAGCTCCAGGCAGGGACAGCTCGTCCCTACCACGTCTCTACACATAGAAGCCCAAAGTGGAGTCGAAGGCTGAAGAGGCAGGAGGTGATGAAGCTGTCCTACAGCACTCCATTAAATCAGGAATTAGCTATGCAGCCCCTTGGTCCCCTCGGGCTGGCAGCAATGACTCAGTAGCCAGATAGACTGCTCTGATGTCCAGTGCTGCTTTTATCCTGCATAAGGACCTGCCTCAGAGAGGGCAGCACAATGTGCTAGCATGCCTCACAACATGTGGTTTGCAAAATGGTCCAAAGATTGCTGCTAACATCACAAACCCAGGGCAGCTGGACTGATGGGCAGCTGGGATGTGAGGGATGAGGACTTGCTATGTATCACTCCTGATTAGTCAACACAAGCAGCCCCATTTCCCTTTGGGGCTCTGGAAAAAGCTGTGGTACTTGCAGGATAGTAATGCTCCAGAGAAAGCTATTATTGATGCCTGGGATGAAGAAGCAAGCAACTAGTTTTGCAGCCTAAGGACGGTGTTAGGTGCAGTCTATTCTTTCCCACTGAGGGAGAGTGAGCCAGGCCTCCAGAGGATTTTGTTTTCTCTGCAATATTGTGGTTACACTCCAGCAAAGCACAGAGATAGATGAGACAAGCTTAAGCAGTCCCAGGGTGCAGACCACAGCTTTTTGCTCTCTGTGTACTGGAGAGGGAACACAGGCTGGGAGGGGTGAAAAGGGGCCATAGAGCAGCACAGAAGAGGTTTTTTTTGGCTGATTCAGCAATGTAACTCAAGCAGAATCTTTGGCTGCCTACTGCTGACTGGGATGATTAACAAATAAGTAGTTCCCTGATTATCGGCTTCAGAAGTGATAGTCAATTTAACAAGACAAATATTACATTTTTCTCACAGTGGGAGGATTGTCCCTATTGGAGTGGCCTGGAAAATGCCCAAATGGGCATGAGAAATTGGCTGGAGTGCAGGCAAAGACTATGTAAAGTAGGAGACTCTCTTTTCTTGGGGTAGTTTTCAGTCTTCAGCCTCTACTTGAAAAATTCCAGGTCGTGCAGACTGGCATGCATATGGACATAGGGCAGAGGACATTTTGTTTATTCTTTTCCCTGTTGTCACCATTTTTTTTCTCTACCCATTTATTGGCAGTGATTGCAAGGCAAACTAAGCATCCTTCCTTCTGGAATAGCTTCCCTTCTCTTGTGTTCTCACTCCCTGGTCAGGTGGCTCTCACTGCAGAGATAGAGGGATCTCTGTTCTTAATTTTTCCCATCAATTCTGGCTTGAATAACAGATCACATTAATTTTATTGCTGGGAGGGCAGAGGTCCAGAGGAAACCAAGTACCTGCCATCACTGTGGAAGAGTAGAAATCAACAACTAATCCAGATTTTTTCATTTATTTACAGATTTAATTATTAGTGTCTGAATATCTAAGCCCCTTTCTCTTAAGGTTGCCCAAACCATCACACTCCTATGTCACTACTGGGCTCTTGTAGGGTATTGAAGCTGAGCCTTGGAGGAGTTAATTGAGTGTAGCAGTGTAGGTGGAAACTAAATGTTGAAGCTGTGAGTCACAGTCAATTTCTCATTTCCCTGTATTGTTTGTACTGCTTGTACTGTTTTCAGACCTTCAGTTTCTAAAAACTGGCAGCTTTAGCCAGGCCAGTAGAAATAAACAGCTATCTATAATTAACATCAGAGAAATAAATATTCTGAAGACTAACCAATACATCTAACTAGCAGTTACCTGACATCCCGAGTTGGAGAGGTTCTACTTGTTGGAGAGCTTGTTTTCATGGTAAGGTTAACTGATGGCATAACCAAAAAAGGGCCATGTGGGGTTTTGGTTGGCAGAGGGTGGCAAGAGTCCAGCCAGGGCACCAATGCCAAGTCAGACAGGAAATCTGAGAACCCATTGAGGAAGCTAAAGGAGCACAAAGGGAACTCCAAATTCAAACCAGACAATAGAACACTATTGATGCAGAAGGGGGAAGAATAGTGTTTGTACATACACTGTACTTGCTTAAAATCTCTGAAGGCTCTCATGTTGATAAGGCACAAAAGTATGTCATAGAATATCTTGAGTTGAAAGAGACCTTAAAGGCAATCTAGCTTCAACACTTTCCACTAGATTAAGTTGTTCAAAGCCTCATCCAACCTGTTCTTAAATGCTTCCAGGGATTAACCAGACACAGCTTCTCTGAGAGACACATGCCAGTGCCTCACCACCTTCATAGGAAAGAATTTCTTCTTAATTTTCAATCTAAACCTTCCCTCTTTCATTACGAGGTCATTTTCCCTTGTCCTGTCACTCTACACCTTTGTCAAATGTCCCTCTCCAGCTCTCTTGCAGCTCCTTTAGGAACAGGAAGGAGCTCTAAGGTATCCCCAGAACCTTCCTTTTTTGAGGCTGAAAAACTCCAGCTTATCTTTCTAGCAGAGGTGCTCCAGCCCTCTGAACATCTTCCTATCCTCCTCTGGACTTGCTTCAGCATGTCCACGTCCTTGTGTTGGGAACCCCAGAGCTGGATGCAGCTCTCCAGGTGGGGTCTCATGAGGGCAGAGCAGAGGGCAGAATCCTCTCCCTTGCCTTACTGGCCACACTGCTTCGGATGCAGACCAGGATGTGCCTGGCTTTCTGGGCTGTGAATGCATATTGCTGGCTTCTTGTTCATCAGTGTCACCAAATCCTTCTGCTCAGGGCTGCTCTCAATCCATTCTCCACCTAGCCTCTGTCTGTGCTATGGAATTGTCCCCACCCAAGACCAGGACCTTGCACCTGTCTTTGTTGAACTTCACAAAACTCACAAAATCCACCTCGTCAGTCTGACCAGGTCCCTTTGGTTGACATCCCTTTCCTCCAGTGTGTTGACAAGCTGCTATGGGGATGGGGGAACAGATGGATATTTTTTGCCCATTTCACCTCAGATAGAAAATTAGTTTCAAAATATTTCAAAAGCTGATCAGCTTGAACTCCAACTGGAACAGTTGGAACAACCACGGTTATTGTATAGGAGGTTTTTTAACATAACACCCTATACCATTGAATTGCATATGCTCTTTGTTAGCATTTGCATGTGGGTAAAATATCAGTTTGTGAGAGGTTACCATGGAGATGAGGAGAATCACAGCCTCAGTCCTACTGACTTCACCCAATGTGCCAACATGATCCCAGAACCACTTATGTGGCTTCATATATGTGTCATTCAGTAAAATCAAGGAATAGTCATTGTGCATTATCCTACTCAGCTGGGAGAAGAGGAAGAAAAATTAAGCTTTGGTTACACAGCTTGCCATGGGGCAGCCTGACTCAGGGATCTCGATCTCATGCCAAAGAAAGGCACAGGGAGGCAGACTCAGGATCTTGATGCCCAGCTCTCAACTCCAAGCATGAATCCAGACTGGAGAAGAAGGATGATCCTGAAGAAGAGCTCTCTGAAGGAGGCTTATGAAAGAAAAACAGGTTTCTGTGTCCCAAATAATATTTAAACCTTGGAGTTCTACTTGGGTTCCAGAGGCACTTAACCCACGAACCTCTTAACCATGTGTAAGGGTGTCCTGGGGTACAATGCAAAAATGTGTATTCTATCACCATCTGTTGAAATGTGGGAGGGGTGGTGATCCTTATTTCTGTGGGAGATATCCTCTGCTGATGTGCCATCTGATAAGATCGGGGGATGATCATCGTTATCTATTCACAACCCATCCTTCCTCCAGAAGATATATTCTGTTAATGGGCCATTAAGTCCTATTGTGTGACTGATAAGATTACATCATCCCATTGGGTGATGCCCCAGCCAGGGGCAGGAGCCAAGCCTTTCCTACCTAGATAAAAAACTGGGGTTTGGAACGTGAAGGCAGCCCTTTCCACTGGATCCCAGAGGAAAGTCGGACCTTTCCACATAATCGCTGGATCTTCAGAGGAAAACTGCACCTTCTACAGGAGCACTGCTTCAACTGAACCACATCTGTCATCCAGGAGGACTGCAGCCACCATTTATACGGACTGCTACCAACACCCTGACTGACAGGGTGTCAGGTTGTATTTCTGACTGTGTCGGTGGTTGTTTCTTTTATATTATTGCATGTATTTTATTTTTTCTCTTTTCTCCTATTAAATTATATTACTGACTTGGAGTCTCGCACTGATTTTGCTTTCAAACCAACACAAAGGGTCAGTCTGAAGTTCCCCTCGATTTTGCCTCCCGAATGTTACAAGGAGACCTCAAGGACCCCACCCAGGCTGATTCTGGACACCTGGCCTGGCCAAGATGGATGCTTGTCAGGTGACTGTGTGCTGGTGTATTGTGTTCACTGGACTGTGCTGTTGTGGCACCAACCAGAGATTGTGTTGTACCAACTGGAGACTGCATGTACTGCCCGACTGTACGTGTCTCCTGCAGCACCACACAATGGTCCATAAATCTTCCCACCTCTTGGCCAGAGGCCACTCGCTTTGGAGAAGGACTATAAAAGAGTGACCCTCTGGGAAAGACCCTTTGAGATCTATCCACTGATGAAGACTCGTCTATCGGATGAGCCGTGAGGACGCCCGTCTCGTCTGTTGGTAGCTATTTTCCCATCCCCTTCTTTTTCTTTGTCTCTCCCTATACTTTGTTTCCTATATCTCTCCCCTCTATCGCAACTGAGCTGTTGGCATTTAATGAAAATGCATTGCTGCTGTTGAATAAACTGATTTTGTCCCCTGCATTTTGCCTGTTCGCACCTTTGAGATCAAACGAACCATCACGACCCCCGCTCTGTATTAATAGTGGATCGTGACACCATTCCTAACTGATAGGAAGAGATTGAGATGCTGCCTGTGTCCTCCATCCAACTCAGCACAGGGAATGGCACAGAGCACTGAGGGCACATCCAAAACTTGGAATGGGGCTCCCTTCACTAGAAGTGACTTGGAGACATCTGAACCATTGTTCTCTATTCCAAGGAATTCCCTTTCCCTGGGATTGATATTGAGCTGTTCCTAATCTTCCATTTCATGAATGGCACATAATCCTCACTTTGGTTTCTACTGATTTCTGATCTAAATAGATCAGATTGTACAGTTAACTCAACTGTTTTATTTGACCACCTCAACAGAAAATGGCTTAAAATTTTCATTTCAAGCTGATATAACTTACCTGTTTCTACTTTGGTAATTTGAACCAGCAATATGTGTGATGGGATTAATCTTTATCGACCACAGCTTTACCAGCTCTATTCTAGAAAGAAGCAGTCACCCTTTAGAGTAGCACAGTCTTAGCCAGACCCAGGAATTATTGGTTTGCTAGTAAGTTGCAACTTATGTCTTTCATTTTCAGGGGAAGAAAAAGTCACTCCAAATTTATAGCAGAAAACAATTTTGCAGTAGTCTCAACGAGATACAAAGCAGATGCCTTCAAGAAATATAAGCAGAGCAGAGCTAGTTGATGCCTCTGTCGTGCAGACTTTGATCCATATTTCAAAGACTGAACTGAGAGTGGATTTGTGCTTCCAAACTTGATTTGTGCTTCTTCCATACAGGAGATATCCAAAACATTGCATTTGGGTTTGTTTTCTTATAAACAATATAAAACCCATACATATTCTTCCTTATAAGCTCTTCTCTTTTCTCCTATTGTCTGTGCTTGGAAATGTTTGTTCTCAGTTTTGACTCCTAGCATATATTTTCCTGAATGAATTCAGGTTTATTGCATTCTAGTTTTGGTATTCCAGTCTCAAAATGTGCCATTTTTTGCTTGAAGTATCTCATTTACTTCTAAAGCACTGCTTGAGATTTGAAGAAGACATGAGACTCACCTAAGCTCAAGTGCAACTGGTTGAGCACATGCAAAGCACCAAGAGTCAGTCTTAAAAGGATTCAGTATAAATCATTGCACCACTGGTACTGGAGAATGTGTTCAGTCTCAGCATTTCCAGAACATATAGACACTGTTCTGAAACCAAGAGGTATTACAAACTTGTGTCTGGGCTTCAACAGAAAATGGGAAATTATCAGGAAACAGTTATTGGAAAAATTAATTTGGTTCTCAAAATGATACTATCCATTACAGCAATGTGTTGTGTTGTGCTGGGAAAAACATCCAAAAGGAAAAAAAATTCACAGATCATTAACAGCAAAAATAATGGTGCAATGATTCTGGTAATTAGAAAAATAACCAACCATAATAAAGTGGAGTATGATCAAAGGACTCTTATATTAGAAAAATATGCAGATTACAAAGGGAGGCTGATAATGATATGTAGGAACTGGATAATAATACTGAACAATCGGTCATCTGAAATTGTGTTTTAGACACATAAGCAATTCCCTTATTTACATATGGTTGTCCTCTTATTCCTTTCCAAAATATTTACTTTCTTATGCACTTGGCATAGTTAGTGACATAACCAGCACTCCAAAGAGCCTTTCAAACACAGAATTCAGCTTACCCAAGTAGTCCCTTTAAGTGCCCATTAAAGCTGTGATATGACAGCAGCAGCATTTACAATCCTGAGAGTCAAGATAATATCCTGGTGTACACTGCAAATGAAAGAAAACTCTTCCTGTTGCCATCAGAGTGGAGTGTTGAATTTTTAAGATGCATTTTATCCATCAGGCTCTGATGGAAAAATAATAATAGCAGGCAGAAGAGACCTGGTCATTAGGTCTTCCCATTTTCTCTCTACCTTTGGAAGAATTTTTATGTCACTTTTGAATTCAATTTAACCATTTAAGGAAATCTGATCTTAGCTTGTCACTGGCAGATATTTTTCCCTACATATAGGTAATCTCTTCTACCTAAACTACACGGGGTCACATTGTTTAGAAACATATTCTAAGTCTTTATTTTGGTAAAGAATAATTTCTCTTTTACTTTCCTTTTTTTAAAAAAATAAAATTTTAAACTAATTAAGTCTGGAATCTGATCACTTTCAGGGTCATCTTATGAAAATCTTTTTTCAGATATGGAGTCTGATTTTTGTTCTGATAATGGTCAGATTTAATCCCATCTCACTCCATCCTGCTTAAAGCTGGGTAGATATTTTGAGGTGTTGGTCTATAATCAAGAGAGAGACAGAGATACCTCCAATGGAGTCACATCACTAAGAAATAGTTTAACGTATTTTGGGGCAGAAAGGATGCTCTCTAGAGATTCTTTTCTCTCTCTGTGGCCAATAGTAGGACAACTTAAGGCAGGTACATAATTTTTCAGAAGCTGAAATGAAGAGTCAGATACAAAGAACCATCAGTTATTGAGGGATTATCCATCTGTGCATGTCTTTTCTACTGAACTAGACACAGCACTTGGTCTTTCCCTTTCATTAGTAACAACTCAGACAAACTTCTCCAAAGGAAGGTCCAGCCTGGTTCACCCAAGGAGACTGAATGGGGGCTCAGGTAACTTCTTCCAGACCTTCCCAGTCTATAATATTGTATGGAATAAAGATCAATTTCTGGATCAGAGTCCTCTACAATCAGTCTCTGAAAGTGCCTCTTTCTCTCCAGCAGCAAAAAAAGGTGAGCTCAGACACAAATGCCACCATCAAATATGTTTATATTTCATCTGGCAAATCCCACCATTACCATTCAAATAGCACATCTTGTGCAATTTAGTCTCAAATATTTACAGTTTTGATCTTGCAGCTGGGTATCTCCTACTTTCTAGCAAAGGACAAAGACTTCCAAAGACATTGCAATACATACAATATTTATTCAAAGTAAAGTCTCTCTGATATCTGTTATTGAGTGATAATGTGAGAGGTTGAAGAGCAACCTCACAGCTTATATTTCAGCGCAATTTCTGGTTGTCTAGAGACCAGATGTTTAAGCAAGAAAATGATTAGTACTGAGTAGGTAGAAGGTTTGAGGACAGGATGATAATGTAGAAGAAAAGATTACACACTTTCCAGAATCTTACATGACTATAAATCAGTTGGATTCTTCAAGCTGCACCAGGAGAGAAATTCCATGTATGCCTTCCATCAAAACAAAAATTCATAACAGTGAGAATAGTTACTACCTGGCTTTGACATACAGTATTCAATAAACTAGTGGGATGAAAGCAATTTTATTTTAATTTTAAGGTAGAAGGAATTTAAAAATCAATTGAAAATCACCATCTACCATATTTTTACAATGAAGTTGAATAGATAAACAAGGGCAACACAGAAAAGTCAAAGCAATTCATAGAATTAGTCTTTAGAGAAGGCAAAGATTTTTTTACTGTATGTATGGAAAAGGAATTATAACCCTGACCCATTCACCAAAATACCAAAGCAGGGATTAATACAGTAAACTACTTCCCTCTCTGTCCTTCACAACATTATGCTAAATGGACCTCTTGAAAAGGAAGAGGGACAAAATAGATCAGTCTCATCAGAAAATGGGTGACCACAGTTTCAGGTGCATGGTACCTCTTGGGTTACAAATCCCTGCCACATCTAGAAAGAGCACTTCAGCAGAGTTCAAGAAGAAATGTAGCCCTTATTCCACCTGATTTCTACATCTCATGAAATTATCTTTACACTACATGCTGGTAACCTAACATATTTTTCTAACAAGTTCAAAACCAAAAGTAGTGGTAAAACTCTGGCATCAAGTTCTAATTTGAATGTCACAAAAGTTTTTCCCAATGTCTGAACTTTGTACACTTCTTCCTCATTCTGGACATTTTGGACCCAGTTTTAAATGTAGAATGAGGGCTCAAGCCCTCAGATTGTGACCTCTTGCCACAGCAGCAACAATATTATTGCACAATGGCAAAATGATATGATGAGTTTTTCATCGAGACTGATTTATGAGGCAATAGTTTATTTTCCTTCAAAGACAAGAAAGATATAAACAGGATCTAAACTTTCTTCCTGCAATAATTTACTTATGTTCTGCACTTCATTTATCAGAGTGAGCTAATTGACATCAGACAGTCATGCACACAAAGCTAAATAAGTGCATGAATACCACAACTAGCATAGAGGGTCAAACCCTAAATGAAAGCCCTTAGGCAAACAGTTATATATATTCAAGTGGGTGGTTAGGGAATTAGAGCTTGTCAGCTGAGCTCTGGTTCTTGGCTTGTGCGTGTTCTTGATGTGCAAGAGCACAGCTGCCCTGTGACACGAGTGGTGCAGGAGAGATTTAAGCCCCAGCATCTCCCAGGGCAGTTGATGTGCACCAAGAGTGGGAACATGCACAGTGATGACAGCTCAACAGCGAGCAGCATCTCAGTAAAGGTCAGCACAGATGTGCTGCCAAACTTCTGAGCCATCCTTCTCCAAACCCACTTTTCAAAGGTCACCACTGCAAGTGATGGGAGGATTTGTGCGGGGGATGAGGAGTGTGTTTCTATTTTATCTCAAGAAGTTGCCCAAATCTTGCTGTTAGCTTTGGGAAAGGACCCGTAGATCCCTTGAAAAATAAATCTTTATTTTATCTCAACATTGCCTCTTTGAGCAAGACTCAAAAGATTTGCACAGCTGAAGTGATTACTGAAATTCCTCTGAAGCATTTACTCAGAGTGAACCCTTGACTAGCACGAAAAATTTTTAAAGAATATGTAAAACTTTTTTCTTGATAAATGACTTTTTGTTGAGTCTCTGCTGACCTAAATTTGAGAAATGCCATGCAAACTAACATATTTTAGCGTTGAGTGTATTATAGAAATGTGTCAGCTTGTCTGGGTCTTCTTCATCTATGGAGGCAAAACCAATTCTTCAGAAACAAAAGCAAGACATGAGTTTTATTTAACAAGCCACCAGGCAGAAGAAGGATGACAGTGTTACTCAGAGCTTTGTTGATAGAGAGGTGTACGTGCTGAAAGAGAGGCTCTTTGTGCCTTCCTACAAAAGGCCTGAAAGGACATAAAACAATAAACAAGCTTGACAGCACTCAGGCACAATAAACAAGGTCTGACAGTGTGCTGACTAAACCTGAGCTGTGTGAATTACAATCGCTCATTTGTTAGAAACACAGAGGTGCACTCAGTGGGAGGAAACAAAAAATAATTTTTGGCACCATCAGGGAACACTAGTCTGTGTGATAGGAGCAGTCTCATAACATATCTTTTTTTAAAAAACGCTTTGCAAAGGACAGGAGTTTTGAAAAGAGAGATTGCTCCAAAACACTCATCATTGATCCTGGGAAGGACCTACCTTGGTCTGAACTGCACAAGAGGATGTGACACTCTAAGAATCACATAAAACTGAACTGTTCAGTTCTGCTGCCCCCGCCATGAGAAGGACATGGACCTTCTGAAGTGAGTTCCGAGGAGGACATGAAGAAGATCAGAGGGCTAGAGCACCTCTGCTATAGAAATAGGCTGAGAGAGTTGGGATTGTTCAGCCTGGAGAAGGCTCCACGGAGACCCTAGAGTCCCTATGAGTAGCTATAGAGGCTCCAAAGCAGTGGAGTGGGGTTTTTGACAAGGACATGGAGTGACAGGACAAGGGGCATCAGCTTCAGACTGACAGAGGAACGTTTAGATTAGGCGTTAAGAAGGAACTCTTTCCTATGAGGTTGGTGAGGCACTGGCACATGTCTCTCATAGAAGCTGTGTCTGTTTTGTCCCTGGGAGTGTTTAAGACCAGGTTGGATGGGGCTTTGAGCAACCTGGTCTAGTGGATGTCATGCCTACCAAAAGCAAGGGTCTTGGAACTATATCATCTTTCATGCCCCTCTTAACTCAAGCCATTCTGTGGTTCTGATTCTGTGATTATGTACTGCAGGAACTGAAATAACAACATTATTATTATCAATCATTTTAAGCACCATGCAAAATCATTTTGTTCACCTCTGAACTTATCCCAGATTTTGACAGAATTTTCCAAAAAGCTTCAGTGGGAAGGTTTAGGAAAGGTGAGGAATGTAATGTAATCTAAACCTACCCTCCTTCAGGTTAAGACCATTTCCCCTTGTCCCATCACTATTTGCCCTTGCGAAAAGTTTCTCGTCAGCCTTCTTGAAAGTCCCTTTTAGGTACTGGAAGACACTCAAAGGTCTTGTCCAGCTGCCTCTGCTGTCCTAGCAGGCACGGTAGCTGCTGGAGTGGCACTGGAAACCCTGGCTCTGGCAGGCGTCCTTGCTGCCTCTGCTGCTGCGGTGTTCAGCAGCTGCAGCACAGCCCCAGGAGATGCGGCAGGACGAAAACTGCTGCTGCATTTTCCCTTGCCCTCGGCTCCGCCCGGTGCAGCCACTAGATGGGGCGAGGCACTCGCATAACAAGCTCCGTGTACCGCGATGTTCCCTTACGGACCCCCAGGGCAGCTCCAAAGCCGAGCACGTCTTGCTCCCGAGAAAACATCCCGGCAGAACGCAGTGCGGACCTTCACTCTTCACTGCAGCCTGTGAACTGCTCCACCCGCTCTGGGGCTTTGTGCTCTCCTTCCCACCTCGGTGTATATAGCACTAATTACTCGTGTCAGATTCCAGCTCCAAAACTGAAAATGTCCAGCGACTGCTCCCACAGAAAAGCTGCCAGGCCAGAAAGCTGTTGCATGCTTTTTTATTTTCTTCACACAGGCTGTAAACCACACCAGAAACAGTGGGGCATGCACTTTCCTTCTCACTTAAATGTGCAATCCTGTTTTTTTTTCAATAGCCAGCAACTAAGCTTGGAAATGGTAAACATTCACGGATTGCTCCCACACAAAAGTGCCAGGACAGAAAATTCTTGCTGTCTTTCATTCTCCTATTGCAGGCTGTAATCTGCTCTACCAGCACAGGCTAAGAGCCCGGGTGAACTCACCCAGTACCACGAGTCATTTGAAACTGAAAAAATGTGATTGTGCACTTAAATCAGGAAGGAAAGTGCATGACTCCAGTGTCAGTGCTGCAGTATGTAGGATGCACAGGGAAAGAGCAGGCTACAGCAGGAAAGTAAAGGCAGCAATACCTTTCTGATCTGTCACCTCTTGTTTTGGAGTCATCGCCAGGTGTTTTGAGTATCTGGCCTTATTTGGTGTGATGATGCATTTAGCTGGCTAGGCAATTTCATATTCCCATCTGGATGCACTGTTGAAAGGCTATATGGGGAAGGACATGGCCAGGAACAGCTGTTCTGTCACCTTTTGTGTTGGAGCAGTCACCAGGCCTTTTCGGTTTTGGAGTTCTATCTCTGTTGAAGTCAGAGAGTGTGATTGCACACTTAGCTGGCCAGGCAAGCATTTAGTGTTGGCGCTGCTGCTGAAAAGCTACAGGCGAAAAAGCAAAAGCCAATACGACTTTTCTGGCACCTTTCCATGGGAGTACTCACTGGATATTTTCAATTTTGTATCTTTATTTGGGGAGACTTGCAGAGTGTCATGGTGCATTTAGGTTCCTCATCTTGACTTTGTAGCCTTTCAACAGGCTCAGGTGATAGTGTTGATTAGGTGTTAAAGAGAGACCTCTGGTTTGGGTGGGACTAGAAAAGTCAATAGCAATAGCTCTCAGGGCTGACCGTTTGTGTAAGCCTTAGCTGGCAGCTGGCCTTTTTCTTGCTGGCCATGGTCACCTCCGTGGTTAGGTGTTAGAGTGGAGGCAGACCTCTGGTTTTGTGGCTTTGGATGGGAATGCCAAGGAAAACTGAGGCTTTTGGCCTTGGCGGTTCTGCGTGCATTTAGTTTATCTTTGCTTGTCTGCATTTTTACCACACCCATGGCCACCACTCCCGATTCCTGACAACCCCAGGATGGCTGGGGACGTTTCAAGAGCCGTGCATGATTACTTATTAATTACTAGGTAGTCATCCAGAGACTATATTCCCAAGCTGATACCATTCCTGCGCACCTTGTTAGTGTGGTTCACTAGGTCTGGAGAAGACTTTACTGCAGAATCCTCTCCAAACCAGCTCTGCTTTGGTCTGTGGTTGGAGGACCTCATTCCCAGCTGTTCAAGAGAGTCCTGAGCTATGTAGCTGGACTTGTTCTTGTATTCACTCAGGAACAGTTTTTTCTTCTTCTGTTTTATCTGAACTAGGGTCAGAAGGCTGCAACACAGCAATGTGATTCAGGATTTTAATAAGTATACATCTGGCATTAACAGGAGCATGTAGAAATACCCTCCTTGCACTGCAGCACCAGCACCCAGAAAAATTGGTTTTAGACTGGAAGGTGACATAGGCCACTTCTTGGTATAGTCAATCTTTCCTTAAGCTCAAAGTGGTTCAAAGCATTTGCTTTTAGAATTGATTGAAGTGTATTCACTGCTTTGAGAGAAAGATCATTTGCTCCTTTCAGCTTCAGGCTCACAGAAAATTTGAGCAATTACTAATATAAGTGAAGGGAATGAGTCTTGGTTGTACAATTAAAGGCACTTTTAGTAAAAGTAAAGATGCATTTTAAAAATGCAGGTTTGGGCCACACCTACACTTATTCTCTTATTCCACTTGTTGCTGCAAAGCTTTGACATGTTTCTTGGCAACAAAAATGTAAAGCCTCTACTTAGTTATTATGCTGCCTCCAGAGACGTGGTCTTCTTCAGTGTAAGGGCTCCCCATGTTCAGTCATGCAATTACATGTGAGGATCTCTAGGAACACTGAATACAAATTGTATATCAAAGCATTTCTTTGTTAATTTATGCAACTTTTTTTTTTTTTTTTGGCTCTGTGGCCTTATTTTTAGGAACTTAGCAGCTAGGAGGGCTTATAAATTTCCAAGATTTACATTGGCAAATAGAGAGACTGGGACACCGGTGCTTCTGCTCATTTTCGCTTCCTCCTAGGAAAAGACTGGAATAATGAATTTACATAGAAGTCTGCAAACAATGTAACATGTTTTCAAGTTCTGATCATGTCTTCAACATCCCTTCTACTGAAATGTCTTCCCTAATCAGATAGAAGACAGAGCCCTCTTCTTGTGTTTGAGTCCTTAAGTGTGTCTTTTAAAGGACATGGTGCAGAAGAGTGTTAAGGAGGGCAGAATCTGTCAGCCAACAAAGTGAAGTTCCTGGTGCAGCTCGTAGTGAGGCTGAGGATGCTATTCCTAGTCGGCACATTGCACACACACACACACACACCATAGATACACATAAATGCCTGGCCACCACATAGATCTTCTACACAGACACACAGATCACTCCCATGATCCCAAATGGCATCAACAGCTGCCAGGGCTTTGTACCACCAAAAGTGATTCTCACAGAAAATGCAAGGTCCTTAAGGGAATGACCTACAGTGTGATCTTACTCGTTGGAAAAAGTGAGATGGACACACGAAGTGATTCAATCTGCAGAGTCTTTGGTCCCTGGTCACTGGACGAATGACTGGCTCTTCGGAAAAATGAGGAGGAATATAAAAGACTTATTTGTGCTGCCTGAAGAGTCACTCTTAAAGCCTTCTCCAGCATTCTTTTGCCTGTAAATTAGTTAGATCAAGTGCTGCCCCTTGAAGAATAACAGCAGACAACAAGCAGGTGCATGTGACTTGAAACTGCATGTGGCAGTTGTTTCACATCACCAGAAGAAAGCCTTTGTTAGATTAAATAACATCCCTGAAAAATGCTTTGTACTAAAAGGAAATCTAGGAGTTGAGACGCCTGTCTTGGAGCCTTGCATTGTTTAAAAGACTGGAAAAGTGAGGTCTTAACATACAAAGAGGGATCACCTCACTTTATACAAGATCTCTTCTGTCTTTGAACTACTAGTTCTCCTGAACAACTGGCAGCACATAAGACCATGTAAACTAGTTCTCAGGTTATCCATAATATGATCTGGTCTTTGTAGTGTTTACAGTTTGAAGTTTCTTGATCAAGATGCCTGGTTACCTGCATGGCATAGTCCCCTTGTCTTTTGGTTTCTGTGGACCTTGCAGCTGGGGAGCAGTTGCCCACAGTTCTTGTTCCAACTCAATTCTAGCTGATGCTCTAGGGTGAGCAGATCTTGCCTGGCACGTGGACCAACTACAGATCTTGTGAAATATCTATTGGCAAGGATCACAGGATCATTAAGGCTGGAAAACACTTCTGAGATCATCGAGTCCAACCTCTGAATGTCCAGTACTTTGTCAAATAGAGCATGGCATAAAGTGCCACGTCAAATTGTTTCTGGAATACCTCCAGGGATGGTGACTCCACCACTTTCCTGAACAGTACATTCCAATGTTTAACAACCCTTTCCATAAAGAAATTCCTCCTGATGTCCACCCTGAATCTTCCCTGGCACAACTTGGGGCCATTTCCTCTCATCCCATTTCTGGTTGCTTGGGAGAGGGGATCAAGCCCACCTGGCCACAACTTTCTCTCAGGCAGCTGTAGAGAGTGAGGAGGTCTCCTGTGAGCCTCGTTTGCTCCAGGCTGAACAACCCCAGCTCTCTCAGCCACTCCTTTTAGGACTTACCCTGCAGACCCTTGACCAGCTCCATTGCCCTTCTCTGGGCATGGCTCAGCACCCCAGTGTCCTTCCTGAACTGAGGGGCCCAGAACTGGGTTGACTCAAAGAAGCAAAAGCAGCAATGTTTTTTGGGGTATCAGTTTCAGTTCCCTAAGATTGCAAACTCTTGCTTTGACTGGTAGAGTTTGGATGCTTCTGAAAGGGTAAAACCAGAGGATTCCATGAAATGGGAGGGGTTTGAGTGGACTAGTGTGGGGGCTCATGTATTGCTCTCTTTAAAAAACAAAAAGATATAAAACCCAGATGAGGTCTTTTAAGTACAAGGAGTAGGAGATTATTCAGAACCTCAGTCTGGAGGGAACTGGTTCATTTTCTTTGTATCAGAGCACACAAGTTGAGGTGATGACATTTCAAAAAGGAAGCTCTCAAATAGGTTTCTTTATTTTAACTCCATTACTGTCTGGATGCTTTAAAGCCTGGTGAGTCAGCCTGCCCATGTTGACCTAAAGCACAGAACAATATGAATAAGGGAGCAAGGAAAACAGTGAAGACAGGAAAGATTTTCTACTGAAGTAAAAATTACTTTTACTCTTTAAAAGACTCACTGTCACACATTTTTGTCTTTTGTGATAAAATAAAATACATGTTCATGATTTCTTACGACAAAGGTCTGTAACAATCAAATCTTAGCGTTGAATATGTCACTCTTTTTCAAGATTTTGAGCTAATTCAGAATGTTAGCAAAATAATTACTGTATTAAAATTGTCATCTTCACAGATTTTTGGGTATTTTGTTTTATGATAAATTACTTTTTTATGTCAAGCTATTAATTTAAATGTAGTAATATTAATTAATAATTAGATTAATTATTAACTAATAAGTAACAATAGTGATTGTTTGCACTGCTCCTGCACTCTGCTTGATCTCATCTATTCTTCTCATTACATGGTCCTGTGGATTCTCTGACAAGCTTCCTATTTCTGTTGTTTCTGTAGAAAGACTGATGACTGATTTTGATTGTCTTTGCTGGTCTTTTTTAAATATTTCTTTTTCTTAGCCTGGCCTGCTATGTTTACACTCTACTATTTCCATCATTTAGATACAGCAAGAATGTCTGTATGCATTTCATTAGTTTATAGATAAAGAAAATTGTTTGGTATTCCAAGTGTTTCCTGACATACTGGGCTGTAATACTTGATTTTTCAGAAGCAGAACTAAAACATATTCAGTAAATATGGTGTTGAAAACTTAGCAGTTAATTTACTAACAGTCTATCTGCAAAAAAGACCTTTCAGGTACTGTATAGTTTCTGTTTTGCTCTTCTCAACAGAACAGTGTTACAATGTTTAACATTACCCGATCTTTATTACTACAGAAAATGAGCAATATCAGAAAAATGTTCCATCCGTTCAGCACGAAATGATACAGAATACTCTACCAATCACACTGTGGCTTCTTGCCAGTGAACATTCTGAGAAATACTTTCACTTGCAAACCTAAAAGCTTGCAGAAAAGGATATGCCTTGGAAAAAATAGAAGGCTGTGTGGGCAAATTTATCCAAAGTATGTAAACTTTAAGACATGTACAACCTTTTTCAGAGATATGTTGGCTTTTTAAAACAAGATGTTTCATCACAGTGCATTTGATGAATGTGTTGTGGGAAAGCATATATCAGATTATAATTTCCTGAGAAAATCACATCTTAGTAAATAGCCTGGGACTGTTATGAGAGTGTTTGCCTAAATCAAGTGGGAGCTGGGGCTCCCATATCCACCTCTAGCAGGTAAAGAAATCAGACAATGAAACAGGTATTATAATGTGTGGGGTGTGGTGGATTGCCTGCACGTCATCTCAGGTGAAGTTAGGACTTAGAAAGTACTTACAGTCCTTGCTATGCAGTGTTAAGCAAATATAAAGTGAAGCCATAGTGCAGAAACAAGTAATTATATATTACTCACTCGTCTGGAAAATCCAAGGCTTCACTGCTAAAAGCTGCTCATGTTTCTCATTAACTTCCTGCTGATTCTCTGACAAAAATGGGAAACAGGCATGAATTAGATCCTTACTGACCAAGAATTTGAATGTCTCAGCTCCACATTCAGACTATGCAGCATTCTGCATGCCAGATGGATATTGTTCAACTGCTTTATTTTCTAATTTGTGACTGTATCTAGTGCCTAGATTCTGCATATGCAGATATGCTGGGCATTTTGGGAATATTTGTGTAGGAATGTTTGTGTAGGCGTATTTGACAGGGCCTACATAAGCTAATTGGGGTATTGTATGTGTCTAGTCACAGGCTCACAGAATGCTCTGTTACAGCAGTGTACATACTAAACACTGAAATACTCACAGAAAATGAGTAGATTCAGCTTTGGTTGAAAAACTTCACATTGCCCAGCCTGTATGTGTGCCCAGTTGGAAAAAGAAAAGAAGGCAAGTGCATTTAGTCTGATAAAATGGATTGACAAATTCAATTTTATTTGAAAGAAAATTAACTTGTGAAAAAGATCTTTTCAATGCAACTCAAATCACCACTTTGACTCATCTAGAAAAAAATGGAGGGGGGGGAAATATGTGTATATAAAATTGCTTAATAACAGAGAGCTAATGCAGTAACTTTCTGAAGTCTGTACAGAGTGACTTGAAGACATGTTTATTTTCTGCTGTCCAAAAAGCATGTGACAGGATTCTACTTTGAAAATCAAGCATACATCTGTATTTACATTGCTTTGGTCTTGAAATTGACACTGTTCCTCATTTCATCAAATTTCTAGCCAAACTATGATATCCAGTTACATCTTTTGTTATGCCAATACAAAGTGAGTCCACAGACTGGTTTAAGAGTTCCAGTATCAAGGAACTTTCTGTGTGTCTTTCTTAGTGTGAGGTTCATTGTCTCTTCACCTTAAATCCTGATAGCCGTGCTTCTAGATTTATCCTCTCTGGCTCCTAGTTTCTTAATCATAAAACTGAAAATTTCTTCTTTTTCTCTTCCTACCAAAGACTTCCTCCTTGCACTGGGATCTTAAGAATTTTATGCCTGTCTTGGTACTGATGTGTTCTTATCACAACATTGCTACAATACAAAGAGGTCCCCTGGAATCAGTGATTTGACTAAAGTAGTGAATTCAACAGCTTGTTTCCAGAGAAACATGTGCTTTTCAATTGTTCTGAACATAGTTCCTTCCAGGATTTCAGTTTTTCAAACACTTAATCCTTTTCTTTTCCATGTCTTGTTGTTAACAAGAAAGCCCTCATACCATCCTGCTAAAGGCACACTGCACTTAAATAAAGGGTGAGCTTCTGGAGCACTGTAAGCTAGGACCCTGGGGTTGTTTGCTATTTCCTCCTCCTTCCTTAATTCTTTTTGCCTGTTATTTAGTACCTGTTTAAAGTAAGAGATGAGGTCTGAGGCACTTCAAAGCTGCAAATATCTATGACATACTGTTAACTGTCTTCTGACATCATTTCAGCTAATGCAAACAGCTTCCTTCAGGGTGACTGTCCTCTTTGCACACCACACACCTGCCTCTCAGCATTGTTACTGTAAGGCCACATCGTTCTGGGAAGCTTTGTGTCACGTTTCTCACTGGTAACACAGTGGGAATAGTAGCTGCAATAGCAACCAAGGTATTTTCCTTTGTGTCCCAACTTGGTCATCAGAAAGGTTTTAGGAAAGATGAGTAGGTAACCTGATTAGGCATAGGTAGTTTTAAACATCATCTATGCTGATGGAAAGAATAATTTAATTTTTTATTACATTTATTATTTAATAATAAATAATTGTGGCTGAATCATCAGCTAGAGGTTGAAAGAATACATTTTACCATTAAAGCTGAAATAGGTAGAATTTGGCTTTTAGCAGGCACACATCAATATAGTAGTCCTCATTTCTTCCTCATACCCTTTACCACTGATATAATTTCATGCCCTCTCTGCATTGCTCAATACCTTTTTCAGTGCCCCAGCTCTTTTTAATGTTCCTAATTACTCCTGGAGTATACTCAGCTTCCTCTTCCCATTCATCATCTGTTTGGTTGAGAAGACAAAGTAGAAAGGGAATTGCCTGTTACTTCCCCAGGGCTGCAGTTTATTTTTGTCTGGCCTACCTTATTTTGTTTCAGATTGTCTCTTTTTTTCCCATTTCCTATGTAAGGGTGTGAATCCAATCCCCAATTACTATAGATTGTTTTGTTTCCTTGGTAGTATTATCAAGAGTTTAGCCAACATGTCTGGGAAACTGATTCGTCCCCTCTGTTCAGTGGTTGGGAGACCACAATGAAGTTCTGCATCCAGAACTTCAGGAATGAAAATGACAGGCATTGACAGACTGAAGGGAGTCCAGTGGAAGGTCACTGGGATGATCAGGGACTGGGACAAACCTACAGAAGGAAACAGTCTAATTTAATTCAGCCTGGAGAAACAAAGGCTACTTGGGGACATAATTTCAGTCTTCTGCAATGTAAAGTGGGATTACAGAGAAGAAAGAGGCAGATTCTTCCTGGAGATGCACAATGAAAGGGCAAGAAAAAGTGGACACAGGCTATAAATTGGGAAATTCTGATTTGGGGAAAAGAAGTGTTCACAGCATGGATGGTTAAGCATGGGAGCAGATGTCTAGAGATGATGTAGGCTCTCCATTCCTCCAGATACTCAAAGCATGACTTCTTTGAAGCTAGCCCTGCTTAAAATGAGAGATTCAGGCACACCATGTCAGGAAGTTCCTTTCTATCTAAATTATTTTGTGATTCTATATGTTAATTATTCTGAAACTTCTCAGATTTACTAAAATTCACCAACAAACTTACAAGTCATTTAATGGGGGAGCAGGGATGAGGGGGGAAAAAGTAGACTGACAGACAGATGAGTGAACAAATGAAGTGATGCTATCAGATTCCTTTCCCTAGAAATACACTTGTCCTGATCACTGGCAAAAATTGTAGACCACTAGCCAACATCATTCCTTGCCCAATGTTTGTGTCTGCAGTAAGAAATCCAGATTACCACTAGGAGTTTCCTTTAGTGCCATTCTGAATGCAACTGTAGCTATATTGGCATGTTTTAACCCATCCTGGCTCCCATGCAGACATGAAAAAGCAGTGTGCTATGATTATTTCTGTTGTGTGATGTGTCTACAGGACACCTTTGCAGAATAAGGAAACACTTAAGCAGTGGCAAATACTAACAAGTTGAGACAAGTGGAAACAACCTAAAGAATCTTCAGCCGATGACATGATAATCAAAGAGGTAAACTTCAATGAAACAATCATATAGGCAGGAACCGGTTTGGCTGGCAATACCTCACAGAGCTATGTGAAATACAAGAGCTTTCCAAAGCTGTTGCTTGGGAGTTCAAGGAGTTGAGAACAGACAGTAGTGAGGAAATTGAACGTATGCAAATTTTATGCAAATATCTTTTGTTAGACTGTGATTGAAGCCGTGGAGGAGGAGCATCATTACAGGCCAATTTAAAAGCCAGGGACAGGCTGTCAGCTTGAGATCAGTCTCTCTATTTCTTCATGCACAGACATGTGGTCAAGGATTCTTCTCTGTATTCTGTCCTTGAACTGGTTTTCCACAGTGTCATCTGAAACGTAAGTGGTCACACATTTTGTGTCTTTATGATAATATATTTTATTGCATTCCCCACCAGCTTATTTCCTCTGGGACACCACTATATAATAAACAGGATATTTGAGACATAGATCCTTAAATGTGTTGACTTGGAAGTAGATGGCATTGAAGGATGGTTTGGAATGGTGCCCTCCATCATAAAACTGCTGTGAAATCTGGTGTGAATGACAGAAACCTGGAACTTGAGTAGCTGAAGTGTGATGTGCATGGGTAAACTGGCAAGGAGACTCAGGACTAGATGAACAAGTAATACTAATAATTAGGATTGATATGCATCAGCAGCACAGAGAGAGCAGGGTGTATGGGAAGGTGCTAGAGGCCAGACAGTGCCTGGGACTAAGATCATGCTGAATGGCAATCCCAGTACAATAACTATTCATATTAGCACTGTCAGTGTCCATGGCTTTATACAGACAGAAGATTTCAGCCACAGTGTTCAAAAATACACCAACATTAGAGCTTAAACTTTCTTCTCAAAAATTCTAAATGAAAGCACTATGTAAGACAGCTTAGCTTTCTCCAATTCACTATTAGTTTTAATTATTTTAATTTTGGTCTTTGAATTTAATGCAGCCTGAACTGGGCAAGTAAAAATAAAAATAAAGGCAATATGAGCTGGCAAAGCTGTGGGAGAAAAGAACGGGAAAGGATCAGATTAGAAAGAAAAAATTATGTGATTCATGTTGTGCTACAAAACCAGCTCATGAATTCTGTCATACATTATTTGGAAAGAGTTGTTTGGGTAGCAAACTGGTGGACAGCAACAGAGTTTTAGACAAACATAGCAAATATGAAGGAATACTTTTCAGAGGGGTACTCCAAGGAAGGAAGGCTTCCCTAATTATAGAAAGAAACAGTATAAATAAAAACTTCAATGGAAGAAAGAAACAAAGGAAACAACACAGGGAGAAGCATGGAAACAGAAGCATGGAAACAGAATTGAGCTTACAGAATTTTCTGCAAAATAGAAAAGCAAGATCACTTCTTGTGCATTATGTGGATTGACTTATGTCAGTTCTTATCCGAGAGATATTCAGAGAATGAGAAATTTAAAGATTGTTGCAACCCTTAACTAGTATTTTTCTCATTGATCCCAAGAAGAAGCTAAATATCACTCCTCCTTAGGGAAGTCTGCAGAGGTTTAACAGCACACTTAACTCATGGGAGGACAAATACAACTATGCTTTAGCCACTTCATTAATTAGAGCTATGTAAATACCTGGAATGGAGAGGTGCAGTATGTCTTGGTAAGACACTGCATAGAATGATACCAGTCCCTCAGCTCAGAAAGAATTGAGAGGGATTGAAAAGTTGACATTTGTACTTTCCTTGCACATTATTTATTATCCATTGAAAGAAATTGAAATCCTTCCATTGGTTTGTGCAAGCTTTATGTCATGTCTTCCTTCACACCTACAGCACTTCTGTGTCATTTCCTCTGCTGTTTGCTCTGTCTGTCCTGCACGACTGGACTTTGTGATGTTCTTACAGGCAGTATGTGCTGCTGGTCCCGTCGGTTGTGCGGAGCGACGCTCCACAGGCGGCTTGTGTGCAGCTACACAACCTCAGCGAGCCTCTGTCCCTGAGCGTCATCCTGGAATATGGCACAGTCCAAAACACTCTCTTTGAGGAGCCCATGACACAGAATGACTTCTTCAAGTGCAGCGAGTTCAAGGTATTTTCTCTTTTGAAATTACTGAAGAGGGTGTAGTAGCTGGAAATAATTCTGATTTCAACTCTCCTTGTCAGTGGGGGAAAGAAGACAAAGGGTTTAAAATAAGATAAACTGTTGGAAAGGATGACAAAATAGGGAAAAAATGACCTATGGATTGTAGAAGGGAGCTAGAGAAAGACTTTCCATCTCCATTCACAGACTGAATAGAAAAAAGCTTTAGATTGCCATCACAGGTGCAGGCTCCTTATGTAACTGTTTAAGTATCAAGCAAGAGAACCCAGATGGGTCAGTTATTCCCTTTCCCATGACTGTAGACACAAGATCTGTACACAAAAGAAAAAGAGTCTCAAGGTGAGATCTTCCAGAATGCAGGAGGAGAAAACACTTCAGAGTTAAAGGTATATGGCTTTGGCAACCTGCATCTAAGCAGGGAAATGCATGTAAGCAGAGCACAGCTTCAGATCTAATTACCTGGTGACAGATTACGGGCCTTCCACAGCAGAAATTCCCAGAAATTATCTCACTGACAAAGGTGGGGCTTCTCATGACTTTCCATAAGCTATTTATGACTCAACTGACAGTACCTGAGTCTAAAATCCTGGGCATCAGGGACTCTCATCACGCCTCATTTATCACTTTTCCTCTCGGATTTTGTTCCTCTCCAGGTTCCTCCTGCTACTTCTGATCCCGTGGCATTCATTTCCTTCTCAGCCAAAGGTGCCACAGTCGACTTAGCTGAGAGAAGATCAGTGGCAATTCAGAATATGCATGGTGGTGTCTTCATCCAGACAGACAAACCCCTCTACAAGCCAGGACAAACAGGTGGATGAAGGGTTTGAGGCAGTTAGAAAAGTGAGAAATTTAATGCAAGGGTGGGTCAAGGGTGGCAGAAACTTACTCTTGTGGAATAAAAATGTCATCTCAGTTTGGGATCATCAAAGTTAATAAAGAATAGAACCAACTCACAACAGTGCAACAAAGTAGTAGAATTCATGTGTTTGTACTTAGTTAATTAAATGTACAGGGTCTCAGGTTCTGTCAGGCTTACTTGAGGAAAGTCACATAAAAAGTATCCTTAAAAATACAGAAAATAATAGGTTAAGTTTGAAGCTAATATAAAAATGAAGCAAGCACCTCATTTCCTGTTAACAGCTCTTTCTCCTTAACTGTTGATCTATTTCCAAGTGCTGATTCCACCACAATATTTAAATGACAGTACTAGCTGCAGTGGAGTTAGTTTTCTCTTTAGCATAATTATACTTCAGTGCTGCACAGAGTCTACACTTAGAAGAAAGACAAATTCTTCCTTCTCTATGATTTTTTCATTGAACTGGTTTGAACAAACAGGTGTTTTTTTAGGAAATGCTCCAAAGAATGGAGTCTTTCAAGATTGAAGGCAGTAAATTGCATTTACTACAGCGGTTGCTTTAGTTCAAGTGTAATAATTGAAGCTATTTCAGCTGACATTTATTTTGGTTTTCTTTTTTCACTGGCTAAGATAATCCTTTCTTGTTCTCTGGGCACTCTTCAGTTTTCCAAAAAATTCTGGGCAAAGCTCTGTGTTGAAAATTATTTATCACTGCTAATAAAATAAATGGTACAGGCATCTGCATGTGACACTTGGAGATCTGATGATGCCAGGCTGATGGTTGGACTAGACAGTCTTGGACGTTTCTTCCAACCTTGATGATTCTGTAATCCTTTTTTGTCCTGTGTCTTTTTCAGTGCTGTTTCGTGTGGTCACTTTGGACACCCAGTTCAGACCTGTTCAGGAGACGGTAAGTGTGAGTGATAGGCAAAACTTTTCAACTACCCTCTTGAGATACCTCTTAACTGAGACTCTCTTACTTAGATAGTGAATAAGAAGGGTCTGGAATAGGCTTCCTGATATTTTTTATATTTTGTGGGTTTTGTATATTTGCTGTAACTCCTTACCTTTGCACTCCACCATTTCCCTGCCTTTGTAGAGGGCAAAGCTCTGAAAGCACTTGTGGAAATCTCTCACAGATTGCAGATTTTTTAGTCCTAGATATGTAGAAAAAGACTGGATATTTTTGCAGAAAAGATAAATTCACAAACAGGTTATCCTTTTAAAATTCTCTCTTTTTTACAGACATGAGTGGTAAATTGTTTCCTTAGCCCAGTCTTCTCTATCCAGATAAAGCTGTTCACAGTTTTCCTTATGTTCTAGAGTTTATCAATCGCCACTGTTAGATTGTTGTTTTGATAATTTTTTTTCTCTCCCTTTATTTCCTCCTCCAGTATCCCAGAATCATCATTCAGGTAAGAGATGCAACATGAAATTAAAGCAAAAGTTCCTTTGGAAAGACTATGCTTCATCATTCCCCATAGAGTTAACAGCTGAGGGAGACTCATCCAGAGCACACCATTTAAGGCCAATGGATTTAAGGCTGAACAGTGGAAATATCCTCTATCAAGCACCAGAGGAGAAGAAATCAGCAGAACTGGAGCTGTTAGTCAGAGACAGAGTGGAGCTGCTGCTCTGCCTTTCATTAGAGTTCAAGCAAGAGTTTTCTATTCAGGCTTACTTTGGGAGGACTACAGCAAATAACTGGTGGGATAGCCTCATTCTCATACACAGGCATAAGAATAGTGACTTTCTGAAATGCCATGTTCTCATGGGGATGGGCTAACAATGAATCATCTTCTACCACATTTCACATCACTACATCTCCAAGCACTTTCTGGGAGAGGCCTGCATAATATTCCTGCTTTACAAAGGCAGTTGAGTCAGAATGACTTATGCTACCAGTGTTAGAGATAGGCAGCCTGTGTCCCATATACAACCTATGTCCCAATCAGGAACTGTTTCTGAATGATCTGAGGCCATCTGTCAGTGTAGCTAATCCCCAGTTAAACATAAACTTAGGTTTGTTGAATCCACAAGCAGAGATGGAAAGTCAGAGCACATGTCATCATCCCCAAAGCACTCTTAGCCTGCAATACGTTTAGCCAGTATGTCAGAAGACAGGCCTTGAAAGAAGGGCAAGAAATGGTGATAAAGATTTTGCTACATCTCTTTCTTCCAGGATCCAGAGCAAAATAAGATCTTCCAGTGGCTGGAGGTGACATCAAAGCATGGAATCGTCCAGCTCTCCTTTCCACTAATCCCAGAGCCTATTCTGGGGTCCTACCAAATTACTGTGGAGACAAAGTCAGGTGAAAAAGAGTACCAGTTCTTCAGAGTGGAGGAATATGGTAAGCAAAGGCTCATAAACTACCCTGGGCTAGCAGTGAGGCTCTGCCTAAGTCAGATAAAAGCTGCTAGTGTAGAGTTTAAGTCCTTTGAATTCTCCACATTATACCTGGAAAAGAAAGACATGGAGAGAGCTGGGTGGACTGATGCATGAGAAACAGGCCTTTCCCAGCTATGTTGTCATTATGGCTGGTGACCTGGGATAAAAGATAAGTTGAAGAGAGTTGGTGTCATCAATCTATTTGATTTTATTATTTTACTTAATCTCTTGCCTTTCTCCTTCAGTGCAACTGGATTGCATAATAACTTTTGTTCTCTGGGGCTTAACTAGTTCAAGATATTGGCATTACTCATTTTTCTTTAAGAAAAGAGATTAAAGTGATTTATCATGGGTTTTGCTGTGGCTGCTATAGTTATTAGTATGATTATTGTTTAATTTTAAAGAAGTTACTCATCTTGCCACTAAAGGTTCTTTTTTTCTATTGTAATATATTACAGCCAGTTCCTAGTTAGGTTCTTCTTTGATCCATTTCCTCTCCCTTGTTGGTGAAAATGTCTTTGCCAACTTTTTTTACTGTTTTACATACACACACACGCACACACACACACACACACACACCCCCACCCCCCCACACCTGTGTATGGCATGCAATTGCTGATCAGTCATATTCACATTACATTCTCAGTGCTGCCAAAATTTGAAGTGACAACCACTGGGCCAAAGACGATTTCTTTCTTTGATGAAGAAGTCAGAGTGAACGTTTGTGCTTCGTAAGTATCAGAGCTGAAGATAACACAGTTGTGCACAACAAATAGTACAGGTGTTGGATGGTGTGCTGTGCTGGGAAGGAGAGATCCTGCTGCTGGTTCAGAATGTGGCTTAGAGCAATTCCTTTTAACTATGACTTTTATGATATAAAATAGGATAACTCCTCTCCTGCTACATAGCAGAATTAAAGCCAGGAGAGTTTGTGTGTATCCAAATCAAGCACTTCCTACTTGCTAGCTGTTGTGTTTTATTATTACAGAAAATGAGAGTCTATCATTAAAATTGCTGGCTGTGATGTTGCCAAAGTGCAGGGTGCCAGGAGCTGAGAGGGTGAGCAGGGTCCTTCTGCAATATGTTCCGCCTCGTGTAAGGTACTATGAAGAAAAAGCCGCAGGGAATAATATCCTGACTCCAGCACCACTTTCCAGCTTCAGACCTTAAAGAATGACTGCACTAAAACAATGGGGAAACAAGGGTTTTTGTTTAACAAAATGGCAGAAACAGCCTAAAAATGGTAGAAGGGAATTCTACTAGGGTTGACTGATTAAAATTCCCAACTGCTCTTCCGTCTGTGCTCTGGGTACTGCAGAGGGATTTAGAGTCTGCATTGCTCTGCAACTTTTGCAGATCTCATGTTAAATCCACATGATTGAATTTTCATGTTTCTCCCTCTCCTAGGTACACTTATGGCCAGCCAGTGCAAGGGAATGCCCAAATTAATGTTTGTCAGCAACGCTTTTATAGTCCACTGTGTGAACAAAACTGGAAAAAAACCTGTGAAGCTGTCACCGGACTGGTATGATACATAACAAGTCCTTTCTTCCCTGTCAGCTTTACTACCTAACATGTAGAACAGTATTCAGTGGCCTCATTAATTTCCAAGGGAACGCCAGAGAGACAATCTCAGTGGTGTAGTTTTTCTCACTGTCTCACAGCCAATGCTGAAAGACCTCACTAAAAGACTGATTTTTCCCTCAGAAAGAATCAGGAAGGAGGGAAGCTTATGAAACCGTAGATTTGTAATAATTTCTGAAACTCTGGGGCTGTGTTCTTACCAAATCTAATCACCAGGTCTGTGCTGCAAGTCTTTGAGAACATTTGATATTAAATGAATGATTAATTTTCTACTAGCTCAGACTCTATGTGCTGTGGTCACAGAACACAAGAATCATGCAAGATGGGTTTAAGAAGGAGTATAAGCATAGAGAAGACTAGAGGGGATAAGGAGGGAAGTTCCCAGGTGCTAGAGTAAATGATACTAAAGTAGTCATGTGGGATGGGAGCTGGGGAGCAAGAAAGGTAGGCAGGGAGCTCTTCAGAGACACACTAATGTATAATGAGGAGCAATTTTCCAAACCTTGAGAAAAATGGGTTTTCCCCTTTGTGCTGTTATTTCAGCTGGGAAAGGATGGTTGCCTCAACACTGTCATCTCCATCAAAAAATTCCAGCTTTACCGCAGCTATGCCATGATGTATGCCAGCCTCAACATAGAAAGCATCGTCACTGAAAATGGGACAGGTAACACCAGATGGATTTTGGGAGTAACTGATTAAAGCTAATGCATGGATCTTCTTGAGAGGAGTCCCCTGCCTCATCATCTGTGTGGCAAACAGGCAGCAATTATGGTTTTCTTTGTGTAGCTCTCCCTCCAGAGCATCACCACTCCATACAGCTTATCAAAAGAGACAGTTCTCTGCCCATGTCTGATTTCTGTGTCCTCTCCTTTGTACTGGCTGTGTCTCCCAGGTATCCAGATGAAGGCCTATGACTATGTTTCAGTCAACAGAGAAAATGACCAAGTGCTATTCAGGAACATGGATTCCTATTACAAGAGGGGAATTCCTTACCATGGTGAGGTAGGTACATGAGAGGATACATTTAGACCCAAACTCCCTGAGGTCCAGCATGATGATCTGTGTATTGCCCCATTGATGGCTGTCACCTGAATATGCTGTCAGCTTCCCATGATAATGCTGCGTAACAGTGACTGCATAGTTCTCTTGATACTCCTGGAGAAAAAAAAGAAAATTGTGTCACACCTGGCATGTCAGGGTCTGTTTTCTGCTATAGTCAGAGGATGCCTAAAAAGTGAGTAAGTGAAAGGTCATATGAGTGGGGAAGAGGAGTCTCCAAGAAAACTCTTTAGGAATGGTTATGCCTAAACTAAAGGTAGAATTCACCCTGTATTGCATCACAGAATCCCAGGGAGGTTTACTTATAGCAGTATAGATGTTGGAGCACATTCTTCTTAGCAACCTACACATGCAGGGTAAACCAGGCACCAAAAGGATGATGACCTGTACAGCATCATCCTGACAGGCAATGGAGACAGTGGGTATGCACAAATGTGTAGGAGTTGAAAGGTGCTACTGACCTCCACAGGTTGCCTGTGGCCATGAAGCCATCTAGTTGTTTTAGGTGTGTTAATCAATGTTCTCCAGTGACACATAGTTTATTCTGCACTGATGGCAATTTCCCACTGATGGGAATTTTCCTGTTACAGAACTCCTGCTCCCTCAAAATATTGAGGAGCATTTGCCTTTTCAATAGAGTTCTCTCTTGATTTCTACTCCCTGCAACAGTCGTCAGTGTTTAAGTGAGCATCCTCCAGTAAACAGAGCTTTCCTTTTGTTGTTGTTCTGTGTTTTTTCCTGAATTCCTCGTGTATTTGTTGTGTTCAGATCACTGTGACAAGTGTGAATGGTGAGCCTGTTGCCAATAGCACTGTCCTGCTGGAGCTCAATGGAGATTATCTGGCCAACTATACCACTGACAAAAATGGCACTGCTGCTTTTTCCATTGACACGTCCAACTTCTTTGATCCCAGTTTGAAGCTGACAGTAAGTAAACACAGGCTACAGTCTAATTCATGAATAAATACTTCATGGGAGAGAGGGTTTAGAAGGAATACCTGTAAACTCTGCAAAACTCATATGAGAAAACACCAGTGCCTGAGAAGAGGCACACTGCACCCCAGCTGTGGTTTTGGGTTGCAGTGATCTTCAGTCCCTCCCTGCTTTTCCCTCCCCTCAGAAGCTCTTTCTGCATTCATCTTCCTTCTCTTTATTCTGTGTGTTAGAGGACCTTCCTCAGAGACTGCACTGCCTTCCCTACCTAGCCTTGGTGCGTGCCAGGATCTTTCACTGCTGCTGACTGCTTGCCTGCATTTCTGCTGGCACAAACTCATGCCTGTTATCATCACATGGTCTTTTTGTATTGTCATGCCTTTGTTCAGGTGTGATGGAAAGGGCTGAGAAAAAGTCTGTCGTTTAGAACAATGCCATTCTAATTCAGTGTAAGCCCCAGCAGTTTATGCAACTGGTCCCAAGCCTGAAAAAAAATGAAATAACCCCCCTACTGCAATGTGCCACAGGCATCTGGATGCCTAATGGTGTCCAGAAGGTTGCTCACTCTGCATTGGTGAAACAAAAATGTTTCACACCACTTCTTGCTCGTGGCTTAAACAGCCTCACAAAATCAGTTTCCCAACAGAATATTTTACAGAAAAGATGCCTTTGCTTCTCACCTGCCTTGCATTTTCTTTTTTTCCACGCTGTAGATTCCACATGCATGGTTTTCTGTTTCGTAGGTCAAACAGGCACCACATGAATGTGCAGACTTTATCTGGGGGATTGATAACGAGCCCCAAGCCTCATTCCTCGTCCGGCGTTTCTACTCACGGACCAACAGCTTTCTGAAAATTGAGCCAGTGACAGAGGAGCTCAGCTGTGGCCAGCAACGAACAATCAATGTTCACTATGTCTTGAACAGAGAAGGTTACAGCAACACCACACACGCAAACTTCTACTACCTAGTAAGTCCTAATGTTGCTCCTAAGGCAGAAATCTTGTGATCAGACAGTGGTTATAGATCATGGCTCAACCTGATGGCCTTCAAGGCTTCTCAGAACAATGCTCAAAATGCATTCATGGTGGAAGGGAAAAGGTGCTTTTGATCCCCTTTCATGAGATTTTTCTATGCCCAGGTGATGACACAAGGAAAAATTACTCTCAGTGGCCAGAAGCAAGTCAGCATTTCTGGTGGTAAGTTCCAGACCATATTACTACTTGTACTTCAGAGCATAGTAAGTTTTGCAAGTGATGAAAACAAAGAATTGTGGCTAAATCAGGTAGTAGTCCCTAAATCCCATGACCTGTTACTGCTCACAGAATAATTTTCTTTTGCTGCAGCATCTAGCCAACCCTTCATGTCATAATCAATTTTATTGAAAGATATTTTGTTGTGATCAAGCACATGTAATGCAACCTTCATCTGTTTATTGTATTATTTTATAATGCCAAGGAGTATTTATGGTCTCACAGTTACTGTGTGACATCTTAGTCTTCACCAACTAGAATAATAAAACATTTTAAAGTTTAGAATAATAGGTGTCCCATTTGAAAGGGATATTTAGCGGTCAACTCTTGAAATTCATTGGCCTTTCAGAAGTCTCCAAATACCCACAAATGACAGTGACAGTGATCCTGACCTTCATTCTTTCACTTTTAAAAATAACTTTTCTTGCAGAACCTGGTCTATTTGCACACTTCAGGAGGAGGCTTAAGTAAGCCTTTCTCCATATATAGGACTTGTTTCATATTTACCATCTTTGGTCTTAAGCATAATTCCCTGTCCATGCACTTGTAGTTTTCACCCATGTAGAGAAGAATTTCATATTTCTTAGTGTTAAGAGAACTCTCCTTTAACTCGGGATATCGCTGTATTTCCTCTGGTGTGGGAGGTTCTAGTTTTGAGACCCAAAGGCAATGTTACACTCTTCTCATAGCAGCTGTGCACAGATTTCCATGTTTAACTTCTTCCCAGTGTAGACCTCTCTCTGCAAAGCACCCTGATCCTCCAGTTTGTCTCTGTTACCTTGCTGATGGCAGCTGTCCCTCAGCCACTGAGAGATGCATCTTCCAATATCCAGTTCCCTGGGTTTTAAAGGTGCTTGTAGGTTATGAATAAACATGTGGTCCTTCCACCAAAGCTGAGGTTTGTCTAAGCTCTTTTGCTGGCTTGTCCTCTCCTGATCCATGCTCATTCCTCAGCTTCCAGAGGCACATTTTCCATCACACTGACTGTCACTGAGAAGCTTGGCCCCAGCTCCAGATTGCTGCTCTACACAGTGCATCCTCATGGAGAGATAGTGGCTGACAGCTCCAGGATACACAGTGATATATGCTTCAAAAACAAGGTGGAAACTTTTGCTTTCTTATTAAGGGATATATCAGGGTTTGCTGAAAAATGGTCAATAAATTATCTCATCAAGAGCCCTGAGCTGGGGATGGCATTTAGGAGTGGCAAAGGTGCAGGTATGTCTGGGATCATGAAGCTGTCCCTGGGATTGCCACACACGGTCAGGCTCAGGCCAAACTCTGCACACGGTGGAGAGAGCAGGGTGGACGAGGGCGTATGTGAATTTTCACGAGGGATCCAGAAGGGCCATCTAGTGTTGGGAGCTTTGTCCTACCGGGAATAGTGCGGGTGAAAGGTGAGATCTGGATCTCTGTGCCGATTCGATTCACCTAATTTCCGTGCGGTTGTCTTGGATTTGCTCATTTCCAGGTCCAGCTCAAGTTCTCTGAGAAGCAGGGTCTCCCGGGCTCCAAAGTTGGACTCCACCTGGAAGCTGCTGCCAACTCCTACTGTGCCCTGCGGGCCATTCAGGGAGTCCTTCTTCGCTCTGGGCAGGAGCTGTCTGCCGAGAGTGTAAGTCACATCCCCAGTCCTGTGTTCTTTTGAGCCAGGAACCGCCCAGTTCCCACCTGTGATGTCTCTGCTGCTGACTGTGTTTTTATTTTTCCTTTGGAAACAAACATCTGTGATTAAAGGAAGGTGTAAGGCAATTGTACGCTTCAAAGACAGAAATTGATTGTACAACACTGCTTTTGGGAAGCACGGCAGTGTAACATATATCCCAAGAATATGCCTTACGTAAATCCTTGACAGCATTTTTCCTCACTGTGGAGTGATTATGTCAAAATTGCATTTTTTCGGCTCAGACAGGCCTTAGGTTCAGGACAAAAGCTGTAAATGACAGCTAGTGTCTTGTAAAGCTCGTCTCCTCTTTGCTTAACTCAAGAGTGTATCTCCATGCTTTCTGCTCAAGTTCACTCCACAAAACCATTGCAGCTCAGAAGGAGGAGGGTACAGTTCGGTGCAAATTGCTTATTCATTTCTAGGTTGGCATCACTAGTTAAGCCCACCAAAGTCTACAGGATTACTCAGGAACCACCATAAGCCTTGAATATCTGTGATTTTGTACCTGCCTGAGACCTTCCTTGTGCTTACACTAGTCATTCTCACCTCCAGGTGTACTACCAGCTTGGTGGGGGTGATTTATATGGCTATTACTACAATGGGCTCAACCTGGAAGATGGCGGGCCACAGGAGTGTACTCCATCCAAAACCATCTTTTCTGATGGATTGTACTTTGAACCTGTGAATGTCAGTCGTGATGGAGATGCCTACAGGATTTTCAGGGTATGTGATCTGTGGGAGGCTCTTTAAGTGGGAGAGATTCCAGGAGAATCCATCTGCATTAGCATTCAACTTTCCCAAGTGGTAGTTCTTACTGCTGAGAGAAGGCAGCTGGTGCATCAAACTGCCTAAAGCCTCTGATCACCCAATTTCTGCCTTTTTTTCCCTCATCACTTACTCAGGAGGGCTAAAAATCACTGCTGGAAAATCACTGGGCTGCTGCCCATAGTTCAGTAGACATTTCCTAAGCAGGACCATGGCCTTGACTCATGACTCCAGGCATTTCTCCTAAGGATCTGTGTCTGTGATGCAGGCCACTTGGTTCCTGACACACTGGACTCCCCTGGCCACTGGCCCTGTGCCCTAAGACATAAGGCCAGCATCAGACTTATCATCACTCCTTGCAGAACACAAGGTGTCACTGCTCCATAAGAAATACAGAGGTTGCCAAGGTAGAGCTGAGACATTCAAGGCTGAAAGAATGGGATTAAATGGGATGAGAGAGGGGAAAAATGAGGAATGATAATCAGTGATATGCACTAGCAGTTACTGAATGCCCTGAGTGATTCGATGGATTCTTTCTATCAAATTCTTTCTATCCTACATTTAGGATATGGGTCTGAAAGTGTTCACCAACTCTGTGCTACGGAAACCAGTCCTGTGCAATGAAGAGAGATCAGATAAGGAAAATTACCCTTCTAACTATTATGATGCCAATCTCAAGGCGTCAGGTAAAAGAAGGTTCATTCTTCTGTATCTCCAGTCTCAGTCTACTTGGTCTTTAAAACTGTTGCCTTTATAAAATAATAGCTGGTATATTGGGAGGTTTTGGGAAATAGGCCTGTGTGTCCCAGTTTGCATCCTGTAATTTCCTTCTGGGAGTCCTTGCAGTAGAATCAGTTTTGTTTCAGGTGCATATAGAAAAGAATACTGTGGTGCTGCTTATTTTATAAATTGATATTGGCTTTTCAGGGGTTTTCAGGTCAGAACCTTTCATCAAATCATAATTCAATTAAATATGTAAAAGACAAGACTTCACACAGTGTGTGGCACACTTAGCACATAGTCTCCAAAGCCTTTGTAGCTCAGCAAAAGTTACAATTATCTCTCCATCAAGTCAGATTGCTCGGCAAAAGAGCAAAAGTAGCAGTCATAAGTTGCCACAAAGGAAAGTGTAATCAACATCAAGAAAAAGTTCTTCCTCATGAGAATTGTAGTACACTAGAAGGGGATCTCCAGGAGGTTTTGGATTCTCCATCACTGCTGGTTTTCCAAACTGAGCTGCACAAGAAGCAACCTGATCTGACTTTGAAGTTAGTCCTACTTCAAGAAGTTGAACTAGAGAATTACAGGGGTTGCTCCCAACTTCGATATTTTTTTCAAAGATTCTGTGATTCTAAGTCATTGTAAAGCATTTATGAACTTTGATAACAATACTGGCTGCTGGTGCCCATTTGCAAATCAAAGAGAGCCAGTTGTAGAGGATGGGGAACACAGTTTTCTAAATGAATGACAAGACCTTTCAGTATGAAATGAAGTTAAATGTCTTGTAAAATAGCTAATATTTGCAGTATTTTCCCATGGGAAAAGAGAATAGATAAGAAATTGTTTCTTCACGTATCCTCATATCTCTTGGACTCTTCCCTGTTATATGGGGGTGGGGAATAAAAAAACGCTCAAACAGGATACTTATGTTCATTTGTGGTGGTGAAGCATGTCTGACAGTAGTTCAGATTTTTCTCACATGATGCCTCTAATACTATCCTTTAATCATATCCCCACTTCTAGGTGATTCAGTGGTTTTTGGTGAGGGTGGTGGTTTCAGCACTGTTCGGAAATACTTCCCTGAGACCTGGATTTGGGAACTGGTTAACACTGAGTAAGTGTTTTTATCTTCACTTCTTTCTTCTTTTTTGAGTCGATTCATTTAGCTAAAATAGACTCTAGGAAGGAGCCATGGAACACGTTTGCTTTGTAGATGTGGGTCTACCTTTCCTATCTTGATCAATGACCATTGCAGACAAATTATCTGTGCCCTGTTCCCTGTCTTTCTGGTAGGGAGAAATAAATAGAGGCTAAGAGAGAAATAAAAGTATTTTTTAAGGGGAGAGAAGGAGCTTGTTATTTTTCATCCAATTTTTAATTCAGCAGCAAAAAACTCAGTTTATTTTATTATCTTTCAGGCTATAACAGCATCTGCAATGAGAATATTTCCATTTAACTATGCCTTCAGATGTTGTTGTAGAACATTAATCTAAATTTATTGATTCTAATCTGTGTGGTTGGGTTTTTCAGGCTTTTCAATAATTGGTACTTCTAAATTTTAAAAGTTGAGTATTTGAGTGCTTTAACATGTAATTAACCAACACATTCATCTTTACTTCAAATATTGTAACATTTTTTTAATATATGGAAAGGTACCTTGTAGAAAGTGAGATGAAGTTCTAACCTAAGCAGAAAGCCTGTTCTATAATTTGTCTTGAAAAATTCCAAAGATCATTTCTGATTCTGTGTTTCTTACTCTCTTCAGTTCCAGAGGAGAAGTTGATGTCTCTTACACCATTCCTGACAGCATCACAGAATGGAAAGCCAGCGCTTTCTGTGTGCAGGATGATGCTGGCTTTGGCATCTCCTCACCTGCTTCCCTGACAGCATTCCAACCATTCTTTGTGGACCTCACCCTGCCATACTCTGTCACTCGAGGGGAAAAATTTAATTTAATAGCCAATGTCTTCAACTACCTCAACAAGTGTGTCCAGGTATATCAAGTTCCCTTTTACTTCCTATGTGACTTGCTTGTTCCCCAGAGATCTTTTTGCCCTTGAAGGAGGAACCTCAGCAGAGGGTGTGGGTACTGTGCTGGGCAAAACACAATAAATACTGAGTAATGCAGCAGCCTCCTTTGCTCTGCAGCCTGATTTTAAGGTCATTCTCTTTCATTTCTAATCTTGCTCCTTCTTTCTTTGTCTCAGATCAGTGCCATACTGGCGCAGTCAAGTGACTATGAGGCAGAGATGCTTTCATCAGGGGGCAACACAGCAACAGTGTGTGCCAATGAAAGAAAAACATATATTTGGGCTGTCAGCCCCCAAAAACTTGGTGAGTTTGTCTTTTTACCACCTTGATATATACCTGTTTGATCTTTCTACTCCCACCCTTTAGGGCAGCATCCATAATCCACAAGCAAGCATTTCTGGATAGCTCCATTAATTGCTAATAAATTTGCTAATAATTTCGTACTGGATTCTCAATGGGCAATAAGGACATTGCTCCTTCCCAGTTTTATAGTTGTGTTAATCTGCACTGCCTTCAAGTCCACAGTCCTTTTTTTTAAAAAGCAGTTGTAATTACTTGCATGTGCTCGAAAAGTTGAAATATGAATAAAGGCAGAAGAACTATAATTAAACTATTGCAACACTGCCCTAGGCCAGAGAAAACTCAGAACAAGGCTAAGAAGAAGAGGAAATTGGTAGTGAATGTCTGTTTTTGGCCAGGATGACCCTCTTTCATTCCTCATACTAGGGGCCCCAGGCAAGCACTCCTTTCCTCCAATGAACAGATATGGAATCTTGATGAAATTTGGTTTTACTGAGCTGTCTTTAGAGAAAATACATTTCTCAGCAGTTCATCAGCCTAGAAGAGGCAGTCAAAACCAGGAGTAGTTGTAGACATTGAGGATAACTTCATTTTCTTGGGCTGGTGGGTGGCTTTCCAGGTGAGGTGAAATTCGTGATTACTGCTGAGGCCAAACTGAACACCAGAGACACTGGAAACATCTCATCTCCGGAAGAGACCATTTATAAGGACACCTTGTTTCAAACCCTACTTGTTGAGGTACAGTAGGAAATCTGCAGGTGCTTTCTGCCTTGCGGAAACTGGAATTCCTGGGGCTGAGGGTTAGAAGCAGTTAGGAGGGGGGGAAGGTAGGGAGTGCAGTACCTGTGTACAGTAGGCTTCTCCATATCCAAATAAGAGTGAAAATCATCATGGTCACTGTATCCACTGTCCTCCTCCCACTGTCTCCTTCTTGGGACCATGAGCACATGTCCTGACAGCCCATGCTGCCAGAAGGGAAGAGATTCCATAGCTTACTTTTAAGCACCTTTAGCATGTGACTCGAATACTAGGGAGGAGGGTGGAGGTAAGGTATAAAAGGAAAAGGGTCTGTCTTGAGCATCATAGAGCAAAAGCTACATAGGATTAATTGGACAGAGTCTCTCCCAGAGGTTCAAAATACCTATTTTTAACTGCTTTTGAGTTGGAAGGTGGTCTGGAAAGGATGTTGGGTAAGAGAAGGAGCCATGGACCAAGAGATATTCTGGTGGAGCTAGGGTAGGACTGGGTACAAGAAGTGCATGGTCTGGATAGCCATATTCACACACTGTCTTACACTGCTAAATGTCATGATTTCATGGTGATATTCTGCATTTTTCTTTCTCTTCCTGTCCACTTCACTGCAATCAAACAGCCTGAAGGTATTAAAAAAGAGTTGACTCAGAGCTCCCTCGTCTGTGCAAAAGGTAAGGCCAGTTCATTCATTCATTCATTCATTCATTCATTCATTCATTCATTCATTCATTCATTCATTCATTCTAGGGAGTTAAGTGCTTCACTGTCTTGTAGATCTTGACTTACAAAACCAGAGACCCTTCCAGGGAGGAAAGAGATATTCAGGGTGTCCAAGGGTGACTAGGACACAGGGTCAGGGTGCTAGGCTAAAATTCGGGATTTTTCAGATACCTTTGGCTCACTGGGCAAGTCTCTGTGGCATTTTCCTACCCAGACTGAAGCATATAACAGTGAAGACTTCTGTAAAAAAACCCATAATTTTAACAATTCTTCTTTTCACATTTTCTCATCAGGCAAAAAGATTTCTGAACAAGTGTCTCTCAGCTTGCCAAGAAACCTCGTGCAGGGATCAGCCAGAGCTTATTTTTCTGTCATTGGTAAGTTTAGTACTTAGACTAAATGCAAAATGGAATTTCTCTTGTGCTGCACCAAGTGCCATCATGTATACACACACAAACCTTATGTAAAGTTGAAGAAGTAATTATTCCCAATTTTAGAAGGTAAGTTTTCTACTTTGCAAAATGGCAGTGAGAGGCAAAATTTACTCACAATTCTCTCATATCAAGAGAGGACAAAATGGTCCAACAATTTCCATTTATATTGCATTTCAGATTACACTGCATTAGCATATCCAGTTCGCTACAGTAAAGCTGATTCAGATGAAAAGTAGCATAAGGCAGACTTCTTTGAAAAAAATTATCTTAATTTCTTGGAAAGAAATCTTCAGAACTTTGCTGACTGCATAATTTGAAATTTATCGTTTTACATAATGAAAAACATTTGTAAGTCAGGAAGTTCCCATAAAATAAAAGTTTCAGGTCCCAATCGACTCCAGTAATCTGAAAGTCATTATTAAGACTTGAAGGTTCTCTTCAGTGAAAATTTTCTGAGGTTCTGAACTCAGATTCTTTTCTAAACACAGTTGGTTTGGGTGCCTGTGTCTGTGTGATGCTGTGCAGTTACAGCCTCTGCAGCCCATCAGCACCATACCCCACACAACATTTTCACATGTGCGTGCAAAAACAGGAAGCAGGTTGTAAAAGGCTGGAAAATCTAACCCTTCCAAGGATCCATAGCTGCTCTCAGAAGCCATGCCAGCCAATGTTGGTGCTCATTTTTTTCTCCCAAATTCTCGGTTTCTCCCAGGTGTCCATCATCCAGATAAGATATGAAAAATGGGGGCAGTTCAGCATTTTTATTTTATGATGTGTCTTTGATTACTATGATTATATTAGTCATTGCCCTTGGGTTCATAATAAGAAAGTATAGAGCAATGTATAATGCTATGTAATAAAAGCATGTCTGAACCGAGCTGACTTCTTACACTTTTCACTCTTCAGGAGACATTTTGGGTACAGCCCTGCGGAACTTAGATAACCTCCTCCATATGCCTTATGGCTGTGGAGAACAGAACATGGCCTTGTTCACACCCAACATCTATGCCCTGGATTATCTGAATAAGACTGGGCAGCTGACTGAAGAGATTAGAGTCAGGGGTACTGGTTATTTATCCACAGGTAAGAGGTTTTCATATTCTTCCATCTTCTTCCCCAAGGATATGGTCACAGGACCAAGCCTGACAGAGTTTAAGAAGCATTTAGACAAAGCTATCAGGCAGATTGTGTGATTTTTGGGGTTCTTTGCATGGTTAAGAGGTGGACTTGATGACCATTGTTGGTCCCTTCCAACTCAGAATAAACTGTGATTCTGTGGTTTAGTATTGTGATTATTTGCCTTGAACTCTTCAGCTCTACATGGTGAGCACTGATCTCTCTGAATTCCAGTACCACAATAATTGCATAGGAGCAATGAGAGCACCCCAAAAGCAGCATGTCATTCTTCCAAGAGCAAAAGCAGCTGGAATTCATAGTGGTTGGCATTATTCGCCAGACATAGATTAATTGATACTAAAAATCCAAAAGTCTTACTGCTTCAGTTGAACAAACAGCAAGCAGAACTAATCCTTTTCTGTGATTAGAAGATGTGTCTTCTTCATTGTGCTTTCAGGCTACCAGAAACAGCTATCATACAAACACCGGGATGGATCCTACAGCTCCTTTGGGTTACGAGATAGAGAAGGGAGTGTATGGTAAGTGATGACACTCTCTGTTTCCCTAGCACAGGATCTTCAGGCCTTGAAAAACAATACAAGTATTCAGTGATTCTTATTTTTATAGACTAAATGAATATAGTTCAATTAATTTGAATCCCTAGTAAAGGAGAAATTAATAACTGGGAAGAGGGCAACAAAAGGATGGTGTGATGGTTGGGAGCTGGAGTATGTAATGTTCAACAGGAAACTGAAGGGTCTGGGTTTGTTTAGCCTAGAAGCTAATGACTAATGGTAGAAGAAGAAGCTAACAGGAGACCTGTGTAAACTTTTCTGCTGCCGAGGTGGGGACTGTGGAAATACAGAGTCAGATTCTTGTTGGAGCTGCACAGGGTAAGGACATGAGTTTGTCCTTACTCAAGTTGCTACAGAGACAACTCCAAGTGGGTATAAAGAATAAAAATATTCCCCAGGAGAAAGCTATAGCACTGAAACAAATGCCCATAGAGGATGTGGATATCTTTATCCCTAGAGACTTTCACATGACTGGACAAAAACTGAGAAGCCTGACAAAGCTCAGAAGTTGGCCTTAGTTTAAGCAGGTGGTTGAACAGGAGACTTCCCTTCCAACCTGGTTTGTTTTGTAATTCAATTATCTAAGACTAGAAATTGCTCACATCAATCAAACACTATACTTTGTGACTGCTCCAAAAGAATGGTTTCAACAGTAATGGAGACAGGCCAATTTTTACTATCAGGTTTTATGTATATTATTTATTTCAAACTTAGAAAACACTTTCTTCTTTTATCTCAAACATTGTGAAATTCTTTTTATATCATTTTCTGTGCACATCCTATGCACTGGTAAATGTCCTTGGCCTTGTTCACACCATACCTGTTTTCTGTTTCTGGATCACCTGCAGGCTCACTGCCTTCGTGTACAAGTCACTGGAGCAAGCCAAACGCTACATCTACATTGATGACAACGTCCAGTCTCAAACTCTGATCTGGCTGGCAAGCAAGCAGAAGTCAGATGGCTGCTTTGAAACTGCTGGATCACATTTCAACAATGCTTTGAAGGTAACTGAGATAAGTATAGCTGCAAAGTTCCAGTCCTGCCATCTGGATTTATTTGGCTAAGACACAAGCTTAGTCTTCACCACACCCTTAGTCTTCCTAGTATTGTTATCTCGTGTCTCTCCTATGCAAGTAGGGCATGAATCTTATGTATGCTCTTGATGATGAGGTAAAAACAAGCAGAAGTTTCTGAATTATAAGTCTCAGGTTTTATTTTCCACCACTGCATTGTGTGCTCAGCCACAAGCTACAGTCTGCTTTATTGCACACATACAGAAGTCAAGAAGATGCAGTCAATTACCTTGCCTTTATCCTGTGTGAACTTGATCTTTCTTGTTCCTGTGCACACAGGGAGACAGAAATTACTGCTGATTTCAAATCTAATTGATATATAAACTATTAATTAATTCATATCTTGTTTCTTTCTAGGACATGTGTCCTAACCAGTTCTTTGCTTGTTTTTCATTAGGGTGGAGAAGAAGCTGAGTACTCCCTCACAGCCTATGTTGTGGCATCATTGCTGGAGGCTGGACACTCTGCTGCAGTAGGTATTTGGTGCTGTTAGCCCAGTCAGCCATTTGTCAAACTGCACAAGTCACAGTCCTCACATCAGTGTTCTTTTACAATGAGGAACTTGAATACAGATTGTAGGACAGTAATTGATTGTAGACATTTTCAGAACCCTGCAGTCCCCTGCAAGTATTTAATGTGTGTTACAAATCGGTTACATATCCAGTGCCTATGGATTCATTTGAAACATCCCTGAGGAATACAGCTATTTTGGACAATGGTCAGCAAAGTCGGTGTAAAATCCAGACTGAATTTGCCCACTCCATCCAGAGTACACTTTGGAATTTTCTCTGAATTTGCCCAGTCCAAAGTTCAAGTTATCCAAATCTTCAGTCTACAAACTCAATTTATGCATTTAGTGCCAAGTTGTGTTTCCATTTCCCTATGGAAATCTTAATAATGGAAGGAAATTATGAGCTGCTTGCATTGGGAAATGAGAGCCAAGTTCTGTTCTCTGTGATATATTTCCTGCATATCCTTGTGACCTTGTTTTTATGCTGACTTTGTTCTTTATATAATGGGAATGAGGAGAATTGTTCCAGATCTGACAAACATGTTCTAGATGTACTGATTTTTTAACATCCCTCAGACATGGGGTATGGGCCACCATCAAGGTACATGAGCCCAACAGGATGAAAACATTGTACAGAATCAAATAGTTCTATAGCAACATGAATTTAGTTTCCAGTATCTCCAAAACCTGGTGCCACATGTTTAAGTGGAGCTGCAGAGACCTGACATGGTTAGTAGTGTGCTGGTGATGCCTGAGATGAAGAAGAGTTCACAGAGATAAGGCTAAAAGGCCTGAAGAGTTACCTTGGTAGTTATAGCCAGCAAATGAGCAATATCCATTTGAGAGAGTCTGCTTAATCATGAGGTTTCAATATACTTTACATAGTTCTGTAAAAATGGTCCACATTTTATTGCTAAAGCAACCGAGAGATAAAGGTTTCACTTGAATAGGGTCATCTCATGAGTCAGGAAAAGACACAGTGCTCTCTTATTCTGGCCATGCTGCCTCTAAATAAATTCAGAAATGAGGCAGCATGACTGAAAGGGCATTTTTTTACAGGATACACTCTGTAGGCCCTTAAACATGCCATGGATTATGTATATTTCTAGCATGAAGGGTCAGAGACTGCAGCTTAAACAATGATGGAGGTATTTAAAGTGTTTAAAAAGGAGACAAAATCCAAGTACCTGACACCCTGCTGTGTTTTGCATTACCAGCATCCTGTCATTCGGAGTGGCATGAACTGTTTGGACACTGCATTTAATAGTGGGGTCCACAACCTGTATAACCAGGCCCTCCTTGCCTATGTTTATGGCTTAGCTGGTGGAGAGGAAAGACGTCAGTACTTCCTTGAGCAGCTGGATGGGGCAGCTGTCAGGGCTGGTAAGTGCAGCCTGGCCATGGCAGAGCCAGTGCAGCTGATGGAACTGATGCTGATGGCTGATGCTGATGGCTTGTTGTATCTTGTAAGCTGTTCTGAGGCACAGTTTTGTCATGAATGCTCTCCCTTCCCATTTCATGCCTGCTCTGCTACTGAATTTATCTCTAGGAGTTCTTTCTATCCCTTTTCGCTTCACAAAAGTTTGAGCTGTGGCCTGATCTATGAAATTTTGAAATAATTTAGGGGGAGAGAGCGTCCCCTGTATGTCTCAGCCCAAGGTACTGAAAGATTGTACCAATAAGTTTCTTCTTGTAATGCTGAACAAACCCACTTCCCTTGGCTATGTCGTGTGCTCCTGTTTGCAACTGCCTTAGCATCCTTCTACTACACTGCCTTCATTTCAATACCTCTTTGTCTTATTAATTTTAATTAATTTAATTAATTAATTTAATTAATTAAATTTTTTAATTAATGGTTTTATTAATTCCCTTTCCATCCCTTCCTGTTTTCTTTTCCAGCTCGGAAGTAAAACTTACCCAGTTCAGGACACCAAGATCTGAAAAAACTCCTTTTTTTCTATGCTTTTTACACCCTACTTCTCTGTTTTCAGGTGGATCTGTTCACTGGCAGAGAGAAAACAAGCCACCAGCAGAACGTTTCCCTGACTTCCATTCCCGTGCCCCTTCTGCTGAGATTGAAATGACCAGCTATGTGCTCCTGGCTCTGCTCAACAGAACCAAACACACTCCAGAAGACTTATCTTATATTTCCCGCATTGTGTACTGGCTCATCAAACAACAGAACCCATATGGTGGCTTTTCCTCCAGCCAGGTAACAACTGGGTGTGGTAAAAAGAAAGTGTCTTGGAGCAGTACAGTCTGCAAGCTGACAAATGACAAATCTTTCTGACTGCATATGGATTTGAATAACACTGGATAACTGGTGCTTGCCTGGTCAAAGGCACACCATGATCTTCATAGCTTTACACATAATTTGGTTTTAAGCAATGAGAATTTACCTGAATTCCAAGTTAGCCATGGACAGCAGTCACTGCTGACACAACACTATCCCAGGTCTTCTGCAACAATTAAAATCTGTTGCTCCAGAGTCACAGAATCCAGAATGGCTCAGGCTGGAAGGGTACACAGAGGGTCATTTGGTCCAACATCCCTGCTCCAGCAGGGTCATCATAAAGCACTTGGCACAGGTTTGTGTCCAGACAGTTCTTGAGTATCTCCAGTGAGGGAGACTCCACAACCTCTCCGGGCACCCTGTTCCAGTGTGTGGTCACTCGTACAGTGAAGTTCTTCTTCATGTTCAGGTGGAACTTCCTGTGCACCAGTTTCTGCCCATTGCTTCTTCTTCTATTGCTTAGCACCACCAAGGAGAGCCTGGGTCCATCCTCTGGACACCCTCCCTTCTGATATTTGTGAGATCCCCTCTCAGTTGCCTCAGTTCTGTCAGCCCTTCCTTGTAAGAGATGCTCCAGTTCCTTAATCATTCTTGTCACGATGCTCCTCTGGACCTGCTCCAGGAGCTCCATGTCTCTGCTGTACTGAGGAGCCCAGACTGGACACAGCACTCCAGATACACCTCCCTAGGGCTGAGGGGCAGGATCAACTCCCTCCACCTGCTGCCAAAGCCATTCCTAATGCACCACAGATGGACTTACTGGTCACCAGAGCACATTGGTGGCTCAAGGACAGCTTTTTTGTCCACCAGGACGAGTTCTACAAGAACTTGTGTCTTGTCTCCTTGGCTCTTTGCAAAGCCTCCCTGCATTCATGAGTACTGACCAAGCATCAGGGAACTAGGAGCTGCTCTAATCTCACACACCATCTTACACCTGGGTATCTAACTGGGGGTCATGTTACTCTTTTCAGGATACTGTGGTTGCTCTTCAAGCTTTAGCCCAATATGGATATCTCACCTTCTCCAAAAAAAGTCTTAATACGGTCGAAGTCCACTTCATGGAGACCCCCAGTAAGAGTTTCCAGGTGAATGACGAGAACCGTTTCCTACTGCAGCAGACTTCCTTACCCACTATTCCAGGGAGATACAGTGTGGAGGTGAATGGCACTGGCTGTGTCTATGTGCAGGTAAGCAAGCTGGGAACCCAGCACCACCATCTGGGAACTAAACAGGGGGCTCTGCGTTCTTTATTCCTCTCCATATATCATGCTCTCATTTAAGTCTGTGACCATCTCACACTTTCTATCTCTTTCAGACCACCCTGAGATACAACATCCATTTGCCAAAAAAAGCTGCAGGGTTCTCCCTGTCTGTAAGGACAGCAAATGTGTCTTGCACAGGCAACTTTCCACCAAAGTTTGACCTTGTCCTCTCTGCCAGGTAACTTCCTTTTACTGTCCTATCCCCTTGCAATCACAGTTTGGTAAAGCATCCAAGAAAGGATCTAAGTGCAGGTAGTTAACTGCTGCTCTGCAGCTGTAGGAGCAAAAACGGGGTTACTGGGAGCTAAAAATGTCATTCACTGGTCTCCTTTACATTTGCAGACCAGACTAACAGAACTTTTCTCATTTTAGTTACACAGGAAATCGCAACATCTCCAACATGGCTATTATTGATGTGAAAATGCTCTCAGGATTTGTTCCTGAAGAGTCTTCCCTGAAAAAGGTAAGAAATAGGACCAATGTGAATGATAAAGCCTAAAAAAATAGAAAGTTGATAAATATAGTCTCTGATTAGCAAATTTGAGCCTATGTGAATACTGCAAAGTCCCTGGGCATAGCCTTCTCTCACATATTCTGTGTTTCAAATTTGTAGCTGTTTATGTGTCGAAGACAAATCCAGTAGTCCAGGACAGCTAAGACTTCATATCCCCAGGTCCAACCAACAGCAAAGTTCAGTGTGTGTTCCCAATAACCAGACACACACACACACTACACCTATATATCCATATGTACATAATATATGTGCCACACAAATCAGTAGACAGGAAAGACAGCACTTTCACAAACACAGCACAAATGGCCTTATCCTGTTCCCTTTTCTGCCCGATCAGATCAAAACCTCATTTGAGGAAAAGAGAAATAAATAAATACATTAATATACACAAGCACATATATACATGCAAACACACAGTGTGGCTCTTTATGGTAGCTGGCCCCAGGCACTCAGTCTGCCCAGCAGCTGCCTCTGGACCCTTGTTGAGTTGCTGGCACCTGGACATGTGCCTCCTTCAAGGCCTGAGCCCCACTTCAGTGCTTTGAACTGAGGTCCCCATCACCCACTTGTAGGCATGGTGAGGGCCTCTATAAGCATTCTTTAACTTGCAGCACATGAGCTGGGGTCCCCTGGTTTCACAGTGAGATACACACAGAGACATGCAGATAAGTCTCCACTAGCTGCTCCACACCAATGTCCCCCTCCAAGACTGTATGGTTTCTACAGAAATACACTCAGACACCCTGGTCCCTTTGGCAGCTGCCTTGGATCCTCTGGTGTCTCCAACATTTGGGTCAGGTTTATGCCTGACTCAGTAGCTGGCTGCTATTCCAGTTTATCCCTAGTGACCACATGCTGACATACACACCCCCGCCACTACAAGCCTGAAGTGTGGTGCCTCAGGATGATGGCACTCCAGGCACACTGTCCCTGTGACCTCTGATCCTCTCTTCAGTGACTTGCACTCCCTACACACACGTTCCCACAGAATACAGAGCCTTTCACCCTGGAAAATTGCCAGGAACAGAGATTAATAAGAAGGCAGGAGAGGCTGTGGTGACCAGGTGTGGGACAGACAAGTGTGTTGACCACCAGTCTGTTCATGTGCAACTGGCCTCTTTTATCTCATTCTCCACCCTTTTTCCTTCCAATTGGATTTTATCCCTCTCTTTGTTACTTCTGGTTCCTCCCCTGAACTCCCGTAATAACTCTTGAGTCCCAGCATCCCATACTCAGCCCCACGGTCTCTAGGCAGCATTCCCCTTCAGTCTGCAAGGTGATCCGGGGATATTCTGCTGCTGGCTCACCTGGTGGGTCTGATACTGACAATGGGCTGGTCACTGCCCTGTGGAGCCCCAAGGGGAAGCAGATCAGAGTGCTCCAGTGGCTCTGCTCAGGTTACTGGGGTTTCCCTGCACTCCTTACTGTCTGCGTGTAACTCTGCAGTCACACAGCCTAACAGAAACTATGTGAGAAATACTTCTCCCATAGTTAAATTCCTTTAATTGGCATTTTGCATTATTATCCCTTTGACAAAGGTTATTTCTTCCTTTACAGTATAGTTTAACGAACAACCAAAAAAAAGGAGGTTATTGATCCTCTTCCTTTACTATCCAGAAATTTGGTTATGATGGTGAGAATTCTGGGGACAACACTGATAAGCACCTCATTTAGGTTCCTAATATAATTTAGGTTACAAAAATAGATGAGTAACCTTCAAGTCATGAGCTGTAATTTTCAAGTAGATAAAAAGAAGAATTAAATTCTTTGTAAAGTTTGCTCATACCTTTGTGTATTTTTAATCATTCAGCATTCAGGCCTGAAATTAATGCATTTTCTTTGGAAGATTTTTTTCTGTTAAGATGCTATTCTGCTTGGCATCCTAGTCCTCTTCATATACACGCAGGGAAAATAGCTGTTTTTTAAAGTTTGCAATATGTTAGGTTTGTATGTTTTGATATTAAAATAATTTTGTTCATATTTTTTCTAAATGTTTTTAAACTTTTATTTAAAGCATATAATGGAGTAGCAAGTAAGTCAGCTTGAACTGCAGAAATTATTTATAAATCCTCCTTGAAATAAGAGATTTCTTAGGTCGATGATGAAAGTCTCAAGTATCAAAGCTGACAGGTGGAACTGTTTACCACTGTAACTGGTCTGCACGCATCAGTTTATAAAAACACTCAACTTGCATTTCTTTTTTTGGCGACTAGATGGCGGGGTGGCATAAAAGGAGCAGGACAGCCACTTTAAATGCATTTTGCTGTGGAATCTCTAAATCTCCTTGGCAAGTCCCCCGTGCTAACATTGCTGTATTTTGCTTCATTTAAAGCTTCGGTACGAGAATTCTGTTGTGGATCGTGTAGACATCAAGAAGAACCACATACTCTTCTACCTTCAGAAGGTAAGTTTGGGAGGTTTCTTTTCAGTTTTATTAAACTGGAGGTTTAAAACAGGCTCCCAGATAAATAAAAAATCTTATTTATAGCATATTAACAATACCAATGCCTTAAAGACGTAAAGGTACTTCGCTCAATCCAGTATCACAGGAGATAATGGAGATATTGTGATCAAAGTAAATAAAGGGAGAAAAGTAGGGAGAAGAATCTTAGGGGTACTGAAAGTGATTTTAGGTGGGAAAAGGCAAGGAAAGAAACTAACAGCAATTTTCAATTACAGGATGAATGCTGATGTGCTGAAAACCACACTAACAGGGAATTAGGTTGGGGTAATTGGCAATGGAAATAGGAAGAGGAAGAAAGAAAAGAGCACACAATTTTAGTAACAAAACATGTTTAACAACAGCTTTTAAACAATTATTGGATTTAACATCAAGTTTACAAGCTGGAGGGAACTGTACTACGGCACATTGTCACACAGTCTGATTCAGAAATGAATCTATGCAACCTTAGCCTTAAGGGGTAGTTATGAAAAGTTCTGATGTATCATCTTGTCTTGCCATTTTCAGGTCTCCCCGAAGGAAATCAGCTTCTCCTTTGGTGTGGAGCAAAGCCTGCCTGTCTCAGACATCAAACCAGTGCCTGTACATATATATGATTATTATGAAACAGGTAAGTGACCCAGCAGACCTTGGTAAAACCTGTGAGGGACAAAGGAGAGACAATGGGAGACCCACTTAGCCATTCTTCTGGTTTTGATTGCTAGACTGCAAAGGTTTTGCAGAGCATAAACAGTTCCTGCTCTCCTGTGTGTTTACATTTCTTGCTTCATTTCAACATAAAGCAGTTAAGAAAGTGATACATGAGAGCTTCTTTTTACAAAACACATACAAAAAGACATGTGGTTCCACTTTCTTTCCACAGTTTGGACATGATGGTTAAAATCAGTAACTCAAAGGCAGCAGTGTTCCTGACTTCCCTGAACTGCATTCGCTATTTTTTTTACTCAATATTGTCGTAGTAAGCTGCAGCAAAAATATCTTCCTTGGTGGAATTTAAATACTTAGGTAGGAATGACAGTACCACTTAACAAAAGAGGAGTTTAAGCAATTAGAACTAGAAAAATAAGTGCCTGACCACCTTTCTTGAACTGAATCCTAGCAAATTAGCAGCAGCAGTAGTCAGAGAATTGACCCTGGAGTGTATTTTCTGCCACCTGATCCACATCTTGCATGGTGACAGCAATCTTGTGTCCTGACAAGCATGGTTGGAGTGCATTGGTCTCTGACTATGCACCCTTGTAACTGGGTGCCTTGGCAGTTAGCAAAATTTATCAAAAGTCTTCCATTTTGTAGCATGTTAATGACAGGTGCAGATAGTCTGGCGTCAGAATGATTTCTCTCTCTCATCCAAATGTCTTCTTCCTTTCTTCTTTCCAGATGAATATGCCCTTTCAGAGTACAACACACCCTGCTCCCCATCTTCCAACTGAAATCAGCTGTGTGCCAGAAGAGGTAATGAATCAGAAAGTATCAGGCAAGCAGCTGTAGAACGAGAAGAGGATAAGAGACATTTTTTTTTTTTTCTGGGAGCACAATGAAAAGCATGTAGAATAATGAGGAATAAGCAAATCCCATATTGCTGTAGATCAGAATGACCCATTCTGGCCCAAACTTCAAAAAGAACTGGGGTTAATGTGGATTAGAAACTGCAGATAAAGTCCTTTTCCTGGAAAGGGAGATACTGTGAAATTGTTGACTCTGACCATCCATCTTGTTTTGAAACTTATGGCATGTTCCAGTGGGAGATTTGTGTAAAGGTACACTTGAAATGTGTGTTCTGGGCCATAGATTCCTCTTAAGAAATCTCAGAGAATAATGTGCTGCTGCTGCTTCTCAAGTAGATTTTTCTTGTTTTGGTCTTTCTACTATCCAGCAGGAAAGAAATCTGAAGAAATCTGAAGAAATTACTTTCATCCTCACCTTATTCAGCCATTGAACTTCATCATCTACAGATGACAGAATTCTAATCACAGGAGACAACTTTTGTGCAAGTTCTGCCTCTATCCAGAAAGAAATGTTTTCTTCAGATTAGCATCTCATATTTTACTATTCTTTGTAATAAAACATTCTTATTGGCAATGGTATTTGTCCCAGTCTCCACTCCTTGGTCTATCTAGAGCTGGGTGAACACAGCAGCCCAGGATATGGTGGGAGAGGATCAGTCCTGAGAGCACTGTTCAGTAGGATGTCAGGCTTGCCCAGAGATAGCTCAAGTGAAACTAATCCTGCCTCACAGTGCAGGACCCTCTGTGACGGGGAGAAGTCCTGACAGAGACCCTCAGGCTCAGTGTAATCCCAGAAAGATGCAAAAGAAATTTGGAAGCTGTGGGAGAACATAAATATTGATTTGGAAGGACCTGGGGTGGACACCAACTGCATCTTCCTGTTCCAATAAACTGAGAGACAGAAACTAACCTGCAGAAGGGTGTTCAGCTTGAGAGTGACACTGGAGTCGAGAAAAAAAAGCACAATTCAGCAATTCAGCAACACCAGGACCCAGGAAACCTTGGGAAGCAGCTAGAGAGTTGCTCTAAAAGGATGAGGAATTTGACATTGGAACCTAGGCTCTTTGTGAATTCAGATTCTGGCTAATGTGAGCTAAGTGCCTTAACACCCTTGAGAACCTGGCCCTGTGCCCTGACTCTCTCAGCTCTCTAAATACACCACCTGGCATGTGAAAGCATCAGGCACAGAGTAGCTTTTCATGTGCTAGCACTGTGCATGCAGGAGAGCCTGAAGGGGCACGTTGATGCATAAAACAACATTTATGAGCACGTGTACCACCTATATTTCTGGTTATTCTCTTCGGATGGACTAAACTTGGGAATGGAGTTCTCAGGTTTTTTCCTCTTTCATTTTTTTTTTTTTAAGTTGCATATAAGCTTGGTTTACTGAGAAACAAGAATAATTTCCTCCCTGACAATTCTGGTGGCATTCCTACCTTGTGAAAAAGACAATGACATTTTTTGAGAAAAAAATATATTGTGAGGTGAGTGGCTTTCAAGTCTTTCAATTCTGCTCAGAACATTGAGTTTCTATCCCCAGCATTTCTCTTCCCATCAGAAGCAGCCCCTGGGCACAACCCTTGACCCAGAAATCACACTGAAAGCAATGTTTTCATGTTTGCATGAGGCCTGTGGCGACTTTTGCTACAGACAGACACATGCTGAGAAGTAAGTTATGACTCTGAAGATGTTAAGGGGCCAACTGACCCCAAATTCCCCCTTGCTCTCCCATCCCTGTCAGCAAAAAAAGATTGTGAGCTTCAAGAGGGGTCAGTCAGGCTACTTCAATCCACCTTCCTCAGCTGTGTAAACTCAGCCTGCTGCTAACAAAAGCCTTTGTTTAATGCCATTCCAGTGAATGGCCAACTGCAAGCCTGGTCAGATGGAAACTGATATGAAATGCAGATGCTTTCAAAAGCACAGCATTTAAATTTTACTACAAATTTCCAAAACACTAGCTGAGAGGGAGTGGATGGAACAATGCCAGCAGTACCTAGCAAAATCTGCATTTTACAGCCTTCTTTTACCTCTTTAACTCTTGTAACTGCAGTGCAACTAGTGACCCTTTGGTTTTTTTTGTCACGGAGCTTGCATCATATGAAGCTGCTGCTTCACAAATTCAGTTTGCTTAACCTCAATGCAAGTCAGATGAAAAGATGTAACAATTGAAAGGAGCTTCAGATACTGAGCTTGTAGGACCATGTGAATCAATCGGAAAATGGCAAGGACCATATCCCATCTCCAAAAATGGCAAATACATTTACAGTGAGTTTTCTTTGATTGCTGTAGATAGAAAGATGCTCTAGAACTCTGAAATTGCCATGAATCAATCTTCTCTTTCACTTTCAGTGTGCAAAAAGATGCAGTTCCTACAGGACTCATCTTCCCTAGTCCATGGGAATGTGCCAGGACAGGCTCTGGAAATTTTTCCTAGAGATATAAACTGCCAGGACTCTGACACTGTTTTGTGTGTAATAGCAAAGTTCTTGTGCTATGAGCAACTATGAGTGACACTAGATATGGATGTGATGCTTCAGTCACTCCCTCATTTCCACACAGTGCTCTCCAGCAGGCAGTTTTGCCTAGTGCTAGTCATTTATGGGTCAATAACAATAAAAACCCCTAGTTCTTCAAAAGAAAACAATCAGGACTTTCTCTTATTCCCTGTTTGCCTGAGGCCAGCTTGTTTGCCCTGAGACAACTTGGAAACCTCAACTGTTTAGGAAGATAACAAAAGATAATAAAGGCTGACAAGTCTTCATCAAGGATACATCCTCCAGCTTGTTCTGTGCAGTGCTCAGCAGTTCGATATATAGCTGCAGAATATATTTTCACTGGAGACAAAGCAGAAATAGCCTTTATGTGGGAGGAATGAATCAAAAAACTTTTCAGGCATAAGGTCAAGGGTTGAAGGCACAAACAGGCTCTCCCTGGGGGGCGTACTTAAAGTAGTGCAATTAATATATCAGGTAACACAAGAGTATTGTTTTGCTGCCAAGTAGATAATAATAACAGATAAAGGGAGAGAAAGCTGCAGGCTCTGAATGGCATTTGCACGCCTTCCATAATGTGTCTGGAATAAGTTCAATTTCTGGGATGTCGTAGTGGAAAGAAAAATTCTCTGTAACAACAAAAAATGGATTTAGAAGCAAGATGTTGGTCAATGGCAAAAAGATCAAAGTATTCAAAAAAAGACTGAGCCTCCAACATTCAGTGTTATCAGCCAATTGTGAGAGACTCCTAACCCCAAGATCTCTTTCTCATTCAAGTCCTCGCAGTATCATGCCTACACTGAAGACAGACTTCAAAGAAATGAGAAGAGGTAGTCCCTGCTCTAACAGATGTAGGTCTTATGTCTTGCATTCATCTCCTATGATCTCTTGGTTCTGATAATATCATTTCACGGCCTTGAAGTGAGATCCACCCTTCCTTTCTCAGAGCACTTGGATTAGACATAGAGCATTTCCCCAAAAAATATGTCCAAGAAATTTCCTTTGGCCCATAAAGCTGCATCCAAGAGACATGTGAAAACATTGCTCCTCTGTAGTTCTCTTCTCACAGACCAACCTGCAGTTCAGACAGATGATTCAAGTCTCTTATGTCAACAGTCTCTGAAACTGCAGGAAAAGACTTTATGGGTATGATTACCTCAGTAAAACCCTTATAGGATCTGTAGGCTGATGGCTGAATTCCTAAAGGAAAGAAGAACTGTATGACCTTCTCAAGTCAATTCAGAGAAGAAGGGCAACCAGCCAAGGAAGGCTGTTCCACTCTAAACTGATGGAGGGAAGGAGAAGAAAATTAGAGGGACTAATGGAGCCTCAAACACTTACAAATCTGTCATTACAATGCATTTATGAGTCATTTCTTCAGAAAGAAATTAAAGAACAGGCTTTCCATAAAGCAGAGAAAAGCCATTGCTATATGAATGCCTCAGAGAACTACTTTTTTCTACATATGCCTGTCACGAATTGTCACCTGAAATGAAAGCAAATGCTCCTTCAAAGTGCAGAAGTTGCAGCTATGAAAAGAGGATGGTTGTGCAGAGCTGTGAAATAGAAACAAAGGGTTATGGGTTTGATCAGAGGTGAAGAGGTCAGAGAATGGTTTGGGCATCCCTCAGCATGGTAGAAATGGCTGGTCTCAGGCACCCTTCTGGTAGCCAAAAAAGACAATACATCACAACATCATGTGCAGCTTGCATCAGCTCTTGGTACACAAGATGATTCCTCACTGCCAGTCATGACCTGATTGCTGGCATGGGAGGTTTAGGGGGGAACATGCAGCCAGACTAGTTTTCCCACATTAACTAGTTACATTTTATGGATTACATGTCAAATGTTCCCCACTTGATACTCATTGTTAAGTATTTTCTTTTCCCTCTTTAATAAAAACCTGATTTATATTTTCAAGTGTGAAGAATGAACTTACTAAGTACCAGAGATTTTTTGAGGGCCTTATTCAGGTATTTTATTGGTGACCTCTTCACATTTGAACTGAACCCTTGATGCTGCCTATAAAGACCACAAAGAAAGGAGGGCTGAAAAACTCTTCTTCCTGGTCTTGCAAAGGCAGTAAAACTGCAAAGCACTCCCAAAAGAAATGCAGACTCTTATCAGTCTAACTATAGCAGTATATGTGTAGTTTAGCCTGAAAGCTTCCAGGTAATCTGTGTATAACTAGGAAAGATAATTTCATTTGTATATCCACTAGTTTTCACTCTGAGGCTTGTGGAGGTGCAGTGAGAGTAGTCAGATTCCAGTTTCACCCATCTTTCACCAGCATTTGTCATCAAAACTGACAGCAAAGACAGGCTTAATACTTCAGCTCATGGTTTTTCCTTCTCAGATCTCAGCCTTTACACATGTGTGGAGAAAGGTCTCAGTTTTGAAAACAGGTTATGGATGATCCATCCACACTCAACAGAGTCACTGATGCCTGGCAACTGACTGACCTTCAACTACCTTCACCTTTTTTATGGCTGCCTTTTCCAGGCATTGTAGACCACCACCGAAATAAACTGCAGTCCTCCTCACCACCACATTTTGTTGAAAAAAATTCCATCACTCATCAAAATCACTACAACCTGTGACTATTCCACTAGGGATATATGTATTTTCTCTTATGACCTCACCATCCTTTTAGCTGCTAGAAGACTTTGCCAAGGCTCACATATCTTAGAACAATGAAAGAAATCTTGCATGCTTGACTAGAGACCCTATTGACCAAGCAGAACTTTATCTGTAGTTACCATGTTTCAGTATTGTTCCTCAAACACCTGGGCCAAACCAAGCACTTCGACCTTTACTGTCTAAACATATCGTTACAATCTAATCTTCTTACAGAGGGTTTTATAAGAAGCAGTCATAGCCAAAATCACAGATTGATTCAGTGCTTTTCAACTCATTTTTGTAGGTGTAATGACCAAGTTTCTTTGTGCTGATCTTCTTCTGAATGCAGCAATTAACCTGTCCACAAGAAAGCTGACAGTGCCTACACCACTAATATATGGTTACAGATCTTTCAGACACATCCAAGCTGGCTTTAGACTGTGTGAGTGAGGAGTACTAGAATTATATGAAATGTTAGCAGCCACAAATGCTTCAAAACAGGAAAAAACCACGGAGCTCTAGAGAGTGTTGTAATTTTCCTAAAGCCATTTGATGATTCCCACAGGAAAGAAAGGCTCTTTCAGTAATAGTGAGTGAAATTTGAGGTCAAGAAATCACACAGAAAGACACAGAAATTACTGTGACTGAGCAACCTTATATGGAAAAATTAATTGCCATTGAGTAGTATTACTATAGCTTCTTACAGCAAGACAGATTTTATTTGTAAAGATAATCTTGTACTGGTAGAACATATCTAGTGCCTCAAATAAACCAAATCACAACCATAAAGGCACAATTTTTGGTGTCTATGTATAGCTGCAGCAAGACTGTTTCAGTGGCAGAAAGATAGCTGTACTTAGCTGGTGGGACATGTTTTTACAAAGATAACTAAATCAAATTTAACTAAATCAAAACAGCTCATTCTACTGTTGCCAAGGCTCCCTCTCGTTGCTCTCCATCTACACACAGATTTCTTTCTGTGTGCTACAGCTAAGCACAAGTGACTGAGGTCTGAAGTTATGGCTTGGGTAATATTCAAAGTTAGGCTGGCAAAAACCTCCTTTTGAGTCAAGAATGCAAGATAATCTGTCTGTATACAGACATTTCTCTAACATTTCCCAAAACCAAGAACCTCTTCCAGTATCTGAAGCTACAAGAACAATAGAGACTATTTAAAAGCCCATATAGTGACAGGACAAAGGGGAATGGATTCAAACTGAAAGAGAGCACATTTAAATTAGATATTAGGAAGAAATTCCTTACTGTAAACTTGGTGAGGCACTGGCACAGGTTGCCCAGAGAAGCTGTGGATGCCCCATCCCTGGCAGTGTTCAAGGTCTGACTGGATGAGCTCTGAGCAATCTGGTCTAGTGGAAGGTGCCCCTGCCCACTGCAAAGGGAATTACCTTTAAAGTCCCTTTCAACCCAAGCCATTCCATGATTCTATGAAATACAGACCTGGTGATGAAGTATCATCTCTCTAATTTCCCCATAGAGCAAACTTCACAAGCTTCTCAAACATATGCAGCTGAGTTTAAAAGAATGGATTTGAAAAGCAAAGATATGCAGTCAGCAAATAATGATAAAAAATCATAAAAAACAAATGTCAATGGTTTCATAAATATTTGCCCTGAAAATAACTTTTTTGTTATTTCCAGTGGAATGTTGTTTGATTTGCCTGTGAAAGACAAGTTATTATATGTTATAGCCAAGAAGATGGGATGACCTCTCTTTTCCTTTGTTGTGATAAGGTTACAGTGACTTTTTTCACCCAGGCGACTTGTTTGGTTGCAAACTTATTAATACAATAGCTTCTCTATTACAGATTATTGCATTTTTTTATTTGTTTATTTCCTTACCAGATGCACCTTCTTCATTGTGATTAGTGGAGGTTTTAAACTAGTGCAGTGAATTATCTGGATATAGGATACATGGGTAATCTTTGTCCTTCGTTTGGTTACTGTTCAGCAGGTACATGTGCAGAGAAGACATTGTGACTGGTGCCAGTTCTTGGAGATACAATAGTGCACTTTCTGACCAAAGCCAAATCCCAGCCTATTCTTGGGGCAGAACACCTGCTCATTGTAACAGTAAGTTATACACAACTACCCTTCTCTACCTCTACATAACCCAGTTAACTTTCTGATTAAACATTCAAAAGTAGACTCAGAAAGCTTCTGGATTGTGATGATTATCAAATTGACTTGTTTGGAATGAATACTTCATTATGTTGCAATAAATTCATAATTACCTGAGAAAGCCAAGAAAAGCAAGAACCTGCAATACTGGTCATCTCCTTTTTCCACAATGTCAGCTCAAGTTCAAGCCCTTGTCAGTGAATTTCTCTCCTTGGCAGCTCCTGGTATGGGTATCCCATTGCAGAGAAAATTAAGCCTGATTCTTAGGGAAGCTTCTTAGCTGTAGAATCTGTAGAGATCCTCTGAAACATAAATGACAGTGAGGTGGGCTTTTAGGACAGTACCTCAGTCTGTTGTCTGTGCCCTAAGCATCCACACCATGCCACAGAGAGACCTCTGGGGAACCATCTACTGCTTCCACCATATTCCATTTCCACATGGTTTGATACTTCCATGAAAATTTGAAGGCATGAGGGAAAACATTCCATAGCCACCCTATGTGCCTTATGTTTCTATTGAAGAAAGTTTCACAGACTAGCAAGAAGAGACAGTCATAAAACATATCAGGATATTAGAGAAAGTCATGGTCCCATACATGCCCTTTGGACCCATATATCTCTGGCAGCCAAGCAACCACCCAGTCTTTCACTCAATCCCATTTTCCAGGAAGGATGGCAAAGAGACTAGTGACACTTTGTAAGCACTCTCCAGCAAGAGCCAAAACTCTGCTGAGTTATGAACACTGTTTTAGCCTCAAAAGCAAAGCATAGCAGGTTACTGTGGAGAAAGCTGACTTCATGCCAGACAGACTCATAATGGGAAGCATAATGGGAAAAAAAATATTTACAGTTATCAAATAACTGCTTTCCAGCATTGTTTTTCTTGTGGGGAGCAGCCCACTTGAGTGCTTTGTTTTCTCTTCAGAGTACAAAAGAACAAAGGAACTTACTTCTTCTCCCTAATTAAAAACTCCATTAGCTTCCACACAGGTGTGAAAACTGGAAACCTGGGGAACTAATAAATTCCCATAGACCCAGTGACTGGCTAATTCTGAGCTGAAATGAATCAAACTTCATCAACACTGTCAAGTGCTCAATGGCTAAGGCAGAAGTAATTAAGGCTTTTTAGATCTCTCTCTGTTTATAGCTTCTCTATTTTTCCATTTCATCGATTTTCAAAATGCCTATGAAGCAAGGGAAAAGAGAGATCAGTGTATTACTTTAGCCAGAATCTGGGGACAAAGTATAAAAAACCCAGACTGTCAGTCCGGTTGGTAAATTCCAAGAAAAATGGGGAAAACCCTCAAATGTTAATCTGGTTTGACAGACTTACTCGTGTTTAGGTCACTTTGTGCTTTTAAGTACTGTGACCAGTCTCTGTGTAAGACTCAAAGCCCCTTTCCTTGAAAACAAGACCACTAAAGGGATTTTGTGCAGACATTCAGGGAAGTGCAGTGAAATCTTACAGTCTGGAGATGGTGGGTTGATTCTGGTTGCAGGGGAGGTTCTTGAAAGGAGTAGGACAGACTGGGATCTCCACCCCTTGCTGCAGTTATAAAGGCACTAACATCAAAGGAAGGAGCCAGGGAGGAGTTGAAGAACAAACTCCTTTCCTCTGGAGCACTGGGTGAGAACACTGCAGAGCTGTTAAACTGGTAGGCAAGGAATTGTATCATGAGAAGAGAACTTATCTCTTTCTTCTGTCTCCCAGTGAGAAAAATGTGGCTGAAGTTTCTTTTGGCTATTCTTCTCTGGCATGTGACAGCTGCAAAGGAACCTGAGCCGTAAGAACCACCCTATTACTACTATCAGTATTTCTGGGAGGGCTTTAAAAACCATGCTAATCAGTGTTATTAATTTTTCCCTAAAAATTAAATACTGCCAGGGCTCATCTTTTATAGATGGAGAGTTAAAGTGGAATGAGGATGGCAAGGGAATCGTTCTCATTTAATATTATCCGACTTTCCACCTATTGCAGAACTTCCATGGAAGTTAACTTGTGTCCAGAAAAGGCAACAGCAGTAGTGACAGCAGGGTGCTTTGCTAAAACCAGGAGGGCCCAGGGCTCAGATAAAGGGCAAAAGGCAAGAGCTGAGGGCAACACCAGAGCTGTGGGCAATACCAGGACTGGGCTAGTTCAGAGCTGCAGGACAGAGTGAGGAGCACAGGCAATGTGTCCTATTTAATCTAAAGTAATTGGTGGGTACTGAATAATAACAGTGTTATGTGTTTATCCTGTTGAGGCTGCTTCTCCTTTACATGTGAAAGTGATCACTTTGATGTTTGGATTTCACAGGCAGTATGTTCTGATGGTGCCTGCTGTCCTCCAAAATGACTCTCCAGGTCAGGTTTGCCTGCAGCTCCTTAACCTCAACGAGACAGTATCCGTCAGAGTAATCCTAGAATACAGCTCTGTTAATACCACTATTTTTGAGAAAACCATGACAGCAAGCAGTGGTCTGCAATGCTTCACGTTCAAGGTAAGTTAATTTTAATTTATGTCCCCATGGAAAAGAAATGTAAACAGGGACAAGAAAATTAAAACAGAGAGCACAGGAAAGGAACAATCAAGGAAAGAAATAAGACTTGTTAAAGGAAAAAGGAAGCATAGGAGACTAACACAGTAACAGACAAGAGACAATGAAGCATTTTTTGTAGACATAAGTAATAAGAAAAAGCCCAGGAGAGGTGATTAAGTTGGTAGAAGTGAGATTGTGTCTTGTTGTAGAAGCCCAGGCCACAGGTATTGCTGTTCAACAGGTTTTGAAGCAAATTACTTCAAGACTAACAACCTCCCCATGTTTTCCTGTTTCTTCACAGATTCCTCCTGTCCAGTCTGCACCACTGGCTTTCATTTCCTTCTCTGCCAAGGGCACCACGCTCAGCCTGGAGGAGCGGCAGTCAGTGCTGATCTGGAACACGGACAGCATCGTCTTTGTGCAGACAGACAAACCCATCTACAAGCCAGGACAGACTGGTGAATGTCCACTGTGTCTGTGACGTGGGCCTTAGGGGGCAACTCCTTAAGACAGAGCTTCTCTGTCTGGTGTTTTTCAGGCTGGGCTACATTCCAGGCAGTTTCTTCAAGGTTTTTGTTAAAACCTTTTTGTTAAAACGATTGCAGTTATTTGCTGTGGAGCTTAGGGAACCATCTTCAGGGTGTCAGGAGACTGTCATCCCGTGATCTCTATTATTTTCTTCATCCCTTCCTCCCAGGTGACAGAAGCTATCACTGCTGCTGTTTCATTACTGATGGCAGGCCAGGATAGTGGGAATAGGGGATGAGATCAATATCTGGCATAGAACAGTGCTTCCCTCTGTGGTGCTGGTCAGCATCAAAACAGTCCAAACATCAAGAGTGAAATCTGATACTTTAAACTGAATTATAAGTTGTTAAAGACAAAACCATGCTATTTAGCTTCTGACCTCCACTGTGTTTGGACTTTAGATTTTCATGTAGTATTACTGCACTTATGCTATCCCCTTATCCATGCTTCTCACATGGCCACCAAGCAGAGTTACATTTTTCTAGATCCATTCCTCAATTCATTTCTAGGCTTTAAGATTTCTAGCACACACTATAGGAAACAGCAGAAGAAACCTTCTTCCCAGAGATTGTTCACATAATGCAGCCATTAGACTAGATTAGCTTTACTTTAGTTAGGATGAGTTCTATCTACATAGACACATAGTATGTAGAAAAGCTTTCCAGTTGGAATTTGGTGCCACCAAGGTGTCTAATATGGGCTTTTTATTGGTCAAATGGCTTGGTTTTGAGCTGGCACAAACATCAGACACAGCCAAATTATGAAAAGGTAATGCAGTTCTTATTTGTTCAGTCATTCCTTTCTGTGAGGTTAAATTTTTATGAAAGTAAACTTTCCATTACTAACATTAAAGGAAGCTTTTACAAAAGAGTACAAGAACTTGATGCTAGGGGAAAGACCCCTAATCAAAGTCTTCCACCTCCAGATGCATTTTATTATGTGCATCTTGTGCGAGGACTGTTGGAAGATCCTGTGAAACCAGGAGTACTAATGAATGCAAAACATCATGCTCAGCCAAACAAACTATGGTCAATGCTAACACCCTGCTCCTTGCCTTTCCAGTGAGGTTTCGTGTTGTTGCCCTGGATTTCAATTTTAAACCTGTGCAGGAGAAGGTGAGTGACCAGTGATATTCCCCTGTATTTAAAATTGCTGGGAGACAACTCCTTCTCAAATTTTACACAAAGGATTGCTGTGGATAAAATAAGATGTTTCAGAGACTAAAGGCCAAAGAATTAACCTGATTTCCTAAGCACATGCTGTAATCTGCCCTTTCACTCGAGTCGCAGGGAAGAAGGCGAGTTTGTAGCAGTTTGAATTCCTGTCACAACACCTTCTGTTATTGCTGGGAAAGAGGCTCCACTTTGTTGCCATAGACATTATCTTAGCTCTGATCAGAAAGCCCACGATTCAGTCTCCTGCTCTTACAGTTCAGCAAATGTTGCTTGCAGGCATCAGTAAATCATCCACCTGGCACTTTGCCTATTTTAGAAATTCGGGAAATGAAAGAGAAAGTTGCTGCCACAATTAATTATCTCCTCGGAGGTATTCTTTCCACTGCCAGCAGTCTCTCTTCATGCTCAAAATGCATAAGGAAATGAATGGAAAGATCTTCATTGGCCTCCTCTCCTGTTCTTGTAATGCAGGCGACAGCACAGTGGTAGCAAAAGAGCTGGTGCTAAGAAGCCCCAGTCACGGTTTGTGTGCACCTTTATAACTCTGCTCACTCGTATGCTCTGAGATTGTACTACAACCACTACATGTCCCACCATTCTCATTTCATCCCTCTCCCTTATGCAAGCTTCTTATTAAAGTAAAATTGCTATTAAACTGATTAATATAAGAGATGAGGACTTCTGATTAATGGTTTTATACTGAATATTGGTTATATACTTCTCCCAGTCCTGAGGAAAAATAATTTGTGTTTAATCAGCCATCTAATATCTTCTTCCATTCTGTTTTTCCTCTTTCAGTACCCCTTGATTGCAATTCAGGTAAGAAATTTATGTCTTTGTACTGCATACTCCAGGTACGTGTCCTTACATGGGTTTGAATGTGTCTTTACACAAACAAATCTTGCTGCTGAGTACACCAGCAGAAATTAACAGAAACTCCATTAAAAACCAGGATACTCTTTGAGCTTGACATGGAAAGCACACCTATAATCATTTCAGTAGTCAAAATTTGTAGTGTTCTTATGTCTGCTCTCCCCTTCCCCTAATCTGCTCAATTTATTTTGGGGTATATCTTTTTGTAGCTCTAGTGCTGCTAAAAACTATAAAGAAATATAGGTTGTGAATGCAACTACTAACTATGTCAGTACTTTCATGGCATTTTCTGGTGATTTTTAAAATAATTGCAGTTCATGTCTAGACAGCATCCTTACAAGTTTCCATGTTACACTGTGAAGTCAGGGGACTTTATTTTCTTTGCAGTGAGAACATAGATCTTTTGAGCCCTCCACATGTTTTTCTTCCAGTCATTGCTGTAGAGACTCAAGGAAATGGTGTGAATGAGTTTTCTTTAGTCTAGCTAGCATAACATATGCTGAGAGGAAAATGCCACTCCACTGAATGCAGAAGAAAGGTTTCTTTCCTTCTTCTGGCAGCTGAAAAAAAAAGCTGGGGTTGCTAAAGGCCAAGATTTGTGTGGGATAAACTTGGCTGAAGGGAAAGCACAAAGAAGATTTTCTTTCTCTTCCCTCTTGACACAAATCTAGAGCAAAATATACTAAAGAGCAGGAAAGAGCAGTATTGTGGAACTTTCCCTGATGATTGAGACTAATAAGTAGGCTGGCAGAGAGTGCCTAAATCGGGAATAATAGATGAGAATCTAACAACATTAATAATAACTTGAATAATCAGAGTACAAAGGCACAATTTAACTCAATACACATGTATTAAGCAGCTTCTCCAGTTAAAGCAACATGTTCTGTTTTCTTCTTTGTTGCTGGTTTTGTGTGCTAGTAGCAAAAGATTTCAAAGACAAGAAAAGGTGAGTCTGTATTCTTTTTGCTTCAGGATCCAAGGGGCAACAGGATCATGCAGTGGCAAAATGTGAAGTCGGAGATGAACATTATTCAGCTAGAATTCCCACTCACTGAAGAGCCTATCCTGGGGAACTACAAAATTATTGTAGCAAAGAAGTCAGGAGATAAAACAAATCAGTCATTCCTTGTGGAGGAATATGGTAAATATCACCCATCTTCTTTATTCAGTGTAGGAAACATTATTAGAGATCGGCCCATATCAAACAGCCTTTTTGACTGCTAAAATTTCAAACAGTTTCCTGGCAAATGCAGCTTCAATTAGTTGTCATTAAGAACTAGGGAAATTAAAAAAGAAAGAGAATAGTTTAAAAAAAAAAAAAAAAAAGCAAAACAAGAAACATTTACAATTTTTCACACAATCAGCCAGGAAAAAAATCTGCATAAGAAATCAGCAAATTGATTGCAAATTTCAATAAGACAAATTAATTTTTCCCAGCTATGTCCAGTTTTCTTCACCAAAGCTCTGCAAGGCATCTAGACATCACAGGATTCTCTTCAGAAATCCTGTCTTCCCTTCAGAGTGTTGTAGAAGTACTTTAGTAAGCCTTTGCAGATCAGGCCAGCTCTTCATCATATTGCCACCCTGGTTCTGAGATCCATTCCCTCTATGACCAACAAGAAGATATATCCTCGTTTTTGCTTTCATCTTAGGAGGGTCTGCAAATTTACAATATGTCAGTGTTGGGTTTTTTTCTTTTCATTCTTTGTCCTAGTGTTGCCAAAATTTGATGTCACAGTCACTGCACCAGAAAGCCTTACAGTCCTGGATTCAGAGTTCACAGTGAAAGTCTGTGGGTTGTAAGTACCACGTGCAGAGCTGTTAGGAAATATGCTGAGGTGGAAGAACTTCCCAAGGGCTGGGGAAGAGCCAGGGCTTAGAGAAGAAGCCAAAATACACAGGGCTCCAGAAGAGGTTGGTGAGGGTTGACTTGGTCATTGGAGCTTTCATTCATTGGTGTGCTCATCTCATTTTATTGTACAAGAGTTTGATTCCACATGGTGTTCTATGAGGTGGATAAATCTTCTGAGAGGTTCCCTGGTAAAGTAGGATGTGTCCACTCCCAACAGCCAACTTCAGAGGGAGACCTTCATAAAGCAGAGCACCATTAAATTCTAGTGGGGATGTTATGGTTCCAGCTAACTCCCCCTACAAACTTGGTCCTTTAGAAGGACCTTGCTTACACCAACACCAAGATCTTGTAATTTGGAATCCAGGGTTGAAATCCTGATCCCCTAACAGATATGAGGAGTTTTGCCTTGATTTCAGTGAGCCTGGAACTCCAGTTTAAGCTGAAGATTGCAGACAACAGTCTTAATTTGGTCAGTAGCCACATCTGTTCATTATAAAGGTATTTGTTTTTACATTCAAAGTCTAGCTTTGTTTTATAGGTTTAGGTGTGAAAAATAACCAATTTTGATTTCTGAGCTGTATTTTCTATTTTGTTAAAGCAGGCGAGTTAGTAAAAACCTGTGAAACTATTCCATGCTCTGGCTTCCCAGCTCACTGCTTGTCCTGAATCTATTCCTGCACACATTAGCTTAAGATTATTTTTCAAGCATTAGCTCATAGACCTCATCAGATCATATTTCCTCTTCCCCTAGGTACACCTATGGCCAGCCTGTTGAAGGGAAAGTCAAGCTCAGTGTGTGCAGGGATTTTGATTCATATGGGAGGTGCAAGAAAAGCCCAGTTTGTCAATCGTTTACCAAAAATGTATGATACATAATTATTATTCCTCTTCATTCTTGTCCTCTCTTCTGTGTTCTTGTTTCTCTCCCTTTGTACATCACACTTTGATTTCTCTCTTTGATGCTTCTCTTCACTCTACTCATCTCTTTGCTTGTGTGATTAGCAAGGAGCTCAGGGCACCTCATTTCTCTTCTTGGCTTCCTGCAGGCCTGAAGGATTGACATGTTTCTTCTTCATGGCTGTTTCTCATAAACATGTATAAATCATGTTAAAAGCACTGGGAAAAGTCTTCACTGACTAAAGAAGTGTCCTGTGTACTGTCAACATGCTTTTCAAGCTATTATCCTTGACAACAGGATTTGTTTTCTTCCCTATTCAGCTGGAGACAGATGGTTGCCTCTCCCAGGTCCTCGGCTCCAACATCTTTGAGTTGCATCGCACTGGTTACATGAGGAACCTGGATGTGAAAGCCACGGTGACTGAGAAAGGAACAGGTAATCACTTACAGACAGACAGAAACAGCAAAAGCAGTGTGGTCAAGAAGCAGAGTAGGACATAGCCTCTGCTTGCTGAGTACAGGAATGTCTCCCTGATTTTTACAAGCACAGTGACCATCTCCAGGCAGACTCTGAGGATGCTCTGTGCAGGAGAAAGTGTGTCTTCTCATGACTCTGGGCATGTCTTCCAGGCCTGCAATTTACAGCTGCTCAGGTTATTTCCATAACTCAGGTGATGAGCACAATACAGTTTGAGAACATGGATCACCACTACAGAAGAGGAATTCCTTATTTTGGACAGGTAAGCAAGAGCTTGGACGGCTTGTATTGCAAATGATTGACAGTCAATCACTAAACAACAGTGATTGCAACATCTAGAGGACTGTTTGGGGTAGGGGTGTTCTCCCCAGTCTTCTTTTGTTATATGCAATGTCCTACTGGTAATTCTGAATACTGAAGACTATTAGTTTATTCTGAGTTTGGTTCTGCCAGAAATACTTCAAGTCAGAGCAATTCATTAATTAGCATTTCTCTAACTTGCATTTTAAACTTGCTATAAATCACTGCCTCTTCCTTCAGAACTGACCACCACAAGTCAGCCAGACATGAATAAAAACTGGTGGATGAGGGAAAAAAAGAAGGAAAGGAATTCAAGGCACACAAAAAAAATCAAGGAAACATCAACAGTTTCTGGCTCAGAAAGGTTTTTCATTACTTTGTTTCATGATAATACCCACATAACTCTGTCAGTGGTTTAAAGGGTAGGGATAAATCTCTCTCCTTCAGTTCAGCTTTTGTCAATGAGGACAAGGGGGACCAGTAGCACTGAAAGGAGGTGACATTGTCTTCCAAGGGTGGGGGTCTTTTCCCCCTCTGTAAAGTCTATAGAACATTGTTATTTTGTTCCCATTCCCACTCTGTTCTTTTTCTTTAAAAAATAGAAATGAATGCTCATTTCTAACAACACAGAATATACTTAATGGGATCTGTTATTTTGCTGTTTGTTTAAACAGAACAGTAGAGACAGTGTAGACAGAATCAGAAAAATGTTCAAAACAAAAATGTGGAGAAAAAGTTTTCAGACATTGAAAATAACAGCAGCAGACTCTCAAGACTAAGGAAGGAAAAAAGGAAGGGAGAAAAGAAAATATAATTTTTAACTGGAAATGTATAGTCAGAAGGGACTGATCAGGAAAGAGCTGAGACATGAAAGTTCTTGCTCCACAAAAGGGCATTATCAGTGGTGTGGCAGATGCTGAGGAAGCTCCCACTTCAAACTCATAAGGTAGCTCAGATAGTTGCCAGAAAATGAAGAGAGACATTTTAATTGTCAAGTATTGGATAAGGAAGACGAAAAGGTAATTCTGCTGTTTGGAGAGCAAAGGAGTGCAAAATAGCTGTATCTGCATACAGAAAGATAATTATACACTCAACATGTTTCACATTCCCTCTTACAGATCAAGCTGGTAGACAAAGACAACTCCCCAATTTCCAATGAGGTTATTCAGCTATTTGTCAATAACAAGAACACAGACAACTTCACCACGGATCACAATGGTGTTGCTGAGTTTAGCATTGACACATCCGAAATGTTTGATCCTGAGATCAGTCTGAAAGTGAGTATGAAACAAGGCTGAATAGAGACATGCAGAAAGATGGCTGCTCTCAAACTGAAGCCAAAGAAAAGATGGGATGAGGTTTTAATTCTGGTAATAAAAATAGGTTTTCTTCATCCTTCTTCATGGCCTAGAGCTCTCAAAAACTACCATAAGAGGAATGAGGAAAACATCTGTTGTTGCAAGGCAATGGCTTGCTGCAAGACTGCTCTTTTCTTACCAGTTTGGCTTTAGATGCAGTTCTTATCTATATGAATTACATGAACTCATCATTCTGGTGTCAGAATGTGATGACAAATGTGGTATATGTTTGTTTTCCTTTTCTTCCCCACTCCTTCTTCTGTTCAGGCAGTTTATAAAACCAGTGACCACTGCCACTATGAAGGCTGGATAGAGCCTTACTACCCAGAAGCATCTCACTCTGCCCAGCGCTTCTACTCTTGGACTAGCAGTTTTGTGAGGATTGAGCCCTTGTGGAAAGATCTGAAATGTGGGCAGAAGAGGATGATCACTGTGCACTATGTCTTAAACATAGAAGGATACAAGAGAATCAACACCACAGACTTCTACTATGTGGTGAGTATGAAGCTGTGAGGTGGTTTGCTGAAATGGCTTCACTGGGCAGCTATCTAGCAATCCATCCACAGGAATTGCAGCAGTGAGTCCTCTTCATGGCATTATCTGTCCCCCTTTTCCTTTCCTTTTTCTTCTGCTTTGTCACCGCCAACGAGGTCCCCAGCAGCAGCAGTGGGAGCATTCAGCATGCCCTAAGGCTTATGTTTAAGCATTTGAGATCATCTCATTGTAGATTGCCCTGTCGATGCACAATGAACCTGATTGTTGCTTTCTCCCTCCACCTTCTGCCAACTCATATATGTCTTGATCTTCTGTGTACAGGGCATGGCAAAAGGCAAGATTGTCCTTACAGGAGAAATTAAAATTAATATCCAAGCTGGTAAGTTCAGTTGCCAATTCATATTTTTGCATTAAAATAAACAAACAACCAACCAAACACCCAGATGGTTGAATATAGCAGCTATAGGGAGGGCCATATCTCTCTCCAGCCATGCATGTGTGCATGATAATAGCACTATCTCTAAGATCACTATAAAGTGAGGTTTAGTCCAGCAATTATGTAATTTGATATTAGTCAAATAGTGTTCTCTAAAGATCTTCCCAAAGGATGACATAGGGAATGCAGAGTGTCTGCTTTAGGGTCCTATCTAAATATGGCCATATGTTCAAATCTAAGATAAATCTGAGACCATGTGGATTAAACCCAGGCCTGTCACCTCCTGGAAAATTGTTCTGTTTATCTAAGTCCAGATCACTCCACTGACTGGTACAGTTACACACCCATTGAGTTTGGCTACTACTGCAGTAAATCTTTGATATTCCTTCCTTATTGGTATTTCTTCTATTTCTTCTAACAGGCCAAAATGGCACTTTCACCATTCCACTTGTGGTCAGTGAGAAAATGGCTCCAGCCCTTCGGCTGCTGGTGTACACCTTACACCCTGACAAGGAGCTGGTGGCAGACAGTGTTCAATTGCCAGTTGAGAAGTGCTTCAAAAACAAGGTGAGAGGCACTAAGATATAGCAAGCCTTAACTACTGTCAGATAAACACAAATTCTTTGTGTATTCATCCACAACAGATTTCCAGTTTTGTTTCTTGTTTCCTTCCACTTCTCTCTACATTACTCCTTTCATTTTTCTTTTTTCTCTTTGGCCTTATATCTTTCCTCTACCACGACCTCCTGGCCTTATTGCCAAAAGATATATCTTCTTTTAACATTAAAAACTTTTCAGGAGACCCACATAAACCCCAAATGATTCTTGCTTCTCTTAAACTCTACCAGTGTTCCATTCAGTTTTTAGACTTTCTACTCTTCAACATAGTGCAAACACTTTAGACTTATCCTACTTCATCATTCAATCTAATTTTTTACACTCTGTTGTTGAAAAATTCAGCTTAGGTTTACCAGAACTAAATACAGATAGAAAAGAAAGCCAAAACAACAGTCTGGGGTTTAAGTATTTCTTCCTCTTTTTTTTAATGGTACATTTTCGTTCATCATTACAAACTCAGATTTAACCAGTAAAATTTTTCTAATTTTTAGCTCTGAAAAACTAAAATGCATGAAACTATAGAACAAGACAAACTAAGTGACATTAAACAAAATATTTCTAGTTATCCACTTCTAGTTACTTGTCCTATTTTTTCCTTCTTATCTAAAAAAAAATGTGGAATAGATTTTGTTCCAAATAGATTCAAAATCTGTTTTATGTGTTTGCTAACATGGGCCATGGACTTAGGAAAAATATGATCAGCTCAATGTAGGGATTATTGCATATAGTCAAGTCATGATAAGGTTTGATTTGATTCAACAATGACATCAAGAGAATTACACTTTGTTTTAAATTACTTGAGGTAGGCTTCATTTAAGCTAGTTCAGAAATCTAAGTGTGATTGTTGCCTAAGTCCCTGTTATAACAGAAACCTGGTCAAGAGCTACAGTGGAGACCAGACATCCTCCTCCAAGCAGATCTTCTGTGCTTTATCAGAAAATCCGTCCACTCTCCTTCTCACTCTTCACTCACACACGCAGTGAGAGCAGCCCCAGCAGCATGGGTCACCCACGCCAACATCTGTGTGATGAATTTCAGGTCCACTTGGAATTCTCTGAAAAGCAGATGCACCCAGCTTCCAATGTCAGTTTGGTCATTGAAGCTGCTGCCAACTCCTTCTGTGCTGTGAGGGCAGTGGACCAGAGTGTGCTGATCCTGAAGCCAGAGACAGAGCTGTCCATGGAAATGGTAAGCTGCCAAATGACTTCTTCCTCCTCCACTACAGTGTCTCTCCACTTGAGATCATTAGACTGATTTAGGGTTCTACAGCCTCTGGCATGTGCTGGTCATAAGGCATCTTTAGTAGGCAATAAACACATTTTGTTTCCTGTGGACTGTAATTCCTCTTCCATGCGGGATTTGGTTTAACCTGTGACTGGTCTCTGGCAGCACAGCCCTCCAGTGTATCTGCCATTACTCCCAGTTTCGTGCCATCAGCAAACTTGCTGAGGTTGGACCCTTGCTGCAACATCCAGATCATCAAGGAAGATACTGAGCAAGATTTTACCCAGTACTGAGGCTCCGTGTGGCACATCACTGGTTACTGGCCACCAGCTAGACTTTGTGCCACTGATCACTGCCCTCTAACCCCAGCCATTCAGCCACTTCTCAGTCCAGGAAACAGAGCATGGTGTCAAACAGACTGTCATCTCAGTTTTGGCAATTTGCAGTATTTGACTGTTAGTAAGGTTGATGTTTCCATACACACAGTTCCTCTTTCCTTACCCCTCACAGGTATACAGCCTGCATCCCCTGCAAGACTTTCAAGGCTATGTCTTCCATGGGTTCAATCTAGAAGAAGACTCCCAAGAGCCCTGTGTCTCATCTGACCACATCTTTCACAAAGGCTTGTATTACACACCTGTAATGTTTGGATTAGGCCCAGATGTGTATCAATTTCTCAGGGTAAATGTCCTGTACATTACCTAAATATGCTGAAGTGAGTTTCTGCTTATGTAGTGTTAGATTCTGCAAACAATCCTATTAGTAAAACTCATACATGACAAACTTCTTTTAGACCTCTATTCTCAATTGATTCTGATGCCTACTGTGATTTTCCAGCACACACAAACCTCACAAAAGTCTCTTCACACATGTCTCTGGGCATCTCTGTGGTGGAAACACAGTAATGGGAAAGAGGGAAGAATGGAACAGACCTCAGCTACACTGGTTATGGCTAACGCTAAAAAAACACGCCTGTGTTTTTTACAGGATATGGGAATTAAATTTTTTACCAACTCAAAGGTTCGACAACCAGTTGTATGCACTGGTGAGACTGTAAGACGTCAACCATATGTAATGAATGCAGGACACATGGCTTCTGCACATCATGTCAAATCAACAGGTAATGCAGAGGACAAGAAAGAGATTTTACCTTTGTCCTTAAAGGAAGAGGTATTCTTGTTATATGGACATGGACAGTACTCATTAGCCATTTCGGTTTTGATATTAAATATTAGCCTGGCATAGAATGAGATAGCTTAAGCTAATGGCCAGTGCCCAAAAGAGTCTTTCAGGTCTACACTTCTGATTAATGTCCAGTTTCACGCTGGGAATTGTGGGCACTTGGCAGTGTCACACAAAACTAACACTGTTGACACTGATCCCCTTCTGACCAGAGCTAGTCGAAAAAGGCTGTGCAACAGTGTGAACAGTAATCAGAGCTAAGAGCCAAGTGACCTGAGTTCTAGCCCTAGGTCCCATGCTCATAACAGACCAGAACACTTCAGGCAATGTTTTCTTTTTCTTTTTCCTTTGACACCAGGCTATACATGAGAAATATATTAGTAACATTTAATAATATCTGCATGTCATTATGTATAGTCTCAGTTAGAAGGAAATGCTAAAACACTTGTTGTCCTTCATTCTGGCCCACGTGCATTCAAACCTGTCTTCTCTGGGCCTCTCCATTATATGAACCAGGTTTTACTAAGTTGTCATTATTTCTTACCAGCTGAAGATGGTAGGGAGGAAGGAGAGAGGACACTCAGCCTTGAGACTGTTCGGGAATTCTTTCCTGAAGCTTGGATTTGGGATATAGTTCCAATTAAGTGAGTACTGCTTCTTTCATATCTTTGCTTTGCTTTAGGAAGCTCTGATGTCCTGCAAGGTGGCAATCCCTTGCCAACTCTTCTTCCTTTTTGGCCCTAGACCTAGTTTTTCAATCATCAGCTGCCCATCCTTTCCATGATCAAATTACCAAAGATGTCCCTAAAGATACCTGTTCCCACAATGTGTGTACCATGAGTCATACCCCCTTCCTCAGAAGGAGGACACCTCTATTTAAAATGTAGATTTGCAGAACAAGAACTCTGAGTTGTCTTTCCAAAGTCAAGGATATGATGGGCAAAAGAACTTTCAAATGGACTTTTCTCAAATATTAGTGATAAATTCCAGGGACTGTATGTGGGATTTCTGCAGATAAAATAAGGGTAGTTCTGGTTTTCCAAGCTTGTTGTCCCTACTGAAAAGCAAGTTATCTGAAATTTACCCTTTCTAAAACTTTCATCCTTTCTCTATTCCCATCAGCTCTACTGGAAATGCCAGCATCTCATACACCATCCCTGACACCATCACTAAATGGAAAGCCAGTGCCTTCTGTGTGGAAGAGTTGGCTGGATTTGGCATGTCTGTGCCTGCCACCCTGACAGCCTTGCAGCCTTTCTTTGTTGACTTGACCTTGCCATATTCTATCATACGAGGAGAAGATTTCCTGCTTAGAGCCACTGTCTTCAACTACCTTAACCAGTGCATTAAGGTGTGTACTTGGGCTCACATTCTTAGACCTTACCCCATCTCCAAAGAAGCTACAGAAAAATTATGGGTGCAGGTGGTTGGATCTGCTCTTAACTGAGGCACTGCTCATTCTAGCTGACAACAGATTATCCCGACTGGATTTGTCCTCTGAAACCAGTACAGAGCAAAGGGAGATCTTGTGAACTGTGACTAGGGCAGGTCTGTAAAACAACTGTCTCAAGATCCGTAGAGAAAGGAAACAAGTGCTTTGCAGAGTATCATTCATTATCCACAGTTATGCAAGCCATCAATGGTTTCACTGGGGCCTTTTCCCTAAGAATCAGGTGTACATAGGACACTTAACATCCTGTGTTAACAGTGAGAGCTTTGAGAGAAGCAAAAGGGAAAACTGTTCAGGTTACATCTGATGGATGATTAATCAAATGTCGTCATCTGAGGCCTTAAATCTGCTCTACAGATCTACTCTAGATGTAAGCAGATAGTGTCTGACCCCTCTAACAATAAAGCATCATTTGCAATATGGTACAAAACCTTTGTCCCATTACACTACTCTTTCTCTTCTCAGATTAATGTTTCACTGTTGAATTCCCTTGATTATCAAGCCAAACTCATCTCCCCAGAGGATGATGGATGTGTATGTGCCAAGCAAAGAAAGACCTATGTCTGGAATATTTTCCCCAAAGAAATTGGTAAGTGCTTTGAATCTCCTTGGTTTTCTGTTCCAAGATTGATACTAATTTATATCTCACCTGAAAAAACTTAATCTTTTTCCAGCCTGGAGAGCTTGGTCTACCACTGTTCTTTCCAGTTATCTGGGTTAAAGAGCTTCTCCACAGCTTCAGTGTGTTTATCACTGCCATTTTCAGAGATCAGTTCTCTTCCCATACATCTCACCTACAGTGACTGACCATGCATTATGTTGAATTACTTCATCTTATTCATCAGATGAAATTTCTTACTTAGTCAATCATCCTGCACAGTAGAGGTCCATTTTTTCTTCCTTTTTTGCTGTTATTTAAGGTAATGTAGTGTTCCGCATTACTGCGGAGACCAAGGATGATGAAGCTTGTGGAGACAAAGCTCCCAGGAACATCAGTATTGCCTACAGGGACACCCAGATCAGAACACTGCTGGTTGAGGTACTGCTGACAGCTCTTACTCTCTTCCTGTACTCCCTTTCATGAGGAAACTAGAACACAGCAGAAGTACCAAAAGCAAATAAAAGTTTTCAGGTTCCTTAAAGAACTCCTGATGTGGCTCCACCTTCATTTGACTGTGACAGAGACTGGCTGTTCAACCTGAGACCAAGTCCACTCCCATCTGATGTCCTCTACCATGAGGATCAGTGGGTGTTGACAAGTGCATGTCTCCCTCGTGCAGAGGAGAAACTGGAAATTAGGGACTCCATCTGATGTAATCTCCCTTTTAGGAGCAGCCACATCATACATGAACTTGTAAACTTGTTGCTTCAATCCAGCTGTTTTATGATGTAGGAGGTTGGGGAAAGGGGTGGTGTTTTTGTCACTGAATTTCTTCTGCATGCTTTTGTCTCATTCACTCCATGTGTCTCTTCTTTCCATCTCCATGCAGCCTGAAGGAATCAGAAGGGAAAAGACTCAAAACTCCTTAATTTGTACAGAAGGTAAGTGTCTTATGTACTGCTGTCTTGAGAAGAACTGAAAGGAAGGTAGGAGTCTGCACACTTTCCTGCAGTGTTTGTTGGTGTTTTCCCTTCCCTTTTTCCCAGAATTTTTTGTATGACAGCTAGTATGAGTGTAATAGTTCAATTTCCTGCTACCAAACTCCTGTGTGGTCTGGCACACATCGCTGAGGCAGCATCTGTGCCCTGGTCAGATGTGCTCAGATGCTGCAGGAAGGCTGCCATGAAGCTCTCAAAGGGAGACAGCCTTTCTGTGCAAATTATGTCCTGTGTTTCATTCACTCATGTTGACTGCTGTCCTCTATTCAATGGACACCTGTAGCTTACAGCTTTCCACCTCTGGTGGGAATGGGAGAGGGAATGTAATGCTCCTTTCCACACCATCTCAGTGCTGACAGCAAACAGCTCCTAAGGTTTCCTGACCAGCCTAAAAGAGGCAAAAAATCTGTTCTGAGCCTCAGAACAATTCCTTCAGTGACACAATATCAATTGTGTCACTGAAGGAATCCCCAAGGGTCACAGATACTACAACCTGTGAGCACCAACCTTATTCTGTTTTACTGTTTTCCACTGAGCAATGACAGTGAGTACACTACTTGATCTGTTTTTCACAATTTTGATTTTGCTGTGCCCCCTTCTCTCTTCGTGTACTTGGTGAATGCTGTTGAGTTTCACTTTATTGCTGTCTCCTGTGTGCAATTTGTACCAGGAGCATTTCACTGTTATAAATAGTATTCCTGTACAAATGACAAATATTTTTCTCCACAGATGATGTAGTTATTCAAGATATAGCTCTAGAGCTACCTACAAATGTTCTGGAAGGATCAGCCAGAGCCTCCTTTTCCGTTGTTGGTAAATATATAATTAATAAAACCTTAAAAAAAGAAAATAAAGAAAATGTAACATGAAAGCTCTTTCAGGATTCAAAATGTGAGTTTCCATTCCTAGTGTGGAAAACTTTGCAGAAGAGAGACTGATTCTCATCTTGTTCAGCAATGCTCTGCATCAGCAAGATGAAGTTTAAATATCAGTTGCATCACTCTTCACTATTCTGTTTAAATAGAGTGCATTTGGAAGCCTTTCTCTGAAGCAGCAGCACAGTTCTGACTTATGACCTCAGCCAGATTCATGCCAGTATGGCATTTTTCTACACACCCACCTACAAATCAGAGATGCCAGTAGAGTCTATTCAGTCTTTTCAGGATGTGGATTTGGGTACATTATTCAGTAGCCATAAAATCCTTGCTTTGCAAAGTTGGTGACTTTTAGAAGCTCATTCCAGAAATCCCTTGTCGAGTCTATGCTACCTTTCGTAGAAATAACAATTAAGGGGTGGTCTGTGATACATCTGCATTATTAATGTCATTTTGCAGCATTAGCTGTTAACTTTGCAATAAATGTTTGCAATAAATAGTTCTGGCTATTCCCTTCCATCCTCTGGAAACCGAACTTTCCTGTAAGTTACTTTTGTTTCCAACAAGAAGTATCTGCTTGAAGTGGCACCAAAATAAGGAGTGCTTCTGGTAAGGGAAATTTAGACTATGTAAGGAGAGGCAGGAAAGGGATTCTTTGTTAGCTGCAAAGCAGAATAGAACTCAGCACTGAGAACTTCAAGTTTGTTCAGAAGACTCCCAACCCCTGCTCGGATTTTATGACTCTGCCTGTGGAATGGAAATTACTGGTAATTTCAGTGGCCATGAGTTGTGCTAATCCTTCCCTCTCATCTCCCTTTCCCCAGGTGACATCATGGGCACTGCCATGCAGAACTTGCACCAGCTCCTCCAGATGCCTTTTGGCTGTGGGGAGCAGAACATGGTCCTGTTTGCACCCAACATCTACATCCTGCACTATCTGAACAAGACAGGGCAGCTGAGTGAAGAGGTCAAATCCAAGGCAGTTGGATACTTAGTGAGCGGTGAGAGCTTTGTGGCTCCCTTACAATGTGTAAATGCTGAAGTTCCTGTTGAGGGCTGGTGAGAGGAAGCAGAAGAAGCAGCAGCAGAGCTACCCTGGCAGATGGTATCACAGATGTAGGACAGCCCAGCGACTCAAGGATTTGCCCTGAATCTTCTTTTTATCTTCTTATCTTACGCCTTTTTGCTGACATTCAACTACCATGTTTCCTTTGAGATTTTGTTTTCAGTCCCTTTCTCTTTTCCCACTCAGGCACATCTTGTATTCTGGTCCTGTATGTTTAGTTGGAGCATAGAGCTGATAGAGGTCTGCCCATTCTCTCAGTGTTTCTGCAAGACAATATGTTCCATATTTCCATTTATAAGATCCCTCAGAGCTCCCCTCCAGCTTGGTAGATACACATTGCCTTTCCATTCTTCCCCACTGTGGTTTCAGACAAATATGTTAGCAAACAGAATAAGGATTTTTTACATCCAAGAACACTTCCTTTTCCATGTTCTCGCAGGCTACCAGAAGCAGCTGTCATACAAACATCCTGATGGGTCCTACAGCATCTTTGGCACCAGAGATAAAGAAGGGAATACCTGGTGAGTGACTGGGAGCAGAATTGGCTCAGAGATGAATTTACATTCAATTATTATGGTGGAGGTAAGCGGCAGCTTTACTGGCTGAATCAGATCTACAGAACTATCTAGGACTGGGTCTTGGAAAGTACTAAAGGAAATGTCTCTCCATCCTCTGCCAGCCCAGGTGCATGAAAAGAAGTTGACCCCTAAAGACCCAGCTGACTTTCTGACTGATACTCCTGCTGTCTCCTATGAAACCCATTGCACTGTGGTGCTCTGTAGGCAGGATCAGCCAGAGTGAGCTGCACATCCTTCCCATGTCCATCTAGGAACTAGTCCTTTAACTATTCTCTCTCTGAGGAGCACACAAAGCAAGCCACCAACATGCTGGCTGAGACTCTTCATGCCCTTCAACAGCACGAATGAGAGGGCTGATTTCTTCTGCTTCTTCCAGTGCTCATCTCACAGCTTCATCTTTCCCTTGCAGGCTCACTGCCTTTGTGTACAGATCATTTGCACAAGCTGGTCGCCTAATCTATATTGATGACCTTGTCCAGTCTCAAACCCTGATATGGCTGTCAAGCAAACAGAAGCTAGATGGCTGTTTCAGGAGCGTTGGAACACTCTTCAACAATGCCTTGAAGGTAGCAGAGAATCACTACTTGGTCAAATTTGTATTTTTTCATTAAGAATATGTTATCCTATTACTGACAAAAATTTTGTTTCACTCCAAATGCCTGTCTTCTTCCTAAGGGTTAATTCTCCACGTCTTATAATGACTATTTTCAGCTCAGTCAGCTTTCGTACACCTACCTTATATGTTATGTGCACCTGAGAGAGAGTTGCAGGATTATAAGATTGAAGAAGTGATTTTTTTGGATTTAATAGCTTCTCTGAATTTGTGAACTATTCAAGAACTATGTGAGTGCTCTCCTTCCCTTTGGACTGCCTCCAGAACTGTCCACACTCTCTCAGCTGGGATGTGGCAATTCGTATTTAAAGACTCTCATCCGTGGCATTTACAGATTATTCCTGTCTCCATGTTATTTTCAGGGAGGGGTAGATGATGAGCTGTCACTTTCTGCCTACATCACCATTGCCATGCTGGAAGCTGGGCACTCTAGTCTGGTAAGGAGATTTACCTGATATTCATTTGGAACTGATCCCCAGTTGTTGCCTTGGGTTCAGCATCTGCTAAATTGTCTAGGTAGTAAAGAGAGAGAAAGACAAAGCTCCCAGAGCAGGTGACCATGCTCTGTATCTGCATGGGTTGCTGTGATAAAGTCCCCATCCTTATACCTCTTAAACCACCAGTCTTCGAGCAGAAACTGTACAAACCTCAGTGGGATTAGATCTTCTATTTGCAAGACACACAACATTTAGTGACACCCTTTAGTTTCCAATAAAAAGACTTGACAGGTAGAAACCCACACATGACAGGTAGTAACACACACCACTATGGCTTAGTCTCAAAGACAGCCCAGTAAAGAAAGTTAGTTGTGTCAGGTAACTCTATAAAATCTACAAATGGAACTAAAAGATATGTTGGAAAAACAAATGTCAAAAATCAGAGCAAAAGCTGATCTGTCCTTTTCAAAAAGTTAGCAGTACAAAGGCAACTACAGAGGAGATGCTGGACTTCAATACATGAGTTAGCCTCCACTTTTTCATATCCCTTCTGGGGACACAGAGTCAAACTGTACTTTTTTTTCTGTTTGTAAACCTGGTACAACATTGCAGAACTAAAGTTACACCAAAGTCAGTGAAGATAGAAACCACTAAGTTGGATTTGTTCAAGACAACAAACTCTTGACTACAGAAATGCAAAGCAAATAATTATCATGGAGATAAGCAGGAATTGTCTGTGAAATATATAGACCAATCTCATCAAGAACACCATTGAAAGCTATTTGATTAGTTTGATGTTTCCTGCAAAATCCTTTCTTGAAGAATTCTGTATTCTTTCTCCTGAAGTCATTATACAAGCTGAAGTCCCACTCACATTGCTGTGATAGTGACAGGATGAGGAACAAATTTAAAGAAAATAGATTTTTGAGCAGGTGAAGACTACTATCCTGAACTAGACCCCTATGCTTTTTTGTTTTTAAGTACCCTGTAATCCGAAATGCCTTTTTTTGTCTGGAGACTGCATCTGAGAAGAGTATCAGTGAAGTTTACACTCAGGCACTCATGGCCTATGCTTTCTGCTTAGCTGGCAAGGCAGCAAAATGTGAATTTTTCCTTGAAGAGCTGCAGAAATCAGCAAAGGAAATTGGTGAGTTTCAGTCACTTGGGGATTTTGGGAAGTGGGAATATGGAACAGATCTTACTGATAGTGTAACCTTGACAATATTGAGAGTGTGGGCACATGAACCAAACTGTGCAAATAACCCTGGAGTTAACCTGCAGTGCCTTCACTGATGTGCAGGGAGTCCTTCTGAGGAAGGGGCCTGGATGCAGTGAGAGACTCCAAGGCAGTACAGAGCAGTGACACCTGCACTCAGTACTGGTTCCTCTCTTTGTTTATTCAGATGGCTCACAGCACTGGGAGCAGGAGGAGAGGTCTCCATCAGACAAATCTCCCTCCTTCCTTGACCATGCCCCTTCTGCTGAAGTTGAGATCACCAGTTACGTGTTGTTGGCATTGCTCTGCAAACCCAACCGGAATAAAGAGGATCTCACAAAGGCCTCAGGGATTGTGCAGTGGATCAGCAGGCAGCAGAATCCCTACGGAGGTTTCTCTTCTACCCAGGTGCCAAAACTACCTTCCACTCCACAGCTAGTCCTAGGAATCAGGGCATTGTTTCAGAGTTCCAGCAGGGCTAGTCCTGTTTCTCTTTTCTACTTGCTGTGTCTGAGAGAAACCAAACCTTTATATTAGGAGACTAAAATACCTTTTTTCCCCCTCAATTTAACTATGGGAAGGTTAAAACCATTCAAGAGTAATTTGACTAGCAATAAATACAGATACTTGTGTCGGGGATGAACCTAGAAAACACCAAGTCCCATTTGTTAGATGACCCATGAGCTCTGTGGAGGTCTTCAGAAAACACAGGCTTCACCACTATGAAAAACTCTAGAAGTGCACTCTGTTGCTCAGATTTTATGTTCTGAGACCCTTGTATTAGGAGAGAGATTCTTCTACCCTAAAGCATACATGAGAGCATGAAATGGCTCCTTTTGTATGGGAACCCTGGAATTACACACAAGTTCAGGAAGAAGCAACTGCGATTGGTATTGCAACAGTGACTTTGGTCTCCTCTGCACTGGTCACGCTGTGTAGCCAATTGTCTTTATTATTTTCTTTTTCTTCAGGACACAGTCATTGCCCTTCAAGCACTCGCTGCTTATGGTGAGGCCACCTACAACCCTGCTTCACAAAACAGAGTCAAGATCACTTCCAAAAAGCCTTTTGAGAAGGTATTTATTGTCAACAATGAGAACAGGCTCCTGCTGCAACAGACTCCCCTTCCAGAGGTCCCTGGGAAATACAGCCTGACAATGAATGGCAGTGGATGTGTATTTATGCAAGTAAATGTCTGCTTTCTTCTTCATTGTGTCTCACATTTTGCATACAAGATAGCCATTGTTTTGATGATTTTCTAGCTGATTTCTCTTTATTTTTCCTAATTGCTTGATTTCCTTAAACCATTTAAACACTCTTTTCCCCATCCTACATTCTGACTCCTGGGAAGTTCTGGCATGGAAAAAGAGTCCTTTCTGATCAACATCTGGTTTCTTTCTGGGAGGTGACTCTGAGTACAAGCACCTTCATTGTTAAAGTGTAGAAGTCTTATGTGCTCATCATTGATGCAAGCAAGGATCTTCTACATAAAACCAAGTGCAGCATTGCCAGAAAAGTTCACTACATCTGACACTTGTCTTTTTGGAATGCAAAGAAAATCTTTGCCATTCTTGAACAAAAGAGTTTTTTCCTCTTCCAGACAGCACTGAGATACAACATTCACCTTCCAGAAGGGTCCTTTGGATTTCAACTTTCAGTACAGACATCAAATGCTTCCTGCCCACAGGATAGACCAGCAAAATTTGATATTATCCTCATAAGCAGGTAATGTGCCATCAGCAAACCAGCTGTGCTGATGATAAGACACTCAGAGAACATTGCTGTGTGTTTTCACTTCAGCTCATAAGCTGAACCACAAACTGATCAATATGCTGATGATATCAGCCTATAAGACACAGTATCCCAAAAGATTGCTGACAGGGCTCTCTGTTGTTTCAGTTACACAGGGAAACGCAGCAGCTCCAACATGCTCATTATTGATGTGAAGATGCTCTCTGGCTTTGTTCCTATTAAGTCCTCCCTGGATAAGGTAAACTTAGAGGAGCAAGGCTAAATTACTCCCCACAGGGACAGAGGAGAACACCAAAGGCATGGTTAAGAACCATGTTCATTACTGGATGGAGGGAATGCCCCCCAGGGAGCTTCAAACACACAGACCCTCCTATATTTAAAACTGGGAAGGGCTTCAGCTCAAGCCTGAGCAGCTGGCAGCTACAACTGGGAGCTGGCACTGCCCAGGTAGGGAAAGGGTGGGCAACCTCTCTCCCAGACTAGCTCTGAAACATAGATCACACCAGAGTCAGGCAGAAATCCTCAAGTGAATTGCAGTGACTTGGGCATTTGGAAAGAACTCATACCCACAACTAGGTCAAGGGATAGGTTTTTTCCATCCTTTCAATCTATTCAGCAACTTTTGGACTCTAAAAGCCAACTACCAGCCCTTGAAACTTGACTAGGAGAAGAATGAATACCACAGACATGCAGCAGTAGGGTCTGAGCCAGCACTTGTTTTGTAATGCTTTACAAATATATTTATCTCCATTTTCTTGTTTCAAAGCTCATTGACAGTCATACAGTGATGCAAGTAGAAAACAAGAAAAATCACGTCCTCCTTTACCTGCAAAATGTAAGTTGTGGTCACTGTCTATTTGATTTTCACAAAGGATGGAAACAGCATGTAATAGGTATAACCACAATACGGATATACCCTATATGGTGCATTTATCATGTTCTCTTCCTCAACAGTTTTCTACAGTAATCACTAGGCTGCTTACTTCCCAAACTGCATGTAATTTCCCAACCTTCCAGACAGTTTCCAACTGACACCTGTCCTACTACCAGCAACTAAAAGACCAAAAAAGTCAATTAAAAAAAGCACATTGAAATTAATAAAAATTATTTCTCCTTTCAGTAAAAACCAGATAAATACCAGAAAAGAGGTTCCCTTGTATGTATGTCTCTTTGGTAGACTTCTTATAAACCTTGGTCTTTCCAACAGGACAGGAAATACTGCTTTCATTCTCCTCTGGAAAAATCTTATTTGCTTCTCTCACACTACATCATTGCAAAATTTTGCTAATTTTGCTTGTACTCTAATCCCTGAATCAGAATTTGCTTAGTAAATAATTTGCTCGGGCACTGTAGAGCTAAAAGAAGCCAATAGCCCAGTGATGCACACTGTTAATTGATTCCCAGTTTCTTGGTGGCACATAATGCCCATGTCTGAAATGGGAGGGACTGGAATACCAGACTTTATTGTCCCGGCCATTGGGAGATCCTGGAAAATTAAACTCAATCCCTTTGGACAGCTTTCCCACCTCTGGCAATTGGATATGTAATAATTACAGAATCAGGTGATACAAGTACGACAGAAAATCTATCAGCTTTTCAGTTCAGTTTCACTTTGGACTCTCCAAACATATTTAGATAATGGCTGTCTCATATCTGTACGTGTGGCATCAGTGGGATTTGGAATATGCAAGGGTGGTCAGTTACCACCCTTGTCTGCTCTAGATGGTGTTGTACAAACAAAAATACTGATGTGATCTCTGACCTTCCATTCCAGATCTCACAGAAGAAAAGGAAAGAAATCACATTCTCGGTTGAGCAGGACTTTGTAGTGACCCACCCCAAGCCAGCACCTGTGCAGATCTATGACTACTATGAAACAGGTATGTCTTTGATTTTAGCCAGCGTGAAGTGTGGGGGAGGGACAGGGACAGCAGAAACGCTGTGTGCCTTAAGAGAGACCCAGAACCAGCCCTGCTGCAACCAGCATTCCTCTGAACTCCACCAGCACCTGAATCTAGGGCCAGGGATGAGACTCATTTCACTTTAATGACCTTGGTCTCATGCTCAAGGTGATCAATAGGCGTGACTAGAAAGTTGTGAAAATACATGCAGCAGAATAAAGAAGGATTTCAAGGATCTCCAGTTTAAAAATGCATAGGTTATATCCACCTCCAGGGAAAGGCACAAGAAATGTTCTCCAGGGTAACAGGAATATTTTTATCCTTTTTCTCCAGAAGAGTATGCTGTTGCTCAATACTCATCACCTTGCAAAGAGGTTGTTGCAGAAATGGACTAAGGATTCAAAAAGGTAAGTAAAAGCCAGAAAATAACCAAACAGGCAAACAAGAAACCGAAATATAAAGCATCAAAGCAGAGAGAGTAGAACAGTAACCATTCTCAAAGGAATGAAGTCCCCATGAGGCTTCTCAGAGAGCATGTGGCCAGATCCTGTCCCTTGACACCAGTGGAATCCAAGTGGGGACCACTTCACTCTTCATGGGAAGAGCTTAGCTTCTAGAATGAAAGGCAAAGTGCAGAATAATGGAAAGACTGGGAAATTCCTTCAAAGTTTCCTCAAAAGCACAGATATGTAGCAAAGAACCATTTACCCATGGCCATCCTTGAAAGTCTTCCCTCTGGAACCTATGCTTCCCAGGTCCAAGTAAGGTTTTCCACATGGACTAACAGAAACTTTTTCTGGGACAGTAAATACATTATGTGGGGAGAACACATGAATCAGGGAGGCAGTGCACAAACTAGTCAGACGTACTATGCTGCATGGCTGCAGAGGAGGTCAGGTCAGCATCCTGCTCAGCACAGCAGCTCTGCTGGCTGTTATCTTATGAGCAGCTTCTGAGGAGTCCAGGCACACCTTGCTGCAAGACTTTGGCCCAGCTTTTTTCTGTTTCATACAGAAAGAACTGACCACCCCGTATCTTGAAAAAAAATAGCTGTGTTTTGTAACCTGCAGCTATTGGTTTGTTCTCACTGAGGTTATTTTCTTTTGGATTTTCACCTGCAGGAGCACCATAAATGTTTAACAAGTGATCAAGCACTCTATTTTATTCTGTCATGAAGTCCTGGAAAGAGCCATTGCACCTTAGGAATCAGAATGGGACTCTGTGATGTTGATTGAGCTAGTATCTGATTCTGGTTTCCTTTCACAGCACATCTCTGCAGTTCTCTAGCATAATCATATACCTTTCCACCAATAAACCTCCCTTTTACATTGGGCATTGGCTTTTTTTCAGTGTCACGGAACAGGCATTTTGATCATAGTCCAGGTGTCATGACTGCTGGCTGAGGGATGATGAGGAGAGGAACACACTTGTCCTGCCTGCAGCACTTTGCAGTGTCCCTCAGCTACAGCTGACAACCACTGGCCACTACGGCAACACACATCCAGAGATGGCACCCACTGCTCACGGCTGCTGGACAGCCCCTCACCTTTCCCCAGCCCTGCGGGGGCACTGCCTGTGCCCCGGTGCCATAAGAGTAGGGGTTCAGGTGTGGACATCACTCTGCATCATGCTTAGCAGGGACAGGGCGAGGAAAGGGGCAGCTTGCCTGGGCCCCCATCCTCCATCTCACCCTGCCTGGCCCCCCAGCCCACACATCTGGCCCGAGTTTGTCCAACCCAGGCCACGATGGATCATGGTACCAGCCACCAGCAGCAAGCCTCCCCGTTTTCCCGCACCTCTTGTCATCCCCTACTTGGTCACGCTCGGAGTCGCGGTGGTTTCTGCAAACATTAACACGCTAGCAGAGCAGCATCAGGAGGGAAAGAAACACGGATGCTACTCTTCTTTTCCGGGAGCAGCAACGGCACCGGCAGCCCTCGCCCATCCCGCCGGGCTCCAGTGCCGCGGGTCCCCGCCCGCCGGCGCCCTTGCTCCGCTCCGCCGCATCCCGGGAGCGGGGACGGAGCGGGGATGGAGAGGGGATGGAGCGCGGATGGAGAGGGGAATGGAGCGGGAAATGGAGCGGGGACGGAGCGGGGACGGAGCGGGGACAGAGCGGGGACGGAGCGGGGACGGAGAGGGGAATGGAGCGGGGATGGAGCGGGCGTGGAGGAGGGATGGAGCTGGGATGGAGAGGGGACGGTGCGGGGATGGAGCGGGGATGGAGCGGGGAGGGAGCGAGGATGGAACGGGGATGGAGCGGACTTGGAGGAGGGATGGAGCGGGGATGGAGAGGGGATGGAGCGGGGAGGGAGCGGGGACGGAGCGGGGACGGAGCGGGGATGGAGCGGGGATGGAGCGGGCGTGGAGCCGGGGGGACAGCGGCACTCGCCGCGCAGGGGCCCGAGCAAGAATTTCAGTGCAAACGACTGAAGTGCCGAGGGCTAGGATGTGTTTCGACAGGATCCCTTCCACCAGGAGATTTGGTAAAAGCTGCGTGCGGGCTTGCGGTTTTTTCCCAGGGAAAATTAATCATCAGGTCAACACAGAATACCCCTCTCCTTCAATCAAGTTTTTTGTAAAACGAACTAAACAATTTGAATTTTAGAACTCCACAGGGCCGACCATGCAGGATATGCATGATACTGAATGCATAAAAATATGTTATAAAAAAAAGTTATAAAAAGCCACTTTCTTAAGTTCCACAGATGAGGAATTTGTTGGATATGAAATAGCTTTGGGTACAATTCTGATCTCCATCCAGAATTCCAAAATTAAAACATCACTGGCAGTAGGAGGAAGAGGAGGAAAGCAAGAAAGGCTGTGAATTTTGCATTCCGGACTCAGCACAGATTGTAGCAACTGACTTGATTTACATAAGCATCCAGCATCAGGCTGGACTAAAGCAATAGAAATCAATAGTTACAGTAACAAGAGAAAAGGAGAGCAGAGTGAGTGGATGTGGATAGTGGGTGTATATCTTTCTGAGGAAAGTAAGGCCAATTAAGCATCAGTGGCTTCAGCATCTCATATGGAACTCATAAAAATGCCCTCAGGTCTGGCGAAACATGTTATTCTGTTCTGCCAAACATAGCTTCCTGGGAAGACACAAGGTCCTATTTAAAAAAAAAAGAAAGAAAATGCATTTTTATCATACCTTTGAAACCTTATCTTCCTGCTAGGCCAAACCTGATTTTTAAAACATGAAATGCCCATTTCCCACTGCAATCTCTTCCTTTGCGTGCTGAAAAGATAACATTTATTACTTAGTTTTATCCTTCGACTCAAACAGATAATTGCTGGCTGCAGTCAGATCTAATAAATATCCCATGCTCACATTCTCTCCAGATTTTTACATCTAGATCACGTCTCCCTGCTTGTTCCCTGTTCCCACAGGGAACAGCAATATTCTTAAAACCCATTCCAGCACCTCCAAGATGTCTGGAACCTTGGTGTCATATTTCAGCTCTAGGTTTTGTGCCACACACCTGAAACTGAAGCAAGTATATTAATTGTGGACTGAACAAGCCAGGGACACCCACTGGACTGAATGTAATTTCTTCCTCTGTCATCTGATAACCCTGAGGTGCCAGAGATGTGGGGAGTGTTCCAGGCGTCAGAAAGTAGAATTACTGTAATTTTTCAGACATACAGACTAAGCAAAGTGTGTTGTCCAAATGTAATAAAATCAGGCTCACTGGCCCATGAGCTGCTACGAGGTCCCATAGTGCTGAGGCACATGCACTGGCTTACTGTGCTTCGTATTGCACATCTCAGTTCAAAAAAGCTGAAATTGTTGTGCAGGACACTGGACTGAGTCAGCAACACTACAATAAATGGGAAACTTTCAGATTCACTGTGGGTGTCTGCCAGTGTCCTTGTACCTGCTCTGAAGCTTCTAGATGTCCTGTGGGTCCATGCATGGCTCTGCTAGAAGTACATTAAAAACTGTTCTGAAATGCAAATCTTATTGAAAAAAAAACAGTTAATGAAGTATTATCACGTCATAGTGTCTTTGACTAAAATGCTCTGTCAAGCTTACTTCCCTTTTATGTTAAATAATTCTTTGTAGAGTTTATTTGTACCGTGGGAATTGATTTGCTGCTCATGTGGAGCCCACACTCAAGGATCTGCAGAAAGCTGATATTATGGCCTAGTTAAGAAGAAGACTTAAAATGACTATACCTGCTTTGAAAAGTGAACATAAACCTTTTTACAGTGGAGGATGAGTCTCATCCAGTCTCATCGTGCAGGCAGCAGGATGCAAAATCTACAGAAAAAAAAAGGGGTCTCTCCAGAAAAATGAGCTCTAGTGTCATTCTCTTGCTTAGGCCTCTCAAATGCTTAGCTAGGGTCAGAAAAAGGGGTCCTCAGTCCAGGGAGTTTGGTTGTTCCACCTTTTGACTCAAATCCTCTGTGATCCCTGCAGTGTCACAGGCATTAGTGCCAAGCTATTAACAACAGCACAGCAAGACCTCCAGCTGTATGTTAGATGTTCAGGTCTTCTTCTCAGTACCTGTATCAAATATGACGTGTGAGTAATGGCCAACCAATCTAATGGTCAGAGAAGACCACAAATGTGTCAGACGACCCTTCAGTCAACAAACGACCATGTCAAATTGCTCTGAGGAGACAACTCAGCCTTGTTCTCTAATTATTTCTACCTTGAGTTCATTTGTACCTGGTGGACAATTAGGGAGGTAGGGCTTTGTCTGCACTGAAGTGGTCCCCACCATCTAATTCATCAGTCAGGTGACACAGAAGTGTGGTCACATCTCTGGCACCACTGGCTGTGAAACACCGAGTGTCAGAAAAGACTTCCTGAGGAGCATCACTCACACATCTGAATTTTTTATTCAGAGCAACAATGAAAACTTTCCTCAAGGATTTTTTAAGTGTAAAAGCAACATAATGTAAACTAATCCTGTAGCTCACAGCAAAGGAAAGCTTCTTTCTGCTTGACCTTGTAAAGGGTCACCTTTTGAGGGCCAAGAAAATCCTAAAAGCAAGGTATTACATTGAATGCAGGACCTAATAGCTTCCTCCAAGGGCATGTCTCACTCCTCCCCTTTCTGATACTGCTGCAGCTCAGCACACTGATCTCCTTTCTGGCATACCACTGTTCCTGCTGGGCAAACCAGGATGTCCCTTAAGAATATGATTTCAGCAGGGCTTCTGGACCCCATGTTGTCACACTGTGTATATATAACCTGGCAGCTGGGAGATTTAAAAAGTCCTGTTTGAGGGAGAAGAGAGGGTACATACAAATGAGGCAGTCAGAGGTGAAGGGAATAAAAATCACCACTGGCTACTGACAGGACTCTGTGCATGCTGCTAAAGTGCTAACCTCACACATTTTTTCAACCTCTTACCCTTTGACTCATTGCCCATGGGGAAGTGAAGGCTGGGTTATTACTGGAAGCAATTGCATAACGGTGCCAGATGTTTTCTACTTCACTTCTCTAGCAGTGATAAGCTCTAGGTCCCACTGGCTCCCCTTGCTGTCCTTGCTGTCAAGGTAAGGTGTGTCCCCAGGGTCTGTGCCGAGGTAAAGCACATCTGGGAAGTCCTGTGGGATGCACAGCTGGCTCTCTCTTCAGAGTCCATGGCTGCTTAGGAGAGGTCTTGTCCTGTTCCCAGGACAGGCTCTGTAGCAGGACACTGTGTTCAAAATATCTTGATAATGTTCAAAAGAGAAAAAATGTTCAAAAGGTTCCTGATAAATAGTGTGTTCTCCAGCTGTGTTACACTGCCATGGGTCACACACCTTCCCCTGACTGAAATGTCAGCTCTGCCCTGCCTAACAAGTTGAAGCAGAGCAAAGCAGAGGTGCAGGGGAAAGGATTAAGCATGACAATATCTGATTTCCTTGCCTCGTACTCTGCTAGGACTTTCTTGTTTGGCTTTCCTGTAGCATCCTCTATCTCAAAAACCTGGAGAAATCTGGACACCAGCTGAGCTCCAGCTCTTCTCTGCACTGTGAAAAGGCTCATATCATGGATACCAAACATCAGGCTTAGCTGTAGCACAGAGAGAGCCTGATGGCCTTGCATTATGTTACCCAGCAAGTCAGGAAATGAGCTAAGCTCAAAGCCCTTCCCCTTGGCCACCTGGGCTCAGACAAAAGCTCTGGGAGACAGGGCTGAGGAGTGAGAGCCTCTGCTGAGACACCTGTGCAGCAGGTGGGTGTCACACCAGGTGGGGACAGCATGGGCTGTGCCACAGGGAGGTGGCTTTGGCACAGCCTTCTACTGCCTTCCTCGAGCAGCCCTCCAGAGGGAGGCAGTGATCTGGAGTTCTACTGTTTTATAGCTAAGTGAACTTTAAGTCTAAATGGGAGAAATCTCTGAAATGCCTACACACTGTGAGTATGGGTTTTTTCCACACTGGCACTTGTTCTCTTGGCCCTGTGCTATGAAGTGTGGATGGTCTCTGGGGATGGATGTCTCAAGGCACCTGTGGGTGCCCGTTCTGTTGTTACATAGCCCTTGGGAGAAACATTTTTTTCCTTCTATGTGCTCATTGTTTCTCTGCATGAAGCTTGGCCCATTGCCTTTGTTCCTGCCACTGTGCACCTCTGAGGAAAGCCTGGCTGCAACACTGTTCAACCTGACTGGAACATAACCTCAGGGCCAGCAGAAGAACCTTCATAAGATGCCTGTACCTGAGGAGAGAGGTAGCCCAGACAATAACTTAGCAGCCAAAGCTAAACAGAAAGTCAATATGCATTTAATACTTATTTTTTATATGGTAAATTTTTATCTGAAGAGTCATATGACTCAAAAACAGCATAATTGATTGTCCTGACTGCTGTCCTGAGACACATTTGTAGATGTTTTGGCTTTTTCTATCTCCCTCCTTGGCAAAATTCTGAGGAGTACAAAAGTATAAATTAAAATAGCTTGTCATTCATTACTACATCAGGGATTATCTTCAGTTCTCTGAAATATCCAAAAAATATCTGCTAACATGCAAGCAGTTTCCTGTTTATTCATTTTAAAATTATTAGATATCATTCACTAGTTACCTTAGAGGGATTTTATAATGGGATTTCAACAATTTATCCTACTCTGTATGTGCTGTTTACTGTAAGTATCAAACAGACACACTGTAGATTTCTCATGCCTTGTTTATAGCCTTTTTTGCAACATACTGTATAAATTTCTTCTGAGGCAAGACCAAGTTTATACATACTGTGGATGTTTGTTATATTATAACTGAGAAAGACAGAAAACATTTCTGTACCTTGCACATGGCTTACCCTACAGATGGCCACCTCACATCACGCAAAATATGGTCACAGGACCATTTATAAAATTCAGGTACCAATCTGGTTTGCAATTTAATCTACAAAGTGCATTAAAATGAAAATAATTCATTGATGGTTTTGCCATGCCTGAATTTACTCATTTGTTCATGACAGCAGAGAAATATGAGTTGTATTTGACAGCCCAGCTGTCCACGTCTGGGAAAGGCAGTTCATCTGCCATCAGGCCCTTCTCTCAGATTAAATTATTCAACAAGCAACTAAAGTGGATAATCTTTATTCATTCTGACATTTTCAGTTTCATTTGAAGTTTAGCTGATGAAGCCGTTTTATGGTATTTAATTTCACTATGTATCTTCCTGTTCCTGCTTGCTGCAACTTGTAAAATGTTCAGATTGTCTGAAGCTTTCTGATAGATGACCTTCCCTTCCCTGTGGTCTCCGAAGTATTTTGTTTCCTATGCAATGACAAACCCCTTTTTATGTCTTTGGGTGTTGCTGTTATTCCTGTTGATTTATCTGAGTACTTTTTCCCATCATACTTTTTTGTCATATGAAATAAATGGCTTTGGATTTGTTTGCTTTAGATTCCCAGGCTGGGAAAACTAATATCATAATTTGGATTTCCTTTAAAATAACAATACCGATTATTTTTTCTTCTGTAATATTTTTTCTGCCTTTAGCTGAACAGCTAATACAATTTTTTAGCTGGAGTTGTTAATATAAGTCTTAGGTTTTTCAGTGGTTTTTTATTTTTTCACATGTCACCACACAAAGCTGATGTAGGGACTAAGGAGAGATGTTCCTTTGCTACAGCTGCTGGTTTCCAACAGGAGTTGTAAGGTAAAAGTGCAGGGACCACCTTAGGCATGAGACCAGTGTCTTCAAGAAATGTTTCTATGGCTTTTTCTTTTCAAACATGCCTGTTCTTCAAAGCCAAAAGTTAAAGTTCACTTTATTGCTTGACTTTGGCATAGAGGGTTGAGCATTATGCTACAGCCCTTAAGGAGACTGAACAGAATCATATTAGAGAAACAAGTGTCTTTCTTGGGATTATTTACCTTTGGTGGCAGAGGTTCCAAAATTGCTTCAGACTTCTGGAACAGACAAGGATTCCCACATATACTACTGTTGTTACAGTACAGAGAGTATTTACACACAACCACAGATACCTTTTCTTCCTGCAATTGCAGACACTCTGTTTTTTGACAATTGGCAGGCACCTACAAAGCTAAAAAATAGAAACTAAAAAAAAATCAGAGGAAACTATACCAGAATTGGGTTAAGGTGATTAAATTTACACAGCTCAATATCTTGCTTTATTTTCAAGGGAAAATGTGTTTTCTATAGTGGTCATAAACTTGAAGGTGTAGGACACATCAAATTTCTATGTCATCTTTGCCAGGCAAAGCAGTGAGGACTGTATGGCTCAGAAGAAACTTTGCAGAATGAGGCATGCTGAGACTGGAATTTATCAATATTTATGATGGTCTGTATTAACTTATTAATTTAATCTTTTGTGACAGTCATTCCAACCCAAAACAATATATTTTGAAGTTCTGAAGAAGACAAACTGTGAAGGAAATATTGTGGAAATTTAAATCAGATTGCTGTGATTGGATGTTGCCCGCAGGAAATATTACCATGTGCTGAACACAGTTCATATCCTCAACACTGCAGATTTATGATTCGTTAAGGAAAAGAGGTTATGAATCATTCAAAGTTTTCTAATATAAGCATTATCCAAATAAATACCCTTCCCCCACTTGCAGAGTCTCTGGCCAAAATGCTGTCCTTCTGTTCCAGCTCCTCCTTGCTGCCTCTCCCCGTTTCCGGATGGGCCCTGGCCCCCAGCCCTTATCTCCTCCAGCCCCTGGGCTGTTTGCAGAGAGCAGCTATAAAGAGGCTGAGAGAGCAGAGAGTGGAGGAGAATTACAAGGTGCAGGAAAACAGCAGCACTGCTTGGCTCTCCACGACCTGCTCTGCACCATGGGGAAGGACAAGCTGCCCAGCAAACCAAACATCTTCCTCCTTCTTCTCTTCTTCCTTCCTGGAAATACTCCACTCAACACAGAACCGTAAGCTGCACATGCGGAGGGGGGAGGGAGGTCTAAGTGCTCCCTTTTTCCTTCGGTTTTCTTCCCACTAACAACCGAGCCCTGAGTTTCCTGCAGAGCTCTGACAGTGCTCCCCACTCCCATCCTGTTATCCCTGGCTGTCCAGCCCTGGGACCCCTCCCCAGCACTACCTCTGACAGTGGCCACCTTCCTTCACCCTACCCCCAGTCTCTGCCCACAGTGCCCGCAGTCCTGCCCTGCAGCTGCCCGACAGTCCCCGCCTGGATCCTCACAGCACCTTTCCCTACGTTTCTGCCTAGAAGCCTCTCAGGGCCTGGGATGTTGTGAGCATGATGCCAGAGGCCAGGTGCTTACCTTTCCCAGAATATCCTTGTTTCAATCACTGAGTTACTTCTCCCTATCCTCCTGTTGCTTTCAAGCCAGTTTGCTCCCCTTTCTCCTGCCAGTTTGTTTCCCTTGGCAGCATCAGATGTACTTTTTCTCAGAGAGGATCTGTGACCTAGATTCTCTTCCTCCGGCATGGAGATTGGGCTGGTGCCAGCGCCCTCCCTGGACCTCCAGGACAGGGTTGTGCAGCCCAGCAGCATGGCTACAGCCTGAGCTCTGCCCCTGGCCCCGGGAGAGGGCCAGCCTGGCACGGCACGAGTCCAGCATGCCCACCCAGCCTTGCCCACCAGACAGTGCTGCTCTGAAGCCTCTAGGCTGGGTGGGACCTTGGCTGGGTTGGACCTTGCTGTACCATCAATCCCTGCCCTGTTTGGGTGCTTCTGGAGTAGATCAGCCAACCAAGTCTGCTTTGGGGTCAGGCAGAGCTCTCTGGTCCCCCTACAGTAATCTGATGTTACTAAATAGTGAAGATTAAGTAATCTTAATTCATCTTGCCCAACATCGGGGGGAAAGGGAATGAAACCATACTGGGCTGGAAGGGACCTTAAAGATCACTCAGTTCCAAACCCTTTGCCATGGGCAGGAACACCTTTCTCTAAACCAGGTTGTTCAGAGCTCCATTCAATCTGGCTTTAAACACTTCAGGATGGGGTAGCCACAGCTTGTCTGGGCAATCTGTGCCAGTGCCTCACCACCCTCACAGGGAAGAAATTTTCTCCCAAATATCTAATCCGAACCTATTCTCTTTCAGTTTTAATCCATTCCCCCTTGTCCTGTCCCTTGGCAATAGTCTCTCTCCATCTTTCATGTAGGCTATTTTTTGTCCCTTACCTGAGTCCTGTTCTGGGAGGGAAGAACAAAGAAAGGTTGAGAGGTGGGAGAGAGAGGGGTGTTGTTGGGGTCCACAGAAGGAAGACAGGAGCCCAGTAGGGAGGCAGTTCTGAGCAGTGAACTGCTAGGTAGCATAAGTGGTTTTGTTGTGGGTGCAGGATAGATAAGATGCTGTATACAACACAGAAAGGAAGCAACCCTTGAATTTAAGACAAAAATTAAGCTTCCAACCAAGACTTGCTTGCTGTGCCCTATGCAAGTAGGGGTATCACTCCTTTGGGCAGAAATAGCTGCTGCTATTTCTGTTCCAGAGGTGGCCAGCTGGACAGGAGACACAATTAAGGCTCAGATTACATACTAGAAAAAAACATATTCATCAAGCTAGTGCAGCACCAGAACGGGTGACCCAGATAGATGGTAGAAACTCCATCTGTGGTGTCCTTTGCAAAAGTCCTGTTCCAGGAGGGAAGGTGGGCTTGAGACGTCCAGAGGTCTTTTGTAAGCAAAACTTCTATGATTATGGAAGAATACAGCCAAAAATATTGTTCTCCTACTCTGGTTGTGCATGTAAGCTGTTTTACAGTGAAGTGGACATGCTTGGGAGTACTCTGCATTTGGTCATAAGTGTGAGGTGATAATGACACTTGAATCGGCAGCTATGGGTTTGGGCTGATGAAATTCACTGCCTTCTTTGGCTGGGTGCTTGTTCTAGCAAGTAGATGAGAGTCAATATACAGACACACATTATTCCACCTTAAGCTACAGTTTTACCATCTCTATATAGACAAACTCACCATTTAACTCTCAGCCACTATCTCTAAGGTCTCCTATTCCTCCTCGATGCATGCCTCTGTCAGAGTCACTGCCACTCTTGTCAGAACAGCTCGTTGCATGCTGAGGTCTCTTTTGTCAGCCCAGATGCTTTTTGTCCTGGAAAGTCTACACATGGATTTTGTGACCAAAGTTACTTAGAACGCTCATAATAATTTAATTCATCTGTCTCTTCTCAACAACACATCCCAAAACACCTAAAGAGAGGTCTCTAAACAGCATAGTTTACATCTTTGTTTCAAAGGCAGGGAAGCCAGCCTAAGGGGAAGTTCTGCAAGTTGGCCAAAATTTCAGCAGAACAGTGAACAGGAAGAGAAATGAGGCCAAATTCCCCACAAACTAGGTCATGCTGTCCTTTCTGTAGACTGGATGTTATTGTCACATTGCCAGTGCCACTGACAGGGCCAGGGGGAATGGCATTAGGAAAGGCAGCATGGGCTGAAGCCGTGGTAAGAAGGTTGTGGAAGAAAGGAAATGCTGGAGAAAGCAGAGAGTCACAAGTTGTAACTCGCTCTCTGGGAGGCTGGAGTTCCCTCCTTTCACAGCTTCTGAAGCAGCACTGGCTGAGCAGAGTTGGCAGCAGGCTCCTCACCACATTTCATCACAGTGCTGCCTCATGGTGAAGGAAATGCAGGTACTGCCTGGATCCCACTGCCTCCTCAATAGCGTTAGGGCTCCCCAGAAAGCTCAGAGCCCAGGCAAAAATGTAGCTCTGAACGGATGCATCTGTATTTGTCCTCTATTCCTTTCTGAACGCTTCCCAACAGTCTGTTTGTTAATTATTACTGATTGAGAATTTTCCAAGACTGACCAACAGTGCTCAAGTCTGAGTGGTAGGAGCTCGATTATTATTTTCCATTTATGAGCAATTCATTTGCTATTTTTGCTACTCAGTTCTATCATACAAAAAATCCTTTCCACAAATATGTTAGTTAATTTTTAGAATTTTCTTATCCTGCACAATTATGAGAAAATTTTACTTCCGAGATCATTTAGGTATGTACAGAATAGCAGGGGTCTTAACACAAACTCTCGAAATTTTTCACTGGTTCCTACCCCTTCTGTCCTTCTTTCAACCACTTAATCCAGGACAGAATTAATAATTTGATTTATTAGTAAAATGATCCCTTTTATTGAATGGCAGCTTAGTTTAAGGGTCCTTTGTGAGGGACCTTTGTCAAAAGCTCTTTGAAGATGCAAGTACACTTGAGTTGCAATAAAACACTACACTCTGAAATCCTTTGTGTGCCTGTCTTAATAAGGTCCAAACTGCAAGCACTCACATCTTTGCTCAGCATGTGAAGGATTTGGAAACCTGGATAGGCAAAGGCTGGAGCAGCCAGACAAGTGGGTGGGTTTTTTTCAACTGTTTTTAGCTAATGCCTTTGAGTCTTAAAAGGAGATTGTGGGATATACAAAATTCAATTAACAGCCTGAAACCTTTCAAACTGTCCTTACTCCCTGCTGTGAAGCCAAACAAAACATCCTTTGTAAAGCACTCTCTATTAGCATAGAAATTGTTCCTTCAACTGCAAGCATTTTCTTGCTTTTAGGCTAATTAGTTAGACCGTTTAATATGTATAAACCCAAAATAAAATGAATGCTCATGTTATATGCACTACAATTCGCAGGGATGGCAATGGATTAGGCATGCTGATTTGTTAATTTCTCTTCACTTAATACTGTTGCCTTAAAATTGTTGCACATTTCTGATCTTTCTGGTTTCCCTCTCTTCACAGGCAGTACATGGTGCTGGTGCCCTTTTTGATACACACGGATTCTCAAGAGAAAATCTGTGTTCAGCTGACCCACCTGAACGAGTCTGTGACGCTGAGTGCCACACTCGAGTACCTTGGGAAGAACAGGAGCTTGATTGAAGATGTGGTGTCAGAGAAAGACGTGTTCACCTGCATCCCTTTCTCTGTGAGTATCTCATCCTTGTGGGATGATCTCTTGTGTTTATTGATGTGGCATAGTAGATCCAAAGAGTCCAGAAATGAGAAATAATACACACTGCAATCAGAGACCCCTAAGCTAAGTCAAACAAAAGAATTAACTTAATGTGGATAACTGACTGTGGTAGTCTTACGAGGACTAATTTTCCCCCATTATCAATTTCTATGTTCCACATGATACTTCTCTGCATGCAAGTCTTAGAGGTATCTTGGGGAACTCTGACTGACAGAACGTGCCCCATGTTTGTTTGATATGTGTAAGCCTGAGATGAAAAATATCAGCATGGAGTGAAAACTGTAGAAGGTGGGGAATTGTTAAAGACAGTGAGGTCCATGAAGTCATATGGCTTCTTCTGGAGCTTATTCACAACTTTTTATTGTGGAAGGTTGGCTGGTGAGTAATATAAGCAACAGGTTCCATACCCTAATAAATGAATCTGGGTTAATTTTCTTTTTGATAAATCATGTGATGGAATAAGATCAGGTTCAATATTTCTCTAAGAAAAGTATATAAATGACAGAAGGCAATCATGTTATTTTCTTGCTCCCTGCACTGAGTCTTTTTTGTCCCTTTAGGGAACTTTCTGACCCAGATAGCACTTCTTCCTTCAACACTCAATGCAATGGGGTGAATCAGTAAAGCAGTTATCCTCTTCATTCTCCTTAGCTTCCAAAATCCAATAGCACATCAGTGGCATTTCTCACTGTGACGGTGACAGGGGACACACTGCAGTTCAAGAGCCGCAAGTCAGTGCTGGTCAAGAATTCTGAAAGCTTGGTCTTCATCCAGACAGACAAACCCATCTACAAGCCTGGACAAACAGGTACCAGGAATTGGGCTGGTGTTGACTCTGACAACATAAAATCTTAAGGGCTCCATTATCCAGACGTGCCATACTTCTATTAAAGTTTTCAGATTTCTTCATGGGGGGATCTAAGGTACTCAGTAAATCTTACTTCTGTCACCTGTGGCCTAGCTCATGGTACTTTCATCATTCCTAGTCTTCTTTCTCCAGGCACAGCATCTCAACCAGATGTAGGTACTGGCTCCAATCCATTCTACTCAAGTAGAGGCACAAAACTGGGATGACTGCAAAGCAGAGTCTCCCTTGGCTGCACCAGAATCAACAAAGCAGGACAGGCACTCCCAAGAGATAATTAAATTCAGCCAAGACCTGATTATCTTTCTAAATTTATCTGCCCCTCACTATCTGCAAGAGAAAGCGCCTGAAGTAATTGTTTCTACTACTTAGAGATCTCAATTCAGAGCCTGTTGATCTGTGGAATGAAACTGAGTTATCAATTGTTGAAATATTTATATTTCCTGGTGATGGTTACAAATTTAACAGTGGAATTTCCTTTTTTTCTGTGACACTCTTCAGTTCAGTTTCGGATCGTCTCTCTGGATAAAGACTTCTACCCGCTGAATGAGAAGGTAGAGCCTTAATTCCTTGTTGTTAGCCAGGAGACTTAATTCTTAATTGACACCGTTGTTGTCATCATCCAGAACCACTGAGGACAGCCTTTAAAGCATATGATACTCTCTCACACAATAGTCTATCCTAGGACACACTCCACCTGTCTCTATTGGCTGAAAAAACATCCCCCTTTTCAGAAGCATATAGATGTTTAAAGCCAGATATGTAAATCTATGTATGTGGCTAAGCATGTGGTCAGGAATTTCATTACTGAAAAAAATGTGTGGGACAAGTTTCCTCTGGTAGTGACAGGTGTGCAGTTGTTTCTGGCAGTGGGTGCAATCCCACCCATAGAGAGCAGCATGACAAGAACTTGGTTTTATGGAACTGGTCAGGGGTGCAAGCTCACCTTTTATTTTATTTGATAATCAGTTCCTCATGGAGACAAGTTCTTTGAAAACCCATGCTTCATCACATCTCCATACTGTGGTACGACAAAAGGTCAGGGCCCTAAAATATTGTAGAAAAGATTCCCTCAGCCATCAAGAACCAAGGAAATAGAGCAAGTACAGAAAGGAACAACCCAAATGACTTCTAAGAAGTTTGTTCTTCTGCCCTTCAGTCCGAATCTGGAAATTACTTCTGTGTGATTAATGTTTCTAACATTGATTTTCTTTTGCTCTTTCCCCACAGTTTCCCTTTGTCTACATTCAGGTGAGTGGAAAATAACATTATTATTTGCAGAAGAATGTGCAAGCACAGAGGTACCAGTCCCTAGCGGTGTTTTCAGGAGGAGGGTCAAGGGGAAAATCACGGGTGTGTGACCTTTTCCCTTTGGTTAAAGGAAGGCTGAGTAGTTGGGCATCAAAATAAGTTCCAACAATGGTTCTTTGGTCACAGAATGAGCTCTAGGAGAAAACTAATTAACCATTACAAGCCATGCTGTGAACAGAACTACACTTGGCTAGAGGTCATCAAAATGGCTTATTCCTCTTCCCAGTCAGAACAGAGTTTCTTTCTGCCAAGTGTGGTTGAAATTAGAGACAAGTATTAAATAAGCTATCAAAACCAAAGAAGCAAAATTAGGTAAGTAGATATCCCCTGTCTTCGCAAGCATGTTCTTTTTGTCTGTCTTTTTTTTTTTTTAATGGGGAAGTTCAGTGGCAAGCAAAAGTTAATAGGAAGGATGTTTCAATGATTCAAGCACTCACTTTTTCAGATGAGAACCCAAAATTTACAATTATTATTTGGGCTATCTTCTTTTGAAAAACTAATGATGAGGGCTCATGGAGAGACCCTGAAATTAGTGTGCACAAATTTTATTTAGGTTTACGTGATTAATGAGTCCTGTGTAGTCAGTCCTTTTACTATTCCTTGCTGCGTGGGGTTGCTGTATCCATTCTGCACCATCTCTGTCTAGAGCTGGAGAGTATTCACAACAGAGGAGACATAAGGTAGGCCAAAACCAGGCTGTGCCCCTTTTTTGTATCCTCTTTTCAGAATTCTGTCATTCTCTCTTCCCATCAACAAACTTCCAAAAGGAGCTGCAGAGCTGGTGGGCCACTGACGATCTGTGAATATTGGAGAAAGAAGAATAAGACAGTGGGAGGTGTGGATTAGCAGGCCCAGGGGAGCAGCTCAGAACCACCTTTGGCTAGGGCTGTCCCATGGGGGCCCTTCCCTTTCAATGAGATGATACTTAACTTAGTACAGAAATTTCATGGAAGGAGCAAGAACAAATATATCCTCTCCACTGCCTCCAGAAATATGTCTTTGCTTAACAAGCTGAATAATTTCATAACCTTTGTGTAATTTAAAAAAAATAGAATACCTTTCTGAGGAAGAAAACAAACTGGCTCTCAGGCTTTCCCTAGAGATACATCACAGGAATGGCAACAAGTTCACAAGCCCAACCTGAAATGCAAACGTTTATGTAAACATTTTCTTGAATTCCTCCTCCGAGGAAGCCCAGTGGTGTCCCTCACAATGGGTGGTGAGCTTTTCATCAGGGTTGGACTGTGATGATGAAGAGGATGTGGTCAGAGCCATGAGATGCATTTTTCTGACTGTGCCACCCTCCCAGGTGGCTTCTTGGGAACACAGCCCCCTCTTCTGCCCCCTGATTGATGACCTCCAGCTGGGAGATGTCATTCACATCTCCATTTTCTCTAAGCCCTGAGATAATATCTCAGTGAAGTAAATGCACATAGTCACATACCTTGAGTCACACACCTATCTAGAGTAAATAAACTTCTGGCGACAGCCAAGGTACAATGTAAAGAGCAGGCAGAAAATGAAAGACTATAAACATTAACCATGCTGCTGAGGTGCCTGAAAAGGATGCATTATACTGTGCAGAACTACCGTGCTGTTTCAGTGACTTCTACAAGAAATTTGGGGCTGAGGGGATTAATTATTGATAGTCAGTTAATAATGAGAAATACACAAATGTAGTAGGGGTGAGACTTCAGCTCCAGCATTAGGAGCATGAAGACACAAGGGAGGGCTCTAAGCTGGATGCCTCTGTGTGGAAGTATACTCTCCTCTGCTCCTGTCACCACTAGCTTAGGACTCTTACACGTGCACATTTCTCAGTCCTGTAGATAAGTCAAGTGTCTGATTCCTCAGCAGATTGTGTACTGGTACTTCAGCAGTCTTCATTCCAGGCAGGGGAAAACCAAAACTTTTGCATGCTGTATGGCCCTTCAAGGACTCTGAAATTTCCCTCTTTTCTCCATGTGCTCCACTTACTTCTGATATCAATTCTGTTCCCTTCTGTTACCCTGCCAGCCTGTCTTGCCTAGCTTCCTGGCCCCATGCTTTGCAAGTAGAGCTGAGGGGGAAACAATACCCCTGGGCGTGAAAAGTGTTTAAAAGCTTTCCTGCATGCAAGTTATGCAGAATTGACAGGTAAGTACTTTCAGAACCTCACAGATTTTTGAATAATTACAGATAGATATGTCCAAGCTGGAATATGCATACAGTGTGCTCTGCACTGCTCTGTCCCTGGAACTCTCCTGTACTGTCTTGTGACACCATTACTGTCCCCTGCAGGATCCCCAGAGGAACCGTGTGTACCAGTGGCAGGGAGTGGAACTAGAAACAGGCTTTACACAGCTCTCCTTCCCCCTCACCTCGGATCCCATCCAAGGCTCCTACAAAATAGTTGTGCAGAAGAGCTTCTCATCCCATGTGGAGCACTCCTTCAGTGTGGAGGAATTTGGTAAGGAGAGGAATTTGACAGTAATGCCTTTTACTGTGACGGCTTAATTTGGAATTTCCTGGGAACAACATGGAGAAGGGAGGGACTAAATATAACAGACAATGGGGTTCATGGGGGCTGAACCAGAAAGTGCTACATTTCAGAAGTGGTTGCTGACTTTATCTCTGCAACCTGCCTGAGCTTGTATTTGCTCATAGTGCTCTTGGGAGCACAGGACATGCCAGAATTCCTGTGCATGGCTTGTGGCACCAATTTCAGCTGACTTTGTCTCAGTTGGTTCCAGTCCAGCAGCTTGTTGCAAGTAGCACTAGATATGAAGTAAGAGATGACAGTATTTTGGTTACTCTATTTTGCTTCTCTCATCATCTGCATAAGGTCTCTTTCTCCATTTGTAGTCCTCTCTATTTCTGCTCTTCCTTGCTTCGGTGAAAGTTTAGAAACATGTTTGGTAGAAAATTAGTGATTGAAGAATAATCCATGAATGTTACAGACTGCTAGGAGAGACTGAGTAAGGAGGAATATGGTGCTGCAGGGAGCCTTTTAACCCCCAGTTCTCTCACAAAACGTCTGGGGTGATCACAGATGTGTATTCTGACCATAGTGCACATTTGAGAAGGCTGATTGACCAGTGCTTCATACTCTCAGGCTCTCCACTGATTCTACATGAAGACCAAATATTGATCAGGACGTGCTGTTTCTGGAATATGCAGACCATAGATTGCCATTGAAGTCCATGGGAGATGGCTTATTTGGCTTCAAGTCAGGCATGGTGAATAATTTGACCAGAAACAAGGTCACAGGCTTCGACCTGCCATGGTGATGGATGGCCTGGTCCTCCTCCCACAAATACCATTCTCAATGCCCCACAAAATCAAAGATATTATGTCCCTTTGTTAGCCTCTCACTAAACTGATTTTTCTTTCCTTTATTCTTTAGTCTTTTTCCTGTGAATCTCTCCTATTGCTATTTCTCTTACAGTCTTTAAAGGAAATGTGCCCTGAGGTTGAAACGTTGAGCCTTGCCTCCCATCTTAGGAGCAAATTTATGTATAAACTGTACAACCCAGGGTTATTTTCCATTCGCTGGATGTGCATCCACTCTGCTGTTATTTCCTTGCACTGTGAAAAAAACCTCAGCTGCACCACCTGGAAGCAGGACATTACATGCTTCGGTCCAGTCCTGGGCATGAGGAGTTGGTGGTGTAGGGCTGCAGGACACAGTATGGGAAGAGGGATGTAACTTAGTACTCAAGAGCGAAGTATGTGCTTTACTTGTGCCCCTTTATATTGGACTTTTGTGCTGCCTCTTCCACTTGGAAATATAGATCTGAGAGTCTGTGGCTAGATTCACTTGAGCTCTCTGGGTATGCAGGATAATATCCCAAGGTGCATCTTAGTGAGCTTAGGAGCAACTCTGGATCTCCAGGACAGTAAGAATCAGCCAAGAGAATCAATGATTTGGGGCATTTCAATGTGGTAAATTACAAAGGTGGTGAATGTGCTGTTCCAAGTCCCACCTGCAAATTATGCATTGTGAACACAACACACAGGACCAGTGTGTCCTTCTGAATGGACACAGGCGAGGGATCTGCTCAGCTGCCTGTGCTGCAAATAAGGAAAGGTAAGGACTATAAACTTCATTAATTGCCTTTGAACCCAAACAGTGGGGAAGGCCGAGAAAACCTATGGAAGGGATAGAAATCTATACTGAGGACCACAGAGATGTTGAAGATGAAGATGATCGTGGCTCTATGCTTGGGTTGCTATGTAGTACACAGGTCTCATTCGCTCTTCTCATACCAGACTTTCTCTCTTCCATCTAGTGCTGCCCAGGTTTGAAGTCCTGGTGAAGGTCCCGAAGATGATCACTATTAAGGACAACGAGCTTCCAGTGTCTGTCTGTGGTCTGTGAGTCACAGAGCTCCAGTAAATCTCTCTTGCTTATCCTTCACTCTGCCTTTTTGCTGAGGACCAAAAGAAGTGCTCGGGGAGGGTTTTAAACTTTTCCCAGGCATATAGTGAACACTTGCTTCATTCTGTCAGTCCTGAACCTGCTGCTTGGCCTGAACAGACTAAGTGAAGAGTCTTCCCTGTGTTCTTTAAAAGATTATATCAAACAAATCTGCATCTTTCTCTTCCCAGTTTATTTCACATTTTCTCTTTCTGTCTTTATATTTTTGAGTTAGAGCTTCTCTGACAATACTGAACCCTCAAATACTCCAAGATGTCAGATCAGACATCATTTAAATTGGTGATGCAAACCCAGTGTTGCCATTTTTAACTCATAAATCACTCCTTCTGAGTACCTGGTTGCCTTTCCATTTCTTCGTTGAACCCTGAGCAGTTTGCAATACAGGAATGCTCCTGGCTGAAATAATTTTCTGAAGTCAATCTTTTTCTTCAGAGACATCCCACCTAGAACAGGATGAATGTATCTTCCATGGATGATGGAAGAATCTCACTATGAAAATGATGGAAATCATTAAAATGTCTGATTAATCAGTCTTTAGGAAGTATTATGAAATCATCCACGGAAGTCTTTAAGGAGATGTGTCTGAGTGTGACTGTGACTGATTGTCTCCCTATCTGATACATTGTTTAACACATTGTGATTAGGTACACCTATGGGAAGCCTGTTCCTGGTTTGGTGAATGTCCAAGTATGCCGGAAATTTTCCCAGTCTGCTTCAAGTTGTTATGGAAAAGAAGCAGAATCTGTGTGTGAAGAATTCACTAGGCGGGTGAGTCTCAAGATCAAAATGTAGTGGTTTTTCTGAAGGTTAGTGGGCAATGTTGTCTCAAGAGAGACCAAATATGTTGGGAGACAATAGGGCATCAGAGGTAGCATTCTCTCCAGAGAAAAGCAGAGAATCTCAGAGAAAGGCATTCTTAACAGAGGGATCATTAAACTGGAAACAGAACTGATTATGAAAACCTGACCTCATTGTAACTAGTGACAAATCTCCAGCTGCCAGCCAGGAGGTCTTTGGTATTGTTCCACAAACTGAGAAAAGAATCTTTGAAGGAATTTTTTAACTGTGAAAGGGACTGAGTGAGCAAAGAGCAAAGATGAGGAGAAAATGAGAAGGCTGTATAGAGATTAAGGAGCAAAGATGAGGTGGTATTGAATATGGGGCAAATAGAGGAGAAAGAGCAACAAGAAAAAGAGAGAAGACAATGGAAGAAATAGGAAATAAAAACAGAACTAAGGCAGGAGGGAATTAACAAGGAAAACAGTATGGCCCTTGGAAAACTGTATCAGGTAACTCACAGAACACAAAAAATGTGTGGATGAAACACTAGGAAATAGGCTGAACACAAGATCTGGTCTTGGACATAACCCTTGAAGAAATTCTGGAATTTCATGAACAGAAGTTAAGCATGTTGGGTTTGGGATATCTATTCTCATTCCTCAAGGCACAAACTTTATTGACAGAATTTCGATTTTCTCTCCAATCCCTTGCTTAGGCAGATGCTCGTGGGTGTGTTTCTAGTGTGGTGAGAACCAAGGGGTTCCAGCTCCTACGCAAGGGATATGAGATGAGCATTGAGGTACAAGGCAAAATCACAGAAGATGGCACAGGTATGTAGGACATGAAGAAGGCAAAGTGATGGCAGGCCATAAGAGGAGCAACTGGCAAACATGAGGAAGGTGGAGTAACATGACTAGAAATTCATTAATAATCCCTCTTTACTGTGCTCTGTTTTAGGAATAGAGATGACTGGAACAGGCTCCTGTGGCATCACATCCACCATGGGCAAAATCCGCTTTGACCTGTTGGACTATGCGTACAAACCAGGGATCCCACTTTTTGGGATGGTAGGGAACTTCTGAGAGCATGGGCAATGATTGGCACAGCAAACACACAAGTGCACAATCCCATCAGATGGAGTAGTGGGGTGTGCGGGTTTCATGGTTCAAGAGGCAGGTGATACATGGTGGAGGTCCCAAATGAAGCTGGCTGGGGAGTTTAAACTACTGAGGAACTTAGGATCCTAATAGATAATTTCCATGGGCTGACTGGGTTGTTTTGCTGAGAATTTTCTCAGCTGTTCCCTCAGACAACTCAGGGCATGCCTTTCACCCTTCTACATTCTTTTCCTTTGTTCTTCTCTATCAAGAAATATCCTGCCTGGCAAGGAGGAAAAGAGGGAAGATGATGTATTACTTGGGAATTGCTTTTTGTTGCTAGTCTAAAACCTGAAGTTTGTTATTGCTTTGTTAGGTGAAGCTGGTTGATGGCACTGATGCTCCACTTGCCAATGAAACCATCACAATTACAGTGGGTGGAAACAAATACAAAGAGAATTACACTACAGATGAGCAGGGACAATCCTGGTTTTCCATAGACACTACCAGCTTCACAGAACTCTCCCTGGAAATCCGAGTGAGTGGCAGTGACAGGGGTAAGCCTCTGTCTTTCTCTTCAACAGGGGAAATGTCTGTCCGTGGGTTATCAGTCTTTTCTGCCAATTGGAAAGTAAGGCAAGTTTCTTGGTGGGTCATCTCACTTCTCCGTGCCTTCTCTGCATGTTATCCACAATCTCCCAAGAATGCAAAATACAGAACATACCCAGTGTTTCTGTGGACCTTTATGTGACTGTATACCTGATTTTGTTTGGCTATGAACCTTTTATTCTTTTTTCTCAGGCAGATCATAAACCTGAACTGAACTGTTATGACAGTGACTGGATGACACCATCCTATGAGCATGCCACACGCAGAGTAACTCGCTCTTACTCCCTCAGTAAGAGCTTCCTCAAGATTGAGCCAAAGCCTGAGACATTAAGTTGTGGCTCCTCAGCAGAGGTCCAGGTGCACTATATCTTCACGCCAGAGGCCATAGGAGAGCAGAAGAAAATTGTCATTTATTATTTGGTAAGACTTCTTTGGGGTTACTTTGATCTATGGCCACAGAAAATACTCTGTCACCTCTAGCTGTGTTCCATGATGGGCAACCAGAGCACTGCCAGATGGCCAGTAATGATGGAGAGCATTTGAAATGGAAAGTGTGTCCTGCAACCATGCAATCTGAATACACTTCCCTAATGTTTCTCTTTTCTCTGTCTTCCGTGGGCAGAATTTTGGGACACCACAGTAATTGGAACAGACTGTAACATTCTGGCATTAAGAACTATGAATTTGTTCATTTTGGGGATCAGAGAAGAGAGATTAATTGAGCTGTGACCAAACAATCACGTCAGCCTCTCTTGGGAGAAAGGAAGAATCAAATGGATATCCAACTAGAATGTCTTTCTCCCTAAATTTGTTTTTCTGGGTATCCCATTTAATGACACTAGCAGAGAAGATGAGAGTAGCTTTGCAGAACAATAAAAATATCAGTAGAACAGACACTTCTGTTCTGGTGGACTGCACAGAACATCAGGAGACTTAGGCTGATATTGAAAAAAGAAAACAGAAACCTGTGCTAGAGATGTCTATGTGCTTATTTTCAAGACTGCTACTGATTAATGAAAGGACAAGATACCTGTTTATCCCAATTGCCTGGGAAAATTGATTTTAAGTATGTACATACAGAGGGTAAACAAACAGTGAGAGGACTTCCATTTTTATAGATGTGGATCCCACATCTTGAAATTCAAATATGGTGTTATGGAATAAATATTCCATATCAAAAGTAACTGAATTAAAAGCATTTTTCACTGTGCAAAAGAAATATTTTTCTAGAAATGAGGGAATTACAGGAAGCATTTAGGCTATTGCTTGCTGCCTGACTTCAGGTACCTTGTTCAAGCTCTTATTCTTTGCAGCCTGTGGTCTTCTGTCTCAAGTCTGTGCAGTTATAAAACTAGTCCTGGTGAATTTTTTTCTTCATACTGTTTCATGATGCAACTGAGAGAGGAATGAGGAGACTTTTTGACCTCCAGTCTGTTCCAAATTGTTAGAAAGACTGTGTAGATGACTCCCAAAGTTATGCATGGTTAGAGGCAAAATGCATTTCAACCTGATCTATTTATGTAAAATGTACAAAAGCAAAGATAAGTGTGATCAACGTGGTCTTGCTAGAAGCAAATATTTCTGTCTCCAAAGACCCAGTAAATTCCAGCCTGACACTTGTTTAGCATCTTCTTGGTGTTGCTCACACTCTTACAATTAACCCGGTGAACATTCCTTCTCCTGCTTTCAACACTGGTAACAACAATTCCAGGAAGATTTCTCTGTTACACAGGTGATGGCCAAGGGACAAATCGTACTAGCTGACACCCATGATCTGACTGTGAATCCTGGAAATGGTGAGCAGATATATGCCTTTTTAGCATTTCTGATGGTAATTTAGAGCAGGGGGGATGGAGATAAATTACTTCAATTCAAACACTGAATTTAACATTTCATTCAAACTTTGCACATAATGTTTGAATTTTCAAAATTAATTAATTTCAGCTTTGGTTAGTTTTATTTTCTCTGAATTCCAATAGGTGCTATTTTTTCGAATGAGAAAATGTTAGAAAATTCAACCAAAAATAAGTGTAATGCTTTGGCCATTTCCTAAAACCAGCACTTTCTGATGGTCGCTCTACCCTATTCTGATTGTAGATGCTTACTAGTGTTGTGAGACTTACATATACAACAAGCAGGGAGAGTGTGCCTCCGTTTCTTTGTCTATCCCACTTTGCTTAATTTTTTTTGTATTGTTCCCACCTTGTAAGCATGCAAACATATGCATATCTATATTCTAATCAACACATTTAGATTTATTCACATAAATGTCCAAGGATTACACATTTCAGTAACAGATACAGGCTGTAATGCAACTTTAAATGCCTTTTGAAAATTAGAAGAGGGAGACATTTTGTAAGTCTGTGAGAAGTTGCACTGCAGTGGATATGAACAGATTATGGCAGTAAAAGATCTCGTGTGCTGTACAAAGTTCTGTATCCTCACTAGAAGCAGTGACTAAACTCCCACCTGGGCTGGTACCAAGGGATGTTCTGTCACCTTGTGTAGATTGTGACATAAAGCTCAGGCTCAGATAGAAAGAGTTTTCCAGCACAGAGGGGCATTTTCTACTATGTTTGGAGCAATAGTTTGGTGCTCCAGATAAGTATTTGCTTAGCAGAAACCTTGTCAAGTTATTCTTTCATCCACTCTTCAACCTTGACTGCTGTCATCCTTTGCAACAGGTCTGCTACTTTTTTTTTGCCTCAGCTAATTTTTTGTAGATGTTGGCACTGGAGGGAAAGAAAGGGTTAGGACCATAAAGAAATTATGCCACATGTTAACTGGGGAGAATCTAGAAGGCAGGTTGAGGCCCTCCAAACTCATGTCTTTGTCAATTTGCAGTCTTTGAATGCAGGTGTCTTCAGTAGCAACCATAAATTTTAGCCATGTGTCAGTTTTATGATAACTAAAAATGTTCAGCATGAGTGAACTTGACTTTTTTTTATCTGGGGAAGGTAAATGCATATCCTGGAACCTCTTGCATATTGAATAGCTTTTGTTCTCACTGTTAGCTTACGGGACATTTCGGTTGAGCTTCCCTGTCAAGGCAGCAATTGCTCCCATGGCACAAATGCTTGTGTACACCACCTCACCCAGTGGGGAAGTCATTGCCAGCTCAGAAGACTTCCAGGTTGAAATGTGCCTCCCCAATAAAGTGAGTATAAGTCATGGCTTATGCAACCCATGTTTGTCTTGAGGACAGCAGCTCAGTTTAGATTTCCAGAATGAAGGCAGAATTCACAATAGGTTCATGAAATATTCTGACCAGATGTTGACTGAGGACTGGTGACCAGAATAAGCTACAAAGCTATGAAAATAAAAAGTGGGGCAAGACAGAAACAAAAAGAGAATCTCTCATTCTTATTAATTATATTGACCAAAGATGAATATGCATTAGACACCAGCAGACCTCAGTTCACACTGCTGTAAATGTCAGAATAATAACGTAACGGTGTCTGGAAAAGTGGTTGCTTAAACTTCTTTTTGGATTTGCAGGTGAGATTGAGTTTTGCACCCAAGGAAGGTCTTCCTGCTTCTGACACACACGTGCAGCTCCACACCTCTCCAAGATCCCTGTGTGCCCTCCGTGCAGTGGACAAGAGTGTTCTCCTTATGAAGCCTGAAAATGAGCTTTCTCCCAGCTCTGTGAGTCTTGGCTGCTTTTGGTAATGAGCAAGGACAAAAATCAAGCAAGTACTCACTAACAACACTACAGACATGGGGCTATGTGTTTTTACATTTGCATTCCTTACACTTGCTTTTCAGAAGCTGGCATTTACCAATGGAGTGTTAGGTTGTGTCTGTCCCTGTAAGTGTTGACCTGCTTCATTGTTTCCTGTTATTTGCACTTCGCCAGGTGTATAATCTTCTCCCACTGAAGGAAAGCCAGGGTTATAGCTTCAGGGACTACTACTTGGAAGAAGACAACGTAAATCCATGTGTATCACTTGACAATCTGTCATTAAATGGATTTCTCTACATACCCATCTCTTCTGATGGTGAAGGGGATGCCTACGACATTCTCAGAGTAAGTGCCAGCCCTTCATTTTTCTCTTTTGTTCCCTTTTTGAATTCAGTCTCCTCTCTTCTCACCTGCCCTTCAGGGCTTTTTTGTAAAAAAATATAAGCTCATTTGCTGTAAACTTGCTCATGCTTGTATGCAAGAAAATAACCAGGCCCAGTTCCCACATCTACTTAGCCCATAAATAGTAACTGAGTGCTTCTCTAAACCATTAAAACTTTGAAAGGTCTCCTCATAGTAGAGACATCTGCAAATGGGCTTGGGTAAAGAAACAGTCCTGAGAAATTACCTCTAGTGCCGTAATAATAGAAACTCCTCATTCTCTCATGCTTTCTTTCTCTGGTTTAAGTAGGTATTCATTAAAGTATCAGTTAATTTGATAGCCCACCATCCATACATACCCATCCAAAATGTCCTGCACAAAGTTTTTTGGGTACCCTCACTCCAGCATACTTCACACATGCCATTTTCAACCAGGCAGCTGTCCCCAAGGTAGGCCTGTGGCCTTACCTTTCCATCTGATCATGCCAGGATTTAGCCTTAGTATGAGAATAACCTGACAGGAAGTCCACATCTGTGTCAAACCTATCTGGAATGTACATACAAGTCTTTGTTACTCTGATCAATACCAGACCTAGGTACATCCAATCTTGACATACTAAATAAAGTTTATTTTCAAACCTTTTTTTTTTGCATATTTTTTTGTTCTTCTTTCTCTTTGTTTACTAGGAATTGGGCTTAAAAGTCTTCACTAGCAGCAAGATCCATAAGCCTGAACTCTGCGAGCATTACCCAGAACACATGATGGAAAGGAGTTACAGTGGTTCTAGTACCTTCTTGGTTTTACCTCTCACAAAACCTCCTGAAATTTTCCACCCTGCTTCTTTCCTTCCCTCTTTGAATACTAATTACACAGGCAGATCTGATTGTGTTCAGATATGCTGACCTAATTCAGGATGCCTCCTTTCTGGACCTAGTCTTGAAATATGCAACTGATCCACCTCTGCCTGCATCTTCCTGGGAAGATGTGCCTGGCTAGAACTCTGTGCTTGGTGACTCCCATGCGAGCCCCTACATCAGGGGAGGGCTTGTAGGCACTAAAAGAGTCTTTCAGCACAAAGCAGTGGGGTTGTTGTTGCCATCAGATGAGTCCAGCTATTCCCCTACCTAAAAAAGGGGCATTTGCTTCTAGGCAGCCACATTCTAAGCACTAGCTAGAGGAACAGCTAGGGCTAATGTGGGCCATGACAAATGAGAAGGTGGTACAATCCAGTGGGTCGATATTTTACCACTGGGGGCTGAGAAATTTGGTACTGTTCCCAGTTTTCCCAGTTACATGACTAGAAGGGGCTAGGGACATGTCAGTTCTCTGCAGGTTCAGTGACTGTGAATATAGGAGAATGATAATGCTTTTGTTTGCTTGTCTCCTTAAAGAGATCTGAGATTAGAAAGGCTATATAAAAGACTCACCTTTATCACTCCTAGTTACTGACTTTTATGGTGCAGTACCCCAGCTCAACTTAAACAATTGTAGCTTTTGGTCCAGTGACAGCTTCTAGCCTCCTACTCATAAGAGATCAGACCTTTGGTTTTGAAATGGAGGATTTGTCATCAGAGTATGGCTCAAGACAGTCTGCTTTGAGAAGATGTAAAGTCTTCTAAGGCTGATGGAAAAGCCTTTCATAAGGCACAACAGTACGCAACACTGTGAGAAAGCATCTTCCTGTATATTTGTTAATGGCCAGAGATGTAAAGACCCATTTTTTAAGAATTCCTAGAAGGAGGGCTAAGTGTGGCTTCTGTTTCTGGTCATGCTTAAATGCAATCAGTTCTTCGACCAGATTATTAAACTGCGTGCCGTGGTAATATCTGGGGACAGTAAGTTTCACATTTGATTCTGTATTGTTGTAGAAATAGATCCTCAATAACATCATCATGCATGTTTTTTTGGCGTGAGGATTTTGCTGGCAGTGGGGGAAAAATGCCCAACTCCATCCAATCTCTGTAAGAAGAGCAGCAACATTAAGAAAAATTAAATACTGAGATGGCAACAGAGAAATTAATGTTTCCAGTGGCCAAGATGTTAAAGCTGTTCTTTCAGTTTTAAAATTTGACCTAAGAATAACAACTGCCTGGAGGGAAAGTATATTCCTGGTGTAGAACGGAGTTTGACACATCTTTTCCTTTCTTCCTGTCCTGGAATACATTTGATAGTCTCTACAATGAATCTGCATAAAGAATTGGCTTATGACATGGCAGAAGATATGGTTGATGACACTCCTATGGAGACTGTCCGGAAGTATTTCCCTGAGACATGGATCTGGGACACAGTTTCAGTGAAGTAAGTGTTTAAGGGAATGTAGAGTGTGGTCACTAGGCCAAAACCTTGGACTAGGTTAAAGCCTCAGTGGATGTATCAGTATTTCAGTGAGAGGAGTATTTCTAGTAGACAAAAGGATTTTTTAAGAACATTAAGAATATGCTTCAGAGGAACATGCAAAAGCCAATGCATATATCCCAGCTGGTCAGGGGTTTGCTGTCAGCAGATGTTGCTCAGTAGGCTGAGAAGAGAATAGAGGAACACCAGAATATAACAGAAATCTTGTTCTCTGTCCCTCACCAGCTCTGAGGGAAAAGCTGATCTAGAAGTGACCATCCCTGACACCATCACGGAGTGGAAAGCCAATGCATTCTGCACTTCAGCGGACACCGGCTTTGGGCTGTCCCCAACAGTGTCCCTCAGAGCCTTCCAGCCCTTCTTTGTGGAGCTCACCATGCCCTACTCTGTAGTGCGGGGGGAGTCCTTCACACTGAAAGCCACCGTTTTCAACTACCTGCCTGCCTGCATCAGGGTAAGGGATGTCACAGCTTTGCTCAGCCCAACAGCCATGGGGAGACTACAGGGGGCCTTTTCTAACAAGGTGCTCCAGCTAGATGATTGATGTGCAAATGTAATTTAATATCGCTGTACAAATGTACGAATCCTTGCTGTAGTCAGTGAAGAGAGAATGTGTTTTCCTGACAAAATTTTGACAGCTGCATTTGATTCAGAGCCTGAAGCTCTGCTACTGAGACCCCCCCTAGCCTTGTCATCACAAATTTATGTCATTGTTTTATGGAAATAGAGAACTTGAGTTCTTCACAGATCACAGAATCATTGCATACCCAAATGGAAATTCCAGGTTCACCAGAGTAGATATTTGTGTTTACCTTTAGTCTCATCTCACAAAACTTCACAGAAAATTTTCTGGAATGTGCAGACGTCTCCTGTAATTTATTGCATCTGTCCCTCAAACACTGAGGAGAGCTATATAGCTTCACCATTCTTACCTGCATTTTTTTCTAACAAAAAAAGACAAGAGAAAATTTGGGAAGGGATTAGTAGACAGTCTCAATCACCATTGCTTAGTTTTTTATAAATACAGATTTTTTATTCTAAAAGGAATGAACCTGAAACAGGGAGGGGCTTATCCAGTCATTGCACTCACTTATGTCCCTGTATTTCCTATTTGTTTGCTATTTTCAGGCTCTTTATTTCACTTTTCCTTGTTCCCTTATTCTACTTTTCTTTGTTCCCTTACTAGCTTTCCCACTGCTGATGTTTTATCTCTCCACCTAACTAATCACAAGGGAGATCTTTAATTCATGGCACAACTGGGCTGCGCTATTCATTTTCCCAGAATCGATTTCCTTCCCAAAGATCCTGTTCTCTACACTTACCTCCCTGATCTCCTACAGTTGTACAAATTTCAGTAATTTCCTCCTTTATCAGGCAGTTCTTGCTCTGCCATACCCATAATGTCCTCAGTCCCATGGTATAACCAGGTCCACTACCAATGTACTGCATTGTCTGCAATAACTCCAGCTTCTCTGAAAGCCCAAACCTCATGATCCCTCTCTGTACAACTGGCAGGTCAGTGTGTCTCTGGCTGAATCTACTGATTTCCTGGCTGTACCAGTGGGGAAACAGGAAGAATCCTACTGCATCTGCGTGAATGAAAGAAAAACTGCTGCTTGGGCAGTAACACCAAGATCTCTAGGTAAGAGATCAGATGACAAGAAGATGCTGGGATCAGACATCAGTGTATGGCATCAGATCTTTGGTGTGAGGAGCTAGCTGACTCCAAACCTATTTGGAAGGATCTTCTCTGTACCAGAAGTCCAGCCCTGAGGTTGAGACACTACACTATGTGTAGTGTTTCCAGGTCCTAAACCAACAACATGTTACAGGCCATGGCTTTCCCAACATTTTAACAGAAATCACAAATTCCCTTAATGCATGGAAAGAACTCAGACATTCCAGTTGTGGAGCTAAGAATGTCTTGTCTTAGTGTGTTTGGGTCTGAAAATTTTTAATCAAAGCTTGCTTTGTCTGAAGCTTCCCAGAAAAAACCTATTTGATTTATGAGACCTTCCCCATCACTACTCTTCATGCTGATGGACTAACACCTGCTTGGGTGGCCATCACAAAGGAGGTTGCACCCGGATCAAGATAAAACCCTGTCTTAGATGTAGTTCTCTTCTTGGAAAAGCTTCTCTGTAATGCATCACAGAGTTCCTAGCACAAACACAAACCCATATTTTCCTGGCTCTGCCTGGCAGGGCTGACTGACCCCTGTTTCCTCCAGGGCAGGTGGAGTTCTCAGTGACCACTGAGGCCCTACAGAACCAGCAGCCCTGCGGGAACTACATTGTGGAGAGCCCTGAGAAAGGACGGAAGGACACGGTCATCAGACAGCTGCTGGTGGAGGTACGGGGCTGCTCATTTTGGTGGCACAGGAAAGCAGCAATAGCAGCAGCAAGAGCTGCTGCATGATAAAGGTTTTCTGGTTTAGCCGTGAGAGCAGCAATAATTGCTTGTGGGACTCTTATTCTGCAAGCTTTTACAAAAGAAGCACTGATAAATCCAACACAGGCCAATAGAGCCCATAACTCATAATGTTGCCATCTCACAGTCAAAGCAGAGTCTTACATTACATAGAGGGACAGGAATAATAAGGCAGGCAATAATGACAGGCTTTTCTGAGACACATCATATCAGAGATAAACGAGAAATCCTTGGGTTTGCCTGTAATAAATCATAGGGATAGGCTGTGAATGAAACACTAGACAGAAAGCTTATGCTTCTCCTCCAGCCCATGGCCTGTACTCTGGAATACAGAGCAGTCACTACCATCTACAAATATTTGATCAAGGCTACCATTTGAATTGTTTTTATTACATTTCTAAGTTTTGAATTGTTTTTATTATATTTCTAAAAATGTTCAAAACAGTGTAGCTAACCTTTCATTTTTTTATTATATTTCTAAAAATGTTCAAAACAGTGTAGCTAACCTTTCATTTTTACATTCTTTTGTACTCTTATTTTCTTAAGCAGGGTTTTGTAATGATAAAAACATAACTTTTCACATGATAAATTGCCAGACATAAAATCAGTTCACAGTATAAGACTCCCAGTGATGCTATTAGCAAGCAAAGACTACCAGTTTATTGTATAGGAAAATCTATATAATAAGTGCTCCTTAGATTGCAGACATTCCAGTTTTCAGTAAGGCAGAGCTAGGATTCATGTAGCTTCAGGAAATGTTTTGCTAGCCAGAATGTAATGATGGAACAACAGTCCTAGCTGGTAGGCTTTTTTTTTTTTTTTTTAATTATTTACAAATGCATCTGGATGTATAATACATGAACAACTGTTTAACATTTCAGGAAATTTTCCTAATTTCATATACCCCTTCAGGAAAAAGACTGTTTTGTTCTTTGAAGATACAGGAAGATAGAGCACTGTAAAGTCTTTCCTCGCAGATGGCAGAGGAATGTAAATTACTGAACAAGTATTAGAGTTACTTCTGTCAGGGTGTCTGAGAGATTGCTCATCCTATCCTGTTACTGTGGTAATTAATCTACAGCAAACCCTGACAGGACTGAATTGGAGATTAGCCTCCAAGGCTGAACAATTAATTAGCAGGGATGGATACAGTGTAACATGCTTGGGACAAAGCTGCCTTGCCTTGAGCATGCGGATGACAATATTCCCTGCAGCAGGCAGTGCATCCCAGAGAGAGAGGAGTCAGTGTGCCAGAGGCCCCAGGACATCTTCCTGCCCCTCGAGAAACCAAGCCTCACTTAGAGCTCTTTGGGAAAAGGGATTTTTTTTTTTCAACCAGAAATTTCTCATCTGGAAAGGAAAATCTTTCAAACAATTAAAGTTTGTATGCTGAAAATCAAACAAAACAATGGATTTCCATTTATTTGCATGTAAGAATGACAAACTGAAACAAACAAGAAGGTGCCTTTTCAAAAAGAAGCATTTAACTCCATCACAGTTTATCCAAAAAACTTTTTCTTTTTTCTCTTTTTTTCCCTGCTTTTTAAATATTTTTCTGTCTTTTCGTACTGAAGAATGAGAGACAATTTATTCTGATTGTGAGAAAGTAAAGACAAAAACACCATTGTTTACGTGCTGGGAGAAAATATCAGCTGGCAATAGCTAGAAACCAGTAGCGAAACAATGGGAACTCTCCTATTTAGAGGTTAAAAAATTGGTGCAGGGATCTCACCAAAATAAATTCTGATTTAAAAAGTTTTCTAATAAACATTTGATTCCTGAGTTTTCTGCAAAATATTTTCACCCCTCTCAACAGAAAAAAGAGATTCTTCTCTGACTTCAAAGACTAGATTAGAACTTACAAACCAATTGACTATTTAAACTTTGGTTGTTGTAACATGTCACTTGTAGGTGCATTGGTGTGCTCTAGCTGCCAGTCAAGGTTCTTGCATACATATCCCCCCAGTGTGCCAGGCACTCAGCCATCACCCCAGCCTGGAGAGCTCTGCTAGACTGGACCACAGTGAGTGGAAGCTTGGTGTCTCTGTTGATAACATCCCCTTGCATGTTATCTCCGTCACAACCTGGGAAGCTAAAGGACCTCCTCTCTCAGTAACAAGAAAGAAAAGAAAATATATTGCATTTCATACTTGTAATTAGCCAGTATGTTACAATCCTCAGTTTAGCACATGAAGGAGAAAAATTTCCAGGCAATTTTCAAAGAGTGCCTTTTACTTTCCCTTTTGATATTTCTTCCTTTTCTTTGTTGCTGTTGTTTCTCATTTTTTGCTTTTTTTCCCCTTGCCGTTTTCCTCAAGCCGGAAGGGACTGAAGTGGAAACCACATACAACTCTGTGCTCTGTGCATCTGGTAAGAGCCATTTGTTTTCCAAAACTGTCTTTGCTGAGGTAGAAACCAAAGACAAAGATGGAATAAAAGGTTTGTGAGTGCTCCACTCTGAGAAAAAAGGTGTAGGGATCTGATAAAATTGAACACATTGAATGTATGTTAATGAAAACAATTCTTCCTGTTGAAGAAGAGCTGAGGATGTGATAGTGTCTACAATTTGAGAGGCAGAAGCACTTCTTTTAGGAAATGAGGCTGGCCAGGTCAATACCTCGTATTGTAGGAGATTGTATTAGGGATTTTATACAGTTATCTCTAATGCCTTTCATTTAGCAGATGTAAAATCACAAACCAGACTCTGCAGTAAGACAAGTCTGCCCACCAAAGCAGAAAAGGCCAGAAAAATAGGCTGGGAAAAGTATATTTGTCAGTCAAGGCTGGTTGATGGTGCCATGTAGAAGTCCACGACAATGTGTGTGTGAGGGTATTGCAGCCCAATACAAAATTTGCAGGATGGTAAACTTCATCAGCAAAATTACAGATTAATGGATTTGTTGAAGTCAGGAAACCCTTCCTCAGGGGATAGTGTCTCACCCATGGATAGCTGCTACCCAGGCATTATAGATACATCTGGAATTGTAACCAAATTAATCTGCTTTTTATCCTAGAAGAGTCAGTGTCAGAGACAGTCTCCTTGGCTCTCCCAGAGACTGTGGTGGATGGCTCAGCCAGAGCATATTTCTCAGTGCTAGGTAAGTGAAACATCCCCAAAGTGTCACATGCTGTTTTGAGACATTGCTGCTTCAGGCTGTGCTCAGCCTAATGGCAAATTTACACTGAGAATTGTCCCTTTCCCCAGGTGACATCATGGGCACTGCCATGCAGAACCTGCACCAGCTCCTCCAGATGCCCTTTGGCTGTGGGGAGCAGAACATGGTCCTGTTTGCACCCAACATCTACGTCCTGCACTATCTGAACAAGACAAGGCAGCTGAGTGAAGAGGTCAAATCCAAGGCAGTTGGATACTTAGTGAGCGGTGAGCTTTTGCCTTTGTTCATCCCTTCCCTTGGCTACTGGATAAGGACACTGTTGGCCCCTGGTCTGAATGATCTGTGGGAGGCTGTCTCCAGAAAGGAACAGGGTACTGGCAGGTTAGAGGTATACAAGACAATATCTGTAAGAAGGAATTCTGTGCTCAGGTACAGGGTGACAGACAACAGCATCCAAACAGGAAAACAGAAAAAGTCCAGGGCTGGCAATAACTCAGGATTGCCCTCCATGAGAAAAGGGTTATATGAAATACATATAAAACCATTAATCATGTCAGCTATTTATGTAGATCTACAATTCTCCTTAGCACTGAGCTGTAGAAAGTATTGCTCATCTTTGACCAGGGCAGAATTTTACCATATTAGCCTGGGCGTGATGACAGACACAACATCAGTACCATCAGGTGGGCACTGCTGACTATCAAGGGGCTGCTGTGACTCAGTTATTCTTTGCAGGGAAATTGCATTTCCTCCAAAGAACATGATCCTGTTTTCTGCATTCCTATCCTGTGAGGACTCACATTTTTAATCAGTTGTCCTCTGGGAACCATTCTCCAGTTTCTCTCAAGTCTGGGATGCATTTACCTCATGAAGTCTTGGGCAGAGAGCAGCAATGACCACAGATAGCCAGTTTCCAGGTGTTTTTGGAGAGAGGAAGAGCACAAGAATATTCTGAGCTGGGGGTTTCCCTGAACTTTCTTTGTAATACTGAGCAGCATAGGTCACATTTGTGACATAGCCAAGGGGGACAGTGTGACCCACGTCTGCTGCATTTCCTTTGCACGGCTCCTTGAAAAGCACTGTGGCAACTGAAATACATTTTCGCTCTTCAGGGTATCAAAGGCAATTGAAGTACAAACACCGGGATGGTTCTTATAGCACCTTTGGGCCACGTTATGGGCAAGTTGGAAATACCTGGTAAGATTTCAGTACCTCTGGCTTTTTGTTTCTGCTTTCTATGCCCTCTCATTCCTCAGTGTTCTCTTGCACTTGGCCATTGTGGAGTTTGGAATGGAGATGGAGATGAAGTTAAATGGGCCCCATGACCTCTGATAGATACAGAGCCTGCTCAGGATGTCTTGGTTCCCTCTGTCACTTTCAGGCTCACAGCCTTTGTCCTCAAGTCCTTTGCCCAGGCCCGGCCTCACATCTTCATAGAGGAGAAGCACATCCAGGATGCTTTGAACTGGCTTACTCAAAAGCAGAAGGAGAACGGCTGTTTCCGCAGTTCTGGGACGCTCCTGAACAATGCTATGAAGGTAACCTATCTCCTGGTTGGCTCCACATGGGTTTTATCAGGCTGGAACTTGACCATAAGTCACTCTGGCACCAACAGAGTTATTTCAGCACTTACAGTGTGGGGGTGTGGGAAGGAGTGAGGAGTTATACATGTGGGCTATCACAGAAGCAGGAAGAAGTCAGCAGCATCTTCTGAAGGACTCAGCATGAAAAGGAGGCCAGGGAGAATTTGTCCCTGCAGGATGTCAATATGTAGCACAGGGAGAAGCCAGTGGCACTGTGTGGGATCAACAAGCACTTTTGTGTTTCCCTGCAGGGTGGAGTGAATGATGAGGTCACACTGGCAGCCTACATCACTATTGCACTGCTGGAGATTCCTCTGCCTGTAACCGTACGTGTCTGCACCCCAACCTCAGCCACAGATGGTACTAACCTGCCCTACTAGTGTCCCCACGCCCAGATCATCAGGCCCCTTTACCTTTGGAAAGAAGAAATCCTGTCTGAATAGCCTTACCATTTAAGCCTAGACTGAAGGAATGTCTTTCTCCATTTTCCTCCCCTGTCCCATCCTATATACACATTTTACTTAACGTTTTTTGAGTTCTTTTGTGGGTGATAATGGATTTGCTCCATACAGCTTGGATTGACAGTGAGTTAAATAATATTTAAATCTCTGAAGTGAGCCAAATGGGTTTTCTATACCTACAGAAATCTTCTTTTTTTTCTTAGAATAGTACAACGCTGTTGAACCACTCTTGGGCCTATTGGGCAGGTACAACACCACAGGTCTGTAAAAAACGATGGCACGCTCAGGCATTCATTGTCATTTTCTCTACTTATTCTAGATGGTTTTATGGGAAATCCCCATCCCTAATGCTTGAAGAATAAGGTACACCTATAGGGAATACCGTCATGGTACTCTGTGAAAAGCCTGAGGCCTATTAAGAGCAGTGTGGGTTTGGTCATTTGGGTCCCCTCACTTTGAGACAAGGTGGTGGTGCAGGTAAAACTGCAGTAGGAATCACAGCAGAAGGGCTACTGGGCCAGTGTGGCTGCCAGGCTGTTGCAATCCCTTTGCTCCAAATGTAGTAGGGAATGTTCTGTGTGCAGTTTTTTCCTGTGTAGCAAGAACGAGCAGAAGGAATTATTTTGGCAGTAAGGTGGCATGGATGGCACTATCTTCACCAGAAGAGCATTCTTTCATTGTTATATGGGCTGTTTAGAAGCCAAGCTCTCAAGCAGAGCCATACTGGATAACGAGGATGTTTTCCAGCTCCCTGAGTCCATTCAGTCCTGCTACAGGGGGTTTGTAACAATCTGAGTGGGGTATGGGGGCATTTCAAGTTAAGCTGCATGAGCTAAGATTAGCACAGTCCTTAAGTAATTAAGGCTCATACAGAGTATTTCCTAAGTAAAATAAGCCATATTAAACCCTCATAAAAACCTTAATAGCACTGTCCTTAGCATTTGTGTCTACTGTCACATCCTGTCATTGAACTTTACTCCTCCCCAGCATTTCCCTTACAAACAGTAGTAGGCATAGACACAACCAGTTTTGGTTTTATTCTTTGCTTTCTTAAAACCAGCTGAACTGCTTCTCCAAAAGAGATCACAAAAGATTTCACCTTCCAGTACACACACAGTGAAAGTCAAAGCACAAAGCAACAGAAAAATATGCATTTTCCTTCTAGACCCTTTATTAATCTGTAAATATGCTGTTAGCTTTCAGGTCATGGCATACTCTTACTGCAGAACTACTTTTTCAATTTTATAGCAGCCTTTCCATCACAAATGAAGAGTAGTCGTGTCTTGCTGAAAGGTTGTGGCATAACAGTGTCTGTTAGTCATAAGATCACATAAAGTAGCTACATTTTACTTTGCTGTAGTGATTGCACTCGTTAACCAATACATGCATTGCAAATGTGAACATCACAAAGAAACATTCTAGAAAAAAACACACTTTTTTTTTTTTCTTGTGCGGAGACAGAGCTCACCACCAAACCAGAAATTACAATACTTCCATCAAGTGAAATTTTTTCCAAATGCCCTGGAAAAGGGGAAGCAAACAAAAAGGAAAGGATAGAGCAGAGGGTGAAAGCACAGAAAGCAAGTATTCAGTACACCTAAAGCAAGGAAGCATTTCAGAGAACTCCTCTTACCTGAGAACACAGTCAGGCCAGTAATTCTTCTCGAGGAAGAAGGATTGGAGCCCTGCTTCACAGTCTGTAAATCAAATTGGGAAAAACCATTACAAGACATGTTAAAGAAAAGTAGGTTCAAGTAGGTTCAATAATTCCTTGTTCTAGGAATTATTAGGTGTGGAGAGAAAGGATACACAATGGTAACATTTTTGTCTCACCAGAGAGAGGGATGCTAAGGGTCCACAGGTACTATCCCAATTCCAGTTGTTCTCAGATGGAGCTCAATATGACCACCTCAAGTTCTCTCTCTCACCTTCCAGCACTCAGTGGTGCGGAATGCTCTGTTCTGCCTGGAAACTGCAGCAAATCAGGAAGAAAACCATGTGTATACCAAGGCACTGCTGGCATATGCCTTTGCCCTGGCAGGGAACACGGAGAAGCGGAAGGCATTGCTTGACTCACTTGAAAAGGAAGCTGTGAGAAAGGGTGAGTGTTCCTGGTGGGACATGGCTTTCCCCAGCCTTGCACCTTCCCTCGGTAGAATGGCTTTTGTTGGTGGGGCAGTGGCTGCAGGCACTGGCCTCTGTGGGTAGGGAAAGGTGGAAGGAGAGGAAAGACTTGTGCAAAGGGATTGCTTTCTGGAGAAGTCCCTCTCAGGGCCCCGTCCTTCTTCTCTGCTCCGAGGGAGCTCACCAGGAAGCACCAGGCACCATCCCCTTGGTGCAGAGCCCTCGGGTGGCTCTGCTCCCACCTCTCCTCAGCCCACTCCTCTCTCCACGCCAGGCACTGTTAGCACAGGCTTAGCAATGCTCAGGGACATTCCTGCCTTCCAGGGCATGGGCTCAACACAGCACAATGCACGTCAGTCTGAGAAGAGATGGGTGTGCTGAGAGAGAAAATGAGCATACAGGGCATTTTGGAGGCCACAGCACAAGTTCTGAGTCGTCAGGGAAAATCCTGTAATCGATTGGAACTAATCTGCCTAAGTCAGGCTGGACAGAGGGTTTGGCCAAGCAGTGGGTAGTGGAAGTGTGAAGGGAGTATCTCCCACACCTTTTGCCTTCTCCACTTGTGAGTGACTGGTAAGCCCTGGTCACATTCTTTGGGCCATTTGGCCTCGCAGAGTTTGTCACTGCCAGACCCTGGCATCTCTACTCACAGAGGGAAGGAGTGGCATCCTCCTGAGGTCTCTGGTTCCCTGCAGTGCCCAAGTCCATAAGTGTCCATGTGAAAGTGGTGTCTAGGCCTGAGGCTCAGCACTCTCATGCTCGTTGTAAACCTGCAAAACGTGTAAACCCGACCCTTCCCAATTCACCCGGCGCGACAGACACGTCCTGGAGGCTCCGTCCCCCCAGCTGGAGCACAGCAGGTGGACAAGTCCCTTGCAGTATTTAATAGTAACAATTGCTTGTTGTCTCTCTGGCTGCCTCCTGTGAAGATGGGTCTGTTCACTGGCAGCGGCCTGGGAAGGAGCCCGAGGCTGATCTCCCGTACTATCGCTCCCGAGCTCCCTCTGCGGAAGTGGAGATGACGGCCTACGTGCTCCTGGCTCACCTCACCTCGCAGCCAGCCCCTGCCCAGGAGGAGCTGTCCTTTGCATCCCTTATTGCAAAGTGGATCAGCAGTCAGCAGAATCCCAATGGAGGCTTCTCCTCCACCCAGGTGAGCTGCTTCCCTCTGGCCACCTCGCACATCCAGGTCACAAGATGGGACATGTCAGAGAGACAGGTGGGAGCACAGGAAGTTTTGTCAGGAAGGTGGGAACTGCAGCCCTGCAATAGATCCATGCAGTACCTACCATGGTTGCCAAGTTCTTGAGAGGCTAGAGACAAATATTGCAGGTAGTGCTCCTGGGAAGGGGAATGCGCTGAAGCTGCTCTTTCCCTCTGTCTTTTCTTCTTAACGCTGCAGAAAGTGAAGGATGGAGGGGAGGGTGGCAGCTGATGGAAAGGGTGGCCTTTGGGAGAAGAGACTGTGGAGAGGCTAATTGCATCCCCTGGGTGCTGGACCCATCTCTTTCAGGACACCGTGGTGGCTCTCCAAGCCTTGTCCCTGTATGGAGCTGCCACCTATGCCAAGAGCGGGGCAGCTTCCAAAGTGGCCCTGCGATCTGGAGGGGATTTCCAGCAAGACTTCCAGGTGGATCCCAGCAATCGGCTGCTGCTGCAGCGCGTGCCCCTTCCCCAGGTGCCAGGGGAGTACAGCGTGGAGGTGTCTGGCGAAGGATGCGTCTACCTGCAGGTGAGGGTGATGGGAACAGGTGGCATCTGGGAGGGCAGTCCCTGGCCAGGCAGGACCAGGGAGAGGACAGGATCACAGAGTCATCCAGGTTGGAAAAGACCCTGAGGTCATTGAGTCCTTCCACTGAGGTAGAGGAGAGTAAACAACGGGAGAGAGGGGAGAAGTGGAAGGCTGTGGGTAAAGGGAAGAGGATAAAAAGAGTAGAGGAATGGGGAAGAGAGTGGGAGAGAAGGAGGGAAGGCTCTGCAGTGTGGTGGAGCTGTGGGAAGTGGGGTGGCTGGGTGGGGAGAGGGTCCCCTCTGTCCCACGTTGAGCAGGCACACCCACGCTCACACGGAGCTGCTGGCTGTCCCCTAGACAAGCCTGAGGTACAACGTGCAGCCCACGCGGGAGGAGGCGCCCTTCATGCTCCATGTGCACACAATCCCAGAGGAGTGTGAGAACTCCAAGGCTCACAAGGTCTTTGACATTGGCATCAATGTCAGGTGAGTCTATGTTTTGGTCTGAGCTTTCCTGTCGAGCCGTGGGAGCTGGGGGACGTCTGGTTGTCCCCGTGCTGAGGCAGTCTGGAAGCCCTGGGAGTGCAGCACATTCCTGGGAAGGTGGGCAGGAGGCAGCTGTTCTGTGAGGAGAGGCTCTGGAGGAAGGACTTGTCCTGCTGTGTGGGCAGCCCAGGGCTGGGCTAGTGGGAGCCTGTGTAGATGACTAGAGGAACCTGGCACAGCAGGAGAAGAAGAGGCTGGACTGCCAGGATTTTGTGGGGTGCCAAGTGTTATGGAAATGCTGGAAGTGAGCCCAGCTTTGAGTTGATGTGCACTGAATCTTTGTTGCTTGGTTCCTCAGTTACACAGGGGAGCGCAATGTCTCCAACATGGTGATTGTTGATGTGAAGATGCTGTCAGGATTTGTCCCATTGAAGTCCTCAGTGGGGAAGGTAGGGTGCTGTGTGAAGCATTTCTTGGAGTATATTTGTTTTTAATCTGGGGCACCAATTTCTTTGTTTAAAGTAGCATTTTATTATTTTCGATATCTTCTCCACTCTTAGGCCTGTCCATGATTTCCTCCAGGTCTCCCACCCCTTAGCTCTGGAGTAGGGGTGAATGAGGGATGCAAGCAACACCATTCCCTTTCCACTCCTCAAGCTCTTGTGGTAGCTTGCAGTTATATGTGCTTTTTAGCCTCAGATCAAAAGCTGGAAGGAGAACATCAGGTCTAATATCAGGGGCTCAGGAGCCTTTAGAGGTATATGACAGCCATGACAATGCTGGTCCCTCATTCCATTTTTGTGTCAAGAAGCTGAAAGAGCCTGAAATGGTGGGAGCTGGGGGAAGTCTTAGTTTATGGGGCTTCATACAAGTGTTTGACAAGTCCCCTGGGAAGTATACTTCCTGTGCTTTACTACTCAGCATCTACATGGTGATGAGATTTCAGTGGTGGGGAGAAACTGAGGAGGATTGGATAACTTACCTTCAGATCATCAACCTCCTCCCTATCTCCTTTTTCCAGCTCTCAAATACATGGTTTCACCAGATCCAGCGAACAGAAATGAACACAAACCATGTTTTGCTGTACATTGAGCAGGTGAGGAATAACCCAGGGCTGCTGTGGGGCACACGTGGAGCTCTGCAGCACAATGGCACAAATGGAGATGGAGAGCAGTGCTAACATCGCCAGGCTGTAAACACAGAACATAAGTCATTCACCTTGTCTGTCTCGTAGGAGACAACTCTCTCCCAGCCCTCCCAGCAGGCATTCCCTACACCCTGTGCACAGATCAGGCCCTAATTGCCCCACCAGCAGAGCCTCCCCGAGGGTGGGGAATGCACCCAGGGTTTGCCCCTGCCCCTCAGCCAGTCCTACAGCCCTGTGTCCCCCCACAGCATGGGTGGCCAGGGACAGTGGGGGAGCCTGGGGTCACTGCAGAGGCACAGGGGAGCCCCTGCAGTGCAGAGTCCCCCTGAGCCTCTGCTGCTTCCCTTTCCCAGCTGGGCAGGGAGACCCTCAACTTCTCCTTCACGGTGGAGCGGGACATCCCCGTGCAGGGCCTGAAGCCAGCCCAGGTGAAGGTCTATGACTACTATGAGACAGGTGAGTGCCAGGAGTGCCCTGGGAGCGAGGGTGGGCAGTGGGACACGTGCAGGGCCACGGGAGCTCTGGGGACACACAGCTGTCGCCAGCCTGGCACTGCCACCCCCGCCCTGCCCTGAGCCCTGGGAGTGCAGAGGGGCAGGGACAGAGCCGTGGATGCTGCGGGTCCCGTGGTCATTTCTGGCCCTGGAGTGTGGCCGTGCCTGTGCTTCCAGGCAGAGCTGCTGCTCCTTGTGCCTCTGCTGTGCTGCCTGCTGTGCCAGGGTGGCAGTGGCAGAGCTGTTTGTCCCCACCTCAGCCCAGGGTGCTGGGAGGAGGTGTCTGAGCAGCCCTTGGGTACACTGGGTGGAGATCTGCAGGAGCTGCCTGTGTGGGTGGCCCTGGGGGAATCTGGGGATGGTGGCTCTAGCCTGCTCTGGGGGCCTGGAAAAGCATGTCTCTGGCACCCATCCCTCTTCCAGCAGTGCCAGGGCTCATGACAGCTCACTCCCTTCCCTTCTGTTTTCCAGATGAGTTTGCCACACAGGAGTACAGTGCTCCCTGCACCACAGGTAGGGTACTGCATCCTTCACTGCTCTCTACATCTTCTTCATTGTATTTTTAGTCTTCCAGCAAGCACTTGTCTCTTCCTGTTTGAATTTGGATGACATTGGCCCAACTTACAGGCACAGATCTTGCACATAATACAGAGAGCATGGGAGTTACAGAGATGGCAAGTTTGCCTTTGGTTGCTACTGTCTGGAGGAACAAGCTCTGCTTCCTGCTCAGGTTCCTGCTGCCCCAGGGTCTCTCAGGAGGCAGCTATGCCTCATGACCCTTGGTAAACCAGCCCTCAGTCTTGATTTGGCGTCTAAGCTGGCAGGACAGAATACTGTCATCTTTGCGGGATTCTCTGCAATGCAAGGCCATGTGTGTTCAGCTTAGGAGCACAGGAAATTTAGAAGCTTCTGTAAAAAAGTCTGACCAAGGTTATTTCTCTTCTCCTATATGGAGTCTTCCAATATGAAGACTGGCAGGTCTTGCTTTCCATCAGTTGCCCAGTTTCAGGTGTTTGGAATATGGAGGCTTCTGGAAAGCAGAGTTCCTGGGAAATGGTTTTTCACAGGACCTGACTGGGACACCTGAAAACAGAGAAAGACTGATCTGGACTTGAAGAAGGCAAAAGCTTTGCTTTCTGCTGGTGGTAAATGGTGGCTTTTATAATCTTTAGTATTTTTATCTGAAAAAGTAGAAAAATGTCTGAACTCCCACACTTCTGTTCCATACTGCTTGTTAATCTGGGCTGTGTCCATAGGTACAGCTGCTTTCTGCTAATTCTGGACTTATAGCCTCCCTTCATGGAAAAATGTGCCTAAGTCCAAACATTGAGTGGAGAGTAAAACATTTTCCAAGGTTATTTTGGTGTGGTCTGGTTGTTCAGTGTGAGACTCACTGGGAGACCTTAGATTTTAGGCTACTTTTCCCCAGTTCTGTTAAAAGGCAGAGATTTTATCTTCCTTGGAAAAGGTGATGGGAAATTGCTAGTTAAGAGGCTCATCCGCTAGTCTAAATGTACAAAGGTGGCCTGCACTGACTAAAAGGCAGACCTCAGTTTCCAAGCTTCCTTCCCTACCCTGTATGGTAGAGGAATAGAGTGCAGTAGATTTCTTCCATGCTTTGCAGAGAAATAAGCACAACATGTCTCACTGCTACACCAACCAGCCTTGCCCGTTTGCACTGTGCTCCTGTGTACATCTCAGTTGTGACAAATGCCACTCTGCTTATCTCTCCCAGTGGGTCAGGGAGAATTTCAGCCCTCTCTCAACCTCTCACTGCCTTGAAGGTGACACAGGTAGTGAGTGCTGTGGATGACCCTCCACCCTGGTAAAATAACAACTCTCTCTCCTGTACTGTGCTTCACACACAACCTGGCTCCCACATCCACATCTTGCTCCCTCTGCCTCTCAGCCTTAGAAAGCAAATGGACATATCTCTCTGACTCCTGTTCCCTCTCATCTTTTTTTATCCTTGCAGAAGAAGTAGACCAGGGAAATGACTGAAGAACATTCCCAGATGATGGAACCCGCCTGCCTCACTACCACCACAGCATGACACATTAATAATGCCTGCATGGAATGGAAAGTGGACTTTACAAATAAATTAACTGTACTGACCAATGATTTTTGAACAGTTTGTTCCCAATTCTGATTTTTCCTGTTCATCTTTCAGTCACATCTTTAAACTCACTGGCTTCTTAGGTTAAAGAGTAACCCATCTAACAATGCCTATGTGCAAGGAAATATGGCTAAAAAGTGAGGAAAGAAAAAGAGGACAGAATTATGTAAGTGGGGGTCAGCCTTTCTAATGCATCTGTCTCTGTGTTATGTTCTCTGAATTTATCATCTGAGATGCAGTCTAACCAATGGAGAAGGATAGGTAGCTCTTGGGAACAATTTCTCTCCCGTGGCTTACAAACCATAACCTCGATTGAATTGGTCTCTGAAGAGGTCTATCCATGTCTCCCACCATTAGGCATCTTCCAGATCAACTAACGTTACATAAAATTCAGCCTCTGTGATCTTCCCTGTAGGCACCCCTCCTGGGATTGTTTCTTGTTTGTAGAAGAGTGGAAGGAGACAGAGTCTGTCCTCTTCAATGATTAGAGTGCCAGGGGGCAGGAGGGATGCATGCATGCATTATGCCTTCAGCTGCTAACTTAAAATGGCCTGCTCTCCAGCTGAAGCTTGAGCCTTCTTGTGGAAATTTCCATTATCTCATGTCTGCTACTTCTGGGAGATTCCCAATGAGAAGCTAATGGCAATTGCCACTAACTCACCTGCCTAAGTCTAGTTTAAATGGTACATTCATTTAAATCATATAGTTACTTTCATGAAACTGTCAATAGGCCTCTTAAACATCTCCAGGAATGATCTCCCTTTCTTCGTTTTGTCTCGTGAATTTGTGGTTTTAACTTCTGAATGCAAAAATGTGACTGTTTATTCTCATGAAATGCTTCTTCTTAGGTATCATGGCATGTTGTGCATCCAAAGTATGCACAGTTGGCTGTTCCATCCAATTTTTGGTTTAGCTTGCCTGTACAAACAGCATCATTGAGAACAAATAAAATTCTTCATCTATTTTGCTAGATATTAATATTATGTCACTTTGTCTTCTGTGATGTTTGGAGTTTACACACTCAAGGCCTATTGACACCTCATATTCAGAGGAGTCTGTGGAATGAACCAGCTTCAGTGACAGCTGAGCAAAATTTCTAATACAGCTAAATGGCATTTTGTTTTGAATTAGAAATAATATAACCATCTATTTTTTCAACCATGAGGCAATTGCTTTTCCAGAGAAAGGAGGGTCTGTATTTGTGAAATAAACTACATGACGGACTCCTATAGGTGTGTTTGCTTAAGCTTACATCGGCAGGGTGAAAGGCACCTCTGCACATAGAAGCATGTAAGTAAAACACACATGGTGCCATATGATCTCTTGAACTGAGGCTGACTGCCTCTGTATCCTTATGAGACATGTAAACCAGAGAAAACACAACCATTTGGAAAATTTACATGAAAAATGTTTAACCTAAATTATGAGATGAATCCAGGCTCTCCCCATTGAAATCTGCTGAAGCATTGTAAGGCTAGTTGAGAAGGAGGAAAAAAAAGTATTAAAAATTACTCAGAAAACCCAGAGGAGGTCTATGGGCCTCCACTGAGGATAAGAGGATAAAGTTCTTATGAAAAAATGCAAGGGGTTTGCACTCAAAATATGGTTCTTGGTTGAAATTTTGCCTAAGATAATCTTGAGAGCCATCATATGTCACATATAGGAGTACCAGGTGTTCAGTGCCAGCTAGCACAGGTTTAGGAAAGGCTGGTCCTGCTTGACCAGCTTGATCTCCTTCTCCTTATCCACTCAATGGATAAGGGAAAGGCTATGGACGTAGTTTTCCCAGACTTCAGTAAAGCCTTTGATACAATTTCCCACAGCATTCTCCTGAAGAAATTGAATTCTCATGGCTTGGGCATGTGCACTCTTTGCTGGATAAAAACCTGTCTGGATAGCCAGGTGCAGGGAGAGGTGGTGAATGGATTTACATCCAGCTGGTCAGTAGTGAGTCCCCCAGGGCTCAGTGTTGGGGCCAGTCCTGCTTAATTATCAATGACCTGAGGGGATCAAGTGCTCCCTCAGTAAGTTTGAAGGAAATACCAAGCTGGGTGGGACTGGTGACCTGCTGGAGGGTAGGAGGGCAATGCAGAGGAATATGGACAGACTGGATCCATGAGTCAAGGCCAGTGGTATGAGGCCAAGTGCTTGGGTCACAACAGCCCCATGCAACACTAAGTGGTTTAGCAGTGGACTGAGCAATGCTGGGTTAATGGTAGGACTTGACCTTAGAGCCTTCTCCAACCTAAAAAATTGTGAATGACACTGTTAAGGTCCCAGTCCCTCCCTGACTTCAATTCAGCTGTTTAGAAATAAGCAGACAGTGCTAGAATGGGAAAGTCCACAGGTCTTCACTTCTATCTGGGCTGCTGCAAAAGATCAGATTGGACAGGTTCACAGTGTCCTTGCACCTCACAGCAGTGATTTCCCAGTGCAATCAAAGGCAATATGTGATCAGAGGTTTATATCCAAGGATCACCTTGCAGAAAACACCGTCTGTGGGGCAGAGAGACAAGCTTCCAGTGCATAATGGATGAGATGCAATGTCCTCTCTCCTTTGAGAACTGACAAATACGGAGAAAAATCTCCCAACTGCTGAAAGCTGTTTGTCTTCTGGTATTCCTGGTTATTCTGGTTCCCAAACACCACCTTGCCATGGATAGCTCTGGATTGAAATCTCAGGCCATGACATGGATAGGGAGAAAGACAAGTGTAACAGTAACAGAAAACAAGGCCAGAGACATCTGATGAGATCAAGAATTAATTTATTTACAGTGTTTCTTCCTTTTGGCTTTTGAGGTGTCCTCCTTTAACATTTCCCTTAACAAGATCTTCTAGGGGCAGAGATACATGAGCTGATACAGCAAGGCTTCAACAAGATGCATTCTTCAGGAATTTCCTTGTTCAGTCTTGACTGGAAGTGGGAAAAGGACAAAGGGAGATAAATATTCTGGTGAGTGGTATCCAGAGCCCTGGACCCTGTGGAGTCCAGCCTCTGTATTCTGGTGGCTATGTGAGTTCAAGCCCTGTTAAATTATGAGAAACTGCTTCACCTGAAAATGCCCAGTTGCAGACAGATAACAGAATGGGAATGGCTGGACACATTCAAAATATCTATGCTACAGAGAGGGAAGGCAGATTCATCCTGAAGATACACGAGCTATCCAAGCATACATTCTCTCTCAGCAACTGCACTTCCCATGGGAAAGCAGAATTAAGCCAGGGAAGAGTTTGAAAGGTTCTCGTTAAAGAGATGTGAATAACATTTCACTAAGGTATTTGGGAAACGATTCCTCAGCAGCTTTCAGTGTCTGCAGCATATCAGATGTGGCCCTAAAAAGGGCAGAGACACAAAAGGATGGGTGTCATGTTCCATCCCAAAGGAGACTTGAATCTAATTTGCAAAAAGTGACACTAACACAGTGAAAATGACAATTGCCACTGTACAAAGGCAGTAACACTGAGAATGCTATACTCAGGGAAGGAAAATGAAAGCTGTATCTGATCTTACAGAGGAAGTCGGGTGGCAGAATTGCTTTTTGTCTCTGCACTGAGATGGGGACTGCAGTAGTCACAGTGAAGAAAATGCTGAGAGTAGACAGAGGCCAAGGAAACACAAGGTCTACAAAGACTCTAGTTCAAGACAATTTCCAACAGTCCCTGCTGGAGCATCTCAGTTGTTCCTATGCACCTACCTGTGGTGCAGGGAGCACTGTACTCCTGTGTGGCAAACTCATCTGGAAAACAGAAGGGAAGGGAGAGAGTGAGCTGTCATGAGCCCTGGCACTGCTGGCAGAGGGATGGGTGCCAGAGACATGCTTTTCCCAGGCCCCCAGAGCAGCCTGGTGCCACCATCCCCAGATTCCCCCAGGGCCACCCACACAGGCAGCGCCTGCAGATCTCCACCCAGTGTACCCAAGGGCTGCTCAGACACCTCCTCCCAGCACCCTGGGCTGAGGTGGGGACAAACAGCTCTGCCACTGCCACCCTGGCACAGCAGGCGGCACAGCAGGCAGCACAGCAGAGGCACAAGGAGCAGCAGCTCTGCCTAGAAGCACAGGCACGGCCACACTCCAGGGCCAGAAATGACCACGGGACCCGCAGCATCCACGGCTCTGTCCCTGCCCCTCTGCACTCCCAGGGCTCAGGGCAGGGCGGGGGTGGCAGTGCCAGGCTGGCGACAACTGTGTGTCCCCAGAGCTCCCGTGGCCCTGCACGTGTCCCACTGCCCACCCTCGCTCCCAGGGCACTCCTGGCACTCACCTGTCTCATAGTAGTCATAGACCTTCACCTGGGCTGGCTTCAGGCCCTGCACGGGGATGTCCCGCTCCACCGTGAAGGAGAAGTTGAGGGTCTCCCTGCCCAGCTGGGAAAGGGAAGCAGCAGAGGCTCAGGGGGACTCTGCACTGCAGGGGCTCCCCTGTGCCTCTGCAGTGACCCCAGGCTTCCCCACTGTCCCTGGCCACCCAAGCTGTGGGGGGACACAGGGCTGTAGGACTGGCTGAGGGGCAGGGGCAAACCCTGGGTGCATTCCCCACCCTCGGGGAGGCTCTGCTGGTGGGGAAATTAGGGCCTGATCTGTGCACAGGGTGTAGGGAATGCCTGCTGGGAGGGCTGGGAGAGAAGTAGCATTAAGTCTAAAAACTTAGAGTTTGTAGTCAGAAAAAGACAGTAAAGTATTCAGTCCCATTCTTAGCAGAGCCATGGTAGTTTTGAGTCTCAGATTTTTTGCTCTGTGTAGCCAAAAGTCCCAATGTCTGTGTTTCTGCCCCATCCTCACCTTTTCCAGGTATAGTAGAACATGATTGGTATTCAGCTCTGTGCGCTCAATAACAGGGTGGCCTTCCAGCTGAAGAAAGAAGAACAAGATGTTACTGCATTGATGGAGGTGTCACTGTGCTCCTTCTACAGCCCTGTGGGTGGGATGTACTCTGGATGAAATACTGCAATACTCAGGGAACTAAGTCAGCAGCACAGAACTGCTGTGTTACTGGGTGTGCCACACAATTATCACTATCTCCAGCCCTCCCCCTCACCAGACTGCCTAAGGAAGTACAACCTGGCTCCAGAAGAGCCTTAGCCCTGGATCAAGCACAGCAATGGAACAATTAAATGAAAATATGTTCCTTCTGGCTTGCTAATTCTGCACCATATTATTATAGCCTTTATTTTCCAGTTCATGCACCTACTCAGCATCTCAAACACCTAAAGAGTCACTATGTAATAAGATGGTTTTAGATCAGCAAAGGGGAAAAGGAAACAGGTATTTTTGAATGTACTATCCACAGATAATGTTTCTGGGGAGTTGTTGGGACACAGTGAAAATAAAAGTGCCCATCATCAGTCTAAAGAAAAAATTACTTATTCTACTTTTTCTTAGACTAATCACAACGTCTTCCCTTTTGCTGGCCTTAAGCCATGTATGAAAAGAGAGCACTCTACATGTCAAATGTGCAAATGACAGTGACAAAATCAAGCTGAGGTTCTGTCATTTGCTACAGACATTTGAAGGGTGTCTTGAATGTAAGAAAGTGGATTTTTTCTCTTTGTATTCAGCACTGGTGGTGCTGCACATTGAATTATTCACTCGGCTTTGTACCCCTCAATTTAAACCTTGGAGCAACTCCGAAGAAAGACAATCATCCTGGAAAAGGGACTGGAATATAAGTCTTATGAGGAGCCGAGATTGTTTACACTGAAGAAAAGGAGGCTTGGGGGAATCTTATTGCTATCTACAACTCCCTGAAATGAGGCTGCAGCATGGCGAGGGACAGTCTCTCCTCCCAGGCAAATAGCAATAGAACAAGAGGAAATGCCCTCAAGTTGTAGCAGGGGTGATTCATGCTGAGTATTTGGAGAAATTTCTTCACTGAAAGAAGGATTAAGCATTGGAACAGACATTGTGGGAAAGTGGTGAAGTCACTGTCCCTGGAGAAGTTGGAAAAAAAAAGAGTAGACAAAGCACTTTGTGATATGGCAATAAGTGGGTATGGTGGCATTTGGAGGAAGGTTGAACATGGAGATCGTTTCCAAACTTAATGAAGTCTATGATTCAATTTTGCTTGTATGACAAACAGGCTCCTACCTTCCTCACTGAGGACTTCAATGGGACAAATCCTGACAGCATCTTCACATCAACAATCACCATGTTGGAGACATTGCGCTCCCCTGTGTAACTGAGGAACCAAGCAACAAAGATTCAGTGCACATCAACTCAAAGCTGGGCTCACTTCCAGCATTTCCATAACACTTGGCACCCCACAAAATCCTGGCAGTCCAGCCTCTTCTTCTCCTGCTGTGCCAGGTTCCTCTAGTCATCTACACAGGCTCCCACTAGCCCAGCCCTGGGCTGCCCACACAGCAGGACAAGTCCTTCCTCCAGAGCCTCTCCTCACAGAACAGCTGCCTCCTGCCCACCTTCCCAGGAATGTGCTGCACTCCCAGGGCTTCCAGACTGCCTCAGCACGGGGACAACCAGACGTCCCCCAGCTCCCACGGCTAGACAGGAAAGCTCAGATCAAAAGACAGACTCACCTGACATTGATGCCAATGTCAAAGACCTTGTGAGCCTTGGAGTTCTCACACTCCTCTGGGATTGTGTGCACATGGAGCATGAAGGGCGCCTCCTCCCGCGTGGGCTGCACGTTGTACCTCAGGCTTGTCTAGGGGACAGCCAGCAGCTCCGTGTGAGCGTGGGTGTGCCTGCTCAACGTGGGACAGAGGGGACCCTCTCCCCACCCAGCCACCCCACTTCTCACAGCTCCTCCACACTGCAGAGCCTTCCCTCCTTCTCTCCCACTCTCTTCCCCATTCCTCTACTCTTTTTATCCTCTTCCCTTTACCCACAGCCTTCCACTTCTCCCCTCTCTCCCGTTGTTTACTCTCCTCTACCTCAGTGGAAGGACTCAATGACCTCAGGGTCTTTTCCAACCTGGATGACTCTGTGATCCTGTCCTCTCCCTGGTCCTGCCTGGCCAGGGACTGCCCTCCCAGATGCCACCTGTTCCCATCACCCTCACCTGCAGGTAGACGCATCCTTTGCCAGACACCTCCACGCTGTACACCCCTGGCACCTGGGGAAGGGGCACGCGCTGCAGCAGCAGCCGATTGCTGGGATCCACCTGGAAGTCTTGCTGGAAATCCCCTCCAGATCGCAGGGCCACTTTGGAAGCTGCCCCGCTCTTGGCATAGGTGGCAGCTCCATACAGGGACAAGGCTTGGAGAGCCACCACGGTGTCCTGAAAGAGATGGGTCCAGCACCCAGGGGATGCAATTAGCCTCTCCACAGTCTCTTCTCCCAAAGGCCACCCTTTCCATCAGCTGCCACCCTCCCCTCCATCCTTCACTTTCTGCAGCGTTAAGAAGAAAAGACAGAGGGAAAGAGCAGCTTCAGCGCATTCCCCTTCCCAGGAGCACTACCTGCAATATTTGTCTCTAGCCTCTCCAGAACTTGGCAACCATGGTAGGTACTGCATGGATCTATTGCAGGGCTGCAGTTCCCACCTTCCTGACAAAACTTCCTGTGCTCCCACCTGTCTCTCTGACATGTCCCATCTTGTGACCTGGATGTGCGAGGTGGCCAGAGGGAAGCAGCTCACCTGGGTGGAGGAGAAGCCTCCATTGGGATTCTGCTGACTGCTGATCCACTTTGCAATAAGGGATGCAAAGGACAGCTCCTCCTGGGCAGGGGCTGGCTGCGAGGTGAGGTGAGCCAGGAGCACGTAGGCTGTCATCTCCACTTCCGCAGAGGGAGCTCGGGAGCGATAGTACGGGAGATCAGCCTCGGGCTCCTTCCCAGGCCGCTGCCAGTGAACAGATCCATCTTCACAGGAGGCAGCCAGAGAGACAACAAGCAATTGTTACTATTAAATACTGCAAGGGACTTGTCCACCTGCTGTGCTCCAGCTGGGGGGACGGAGCCTCCAGGACGTGTCTGTCGCGCCGGGTGAATTGGGAAGGGTCGGGTTTACACGTTTTGCAGGTTTACAACGAGCATGAGAGTGCTGAGCCTCAGGCCTAGACACCACTTTCACATGGACACTTATGGACTTGGGCACTGCAGGGAACCAGAGACCTCAGGAGGATGCCACTCCTTCCCTCTGTGAGTAGAGATGCCAGGGTCCGGCAGTGACAAACTCTGCGAGGCCAAATGGCCCAAAGAATGTGACCAGGGCTTACCAGTCACTCCCAAGTGGAGAAGGCAAAAGGTGTGGGAGATACTCCCTTCACACTTCCACTACCCACTGCTTGGCCAAACCCTCTGTCCAGCCTGACTTAGGCAGATTAGTTCCAATCGATTACAGGATTTTCCCTGACGACTCAGAACTTGTGCTGTGGCCTCCAAAATGCCCTGTATGCTCATTTTCTCTCTCAGCACACCCATCTCTTCTCAGACTGACGTGCATTGTGCTGTGTTGAGCCCATGCCCTGGAAGGCAGGAATGTCCCTGAGCATTGCTAAGCCTGTGCTAACAGTGCCTGGCGTGGAGAGAGGAGTGGGCTGAGGAGAGGTGGGAGCAGAGCCACCCGAGGGCTCTGCACCAAGGGGATGGTGCCTGGTGCTTCCTGGTGAGCTCCCTCGGAGCAGAGAAGAAGGACGGGGCCCTGAGAGGGACTTCTCCAGAAAGCAATCCCTTTGCACAAGTCTTTCCTCTCCTTCCACCTTTCCCTACCCACAGAGGCCAGTGCCTGCAGCCACTGCCCCACCAACAAAAGCCATTCTACCGAGGGAAGGTGCAAGGCTGGGGAAAGCCATGTCCCACCAGGAACACTCACCCTTTCTCACAGCTTCCTTTTCAAGTGAGTCAAGCAATGCCTTCCGCTTCTCCGTGTTCCCTGCCAGGGCAAAGGCGTATGCCAGCAGTGCCTTGGTGTACACATGGTTTTCTTCCTGATTTGCTGCAGTTTCCAGGCAGAACAGAGCATTCCGCACCACTGAGTGCTGAGAAGAGAAAGCCCGTGCTTAGAAGGGTGGGGAGAAATGAGACTTTTGTATTACTAAATGCATATCATCCTACTGAACTTTCAGGAGGGAATTGCCAGAAGGAGGTCTAGAAACACCTAGAGTACAATGTCTCCCAGATATAGCAAATATATCAAAGGGCTCAACAACCAAGTCATTTTTCCAATCAGGACCAAATTCTGGTCAATACTGCGTTGTCATAGACTGACACTGCAAACTGGCTCAAGTCAGGATGCAGAAACATACAGACACGGGCAGCGGAATCTCCAGCAACGCAATAGTGATGTAGGCTGTCAGCGTGACCTCGTTGTCCACTCCACCCTGCAGGGAAACACAAAGGTAGATGCTGACCCCACTCTGCTTCATATCTTCAGTCTTTTCTCCCACTCCAGCAGGAGCAATGCACTGTTCTGCATTGCAGACCTTTAGCTTGCCTCCTTCCCCTTGCAGCTGATGTGAAGGTGTCACCAATAAGCACAGAATGGTGCATGGCTCCCTCCGCAGTGTTTGACATTGCCATGGGAATATCCCATCTCCCTATGTGCTGAAGAAACTCAACTGACCCCATATGACTTATGGCCTCACAAACAAACAACCAAGCAGACTTGTTACCTTCATAGCATTGTTCAGGAGTGTCCCAGAACTCTGGAAACAGCCGTTCTCCTTCTGTTTGTAGGACAGCCAGTGCAAAGCGTCCTGGATGTGCTTCTCCTCTATGAAGATGTGATGCCGGGCCTGGGCAAAGGACTTGAGGACAAAGGCTGTGAGCCTGAAAGGGAGAAAAAGAAAGGGCCTGAGCAGGCCTGTTACCCATTTCAATTGACAGGGCCCATGTGCACTTCATCAATCAGGAAACAGGCAAGAAGGCCTGAGGAACTGTGGGCCAGTTAGTCAGACCTTATTTATATTATAGCCTCACCTCAAAAAATTCTGTCAAAAAACTGCTTTACACTTTGATTTTTGTCTCTCATTTTTGTCTCTCATTTTTGTCTCTCACTTGGCTCAAAAAACCCTGTGATCTCTTTGTGTTGAGACTACAGTTTGAAGGACAATGATTGTTGCTCTGTCTTTAAAAAAAACTCTTTGAAAAATATAGGCAATTGCATGCCAATTAGCTAAATATGCATAACAGAAGTACTTAAAATTACAAGGAAGAATAATTAAATTCCCACAAGCTCGTGGTCTGCTGGTAGAACTCTTAAACTGTAAATCCATGCTTCATGGTTTTCCCAGAACTCCCCTACAATTTCAAAGTAAAGCAGAACATGTTAAAAGAGTTTTTGTTAAGCTTTTGTTTTGTTTTGCAAGCAGTTATGGAAAAGCAGTAGGCATGTAGTAAGAAGCCAACATGCTGTCAAAAGCCAATTACCATTTCAGAAACTAAAAGCAAACTGAGGGTGATGAGTTCTTCCATTATTATCCTTACTTAAAACTGAAAGCACAGGACAATGATATACAGGGGCAAGTCAAAACTTTTCAATAAGTCAAAATGACAACACACGTGCTCCTCCAGCCTGTCTTTGCTTAGTAGCATACAAGCACTTGAAAGAAAACATTCAGCACTGCTCTTGGATTCTCAACCTTTCTACTTGTGTTTCCTCATATGTTTCCATATGGAATCATCTTTTCCAGAAGACTTCTCAGCAGATGCTAGTCTAGAAGATCTACCACTGCAACTCTTCAGCCTTCTTCAGTCAGGGTGTTAAATCCCCGCTCCCTTCTTCCTCAATTTATCTCCATTTCCTTTTAGTCTGTAATGGTCCTCAGAGCCGCTGGTGGGAGGAAGCACTTCAGCCATCTAGCTGGCTGATGTAGCCTATTTGTTCAGAAGGAGGCAGCACAGGGACCACACTAGCTCTGGAAAACCTGCTGGTCTACAACAGCATTTCCTATTTACTATCAGGCAGTATTTATTATAAATGTGTGGGTGAGAAAGAGGAGCATATTGGAGAGGGATAGGTGGCATTGAAATCTCACCAGGTATTCCCTGGTTGGCCATAACGTTGTCCAAATGTACTGTAAGAGCCATCTTGGTGCTTATAGTTCAGCTGCCTCTGATAACCTGCAATGGAAAGTTAAGGCAAGATTCAGATGCAAGAAAGTGTCTACTGAGGGATGGGGAAATAGAAAAATAACTTAATCAGCAAAAATAAATGAAAGAGGCATAGGTTGGTCCTATCCTAACCAGTATGAAGTGCTGGTACATTCCCACTGCCATGCATTGCTTGTCATGCATGAGGAAAAGCAGCACCTGCCTTTCTTCAGAAGGATGGCAGGACATATAAATGACAATGAATGAGTCACTGTGGCAGTGACAACTCTGCACTGTATTGCTACCCCATAAGAAAAGTGCCTGCAATGATCAGGTACTAATGCTTAAGCAACAGAAAATAATAAAAAAGCAGCAAAAGGCCCCCTCAGGCATATAGCAGAGACCATCTGTGTTTGAGAGAAGACCTCTTTCAACATCTGGCCAGCATCTGACAGACACACCCCAGGCAGGATCTAGAAGAAAGCCAAAGCAGAAGCAAAAGCCATGTCCCAGCTCACCGCTCACTAAGTATCCAATGGCCTTGGATTTGATCTCCTCACTCAGCTGCCCTGTCTTGTTCAGATAGTCCAGGACGTAGATGTTGGGTGCAAACAGGACCATGTTCTGCTCCCCACAGCCAAAGGGCATCTGGAGGAGCTGGTGCAGGTTTTGCATGGCAGTGCCCATGATGTCACCTGAGGAGCAGAAGATACCAGAGGGATGTTAGCAATATTTAGGGCTGGCTATGAGAATCAGAGGAAGCTACTGAATGACAGATGCAGGAGATATCAGAGAAGAACAAAAGAATCTTGATTGATACAGGTCCTGGAACAAAACACAGAACAGTAGAGAAAAAGAAAAAAGGGAAATGAGACAAAGGTTAGGGCATTGTGAGAAGACTAAGAAAAACGGTTTGCAGAAAGGGAAAATAAATAGCACAAACAGAAGAGAAAGTGCTCAGGACAGAAGAGATTAAAGACAAGAATGAGCTGTGCTAGAAACCAAGAGAAAAAGCTAGGAGGTCAACACAAGGAGTCAGAACCAGCACATGGTTCTTCTGTCAGGCCGTTAACTCACCCAGCACTGAGAAATATGCTCTGCCTGAGTCTTGTACCACATTTTCAGGTAGCAACAGGGAAAACTCCTCTTTCACAGGCACTCCTGAGAAAGAAACAAGACCCAAACAACTTCAGTGCAGTTCGAAGAAATGGCTAATGGAATGGGAGGAGAACTCAGTGAAACAACAGGAACTCTTCCTATTAGAAATGCCCTGATTTCAGTTACTTCATATTTCCCTGGCTGTAATACAATCTCTGCATGAAACCACTCCCAGTCACTTTTAGGCACTGCAGATCATGTGTCTACATCTTCCTCCTAAGTGTGCAGGAAAACAAGAGCTCTTGTAACTCCAGTGCCAGAACTAAAGAGAGCAGGGATGCAAACACCCATGCTAAATCCGTCCTAGATCATACCCTGATGCTTAGGCAGGGTGGTCAATTCTTTAGGACTTTCTTCTGTCTTATGTCTCAAACTCCCTACCAATGGGGTGTGTTTTGACTACCCAAAAGTGTCAGACTACGTGGAATATGATAGAGGTAGGCCTCCAACATCCCACCCATCAAACCACACAGGAATAGAGAGTGTGCTTTACCTTTTACACAGAGTACAGAATTCTGGGTTGTTTCCTTCTCAACTCCTTCAGGCTTGGATGGGACGAAGGAAAACAAGAGACGTGAGAAATTAGTGAGACAGGAAATATAGACAGGAATCCTCACAAGAATAGAGGGATATGCAAAAAGAAAAGTGAGGGAACGGAAGAAGGAGAAGCAGTCACAAACATTCCCTGTGATCCTAACTGATTGTTGTATGTGGCGGAAAAGGAGAGAACACTGCAGGACCATCAAATGGATGACCTGCAACTATTGCACACAGTGAGAGACACTTAACGTCTTTGTGACAAAGGGACTGCAGAATTACAGAGAACTGTGCTGAAGAGAAGTCTGCAGTGCTATTTATTGTAATGCTGCAGATGTTTAGGGAGAAGAATTGTGTATGTTAACCATAGAAAGGAAGGATGTAGTACACTGTAGTATCTGGTGACACTACTGATAGCACTTGGTGGGCAAATATTAGGAGGTTTTATGATACAGAAGAAAGCTCAGAACATAGAACCTAACTGCCAGATTATCACCCTCGGTATATAACAAACTAACAATTTCCTATAAAGGCTATCCAATACTGTCACATAGGAATTCCTTGTGTTCCACATCACATCAGCAACTCTTGCTGCCACAAGAAATGGGTAAGCTGTCAAAATTTCAACGTTTTCATGTGTAGTTTTAAGGAGATTTTTCTACAGTGATCAAATCCCCATAGGTGAATCCCTCACCTTCATCGTGGTGCCATAGACTGGCATAATAACAAACCATAATGGCAAAACACTCAGCTTAAGAGGATGTTTGCTTGGCCACTCAATTAGCTGAGAGGCAGCATGTGCTGACTGGCACATTTACTGGGGGTGCATCAAACGAGAGAGGCTGTAAAGACAGTGTACTGAAATAGCAGGTGACAGATGGGAGCTAAAGGGAAGGATGGATTGCAGTAGGAGTCCTGTTACAGTAGAAGACAGTAAGTTTATTGTACCAGGTGACACAAGGCACATTACTAAGCTGAAGTCTTAATGTAGCCCTGTAAAAGTACAAAGATGATGTACAACCATCATATTGCCATGCTGCACAGTGATCCCATAAAATCATAGACCAAACCAGGTCAGAAGGGATCTCAAAAGATCATGTGGTCTAACCTTTAACAAGAAAGGGAGCTAGATGAGATTATCTAGCTTCCCATCCAGTTGTATCACTGTGTAAGCTAAAGCCCATAGGAAAGCTCAGACTTCCCTTTCCCACAGCCCACGTACCTCCACCAGCAGCTGCCTGATGACCGTGTCCTTCCGCCCTTTCTCAGGGCTCTCCACAATGTAGTTCCCGCAGGGCTGCTGGTTCTGTAGGGCCTCAGTGGTCACTGAGAACTCCACCTGCCCTGGAGGAAACAGGGGTCAGTCAGCCCTGCCAGGCAGAGCCAGGAAATGAGATTCACTGCTACTTTCAGGAGTTTCAACTTGCAGGTTCACGGATGGAGATTTCTGCGGGGCCCTGCTTCTTTCCCACAAAAACCAAGCTCTCTACACAAGCTGTGCTGTCATTGAAAGGGGACTCTTTTACAGAACCTTTTAGGACACCACAGTGCTGAGTGTGACCAGCCCCACTGCTGTTCAGCACAGTGTTGCCCTGCATGCACGCCACAGCTGCTACCACACCAACAGTGGAAAAAAAAATGTGAAGATCCTATGGGGAAGACATTTAATCTCAGGTAGGAATAAAACTAACAGAATATCTCTGCTGGCCATCAATGTCTCTGGCCTCAGGAGATGCTGTCCAAGGGCAGTAAGGCTTGATGGTACTGCATGTGATGCCAGACACACAGTTAGACCCTATGAGTCGCCCAGTCTTTGCCTCCCAAATATCAGCCTTTGCCCCCCAGATCAGACGCACTCAACTGAAGTGCTTCCCAGGAAAATGTGTTGCTCTAATATCCAATACTGAACAGGGAAAACAGCACAAAGAAACCCTTCCTGCAGTTTCCAGTGCCCTGAGACCTTTACCTAGAGATTTAGGAGTCACCAGCCAAGCCACGGTTTTCCTCACATTCTCACAGAGACAATGAGATTCTTTCTCCTGTTCCACCAGAGTAGCTAGGAAATGAGCCGATGGAGCCAGAGCCACACTGACCTGCCAGTTGTAGAGAGAGATGCAATTAAGAAAAGGTGATCATGAGAGACAGGGAGCTAGGAAGCCATAGCAATACCTATTTATTCAATAGCAAAGGAGCAGGGCACTGAAGTTGTGGGTTCTGCATTTGGAGTCTATAGGAGAAATAACATAAAATATCAGGGGCAAAGGGTCTAGGGCTACTGAAAGATAAGGTGTGAAGGCTAGGAGAAGGCAAGGGGTGCACAAGAAGGCACGCAGCTACAGAGAATAATTTAAACCTCCCTTACCCTGATGCAGGCAGGCAGGTAGTTGAAAACGGTGGCTTTCAGTGTGAAGGACTCCCCCCGCACTACAGAGTAGGGCATGGTGAGCTCCACAAAGAAGGGCTGGAAGGCTCTGAGGGACACTGTTGGGGACAGCCCAAAGCCGGTGTCCGCTGAAGTGCAGAATGCATTGGCTTTCCACTCTGTGATGGTGTCAGGGATGGTCACTTCTAGATCAGCTTTTCCCTCAGAGCTGGTAAAGCACAGATAAAGACAGAAGGATCAGTTTTACAGCATTTTGGTGACTACCTGTACCCCTTCTGGCCTACTGAACAGTATTTGCTGTGTGAATGATGGGGCACAGTACATTTGCTACTGATGGACCATTCCTACCACACCATTTTCCAGTTCATTCTTTGGACAAACCTAACTATGGCTGAAAATAATTTCATCTCAGAGGATTGCCAAATGGTCTCTGCAAACAATGAAGGACAAACACTTTGGGACTCATGTTTTCACCTTATAGATCCGGTTTTATTAAAAAGGAATGAGCAAGCCCAAGGTACTTACCTGATAGGTACTAAACTCCAAATCCAGGTTTCTGGGAAATACTTTCGGACTGTCTCTGTCACCTCTTCAGGAGTACTCGACTGCACAGAAAATCCTTCTGCCAGAATATCTGAATGTGGTGAGATGAAAAAGAAATCAACTACTGATAATTCCAAACAAGCAAGACCCACCCTGCTTCAGTCTGAGAAAGTGTCAGTCAGAAGCAGATGCTTGTGGTTGTAGTCAGCTATGGTACCAACAGCAGTGAGTTTCAGGGCCAGGGCATATTGGCAAGAAGAGCTAGCCTTCCATTATTTTCTGCTGGTCTCCAGCAGACCTCAAAGTCTGGAAGCCAGCACTTTACAAGCTTTAAAAAAAGGATTTAGAGCAAAAACCTATTTAGGACCTTCTGTGCAAGCAGCCTTTTCTCTTTCAGGTGCAGCCTTCATGTGATGTTCTTCTCCATCCTAATCAGGCCAGCTAGCAATGGAACATTCCTCTGTTGAAGTGTTTTTTTGTAGGGTCATTGTGACTCAGAGTACCAACTCCTGTCAAAGCTATGGCCTCCTCAAGAACTAGGCTGAATATGCTCAAAATAAAAACATGCAGCTGGCATATAGGAAGGGTAAAAAGAGCCATTTTGACTAAAACAAAGTTTTCACATACAAAATTTATTCCCAATAAAATATTCTATGTTTGGGATGAAATTTGTTTAAACATTTTGTTTTACTTTTCTTTTCAATAATTGGAATGGAGTGGGTGGGACTTGGTTTGCTTGGCACTCACAAATAGAAAGAGAAATGCATCCAAGCAGAAAAATAAGAAAAGTTCTTCAGGAAATTCTAATTTTTGTCATCTTTACTTTGGCTAAATGAATTTTTCCATTTGGATAGCAATTGAGTAGCTAACAAGTATTCATACTAATTGTGCAACAGGCATCTCCAGAGCCTGAGAAGGTCTCAGGGACAGGTGAAAAGATGCTATCAGAGCTCTATCACATTGCTCCTGGCAAAAGAGGTAGGCAGCTTGCTTATGTTTTTCTATTGTGGTATTTCAGTCTTCTTACTGCTGCTTATTTCAGTTTAAAATAATTAAGAGGCATCTATCCTGCATCTTAGCAACTTCTGTCAGAAGCTGAAATTGTTTTCAAACTGGACACATACAAAAGCACAGATTCTAGTGCCAAAGGAGAACTATCTGAATCAGCTATCCAGCTAGAATAACTTATAATTTCTAAAATATTTTCCTTAATGTGATACTGAAGGATGATAAGGCCAATTCTATTGCCTAGCCTGTTACAGTGTAAGAGTTGAGATAGTCTTTAAAAATAGGATAATAGGATGAGTCCATTTCAGACTGGACTTCCACCATATATGTCTTACCATGCTGAGCTCCCAAAGTCTACCAACTCATCACTGAAAAATTTGTCACCCACTTCATGGTTTTGACCATACATAAGACTGGCTGAGTCAATAAAAACAGCCTGAAAATGGTATTGGACACTCTGTAAGCAATAACCTAGGAATAGAAGTCTACTGTAAAAGCCTAATGAACAGAGAATTTATCAGCAGGATAATATCCTCTGCTCTGTCAGTCTTTGACCACTTCTGGTTCTGCTGATTTCTAATGTGGAGTTACCAAAGCTTGTCTGTAGACCTATACAACCCATTCAGAAGCTGGAATCTGCAAATCCATAGGCTCAGTACTAGTTCCAAGGTTTCAATTCACAACCCCAGCTCTTGTTTAAGTATTCACCCCAAAGTACAAACAGGATCTCTGTTCAGAACAGAAGCAATAACAAAACCGAGTTCCTTACTGCTTGTCCTCATTGCATACATGGGTGTTTCAGGCATGGCTCCAGCTAATCCTAAGGCAGCTGGTGGATGGGCAGCATAGACATGATTACTAGGGCCACAAAACCAAGGTTTCCTCACGTTGGTATTTGTGAAAACCTTTAAACCCATTTCCTATGGGAGAAAAAAACAAACATATTTTTATTACTGAATCCTGTTGAGGTTTACACAGCAGACTTGACATTGGCATTTTACTGCCTCAAAATGGAGAAGCTGTTACTATGTTTGGATTGGACCTTAAGATGATCCTCCAGTCCTTGGGTCTGAGTGCCTGGGTGGCTCAGTGAGATCAAAGGATATATCCCCGCTTTTTCTAGGACACAGGTTCCAGTCTAATTTCAGCCTAGGCATCAGGATTATCCTGAATTCTCTCTGGAATTAAATGTCTGTGGCTACAATGCAGCTCAAGGACATACTGATTTATTTGAGGTAAATATAATGGCATGGGATCATTTACCTCCAATTAGAACCTCACTTCAAGTCAACCTCAAACCTGTTCCTGTAAGAAAACTTTGAGACTGATTCCTTTTACACCAAGTGTGAAGCATATGCCTCTGGATAAAAAGAAGTGTCAGATCCTTCAGATGCACAAACCCTTCCCTTGTTAAGTTCCATGATGCCACAGAAGGCTTAAGCATTCTCAGCCATTCTCACATTCCACTCCCTAACCAGGCCAGGGGGGGCTATACCTTTAGGATGCTGTAAGTGTCCTCTTCATTCACCCCCGTTACTGGAACATAGGTGATCCCATCCCGAACTATTGGCTCCACGGTCACACAATTCCACAGGGGCTCCTCCAAGTTTACGTTTGAACCGTGGATATAGCCATGAAATTCCTTCACTGGAAGTAAGTCATACACCTTGAGAGAAAGAGAGAGTATTTGGCACTTTAATGTCCATTGCTATGAAATACAACTGAGGGAGTTGGATGCAAGCACCGTAACAGTCACATTACCAGCACATATATCCACATTGCCATGGTCCTCCCTGTGCTGAAAGCAGTAAGTGTTTGGGAATCAAAAAAGGGATCAAAATTTGAGATACTGCCTCTTTTTTTTAATTCTCTACATGTTACTCTGGTTATTATAGCTCAAATAAAAAATTACATACATTAAGTAAAAAAATTACGTTGGTCAAACCATCTGTAATACTTTGTCCTTACTCAGGGATTGTCATTTTCTGCTTGGCAAATAAATTATTTGACACTTCCAGATGCTGCCCAAAGAAAAAGCATGAGGAGAATAACTGAAAAATTATCATCAAACACACAACAGCATTTGGGTCTGGCCAAGACAAGCAGGCCCCTTAAAAGGGCTCTCTAATTGCCATTCCTAAAATCACACAAAACCCCTAAGAAACAACTGCTGCCCAGTTCTCATCTTTTTGCCCACTGGAAGAAGATGAGAAGCAGCACAGGGGAGCTTCCCTGTGTCAGCTCTGACAAGAGGGACTGTTCTCTGTTTCCACTTCAGCTCTGGCTGCTCTTGCTCTGACCAGGCTCCAACTTGGTCCACAGACCAAGAACTTACAGAGGTGGGTGACAGGTCAGCTTCTGGCTTCATGAGGAGAACACTCTTGTCCACAGCACGCACAGCACAGAGGGAGTTCGGGGAGGCTTGGAACTGCAAGTGAGCATCCGAGGAAGGCAGGCCTTCCGAAGGGGAGAAGCTCAAGCCCACCTGTAACCACAGGAAAAGCTATGTCACAGACGCCCTATTCTAACAGGCCTTTTCCTTCCAGTTGACTGCATTCAATTCTAAATTTACAAGGTCCCCATATGCATGCACACTTCCCTCTACACGTCCTCTGGGCTACTGCACCCTTCCAGCAGTCCCAGAGGAATCAGCACCAAGAGTTCTTGGCAACTTTAAGCATCACAATTGTTCATACAATTTTTAAGGTGGTTTTGGGTTTGTGGTCATTGTGAATGTGATGAGGCAATCCCACGTAGGAGCTAGATGTGATCAGACAGTGAAGCATGTCCTTGAACTAGGAGCAGTCACAGTACTGCACCCAAAAACTGTAAGTGGAGAGAAAACCGGCTTGCAAAAACCTTGTTCTTGTTCTCTTTTCCTTAGCCAGGACCATCTGCAGGACCAGCAGCTTTTACCAGCTGCTAAAGGGGGTTTTATCAGTGTAGCCCCTGCTAGCACTCTTTTTCCAGCAGTTGATCTCCTCCACATTAGCACAAACCAGTAAGCCCGTGAAGCTGCCTACAACAATTGATATGTTGCTTGTCCAGTGTTAGTGTATGTGTATCGAAATAAATTAGCTTAACCAGGTTGAATCAAAATAAGTGAGCTTGAACACGCTGCAGTCTGGTGGCTGCTCCCTCAGGAAGCGGACACTTACCTTATTGTTGAAACATAATTCTGTGTTGAACTTGGCTGAATCAGCAATCACCTCCCCACTGGGGACTGTGGTGTAGACAAGCATTTGGGCCACTGGAGCAACCTCAGCTTGTACAGACAGCTGTAGTGAGAAGACACCATTGTCTAGCAAACAAAACAATAGCAAAAAGTTAAGGCTTTTACAAAAAACTCTCTCAGAGCAGGTTTGACTTTATGCTAAACTTTATCCTAGCCATTATGAAATTCCAGGGATCCAAGTGGGATGAACTGGTGCTCACAGAGATGTGTAAGTCTCCCTGTCTGACCGAAAAGGCCCGTTTTCCAGTGCATAAGTACACTGAATTTTGCTTCAGCTTCTAAAAACAGACTATCAGATGTATCTGCAAGGAGTACTGGACCCCCAGAAAACGCAGTGTCAGGAGAAAGACAGTGGCACAGGGGATTAGGGCAAATCTGTGAAAAGCCTAAAAACAGAGAAAATAAAGGCCAAGCTCTTCCCAGATCTTGGAGGATATGCAGGTGTCGATCCCTGCATCTACATGGAAGTAGAGTGTATGTTTGCCACAGTTGCCTAGCCCCGCATAAGAGTGACAATTTGGTGGAGAAGAGGAACTCACCACTTTCCTGGTCCAAATCCAGAATGTGAGTGCCTCCTTGCTTAATGTTTCCCTTGGCCATCACCTGAATGGAAGGAGAAACTTTGTTCTGATTGTGGTTTTGCATTGGTCAAACCTGAAAGTGAGTGACCCTGCAAAGAGAGCAACTGAGCTCTATGTCTGCTGCTTACACCCAGCTCTCTGCCTCTCAGTAGCAGAATCCCTGTGCTCACTCAGAGGGCAGAGGGACATCCTTACTTTTTTACTCCCAGCTCAGACCCTCCTTTTTGTTTCTAAAGAGCATATGAAGGATGACAAGAAAGTGTTTAAAGACTGCTGCCACTAACCACAGCTTACATTTCTAGTACCCCTATAATTGCCAGTGACAACTTCACTGTATGGCAGGTGCAAACTTACCAGGTAGTAAAAGGTGATTTTCTTCTGCTCTCCTACAGCCTCTGGAGTAAGGATATAATGCACCCGAATCTCTGTGGAGGAACCACAGCTTAGTGACTTGGACTTGGGCTCAATTTTGAGGAAGCTATTACTGGGCGAGTAAAAGCGCTTCAGCTGGAGATAACTGTCTTCATAATATGGAGCAACCCAGGAACGTTCATAGCAGTAGGTGTTTGTTTTATGAACTGCCTGGAAAAGGAGAAAATACAGACATAGATCCTCAAATACAGGTGGCCAAAGTGGAGACAAAAATTCATGGCTTAATATTATGGCTTTAGTATTTTTTGGTACTGAAGTAACAAGGAAATCTACAAAAAATAAAAAAAAAACAAACCCAAACAAAGCAAACCCACAAACTAAAACCCCCACACATGAGGAGTTTGGAAAGTGCAAGATAGGATCATAGTATCTTTAGCAAATCATTGGGAATGATCTCACTCCCAGAGAAGGTGGAGTTTGTGCCAAACAAACTGAATCTTATCAGATTTTTGTTTATTAACAGTGTCACTTTAAGGGCCTTTCACACTAATGCTTTGCTCTCTCTACTATTCTAGTTAGTGTAAAGGGGAAAAAAGCCAATTTTCATTCCTTTCCTTATCATTGGCACTGAAGAAAGGATAGTGCTGTTCAGTTCAGATAGTACCAGTGCCAAGAACAAGCTACAGATGCTATAGAAAAGGAGGACAATCTCCAACTAATAATTCAAAACTTAAACTGAATAGAAGTTTAGGAGCTGAGAGAGTCCAGGTCCTCTTAAAAATGAGAGCAAGGGGAAGATATTTCACATTTAGAAGGGCACTATTTCAGCATTTGATGTGCCTTGTGTGCCCTTTTTTCTTTATCTTTCTCATTATAGTTGGGAATTCTTGCCTTTTCTTTATCCTGCAAAAATCTGAAAACTTCAAGTGCCTAGTAGTAACTTCTGGAAAATTTTTTATGGTTTTAATCTATGACAACGGAATTGTAGGGAGAAGAGCAAATATAATTCTAGACATAAATATTCTCCCCTACTCCAGGATGTGTTATTACAAAATACGCATATTACACAACAACTTGCACTTCCCACTAACAAAAGGATGCTCAGCAGCACCTGTTTGTCCCAGACAAACAAATTCCACCACAAACCAAACCAAAGACAAATGGACAAACCAAAAAATAAAAGCCAACCCCCCCCACACCCAAAACAACCCAGGAGCTATACTTAGAAGCTTGAAAAGCTAAATTATACTCTGAGATGTGCAGATGTGAGATAGACCCACCCTTGACTAGGTAGAGCTGGTGCTCCCTTGGAGCAGAATGGACTACTATGATCTCTTGATGTCCCTTCTAACCCTCTATTGCATTTGTCAAACAGAAATCAAATATTTACAAGTTAAGTGCAATTGTGACCTGGAACCTCAGTCTGCTGAATGACTGTTTCCACCAAACTGGTGTCAAGGTTCACACAAACAACAAGGAACAATAATGTAACTACTTTTGCATATATAGCAGAAACTTAAGAGCTCCTCCAGCCCTGTGGGGGACTTCATTACCTTCTCTGCCCAAAGGACTTACCCTAATTCCAACATTTTCAAGGGCCAGTGAGGAAGTGTTTAGGGCAAACTCTGCCATGCCCTCTTCATTTGTTGTATAGTTTTGTTCCTGTCCTCCTTGGAGAGAAATTCTCACAGTTTCATTGGCAATTGGAGCATTAGACCCATCCACTAGTTTCACCTGAAGGAGCAAAACCAGTACAGTTTAGAAGAAGAGGGATGGCTACCACCTGAACAAGACTGGTAGAACACCAAGATAAAGACGTTGAGCCCATGTCAGGCAAGGAAGCCTCAACAGCATTTTACATTTTACATTTTACACTTTCAGAGACAGCTGCAAACTTTCTGAATACTTTTTCTCTGCCTCTTTCTTATCTCTGCCTCTGGGTCAGAGGAGTGGATGTGTAGAATGATATGTTCTCACATTAAACAGGTGACTGTAGAAGGAAAATTTTAGGGGACTGGAGAGGCAGAAGCATAAGGACAGAATGAGGGCTGTGCTCTCAGCTGCTGTTCCCCAGTTTGAGAGCCTTCAGAAGAAAGGGACTCACAGGGATTAGCAGCACTGAGGCCCAGCATCCTTGCAGAGTTGGGGCATACATCTGACCAGAAGGCTCAGTAGCATCATTGCTGGCACTCATGGCATTCCATTCTGTCTTGGTTTGAAAGACAAGTATTTGCTAAGGGAAAGCAAGAACTCCTTCCCTGAGATGGAGAGTGCAACTCCCTCTCTTCCATTTATTACAGCTTGAAATTAGGGGCTTTCAGGCAGAAGATATGGGGATAGGAATAACAGTTCTTTACTAATATATCTAACAAGGCAAACTGCAGAAACAACAACAGCTATAAAAATTGACAACAAAACAGAACAGTATAGCTCAGTTCCAGTCCCTTTTTTGGCTACAGGCTCCCTCTCCCTGTGCTCAGTTCCCAGTGCTGTGGGCAGGGCAGGTCCCGCGCAGCTGAAGGGGCTGGGTGATGGCGGCGGAGGCCCAGGGCTGAGAGGGATGGAGGAGAGATTCTCCCCCTCACGGTGTCGGTCGTGGTGCTCGGCAGAGTGTCCGGAGGTAGTAGGATGAGGCAGGAAAGCAGCACTGCCATGTCCGACAGCAGGGAACGTGGCTCCCGGCGTTGGGATGGCGGGGAGGATGCCAGGATGCCCCGGCCGTCTGCCTCCGACTCCACGAGCGAGCGAGACCAAGAGCACGCCCCGGCCCCCCTGTCCCACCTTTCCTTTTCCAGTGTTCCCCCTGTCCCCACCCTCTTGCGAGAGAAAACTATTGCTACTAAGGTGTAGCCATAAATACTTGGCATAATAATGGGAAAAATTCCACAGAAAGAAAAGGGAACAATTCAACTCCCAACACATTCTCATGGTTTCCCTACCTGCCCAAAGAAGGGGACTCCTCGCTTGTAGTGAGTATCTGAAAGTGCAAATGTGACTCTGCTAATGGTGGTTGTGATCTCAGAGAAGCTTGTTCCAGTCAACTCCACTCCTGCAGAAAAGCATGAAGAACTAATTTGCCTCTGCCTGACTAGAATTCCTTTTACTCTATCCAACCCTCTTTTGCTGGACAAACTCTTTTCTTGATGGTCCTGGACTAGAGGCAGGAAAACTCTTAAGATTCCAGAACGGCAAGAGTCTGCTTTTATCCCCCAATCCTTCAGGGCAGGCCCCTCGGCTGGCCTCTCCTGAACCCATTACATGGCTCTTTCATCCAGATGATCCATACCTGTATCCTCCTCTTTAATTTTAGCCTCCACATTGAGCTTATTCTTATATCCACGTCTCTTGAGCTGGAATAGTTTGGTCTTTACCACTTCAGAAATGCAGCCATAGATGTCTGTCTGTTGGAGGAAAATAAACAAGACCATTATGTTCTCATTTATACAATGCTTATTTAACTTAATGAATTCAACACTGTGTGTTACTCCAAACTGAAAGAGAAGCCCATAACCTCACAGATAATCTACCTCTCTTGTTTTTAGCAAAATTGGAAAAAGACATAAATAACTTAGCAAAAAGCATGTTGAGGTACTTAGAGCAACATTAGAGCAAAAAAGTTTGCAAACAAAAATTTTTGTGTATGTTTGCGAAGTTTGAAGCTGCCAGCACTTGGTATGAGTGCATAGGGAATTAGTGAATGTATGCCACATAAGAAATGTTTGTCAGGCATCAAGCTCGTTAGAAAATAAAGCTGCTTACTTAAAATGTGTAAGCCATATGAGTGATGCATAAACCAAAGCCTGTGTATTTGTAGAAAGCGGATGACAGCTGGAAAAGTATTTCCACAGCTTGTCACCTCTCTTCAGTAAATTCATGTACAAGGGAAGTCTCCACAGAGGAGATGCCTGGAACAGAGGTTAGCACCACAGTATTTCTATTTTCTTTTGACATGGGTAACAACAGTAGTGGTTAGAGGTAGCTGTGGACTCATGTGGCTCATGCTGTAGCAGAGCCCTGGGGACCACAAGAACATCTTCTATATGCTTTCTTCTCCTGGCATATTTCCACAATTGCTATTATTCCAACTTCTGTCAATTAACCCAGTATCGTTGCACCTGTCTGTGCTCCAAACACCTTTCAGTTTTGCTCTTGCCAGTTAGAAGGTGAAAAAAGTGAGGGTTTTTCTGTCTCTCTTAACCACTGCTGCAAAACCCATATTTCTTTCCTTCTTGCTCAAAATGCATCAGCCTCTCTCTGGGTTTCTGCTCCTTCCTTCCTCTATCACCAGCTTGTGTCCTCATACACTGTCTCCAGCGTAAGCCAACTCCAACTCTGTTCTCATTGCTCATGGCTTTTCTATCATACTTTGCACTTATAGTCTCTATACTCCATCTGACCTGTCTGTTATTTCATCTCTTAATTCTCCATCAAATTCTGGCCTTTACACACATTGCTCTTACTGCTCAGACCTTCCCCTCTAATTTTACCTTTCAAATTTAGTCTTGCACCCAATCTTCTCTCATCCTCCAGCCTTCTTTAAAATACATGGATTTTCACAGAATCACAGAATGGTTTTGGCTGGAATGGGGCTTAAAGGCCGTCTCATTTCCAATTCCCCTGCCATCTCCCAACAGACCAAGTTGTTCAAAACCCCATCCAGCCTGGCCTTGAAGACTTCTGGGGATGGGGTATCCACAGCTTCCCTGGGCAACCTGTGCCAGTGCCTCACCGGTGTTAAGCTCATAGTTAACTCTATGTTTGTACATACTCAGAGCCGGCCTGTGCCTACAAGGTATGCTCAATAACATTTTCTCCAATCACTCTACCCACTAGAGTAATCCTGACTCACCTGTCCAGAGAACTCCTCACAGACTGCTCTAGCCTCTTGACCATAGCAAGATACAGCTGCATGTTCATACTCCCGGCAGACACGGAAGCTCACGAGGCCAGGAACAGGCTTCCCAAATGTGTATCTACAAGCAGGGAAGATTGAAAAGAAAACAGAGACATTGGGAATGTAAGAGGGATGTAGAAAAATTACAGGCTCATCCCTATGGATGCCAGCTGTCTTCCCCAGAGCTGCCTCCAGGATACATAGTGTCATCATAGGTAATGAAAACCAGAAAGTAATCAAGTACCATATGATAATGCTGATTTTGTTGAGAGTCCCTCTCATCCTGAAGAACACGTTGCAAGCATCCACCCTTGCAAATCTATCAATTGTGATATAACTGGTTTATGTATGTATGAGCACCGGTCTTTACTCTTCACCCCAAGCCATGGCTCTCCCTACAGCATCTATAGAACACTGTAAGGTGAAATCCAGTGAGTGGCCCAAAGGAAAGAGGGCAGCTGCATCTCTTAGGGTTTCCTCTGCACAACAACAAGCAGGAGATACAGTTAAAACATCATTCCTGGGTAAACTGAACTAAAGACCTCATCGCTAGCATGGAGCTGGTGTGAAATCCTCAATGACTCAAAAAATATGAAAGAAACACTCTCATAAAAAAAACAGATCAAAAATACATTTATATATGTTACATACAAAGTGTATCAAACAGTAACTGTTGTATTTTGTCTAATAGTAGATTTAGTCTGCTTAGTCCTGGGACCCCAAAAGGATTGAGAAATATAATAAAGTCTCGTCTCTCAGCCTCCCAACTGAACTTTGATCAGCAACTCAAGAAAACACTGAAACCGAGAAGAACTTGAAAGAATGACACTCACAGTCCACAGACCGTCACCTTCAGCTCCTCATCAAGAATGCTGATCACCTTGGGCATTTTCACTGTCACTTCAAATTTTGGCAGCACTGTAGCAGAACCAAAGGAAAACAGTCTATGTGGTAGGAAATAACATCATAATGACACATGAAGGCGCTCAGAGGCTGTTCTTACAAATTACCTAAAAACTTTTTACATCTAAACGGTCAGATTTTAGAGGCTTCTGTCACCTGTACATCCCACTGAAGTCATTGAAAACCCCTCAGCCAAGCATTGTGCCAGGTAAGATGACAAGATTATTACACCAGCTATTAAAATACAGCAGCTTTATAGGTAATGCATGGGTTATCAGTCCCACAGCAGTAGGATACAGTAAAACAAAAATAAATCAGTAGAGGTTTTCCACAAATATACAGACTGCAGCCTGGTCTCTTCATTTTCAAAGTATGTAGATCTTATCAATGTTCAAAACAGGAAGATATCCTGGCTTCTCCAGTGATATAGCACAGGGTGACATCCCATTCACACCTAGGTGCAGGAGGGGAAGTGGATGGTGACAGTCTTGGGAGAACTAGGACAGGATTCAGGGCACAGGACAGAGCACAGTCTTGCAACTGTGCAAGTTGAGATCAAAGCACTTCAAGACTCATCTGCCAGGACACATCTCTGCTGCACGAGCCAGGTCATGTCAGACCATGTAACAAGGGCTGCAGCTGGCTTGCTGGGGTGGGAAGATATGCTGGTTGTGATCATATGCCAGTGTGTACTGCGATACCATTTTTCTAGCCAAGCAGATGGAACTGGCATAGAGGTGAGAGCACCAAAGGGAGGTTAAGGCACGACAGAATCACACAAGCTATGGGCTTAGCTTGTGGGGCAGAAGAGGCAAGATCTTAATTTACAGCCTAGACAGCCCCAACCTAGACCCAGACTTATGGCGTGACATTTGACAGGTATGTTGCCAACTGGAGATGAGGCTGTGGCCTAAAAGCACCTCTGAAAGGAGGTAAGGCTTGTGGCTGTCAGCACAGACTGATCCAAGCACTTTGCTCCTCCTGATAGGAGCCTCACTGAGGTGGGCGTTCTGAAGAGCTGCACTGCATGTCTGGGGCTTAGAGAGGAGTGGAGATAGGTCACTCAAATCCTTCAGTCTCCTTCTCCTAAAGAAATGATTCTTGGGAGATGAAGGACACAGAAACAAATTTCCAGCAATGCTGGACATCCCGGTCAGATCTGCTATGCTGTTCAATTCAGATTTCATGTCCCATGGGACTAGCTGTTAGGAACTTGAATTTGCAGTGACAGTTACCATACTCCTCCACAGAGAAAGAATGCCGAACTGTCTTCCCAGAGGCCTTCTGTGCCACCACTGTGTAGGTCCCTTGCATAGGTTCAGAGGTGAGGTTGAAGAACAGCTGTATAAATCCCATCTCTAACTCTACGTTTGTCCACTGGTACAGACGATTTTTCTTTGGGTCCTACAGATAATGTGATCACAAGGAGATTGTGAGAACAATGGGAATCTGCAATGAGATCTAGCAAAAGCAGTGAATGGAGGGACAGCCCCTGTATTTCAGGAGACTGCAGGCCAGGAGTGGAGGGCACTAGCAGAGTTTTGGGGGAACTACACATCAGGATGACAGAGGAGCTGTAACCCAGGCCCAGATACATGGTAGCCACCATAAGAGTTAAAATTCTGTATAGTTGAATTAATGCAACGGTCCAGGTTAATACAAAAATAAACAAGAAACATCTTGAGGCAACTGTTTACTATGCCCAGATCGAGGTGCAATAGATGTGAATGTGAATTAAATGCTTTTACATACCTCAATATACACCAGTGGAACCTAGAAAAAGAAGAAAGGAAGCAGAAAGTTTAGATAGAGTGCAAGCAACACAGTCAAATGACTAGGGCTATGACCACATTTCAGAGTAAAAGCTAATCATCCAATGGGGTAAGGAAAAAGGTATCTGGTATGGATCATCAGAACATTTGGGATGTGAGGAGGACAATCCTTAGTCTCAGGCACAAAAGACAGCCAAAATTACTAATTACTGACTCTGGATGATCTGCAGGGCTAATAAGAACAGGTGCACACTGTGGTAATGGAAGGTTGATCACTGTTTATACCAGTATTATCCATTTAGAGTTTGTCAAACCTTTCCAAGAATGCAGAAGGCAGCCTTGTGCAGAAATTTGACAACAGATCCTGTTAAAAAGATCTAAGGTGACCCAGAATTTTCACAATTATCTCAGTGTACTGAGAGCTCTCCCTAACAGAGACTATTTTTCCTCCCTTTACCCACATTTGACTTAAGGCTCAATAAGTTGAAAAACAAGTATCATGCTTACCATTTCATTCACAGGTCGGAACTCTTCATCCAGAGAAACAATTCTGAACAGGACTGATGGAGAAAGACAGTGAGGTTCCACAGTGCAATCAGTAACCAGAAAAATCGGTTGCAAAAACAAATAGTGTTACAGACAACAGGGCTGTTCTCTTCTAAGGAAATTTCATTTACTAGAATGCTAGGTGATGCTAGAAGGTTATCCATCTACTATGGGTACACAAATAAGAGGATGCTAAGGGCAAATCCATAGCAGTGTGAACATCTTACTGATCACGGGCATCAAAATCTCATTAATCTGGACTAAAGTTAAATTTAAGTTGCCCTTGTGTACTTTGCAATGGAGCATTTTTATGCCAGAATTCACATGGGTCTCATAACTAGACTGACTTCCTAGGAAGTACAGAGGCAAACAAATTACTTCTGTACTTGGCTGCAAGTTTGTGTTGGCTCTGGATGGAGAGAGAATTCAGTACCTCTTTTAGGACATCTGTTTTTTATCCAGGCCAAATTTAGGAGATCACTGGCCCAGAAGAAATAAATAACTTACATAATTCTTTCTGTCTTCATTGAGCAAAATCAGCTGCTGCTTTGGGAACTATTTCATTACTTAGTCTGAGATTTGGCCCTGTTCTCTATAGGATAAAAATTCAGTCTTTCTCTGATTTTAATACAGACCTCCTAACTGCATGGACCACAACAACAGAGCCCACAGTGAGAGAGGGAGAGTGTGCAGGTGCCCCAGATATGTGCATACACCTTAAGATTCCCCAGATTTTCCCTATATGGAGCAATAAAGACATAAGTCTCAGTCATGAGGTTGCAGTTCTGACCCCCACTAAAAGCAACCGATATCTGGCCAGCATGACCCAACAGTTTTAGTACAAATGTTTGTTTTAAATGCAAATCTCCACTCCCTTCCTGGTACCTGTCTGTCCGGGCTTGTAGATGGGTTTGTCTGTCTGGATGAAGACCAAGCTCTCGGAGTTCTGGACTGCCACTAACTTGCGGCTGCTGAACTGCAGCGTGGCCCCCTTCACCGTCACAGTGAGAAACATGGCTGGTAATGGGAATCTTGATTTTGGAAGCTGGAAAGTAAGAAAGAAACTATGTAACAGACCACCTTTAAAGGCTTTCTGAACTGAACTAGTCTTCATGAATTAAGAGCTCTAATATAATCCTGAGGGACTCAACACAGCGGTGAGAGGAACTATAATCAGGAACAAGAGACCACTATTTATTTGTTCCATATTCCTACCCATTTGTCCTGCTGTGCAGTGATTGTGCAAGTATTGAGCAGCAAAGGAACTCCTAGCTCTAGCATCCAATTTTTAAAAATTCTTGCTGCCCTGACCGAACCTTTCCAGCCTTTTCCTTTTGACATTTACAAGCAGAATGGAATAGTCTGTCCTTCTCAGGTTATGTCCCTACTCTTCACAGAACATTTCCTTTTCCAAACCAGACATGCCAGACATCTATACCTCTCTTTCACAAGTGGCCAAGTCAATCTTCAGCCTACATCTGACAAACCAAGACAAAAATGTCAACCTTTTCAGCATCCTGAAGACCAATTCCTCAGTCTTTAGACCAAAGACATAATCTACGCTCTAAGCTAAATGATCAGGTTTCCTAGTTGCCTACAACTCCTTATAGTCTCTGTGACTTTCGATTACATTAAATTATAAATTTCCTGCTTTGATGTTTTTTTTCAGAAACAGGCAATCACAGCTTTATGTTCTTACATTAATTCAGTATACACCAGGTGAAAAGTATCTGAGGTCCAAAAGCTCTACTACAATTTGAAGACACTCAAGTGACAAACTGAGGATGTTGAAGGATGATGTGGAAAGCCATTTTCACCAAACAGCCATCAGGAGTGTCAATACACTAAACCCGCTTTCTTCTCTTGTCCTAGAAAAGAGGTGGCTTTCTAGGATTCAGCATCTCACAGTCATTTAGCATACTAAAGAGATCTCAGCAGTAAGAGGCTGTTGAGGATGGACACAAACACACCATTAGCCAAGAGGAAAGTGAATATCTACATAGTGTTACTCTGGTCATTACTTCTCAGTGCTTTTACATTTTATGCCTGGCACAAAGGATCATCCCACAAGGATGAGATACTCACAGAGAAAGGGATGCAGGTGAACACGTCTTTCTCTGACACCACATCTTCAATCAAGCTCCTGTTCTCCCCAAGGTACTCGAGCGTGACACTCAGTGTCACAGACTCGTTCAGGTGGGTCAGCTGAACACAGACTTTCTCTTGAGAATCCGTGTGTATCAGAAAGGGCACCAGCACCAGGTACTGCCTAGGAACAAGAGAGAATGATAGGTCAGAGGGGTACGAACAGGTAACAGGAGCTGTGTATAAAGAAGAAACAAACCAATCTAATGACTACAGCTTTTGCTGCACAGTGAGAAGGATGCATTTTCTAAGAGTGTAACAAGATTTCCAGCACCTCTGTAGAAGCAGGGAAAAGCAGAGAGGCTGGTCTCAAATGTAAAGTATCAGAAGAAATCCTCCACACAAACATCTGGAAAGGATATGTTTTCCTAGATTCTGGCACAACAGCAGCACTTCTTCCTAGGATCCTGAATAATGGAGGGTGGGAACTCAATTGCCACCTTTGCTAGACATTGTTAGTAGCATTCAGGAGCCACACAAATGCCAGTACCCAGTGAATAAATTCCACTGACTACACACTACAAAGAGTCTGTAGCATCTCTCATTCCTCGCAGAGATTCAAAACTGCCACAGTGTGGTGCCAGATCTTAACAAAAACACAAACAAGTTTCAGGTTTTCAGGGAAGCAAGCCCCGCTATCCCAGCTCAACAGGGGATCTTTGCTCAGCCCTGAGCAGCCTCCTTCCTTCCCAGCGTGGCAACTTGCCAGTGGTGTCCCGGTGCACTGCATTTGGGAATCAAGCCCAATCCACCTAATGCTAACCGTCCTCCCATTTTTGTGGATGAGGACTGGCCTCCAGTGGGCATACTCAGAGCAGTGAGCAGATAGAAGAGCCCTCAATACCACAGCAGTAAAGGCAAGGCATTCCCTTTAGCAGTAGCAGAGGCTCTGGCACCTTTTTGTCCATTAGTTGGTCTGCAAGGATCAAGCTCTGGGCCCTCAGATCCCATTGTCCATTTCCCCTACATTTGATGAAAGCACTACAGCACAGCCTTGCTCAGAAATTCCCCTGCACCCCTTGCAGCTCTGTCATGGGTGAGGTGCCCCGTGCTTTGCAGGGGAGGAAGAGACATTGCCAAAAGCCAAAGGAGAAAGTCTTTGGGATGTCAGGACCCTTCATGTGCTGCTCCTACCACACATGTACACACATGCACACAACACAAACACCCTTCACATACAAACGGGGCAAAAGAGGGTGAAGAAGGGATGCACAACAATATACTCTCACAGATCTGGATAGTCATAGTCTTACAGTGTCACATTACCCTGGGTGAGTAGGGAATTTTCATTCCATTGGCTGAGCTAAAAAATGTGAACTAAAAAACAAAGCTATTTCCGAGCATGCCGGATGAGCTATTTGTTCCTTTTCTTTTCATTATCATCTTAAAAATCTAGTTCCAACTCCTGGGCATTTCAACCTGGGAGTAGGACAGCCAACCCAAAATTAAACCTTTTATTGTCCCTTCAAAACAGTTGTCTCTTAAGAAGACCTCATTGCACAAACATTTATGAAAAGTTGTCTTTCAAAAGAACTAATTTAGTGCATAAAATTTGTTGAAATCCTGTCAATCCCCTGAAGTTTTACTGATATCTCAATTTCACAGCTTGTTTTGCATTTCTCTCAAGCACTAGAGTTCCTGTTTGTAGAAGGCACTTTACCCAGCCCTGGTGTCTTTATTCCTGGATAAAAGTTAGATAGAACGCAAAGGACAAAGAAATAGACACAAGAATACAACCAAGGTCTCCTGCCTGCCCAGAGACTCCCCAGCATAGCTTACGGCTCTGTGATGAGTGAGGTCTCTCCTGGAAGGAAAAAGAGGAGGAGGAAGATGCTTGATTTGATAAGCAGCCCGTTCTTTCCCATGGTACAGAGCAGGATGTGGTGAATCAAGCAGACACTCAGTGTGGTCCAGTGGTGCTTTTACTCCCCCTCTGCTTTCCCAGTCAACCCCTTTATACTCTCCTCTGCAAACAGCCCAGGGACTGGAGGAGATAAGGGCTGGGGGCCAGTGCCCATCCGGAAACAGGGAGAGGCAGCAAGGAGGAGCTGGAACTAGCAGCTCCAAATCTGGGCAGAAGGCCAGTGCCGGGGGAGAGAGGGAGGGGAGGGTTCCCGGCAGGCCAGAGCTGTGTCGCTTTTGGGGCAGGACAGAGGCAATGTAAGAGGAAAGAAGGGCTAACAGCAAAGCATGAGGGGGTGGCCTCCATTTCTGGAAGGGCTCTCTGTATGGAGCTGACATAGCACAGGTCATGGAGTTTGCTGGAAGAGCAGGAGCTCTTCAAACTGGGAGCAGGAGATTGAGCTATGATTCGGGAAACAAGTGTGGATGCGTCTAACTCCCATTAACAGGTTGCGAAAACAGGGAATGGAAAATGTAAAAACCTTCCCTCTCCACCCACACTGTTCCCTTTTGCTCTCTGTTCCTGATCCCATCAAAGGTAATACCAGGAAAAGAGGCCTGAAAGTGCCTGGAAAGTCAAGTCATCTAAAATAATCTGGCCTTCACCCTGACAGAAACAGGGACAGTGACATGACGGGAAGCTGCCAAAAGTTCAACCCATTAACAGCATGTAACACATTAACCAGCTGCCCAGAGCAGCAGCTGCCCTCGAACAGCAGAACATATATGGCCTAGATCTTACTTTCCTTCTACTAGTTCTTCTTCCAGGTCAAGTTGTTGGTACATCTAGATCAAATTATTGCTGTTTGATGGAGACATCCTGGTTTGATTAAGTGCAAATTGTAATGCACTGTGATGGGCAATGTTGTACCACAGAGGGAAATGGGGTTTTAGACCACTATCTCTGCTTGGTCTGCAGCAGGAGGATCAATAGCTCTGGTAATTATTACCCTTGCAAGTGGCAGTAGATTATCTGTCTTACAGCTCTAATGCAAACTCCAAAGAATGGTGATTTATGTTAGAGGATGTAAAGCATAATTTTCAGATTAAAAAGTGTACTGCATAAAATGAGCTTCTGTCTGTCCTACCCTTCTCCTACTGTAATAATCAAAACTGTGGTAAGCTCAGGAGCTCTGGAGTTAAGAAATCCAAGTGTAGTGCAATAACAAGCCTTCATTACAGACCTCATTCTGCCCTGCAGTGACCTGCATAGGAAAAAAGAGGATAGTAGTGAATGCCCAATTTCCTCGGGGACTGCACAAAAGACAGTCCAGATTTGTCCTCTTCCATCTGCATCTGATACCTAAAGATAGCTTTGCTTGCCCAAAAGAAGTATAACCCAGGAAAGTCTGCCTCACCCACAGAGAAGAGGATTTGTACATATGGGCTGGTCAAAGCCTTTTTGAAGATGATAATTTACAGTGGTAAAGGTCAGGAGCTGGACTGATGGAACACAAACACGACAGGATGAGATGCAGAACTGCACATGGCAGAGGGTGCTAGATCTACCCTTTTTGTCAAATAGGCAAATAGCTCACATGGCTCCCAAACCAGCTCCTGATCATTAGGACCTTGGTCAAAAGTGTGCTCTGTAGCCAAAAACTGAAGAGAAATATTTTCAATCCATCCAGGCAAGGTAAACTAGGCAAGCTCAGAGCCACCATGCTCATCCCACCTAGATATCATGATAATATGAGAAGCTTTTTCTTCAGTGGTATTCTCTGGTAAGGTAACTGGTAGGTTCCCTTCTACAGATGCTACCACCATTTTGACAAAGCAAGCAAAGTGTTCAGCATTATTTCGAGGGGTTTCCAGTAGAACAACTATCTTTTGATAGTTGAATGGACTCTTTCTCAGATAAAATGACTCACCCAAAGTAACCCAAACAAACCCAAGATGAAAACTCTAAAGTTTTGGCCTCCTACCACACTGCAGTTTCCCCAGGTCTGCCTGTTGCAGTCATAGTTACTGAAAAGCAGACCCATCCTAGCTGTAAAACATTCTCACCTGAGACCCTCATCTCAGTGAACTCTACATGAGGCTCAGTAGACATCCACTGAGCTAAGTATGCTAAGATCTGTAATTTTGTCTTTATCCACCTTGACATCTTCATGTGTAGCATCCTGTTACGCAGATGGAAGATAATGCCACTGGTAGCTGGTAAGGATTTCCTGTAATTATAATAACAATATGAAGCAAATATATATAGTTTGAATTGAAATGTGGAAGTTGGTTATTGTGCTTCTATGATTGTAGGAATAAGATCTCTCCTCAGCCTTCTCTGCTTTAGAATAAACCATCCCAGCTGTCTCAGCCTCTCCACATAGGGGAGATGCTCCAGTCCTTTCATCATATTTGTGGCCCTGTGTTGGACTCTCCAGTCAGCATGTCCATGTCTCTCTTGTACTGAGCAGCCCAGAATTGAAGACAGTGCTCCCAAATATTCACTGTGTTTTTATGGCATTCAAATTCTGAGCCTGTCTCTGCTCTATTTGAACTGAAAGATCATTGCATTAAGGGTTTGTCCACTGTTTCCTCTATCTGCAGTGTGAAAAGGCAGAAGAAGGGAGGAAAACACGTTCTTGGTGCATTAAATAATTACACAGAATTAGCAGTCTTTCTTTAACTCCAGAGCTCCAGTCTCTTGACTAGCTTGGTCAAACCTGCCTAATTCATTCCAACAGAGAGAAGAAATGGCACAAGTACACACTTTTGGTCTAGTGCAGCCCTGGAGATTTATTTCCACTGCTGGATTTGCAGAAGCTGTAGTTTCATTTCACCCTCTTTTCTCCCACTCATATCACTGGGATGCAAAAGGAGAAGCTGCCACTGGAAGAAATATGTTTATATGTTTTTGTTAATTAACAGCAGACTTCATTTTCCCGGTCCTTCTGATATCAATGGAGATGCAGGGAATGGAAATGAAATCTGATGGTCAAAAATAAAGGAAAATTACTAGGTCCCCCTCAGAGATCTGAAGACACCTGTTGTGACAAAGTTTTATTTGCCCTTATAGGATACATAAGGGAAAGACTAGGCCAGGGAATATGTCCCAGGTCTCATCTGGTCACAAACAGCAGTAATCCAACACTTGTGGACTGATAATAGATCTATTGCTGAGAGTAACTCACCCTTAAGGGCAACAAACCTGTCCTTGTAAAACACTTTAGTGAGGGTATGGAAAAGGCAAGTCCTTGCTCTTGTGTGAAGCTTCAGTTTGCAGGACAATGATCAACTCATACCACTGATGAGGTCGTTGTGAGATGAAAAAGCACATGGGATTTATCTGAGAGTTTTCTCACAGATCCATGGAGCCCAAAATTCACAGCTGGAGGCACGAAACTGATCTTTCATCAGGACAGCACAATTTTGCACAGGGCTGTTAGAGTGGATCCTACAAGAGACATGGAGCAGTAGTGAGAACAAAAGAAAATACTGAGATTGTCTCCTGGAGACAAATTAAAAACATCTGATTTTGAAGCCCAGAGGAAGAGAAACAACCTGACATCCAAAAGGCAGCTCTTAGAAAATCAAATGTACACCAGAGAACCTATCTACCTGCCACAGCTAAGTAATTCTGCCATCATACAACCCAAATCAGAACCAAACACAGACACAATACCCTGCAGTGGCAGCGATACCCACCAGCATGTGAGTGGCAGTGGTGAAAGTTTCATGGAATGATAACTGCCTTCAGGGAGTTTGTAGGAACAGAAAGCTGGATTTATTCAGGGAACTAAGCCAAGTGCTCAGAGTATTGACTTGTTGATAGAGTGAGATCTTGGACAAGCTTTCCTTATTGGAGAGGCTTTAGAAACTGACTCAATGCCTTAAATGCCATAAAAAAAAAGAAAGGGCCAGGAAAAGTCACTGCATAAAAACATGTTTTCCCTCATGGAAAACACTGACTTTAGTCCAAGTAAAGACTCAGATGAGATTAGGGTTCTGGCTTAGGTTGGCACCAGCAGAGCAGGAAAGGGCTGCATCCTAACACCCAGTGACACCAGCGTTCAACAGAATGGGTTCAAGGTGGCTAAACCCAGTAAAGCCAAATGCCTTTCTGACCAAGCGTCTGTGTGCTGGTGCAGGTAAAAAAGTCCTTAGTCTGAGCAACTGGAGGGTAGAGTACTAACACTCAACCTGCTTTTCACAGGTACATGCCCTTCCAAGGTGCAGGGCAGTGAAAAGTAAACCCTGCTGAGCTTAGTGCAGTATAGGTGACAGGAAGAAGAAAATCTACCCAGGAAGAAAGCTCCTGACATCTGGAGAAGGAACTCTGGCTGTTCTGGAACACCAAGCAACCTGAATAAAGGCTATTGTTTTTAAAACAGAACAAAACTCACTTGGCATCATTGAATATAGAGCCATCCTCCCAAATCCATCCAGAGCTTGTACTGTTCCTCAGTCCAATCCAGAAACATTCTGCTTGAATACGCTTGAACAGATCCTAGAAATGATGATGAATTACAAAGTGACTAATGAAAGCCAGCCTGAAAATGGAGGTAAGGATAAGAGAACAGAGAGCAAGATACATCCCCTCACCTCACTGTTCCTTAAGTGACTGACAATACTGCTTCCCCACACCTTCTAATGACAGGGCCAGGAGTTGGACTCAATGATCCTGATGGGTCCCTTCCTACTCTGCATATTCTGTGATTCTATGAGTCTATGATTCTATGAACTGCACCCCAGTCTCCTGGAGTTTCCTGCACAGAGCTTTAGGTAGGAAGGTATGCTATAATTATTAATATTAACACCCTACTAGACAACTAACTAGCAAGCTAATATGAAGTACTAACAATTAAAGGTAAAATCAGGGAAGGGCAGGGTAGGGCAGGAAGTGCAGGCACGGACAGATTTGTGTAACAAACCCACTACGAAAGCTCTTTAAATTTCATACATATTTTCCTCCTATGTGCTTTCAATGTTTATTTCCTTTTAGCTAAGTTTTAATCTCTGATTATTGTTAAAAGGTGAAGCCTGCAACAGAAATTCTGCCTGAAGTAAATTCCCCATCTCCAACCCTCCTCCCCACAAAAAAGACAAAGCAAAGAGAGGTAAGTTTGTCTTCTCCACCTTTGCAACCAAAGAAGAGCAACTTTTCAGGGGTATGGCTGGGCTCCATCCTTATCTCTTGCTACCATAAACAAAGCTTCAGAGAAGACATCTTCAAGAGAGAAGCATTAACAAAGCTGGCTTGGTAAAGTTGTGGGAATAGGAGCAGCTTGAGGAATCACTGGAGTGTTGCTGGTGGTTTGGAGATGACTGCACTTCCCTAACACTTGGAGGTCGAGAAATCACAGACTTTGCAGTACAAGGCAGGGACAGCTAGGAAAGTCCTGTTTAAATGGGTGAGTCTGAGCATGGATAATGGGTGACACTCTAGTGGCAGAGATGGTAGTAAGAAAGCAGCAGGAACAGGAAGGCTTTCTTCATGCTGAGAAATGGGTAATCTTCAGAAGATACCTATTTCTCAAGGAGTCAGGATTTGTCTAAGCAAATGTGAGAACCTGGTACATACTCCCAGTCAAGCAGAGACCTGGCTCTGTAATCATCCAGAGAACATTACACAATGAAACTTCTGTCCAGGGACTGGAAGCTGTCCACGTTCATTGGACCTGAGCTAATAAGCCCTGGCTTTAGCAAAACCGGATCAAGGTTTCTGCTCTACTTAAGCAGATGTGCCTCAGCACCCCAGTAATCAGCACTACTCATTTCTCTAGTGACCATACATGCCCCTGCCCCCAGAGAGCACCTGCAGTGGAACACATGGTTCCTTATTTCACCAGCACAGCTGAGGTACTTTGGCAGAGAGAGGAAGTAAGCATTGAAAGAAAGAAATATCTAAGCATGAACACAGGGAATGGCATGGGTCACTGAGCAGGAGAAGCTGGAGCGGTACAGGGAGGAGAAGTATTGCTTTTACAAAGGAAGCATTCCTTGAGAGTGGGGATGCATCAGTTTGTATGCAATGAATACAATGATTGCTCAGTGCCATGGTCATTTCCTGTAATCATTCATATCAGCCTTACTGGGAATAGGAGAGGAGGTGGAGAGGAGCCATGGAGAAGGCTGTCTCCTACCATCCTTCATAGGATGATTCTGAGTACCCTCATCTCTCCTTTCTCCCCTTTGCTTCTCTGCTTCCTGCAAACTTTGTGATGTGTAACATCACAGTCGTAAATCCTTCCTCTCCTTTAAAACCAAAATATTGCTGAGGTGACAGCACTGCTTGTATGTCAGTCACTTAGGTATCTGCAAGGAAATGAGAGATCCTCAAAGCCAAAGAAAACCATTACCATCTCCCAGGTATCACTGATCACCAGGAGGTGAGCTCCCTGTGCCCTGCAGGATTCCTGGCTGGAATTCCAGTCCTTCTTCTCCGTAGAGAAGGAGTAGCAGCTCCCTCTGTAGGCCACCCACTGTTGAGGGCAGTGTGAGTGGCAGTCACCTGTAAAGAAGTCAAAATACTCGTACTCTTCTCTACCATTAACCAACAGAAACACTTGTCAGCAAGGACCTGCTGAGAAACAACTCATTTGGATAGCTGAAACGCAGAAAACTCAAATTAGGATAAGATTCTGAAAATAAAGTGTAATTTCAAAACCTTACAATAGTCACATGCACTCTGATGCTAATGGCAAGCATGCACACACTCACCCTGCCCCCACGTTTCCACTGAACCACTCTGAACACTGAACCCAATAATACCCAACTGGCTATCTGAAAACAGATCACACTCTGTGTGTATGGTGTGATCACACTCCACCTTAGGTGGATGTATTTTAAGCAACTAATAGTAAGCTCCTCCCCATGGCCTAGCACCATCTGCATGTGTGCAAATATATTACAGACCTATTTGTTCTACCGTTTACCACTCCATTTACTAGGCAAGTCTACAAAGACTTCAAACTATTCTTTACCACAGGATCTGAAATGGGTTTCCTGGAATCTGCATGAGGAATATAGTCTTCAAAATATTCTGGATAGGCAGTGGTACCTAAGGCTGGTAGAAACCTAGAACAGCTTCTGGTTTTAACTCCATATAATGGAGTTTCTGTGGTAGATGTGTCACTGGTCCTTTGCTGTTGGTTGCCCATGCTCAGCAGCCCTTTGTACACTTACTCATTTTCCAAATCAAAACAATTGCTAGGGAGATGCTCAGTGTCCCAAAGCCTATGGCCAAGCCCTTCAGAACTGCTGACCACAGACAGGGAGCTGTAAAAGAGAAAAGAAACCATAGTGAACAAAAGCCACATGAAAACTGACTGTGGTTTTACAGTTTGCTTATGTCTTGGGCATTTCCACAAGGAACTGCACTATTTAGAGCATTGTATCTGTACACATTTTGCACATGGTAGACATCACTGTCTCTGCCCAGCCTAACTGGGGCCTCCCCATGCTCCTGCCTATTAGCCCAGGGCCCCATTTCAGCTGGGTTTGGGGTCACCAGTTCCTGTCTGAACCTCCCAGGGGGTACCTTTCTCCACATCAGCCACAGCTCTGCCCTGGCCACAGAGCCCACTGGTCCAGCCTCTGTGGTGGCTGACCCCAGCAGAGGAAGCACCTACCACAAGTGAGTTGGAGCCACTTAGGCACCATGTGACACCTCGTGCTGGCAGGAGCCTCCCAACAAATCCACTCCTGCCTCAGCACTGAAGCTTGGGGTGGAAACACAGAGCTGCATTGCTACAGCCACCATGTTCCAGCTTTCATTTAAAAAGAAATACAAAGCTTTTCCCCCAGCTCTCCCAGCAACAACAGGATTAATATCAGCATCCTGTTCACGGGCTTAGACACATGGTCATGCTACATATTCCCAGGATATTCCCAAGGCAGTTCTACATTTTCATCTTCCATGGTGGGGTGGCAGGATAGGAAAACCAGCCTTGAAGACCTTGGGACATCTCCCCCTTTATACTTTCACCACCACCGTTTGCTGTTTCACTGGCTGCCAATGGCAGAGGGCAAGTCCTTGGGGCAACTTCCACTGTAGCCCAACACAGCTTACTTTCAAAGTGCTGGTCAGGACTGGCCTGTAGAGGTCTGCTTATGTACAGCATGATATGTTAACCTCCAGGCTACATGTTGCTTTTCCATTGCCATCTCCTGGAGGCACGTTTGACCTGAGAGGCATTCGCTTTGCATAAAACACTTGAAATCTCAGCTCTAAATTCTCCTCTCTCCCAGACAGAAGAGAGGATGACAACTGGCAAGGATGAGTTCCAGGGGAATTCAGTTTGTTTGTTTTATTAATCTCAGTATGATAGCTGCACAGACAACAGCCTAAGAAGCAGTAAACGTGCAGCTAACTTATGTACCACATCCTGCTCTTGTGATGTTCCAGAGCCTTCTACCCAAATCTAGCAACAAAATCCCCAAGGATCTCATGAAATTTGAGGTGCTTCTCTCTTGGTCATGTCACGAGACCCAAGGAAACACATTTGATCTCTTGGTGGAAGTTGAAAACAAATGCAGATCACATATGATGAGTATTGTGAGAAAGACAAAGAAAGAAAGTGCGAAAACAAAAGGTGAAGGGACTCCACTTAAGAACAAGAACACATCCTTGAAACATTGCAAGCTTTGTCCCAATACAGAAAGTAGACCAGATCAGTAAATTAATAAAAATTAATTATTTGAGCAGTTTGCAGGCTTACTTATGTTAAGGGCAGTTTCTCATCTATAGCAACACACTTAGGCCTGTGGTTTTACCTAGAAGTTTCTAAAGTAACAAAAGGAGATCATGGGGGAGTGTTGTTGTAAGCACCATTCTTCTGGCAGAAAGATCTTTTCTAAGATAGAGGTTTTCTCAGGTTTCCTGAAGCTTGTAGGATCTTCTAGCTGTCCCAATCATAGTCTAAAAATAGTGACATTTATTATTTTTCAAAATCATTCTTACATAACAAAATCTCATCTTTTTCCAGAGACAAAAAACAGAAAGACTTTTCAGTTACAACCTACTCCTCAGCTTCAAACAAAGGGACAGTGGGAGAACTGAAGGATTTGGACTGGGTGTGGAACTTAAACTTGACTCCGCTCTCTATTCCTCTTGTTTGTATCCCTGGCAGCTTGGGTTTTGTCATGAGATTAGGCCTCGAGAGAATGAAGTCAGCCCAAAGTTAAGGAGTAGGGTGGAGGTTTTTCTCTGCAAATTACGACTGAAAAGTTGGCAAAAGGGAATAAACATCGGATGAAACATAACTCCTAGTTCTGAGATCACATTTGTATGTTTGTTTTCCTTCCTTCTTGCCTCTCAAAAGAAGCTGTCTCCTTCATCCTTCAGATCATCACTGTTACATTTTAGGGAAAACTGCCAGGACAAGGCAATCAGGATGGCAGTCTTCAAAATGGTTAATCCTTAAATGTCAGCACTGGGCAGGGAGCTGATTCCTCCTAGCAATAAACAGAGACGTTCACTCTCTATTGTTTCAAACCAACTGCAGAAAAAAGGGAGTGATTCATCATCAAAACAAAATCCCAGGGCACCTCCACAACCCCAGCAGTGGGAGAGTCACTAAAGTTCATAAAAATGAAAAAAATATGGCATTAGATAATTTTGGAAGGAAGAAAAACCAAAGTGAAGTGGGGAAACAGGAAGTGTTTGAGGTGAATTTAAGCTGCACTTGAACTGCAGAGATCAATCCAGAAAAGTGGAATAAAACATTTCACAAATCAGGATTTTTACATGCTGCAAAAAGGAGTCCCTGTAGTTCACACTTTTAAAAACAGGTTCAAGGGTTTCTGTTTGATCCTAAGCCCCTGAACTACATGTGAAGCTCTTGTAGGAGTGGATAGTAGTACCTAAGATGAGTTTGAAACAGGAGAAAAATCTGAATGGAGCATCCAGAAATATTTCCATGTAGTTGTCTAATGAACTGTGGAAGAGTCTATCCAAGGGGGAAAGTGGACTGGTGGACATTTACTGTAAATATCCAACATTACCACTTTCTGTGTACAAAACACCCCAATAGGTCTCTCAGTGCTCTGGAGAAATTACTCTGATACGCTCCATTCATTTGCAAGCAACATAACTCAATATTTTTAGGTTTGTGAGTCCAGATTCAGTTCAAAAATTGAAAGCTGTTAGCATTTTACAATTCAACTCATCTAGGACAATCAGAAGAATGACATGGCACTGTCCCAAATAGCTCGCCTCAGCTCCTGCAACATATCTAAGGCTCTCTGGAAGCCAAACAGAAGAAACAGTCAGGGCAACTCTTCATTTTTGAGGAGTCCCTAAGCATCAAAACCCGTTGGTTTGACCAGAGGACTGATCTATACATCTGTGATACTGTGCCTACAAAGTCAGCAAGGGTGTGTATTTGAACAGAGGAAAAACACTTGAGAGCACATCACTCAGAAGTGATGAAGGCAAGGACAGAGTTGAACATAAAGACCTTCAAAAGAAAAGTACTTGAAGTGAGCTCCTTAGGAATCTCTTTCATGCTGAAGACAGCTGAGAAATAATCAAATAATATGCACAAAAAATGTGTTCAAGAATCAACTTCCTTATTTTTGGCTGTCTGACCCTAGCTCAAAAAGATGAGGCTCCATAAAAGAACGTGGAGAGATGTTAAAAAGAAAAATGCAAACATCTCAAGAGGGCATCGGTTAATCCCCTTTCAACAGGGTGGGCTGAACAGGAATGGCAGGGAATGAAAGGATGTTACTGTGTTTTCTGATGCAACAGAAAACATAATTTCTGGTGAAAACGTATGCAAAAGCAAGACTGCCTTCCAAACAGATGGAGTGTGAGTACCAGAGAGGAACTGGGAAGTTTCTGTGCTGGCTTTGTTTCCATAGTGAAGCAAGTGACCAGGCAGCAGTAAACACCACAGGTATACAAAATTATTCTGATTAGGGTATAGAAATCTTGCATCTCACAGTGAGAGTCCCCTTTGCTGTAACACCTGTGAAAATTTAAGGTCAACCATTAGTGTTGCAGCCAATGCAACATCTAAATGCAAATGCAACTCATCTAAAGCACAGTGACATTTCGCATCATAGAATGATTTGCATTGGAAAGGACCCTAAAGCTCATCTAGTTCCAACCCCTCCCCCATTTTGCACGAAGGAAGTATTTACAAAGAATAATCATCAATGCAAAGTTTGACTCTTTGAAGGGTATTTCTCAACTAAGCAGGCAGAGGAATTGTTCAGTACGACATTTGCAGGTCTAATCAGAGGTAATGGAGAGGAAACAATGCAAGAAAAAAATTTAAGGAAAGCACTAAGAAAATCTTCCTGATAGTAAAGTGCTCTGAAGAACTGTTTTGCAGCAAAAGCTGAAAATTTGCTCACTGGGAGGTATGCAACACTAGAACACAAAAAACAGGAAAAAATCACAAAAGAATCTTGCAAAGCCCCACAGGAGAGAGGCTGGATGATCTCATATGCTTTCTCTGTCTCTGATCTCTGATTAGCATGCACCTCTAATTTATCTGTATTCACATCTTGCCTGCCCTTCAAAGAACTATTGCTCACAACCTCTTGCTGCTGACAAGCAAACAACTTTTAAACCAGTTTTAAGAAAAGGATGCCTGGGTTGAATGCCCAGGAGTAGACACTGAAGGAGGTCAGTGAGAGGGAGGGGAAAAATGCTGAGTCTCTAACTCATCAGTTTTTATTACATCAAAATATCCATGGTAATTTTAGAACCAAAGCAACAGCTCTCTAAGCTAGCACTCAGAATCAGTGGCCAGTTCACAGTGTTTCTGTTAAATACTGCTTTCACTCAAAGTAAAATTTTTCGTTGACCTACCTCATCCATCTTTCCTCACCTCTTTTTTCCTGTGGAGCTTTGGCCCTTGGCAGAGGAGTCTGAGAGAATTTGACAGAAGCATATGTTACTTCCTCGCTCTCTTCAGCTGCAGAAATTTCTGATCTGCTTGCCTCCATGCCAAAGCAAGGAGCGTGCACAAAAAGATGTTTTGATTAGGTTGTTGAATAACAGGGCTCAACGTCTGTGAAACAGGAAACCTGAGGCTATATTCAGAAGACAAGAAATATGAAGCTGCTACCTCTATCTCCAACTGCTCAAAATAACCAAATTTACAACGGAATGGAGAGCAGTGGAACTGCAGCTGCTTTCATTTTCTAACCTGATGGAGGATGTCTCAAGAACAGCTGCTAAATGGAAAAGGTGATTAATCACAAAGTTCAGGGTATTCTAATTGTTGCCAATGCAAGAGAGTGTGGTTTTACCGATGCGGCAATTGGGAGGATTCGTGCTGCTCTGAGGGGCTTCCTTCAGGGCAGAAGCAGTGGGATGGTGACAGCACAAGGTGAAAAGTGGGATAAGCAATGGCTACAGCAAACTGGCAGCCCAACTGCTGTCAAATAGGAAATAGAGGTGGACGGCACGGTTTGAAAAGGAAGCCTTGTGAGCTTTGGACAGGGATCTCTGTCTACACCAAATACCAGTGTGACTGCGCTTGAGACACAAGGCAGGCACTGAGAGCTGGCATTCCTCAAGTCCCTCCAAGACTACATCTCAACAGCATCACCAGAAGGCAGACAGGGACGAACTGAGGAGAATCTACCAAAGAGGCACAAAGAGGATAAAGGGACCAGACCTGTCCTGGGAGGGAAGACTGAGAGGTCTGGGATTGTTTGGCCTAGAGAAAAGGCTTCTTGGTTGGGATCCAATTAATGTATAAAAATACCTGAAGGGAGGGTACAAACACTTCAGTGGAACCCAGTGACAGGACAAGAGGCCATGGGCACAAACTGAAAGACAGAAGGTGTTGCCTCTGAACATGAGGAAACACTTTTTTACTGTGAGAGTGCCTGAAAACTGGCCAGAGAGGCTGTGGTGTGTCCCTCAATGGAGAGTGGCCTGGACACAGTCCTTGGTTGTAGGTGGCCTGGCTTGAGTACGGAGTTGGACTAGATGACCTTGAAAGGTCCCTTCCCAGCTCAATCATTTAGTGATTCTGTGGTCAGCAACAGGAAAGGCTACTTTTCTTTTGAAGTATTGACTATTGATGAGAAGAGTTCAAGTTGTGCCATGGGAGGTTTAGATTGGATATTGGGAAAAATTTCTTCACCAAAAGGGTTATCAAGCACTGGGACAGGCTGCAAAAGGAGGTAGTTGATTCACTATGCCTGAAAGTATTTTAAAAAGATACAGATGTGGAGCTTAGGGACATGGTTTAGTGCTGGGCTTCCCAGTGTCAGGTTAATGGGTGAACTCAATGATCTTCAGGGTCTTTTCTAACCTAAAAGATTCTGTGACTCTGTGGTGGGGAGTACAGATGCTTCCAGTACCGTGAGAAAGCTCTTAGCTGCAGCTCTTAGCTGTTTGGCTGTTTTTTGTTTTAATCCACATTCTGATCCTTTCCATTTCATGCTCAGAATGGGGATATGGGTCAGGCTCAGGCTGCACTTCTTTAGCACAGTACACTACAGTTAATTTCCAGTAATTGTTTGGGCATGCTCAACAAAGGAGTTGGGATGATTGCACCCTCCAGCAGGGATGACTGTTCCCCCTTCTGGTGATATGTTCTAACTTCGAGAAATTATTGCATGGGAGGATGCTTACCTGACACAGAGTGGCCACTTTGTAACAATGCACATGTTGGGGAAGGGATTGGGTATTTCTGCAAATTTCTCCACTTGCCTATAAGGGTGGCATATTGCACCCACAAAATTCCTTCCAATCCTAGGTAGGACCTGTGGACAGCAAGATAGAGTGTGTGTTTGAAAGGAAGGGGAAGGCATAAGACAACAAAACAAGACAAAAGGCGGGAAGTCTCTCCTAAATGCTTCAAATGAATAATAGAGAAGTCTAAAGAGAGCTCTCAAACTCAGAGAATTTCCTATACTCACAAGGGATAGTTTAGCTGGGAATACAATCTGTACAGCTGAAAAGTAATTAACAGGATTCAGACACAGCCTAAGTGTGCAGATCTGATTTTGTCCCCACTTTGTATTTCTTTGGTATTCTCTCCAGTATGTCCATGTTCTGTCATACTTTGGAATAAAGGTGTCTCTCCCAACTCCTGCTAGTTTTGTCACTTTTTAAGTGCCCAGGCTGCCTGCTGGCCCAGAGTGACCACAAAGACAGCACTACTTTTGCAGAACTGGAGAAGTGAAAGCTGGTGGTGAAAAAACAGAAAGGTCTGTTTTAATATGGTTCACCTTTTTTTTTTCCTAATATCAGCAGTAAGTTGAGTTCTTTGGACAGGAAGTAGAGAGGGAGGAATCACACTGTAGAAGGTGTGAGGGCAACTCTGTTATTATCGAAGTGTGAATAAATAAATCTGACTTCTGCAGCTGTGCCATACTGTCAGTATGGAGTCACAGCAGGACTAAACCAATCAGTTTTCCAGGAGCCAGCAGCACTTCTTCCCCAATTCTTCACTACTGAAGCAGTGTACCATAAGGAAACGTCCCAAATTTCTCTGAAACAAGTACCTTTTCCAGCATGTTGGTATGTTCACTATATGCAGCATTTGTTTCTTAACTAGAAGATGCAAAAGCCTCAGAACTCTGGCAAAGAACATCTGTCCCTTTCACTAACAGATTCCTGGAAAGTGGATGTGCTCTGGGAGAGAGCACATTTTAAGGAGAGAGATGTTCTTTGAAAAGGCCCGTCTCATATTTATAGCTTTATTAATGACATCCAAAGTGCTCAAGCACACTAACCTTGTGTGCTGGACCTGGAATTCCTCTACAGTAGCAAAATCTGCGGGAGCTGGGGGAGGCACCTTTATTCCAAAGTGTAAGAACAAAACATGAGAATCCACCAGAGACACAAAGTGGAGACAAAATCAGAAGGATCAAGGCCACAAAGCAGTTTTGTGAAGTGGTCGAGACCCCTTGCTCGCGCAACACAAGTCACTCTGGAGGCACCAGGTGGGGATGGCAAAGCCCAAAGACGGAGAGACTGCTGCCGCCTCCGGCAGCGGGAGCGCGGGGAAAGGGGATGCCGAGAAGCCTTTCACTCCTGCTGGTGCGGCCACCGGCCTGCGGCTGCTCCGAACCCGTGCGGGGCACAGCGGAGAGGAGAGGAGAGCGCGACTTCAGCGAGGGGAAGTCCCAGAGCACTTGGGTGAGCAGATGTGTAGCGGGGAACCCGGAGATGTCCATCCTGCAGGGCTGTTTCCCGCCGCCTCAGCACTGCAAGCGCAGCTCCCCTCAGCGCCGCGCTCCGGGCACTGAGGGCTCCTCCTCTGTGCCCGCCCTTTCATTGGCAGAAAGGCGAGCGGGGGGGGCGGGGTGCCCCTGCGCAGGATCTCATCGCCCATTGGCCACCGGAGAGGAAGTGGGCGTGGCCCGGGCCGCCAGCGGCCCTGCCCGCCTTACCCCCGCTGCGCATCATTCGCTCCGAAGCGCTCCTGGGCGGGCGGTCTCGGCCGCTCCCCCGCTCCCATTGGCGCCGGGTGCCAGTTCCGCCACGCTCTTCCCGGCTTCCGGCTGGCGGGGTGGTCGAGGGAGCCGGTCGGGACGCGGAGGAGGCCGGTGCCGCCCGTGCCTGTGGTCCCCGGGCCGCCCAGCATGGCATGCGCGTGAGCCGCGGGTCTCTGTTCCCTATGGGCGGCGGCGCCTGGTCTCCGGGCGGCCGCAGGTGGGTGCGCGGGGCTGGGGAGCGGGGCACAGCGAAGCCGCGGGGCGAAGCCGCGCTCCGTCCCGGGAGGGTCTGGGGCAGCGGCCCCCGGCTGGAGGAGCCCGGCCGGGCAGCTCCCAGAGCCGCACGGCAAGTTCCCAAGAGAAGCCGTGTCTCGGGCTGAGGGCAGGTCCTGCTTTTGGCCTCGGGAGAGAGCAGTCACGAGCCCTCGTGTCACGGGCTTCCTCATTTCGGTGACCGCGCACTGGAACAGATTGCCCGTGGAGGTTGTGTAGTCTCCCTCACTGGAGATATTACAGAACTGTCTGGCCACAGACCTGGGCCGCGTGCTCTGGAGTGACCCTGCTTGAGCATGGAAGTTGGACCAGGTGACCCACTGCGGTCCCTTCCAGCTTTATCCAGTCTGTGCTTTCTGCGCTCCTAATCTTCTGGTGCCCCATGGCGAGCAGAGCCCCCGCCCAGCAGCTGTGAGCTGTCGCGGTGGGGGCTGTGGGGAAATCATTCGGTTCCGTCAGACGGGCTCTGTGTCCGCCTGCAGCCAGGTGCTTATTTAATGGAGGGTCAGCTCTCCACCCGCGACTCGACTTTTACCAAAATCTGCTGCACAAGAAGCAGAGGAGGGGATATGTTGCACTGATTTGTTTGACTGGTGCCATCATTGAATGTGTCATATGTGATTTTAGCATGAACCTGAAAGCCAATTCTTATAGATAATTATTATTGTTGTTGCTACTATGGTTATTGCTCTTATTATTATTACTATTATTATCTTAATTACTTCTTCATTGATTGGTTCTTGCGTAAGATGCCTTGCTTTCTTCCTTCCCAGTTTACAAACTGGGAAGGAAAGGAAGAAGGAAACTGTTCTGTGAAGTTGCAGTTTAGCATTATTGTCTTTCAGATTTTCAGCTAAAGGAGAACTGGAAAGATCATTCTAAAGCTTAGGCACGTGAACAAACAGAGCCTGACTAATCACAGTGGCTCTTCCCTGTGAGCTCATTATGTGAGAGCTGTGAAGATGATTGATTAGAGACCGCATAAATAATTTTCTGCTGATTGGCTTCTCAGTGCAATGCCATAACAAACAGTGGATTATGCCTGAAATTTACTCCAGCGTTCAGCCTGCTGGACTCTGCTCTGGCAGCTAATTAATGTGCTCAGCAGCAAAACTTTTTGTGGTCTCAAGGCAAATTCAAAAAAGAGCCCCAAATCAGCCCAGTGAATTATCTTTGGCTGCACAAGAGATTCAGATTTAGTGTCTCTTGTGAACTGTGAGTTGTTTCTTGATTTCAGCTTCTCCTTTTTGCAGCCAGGACTGAGGAAGTGGCTAATCATTGACTCCATGACCCTGAAGTTAGTTTGCAGGGGGCTGAAACTAATCCTTTGCAAAGTGAATCCTCTGTGTTCTCTGTGGCTTTGTGTGCAGGATGTCACTACCTTGCCATACCTCTGCCTTGCTGCTGGTCTTTATGGCCCTGGCTGTAGCGGGAGCCGAGCAGTCAGAAGAGAGGAGCTGTGATGTGATTGGTGATGAGAGCAGTGAGTCGCAGATGGAGAGAGCCCTGCTGAAGAAACTGGAGCCCCTGAGTCACATGAGGTACAGCACAACACCCTGCAGGCTTCAGGGCTGCACAGTGGGCCAGGGGGAAGGGAGGATTTGGGTCAGACTGAAGAATGGACTCCCTCTGTTAGTATGGTCTCTGATTGGCTCCCAGGTCTGAAGTGCCCACTGCTCTGAGTGTTCTTTGTAATCCAATGGCTGTCTCTTCTGTCCTCTCCCTGCTGCAGGTTTAACGTGACTGTGGAGAAAGGCAAAACAGAAAACTACGTCTACCATTTCAGGGTGTGCAGGGAGGTCAACAGCACCTCACACGACTTTGGTGGCCTCGTGCAAATAGATAGACAGAATGGAAAGACCACGGTGATAGGAAGAATCAATGAAACCCAGGTCTTCAATGGAAGTACGATTCCACTCAATACTTTGCTTACTCAGTAGCTGCCTTTCTCCTCCTGATCTGGATTTGTAGCTTATATTGTTTCTCTCCTGGCAGGTGACTGGATCATGCTGATTTATAAAGGAGGTGATTCATATGGCAGGCACTGCAGCGGTGAGAAGAGGCGAGCTGTGATAATGATTTCTTGCAAGCGGGGAGTTACAGCGGTGAGTGACACCTGGAGTGAAAGAGCATCAGGAGGCTGCCAGACCAATGGTTGGTTGTGAGCAGGGAGGTTTTGAGGGGACAGCGAGCTGGCCTCCAGTGTCCGGTGCCCAGCTGCACCAACAGGGATAATACTGTCTCCTGGTAAAGTTCAGTATGCGTGGGCATATTTTCACATGACTTTTCCCAAATTGCAGAGTTCATTCAGCATTATTTCTGAAGAGCGGGAAAAGGAGCAGGAGTGTTTCTACCTCTTTGAAATGGACAGCAGTGTGGCTTGTCCAGCTGAGAATTCCCACCTCAGTGTTGGCTCCATTCTGCTGATCACGTGAGTCATTTGAAGAGCTGTTTGTGCCTGAGTCATAATCTCCAGTGCTATTTAGAAACATAGCAAATGCTATAGTAAGACTAAATTACTGCAGTATATTTTCCCACAGCCACCATTAGATGTTACTATGCCTCTGAGCATTTTGGACAAAAATCCTGCTCAAGGTATGATGCAGGGCTGGTCTGTTCACAGTAAATGTTTTCATTCATAGCTTACAGACATGTGCACTGAAACATGGGAGATTTGACTTCCTAAAATTGTATGATGGCTCTTTGCCAGAGCTAGGAACTCAGAGCAGGAGTCCTGACTCCTTTTCTGTGTTTGTGCTTCGAGGCACTACTTCACATAATGCTGCTAAAAGATTTATATAAGCAAATTGATAACTTGGGACCTTTTATGGTCTGGTTTCTGTTTACAGCTCTGTTCTTGAGTGGTGCTAGCATTATTCTAATGCTAATGCGAGGCAGGTAGTTGGCTCAGAAGAGATTATAGGATTTCCTCAGCTTTGATTTTCCTTTATTTTTTTATTTTTAAATTCTGCCTTTTAGGTTTGTGTCACTGATTGCAGTCTACATCATTGGTGGGTTCCTCTACCAGCGCCTCGTTGTGGGAGCAAAGGGCATGGAGCAGATTCCTCACTTTGCCTTCTGGCAAGATCTGGGCAATTTGGTGGCAGTGAGTAAAAGTTCTTACGTATTCTTAGCCTGGCCCATGGTAGGATAAAATGGTATTGACTGTGTGTTTTACGTAGACCTACCACCAGGATGGAGTACCTTGAAGCAGAAGAAGAGGGAATCTGTTTCCTTTTTCTTGAGTATTCCATTTTTTAGTCCTTGCTGAGACCAATTCCCTGCCTCTGTCCTGCAATTGCTACATAACAAATTAGAACTTGTACTCCTCAGGAGTTAACACTTTCCAGGTAGAAATGTTCACCTGGAGACTGTGAAATGCATACTTTGGACTCGGTGAAATCATTCCTTGGTCATTTTAGGCAGTATCCTTCATACTTGCCTTGGCCTGATACTGCTGCATAACTGTCCAGAGCTTTTAAGATTGAGTAGGATGTTTTTATGTCAAGTTTTGGGGAGATGTTTCAGGTAGCAGAAGGATAGGCTTAATCCCTTAGCAAAAGAGAAATCTCAGGAGCTGCTGTGGTTTGGATGCTGAGTCAACTGCAAACAGTCTGATGCTGATGCTGGTGCCCTGTGCTCGTAGGATGGCTGTGACTTTGTGTGCCGCTCCAAGCCTCGGAACGCACCAGCCGCATACCGCGGCGTGGGGGATGACCAGCTGGGAGAGGAGTCAGAAGAACGAGATGACCACTTGCTGCCCATGTGATAGGTTTTCCATACCCAGATCTTTTCTCCCCATCTCCCCAGTGCTTGTTTAGCCAGGTGCCTCCCAGCCAGTTCTCCTCTCACTTCTGATTTTCTTTACACTGTTTGCTTCCGCTGTCTCTGGTGTGTCAAGTCCCATGGATGCCTCTGGATGTCAACAGCACTGGTTCCTAATGGCATGTCTTATAAATATAATGCTGGCTTAGGTTTTAAAAGTGTAACAGAGCTCAGGGGAGAAGTGTTGACAGTTGAGCAGAAAACAGCAATATGAGTGTTCAGCACTGAGCAGGAATGGGAGATGAATCAATGAGAGGAAAAAGGGCATGGATGGGTGCACAAAGGGAAAAGGTTATGGGTTAAAACAACTGACACCGTAGAAGGGATATTTTGTGTCTTTCTTTTTTTCCCTAGGGTTTACAGAATCTGTAAGACACTGGAATTATTTTTCTTTGAACGCTTTTTCAGCTTTTCTAGCTTCTGCACTGTTATACAATTTCTGCCAGCATAACTGGCACAGAGTGCTCTATGCCAGACTCTGGGGGTGAAGAGGCATTAGCACCTCTGCAATCTTTTGTTCTCCCTAATGGCAGGGTAGCGTGTTCTTCTCCACAGTTTCCTTCCAACAGCTGTAAAGGGATACAGGCCATCCTCTCAAACTGGAGAGGGGCAATGCTAAAACAACATAGGAGTTAAATGGAGTCTCCTGACTTCAGTCAAAATATTGACTCAGTCTTCTCAATCAGTGAGAAGCAAAAGGAAAATATGTGCTGCTAAGAAAAAGGAACATCTGCTGAAACTGAAAGTGACATCAAGACAAAATGAGACAGGTAGCTGCCACTTGACTTCTGACAGAAGCCTCCTGAGGTGACTGCCCACACACCTCAGTCACTGTCAGCATTGTGATTTCATGCTCCCCCAGAAGTTCCTTCTTTTGTAGAGGGTTTTCCTATGAAGCAGTCAGTATTTATTTTTATATCAAAGGAACCACGGAATCCTGGGTTAAGAATGCAAACAAATTGAGAACTGCATATGGTACTCTTACATGGTCAGCTTTCATAAATCACTGTCCCAATAAGCATGGTGCAGGCCAGTCTTAACACACTTGCCCTGTGCAGATGGTACTTAACATACTGCCACTGGCTGGGAGTGAGAAAGACCTCTTTGGGCCTTGGTGAAAAGCAGGTGCAGTTGAGTTGTAGACTTAATGGGAACCTTCAGGAACTTCGCACCTTGATTCTAAATTGCTTTTTATTTGAGAGGCTAGACTGAGCAATCCCATTCTACCCTACTGTGGACTGGCAGAGAACTGCCCTCAGTCTGGGGGGCAGAGACTGAATAAGCAAGCCACACTGGTTTAACAGCAGAGTACAGGCAAGGTTAATGTATTTAAGACATTGAGAGAAAAGGGGTGGCCCTGCTTTCTTTCTGGGTTTGGAGTGGGCAAGCAATTCCTGCTTTCTTTGACTTACAGTCTCAATCTTTCTCATAACATGGGAAAAATAGGAAGTCAGTAAGTCTGTTACTGTTTTGGTGTCTAAGGTGATTTTTTTTGTACAAAACACAACTTTCAAAAATAAAGTGACCAAAAAACCTGGTAAAGTGTTGTGCTGATGTAGCAAGACCTTGCTTTGGTGCCAGAGCATCTTTGTCACCCAAAACTAAAGGGTCCTTAATGTGTGGGGCCTTGTGCCTGAACTCTTGCCAGTAATGAAAATGTTCTTAGTAGTTCATGGTTTTTGATGCCACCTTGTTTCACTCCGGGTCCTCTCAGGCCTATGCGGTAAGGCTATCCACATCTTTCAAAACTGAAACTTTACAGGCTCAGGTACTTATGGATGGATTACACTCTGCATTTTTCTGCAGAAATGTCAGTCAAAAATAACTTAGTAATGAAGTTTGTACTTTCCAAACACTTTGGGGTTAAAAAGCAGCCAGACCTGCAAAGCCTGATCAAGCATTTTTTTTATTAAGAACATTGAACATGAAATGAAGAAGTGAAGCCTTCCCATTTGACTGAAATAAAGTCCAGTCCTCAGGAGTAGCTGATAACAGTGGCAGGCTGCCTGCCTGCCCTGCCACGTGTCAAACGAAACAAGAGTTTTATCACACCCAGCCCACTTAAGAATAAAATGGTTTAAGGGCAGCCTTGCTCTGCTCACTGCTGATTCTCCCTCCCCTGTCCCCAAATTATATCAGACCAAACTGTGGTACCAGGGTGCAAGCAAGCATGGGCAGCTTCCTTTGGGCCTATCTGCATTCACAAAGCCTCAGAAGTCTTCTCACATGAACAAGGATGTCACAAAAGTGAGATTCAGCAGCAGAGTTAAGACTAGGAAGCTGCTGCCACATTTTATCCATCTAAGCGCTTTCCTTCCTCTTTTTCTAATATGGGTCAATAAAGAGCCCACTTCAAAGATCTCTAATGTTTTCCTATCTATGCTATTAGGCTTTCTCCCATGCCACTACAGGCTTCCTACAACAGTAGGTGCTTAACACAGAGAACAGTTACCTTTCACTCAAATATTCATGTGAAACTTCTGAAAACAGAAAAGCTGAGATATATGGTTTATAACACCATCTTGCTTTCAGGTATTTGGCTCTAGAGGGCACTTACCTCTTCACAGCTTGTGTAACTCCTTCAGGTATTTTGCCTGTTTGAAGCAGAGATGTTTGTGGAAGAGAATAATTCTGCCCAGGTTTTTACCTTTGGCAATTTGGCTACAAAACTGCAAAATACCACATTTGGCCCTTAAAAATAAAACAACCGAAGAACCCCTAACCAAACCTTGAGGGGCTGAGTAGGAGAAAATCAGCCTATAACATAAATTCTACCCTTTGGAAATGAGAAGCCACATTAAAAGATTAGCATTCAGTTCTTGTAGGGTGTGTGTTTGGTTTCTTGGAACTGAGAAATACTTCTTTTACAACACAAAAAACAAACAAACAAAAAAGAAATAAAAGGCCCGAGGCAAGCAGTACACTCCTGCCAGCCAGCCTAAATTTTGTCCTGTAAGCTCTCCTGAGGATAATGAAGACAGACACAAAAAGAAAAGAACACAAACTGGTAAGAAAACACACAAAACAAAACCCCAGCCCATTTCATGAAGAGCCTTGGTGCTTCTGGAGACTGCTTTGGATCTGTAAATTATGCTCTAGCACAATGGGAAGACGAACCTAGCGCTGGAAGGTTCCCCAATGTAAAACAATCCCCTCCCCTCCGAGTTTCCCATCACTTTGTCATTAAGTACTCAGGAAAAATCCTCTGGTTCTGAGAGGAGCACTTGGAGTGAATAGCTGCCACAACACTTTAGCTTTACTGTCTCCTGTAGACATGCAGTGAAGACAAGACAGCTCCTATTGCCACAGGCCTTCAAGTTTGGTATGCATGCTGGAATGGCTATTAAACCCAGTTCATGAGCAGCCTAGGTATTTTTCAAAGTGGAAAAGCAGCGGCCCTTTTTGCTCAAATTCTTGTTTGTCACCTCTGTCACTTGCAATTTGCTAGTTCCCATTCATAAAAGCCCCAAGCACAGGTGCTCCCAATGTCCATGTGGGGCCAGCTCTTCCTATGCCTTGAATTCTGGTAATGATATCCAAAGCTAAGATCTAGCAGACCTGCTGTGGCAAAAAGAGTTGACGGCAGTTCCCTTTCAGAAGTCTTTTAAGACGGAAAGAGATCCCCTTAACATCATTATGTGGTGTATACAGGGGAGGCATATTCAAAATCAGGAAGAAGGAAAGTTGTTTAAAGGCCCCAGGTGACAGCTTTCCTCAACCGTGTAGCACCATTAAGAGACCAAGAGATAGGTTTGAGCATGGCAGTTTCAATCAGTTAAATTCCTTCTCATTCTTCTTGAATCCAAGACCACAGGGGACTGTCCCATTCTTCCCCACCCCAGCAGGATGCTCCAAAACTGGCAGCTGCTCTGGGGTCAGAGCAAAAGTGAGACCTCAGGCTTCAGTGTTGTTAGGTCTCCTTGAGGACATTGATCTTGGCACAGATCTTGAGAGCTGGTCCCAGCTTGATGTTCATGGCACTCATGAGATGTTCCTCCTTCAGAAGCAACAGGGCCTGACCATCAATTTCCTGTGACCGAAATTCCTCAGCAATTTCCTGGCACCCTGTGAAGCACACACAAAAAAAAGCAGTGAGAAACACGTGTGCATTGGGCACTCCCCCTCATTCCTTCTCTGCAACCCTGGCATGTACAGAAAAACAGGCTAGGAATCTAACCAACCCCTTTCCCCACTCTAGTCCACAGTATCCTTAAGCACGCAGGCTACTTGAGAAATAAATCTTGAGACTCCATCTCTATGATCTACTCCAATTCAGAAATATGTTCAAAAGCAGTAGGCACCACTAACACCATTTTCTTTTCAGAGAGCCCAATCTCCCCATGCTACTGGATCACAGGAGTGGAGGAAAGGATCTTAACTTCACCTTGCAATGATGCAATGAACTCGTACACTTCCTCCACACTCCAACGACTAGGATTGCTGGACAGGAAGACTGGGTTGATGCCATGTAGATCTGGGGTAGGAGGGGCTATATTAGAGTTTGCCAGGTCCCTCTCTCCATGACTGGCTCTTACTGACAGGGGTCCTGAAGATGTAGGGGACAAAGCTTCATCATAGCTGGAGTTATCAGAGCCTCGACTTGAGTCTTCCTGGCCCTAAAAGCCCATAGGAAAGAAGGAAAAGAAAAGGGGTTTTGTAAGAAAGTCACAGTTACAAGCTGCAAAACAAGACTTTGGGAGTAGCAGTTGTCCCAACAGTATGGAACAATTGTCTCAGGCTGTTGGTCCAGGGGCAGCTGACACAAGAGTTCCCTTTCTTCCTCACACTAGACCTGAGGCTCATTCAATTCTTCTATAGCCCAATTCAAGTCATGTGAAAGACTGCTAATTAAATGGGAGAAGTGGATTGTTTTCTGCCAAGGCTGTCAGTTCGTCTCACTCGCTGAGACCTTCAAGATGCACACGGGAGTGAACACAGAGCACGCAGAACAAGTACAAACGTGAACACATGAACACACTTCCTGCAGTCCATGAGGGGTTAGAATTCCCTGTGCCTTGTGTAACAAGTGCGTCAAGCATGCCCTCAGCACATCCTGCACGATTGCATCCACTGTGACAAAGTGGTACAGCCAGCAAGGCCAAATTCTACACGGGCCTGCCTTGACAGGTGCGTGTCCTTACCCTGTGGCGCTTGCCCTGGATCTTTGTTCGAGCGATTTCGGAGCTGCTGCGCCGTGGTCCCCGCCGGCGCACACGGGCGTAGTTGGCTTCCTGGAATTCCTTCATCTTCTTTCTCTGCAGCCGAAACTGATGGCTGCAGCTGACGTTGTACCTCGAGTAAGCAGAAGCAGAGCAGCAGTTAGAAAGCAGCAACTATCTAAAGTTACTACTTCTCCTTGCTCTAGATGGGGATAAGACTCCTCTTTACCATCAAGTTCTGTTCCTCCTCCTTCTAAGACTTCCCCTTGGAAGGAACCAGTTCAGACTTCTGACACAAGCAATATTTGGACACCACAGTCTTGATCTAACATCTGAAGGGTCAATTAAGTCATTCCCCTAAGGGAAAAAAGACCCATAACAAGCACTCTGCTATCAAGAGGAGGCAGCAATGACTAGCCTTAACTTCTCCCCAGTTTTTTCCCCAATGCTCCTTTGTGTCTTTGTCTAATACCAATGCATCAGATAGCTACCAGTATGCATTTAGTCAGTCAAAATGTACATTTCTCTGAAAACAGGCTCTTTATAGCCCGAGAATTTCCCCCTTCCCACTTCATTTTCTGAGGAAGCCAGACATCCTGTTTATACTCGGCATCACATCCACCTCTCCAGACCTAGAAGCATTTAGAAATCATTTAGAGGGCTAAAGGATTTCTGTGGCCAGTACATACCACAGAGGAAGGATCAGATGTACTGAAAGGTCGTACACTACTTGGAGAAGGGGCACACGCCCAGTTCCAGCAAATAGAGGAGTCAGAGATAAGGAATATTACATCTTACTGTTGTTACCTTTTAGCACAGGTCATGGAACAAAACCTCTTGGAGCCACGGAACTGGGTTGCTGGGGCATACTTCCCACAATATTCACACTTCAACAAATTTGCCTTCTTGTCAAGCTCTAGTGAGATACAGAGACACACACCAGTTGGTGATCTGAACTGAAGCACATCACACACCCAATGATTCCCCATTCCATTGCTCTTCTTCTGAGCAGACAGATTCCAGGCACTATCTTCTACTGAATCTAGTAAGTTGTTAGCTTAGGGAAGCAACTGGGAAAAGAGAAGCACAAGCTCTTCTAATTAGGACCCCAGGATATTAAGCAAAGCAGTTTTTTTCTCCTGTTTAGTACCACTTCATGGAACAAGCAAACAATAATGTATTCCTCACATCCTACAAGGCTAAGAGAAAATCTTCACTGCACTCTCTCTGCTCTGTCCACACATCCTTCACAGCCTACAGTTATTAAAAACAGGTACAGTTCAGAATCTCCTGCTTACTTACAGGATGTGTTAGATCATATTTGCATTAAAAAAAGCATTGTCAGTCTTCTAGCACTCAAAAAATGAGATCCTAGTTTCATAGCTCAAGTCTCTAAGTCAGAAAGAGATACAAATCCATAATGCATTAAGTAATACAGAGCAGAAACTTTCAGTAACACTAGCTAGTCTTCCTGGTCCTGAAACTCACCCATGGAAGCACTATCCTCTCCCAGAGAATTGCTGGACAGGTTTTCATTCTGGCCAGAAGGAGCCTCTCCCTGCAGTGGTTTCTCAGATTCTTTCAGCAGCTGAGAACAACCCACCTAGACACAGAGAGAATGAGTTGGACCCACCAGTCAAGGATTCCCTGTGTCCACCACCCTCTGCCAAGGCATATGCAGCTCAAAATTCAACTCAGAAGAATCTCTCTGCCTAATAGGGAAGGAGAGATGCTGCAAAAAGTCATTACTGCTTCCTGACTCACAGGCCTGGTTGTTCATTTAAAGATCCCCAAGCACTATCTGCCTTGAATAATGTCCAATTCCATGTAACTTTATTTCCCCTTATTTACTTCAACTTCATTTGCTGCCTGTTCAAAATGCATCTTTCCCCCACAAAAAGGAGAGCCTCCTTACAATTCCTACATTAATTATTGCTTTGGTGACTACTGGAGTAAGCAGCTGCTGCAACACTTGTTTTATTCCTTCAAACCCCTTCTCTTTAATGATACCTCTTAATGCCTTGCTTCATTCATGACACCTACCTCCCTTCCCTTCCTCTTTATTGCCTGTGTCTCAGGCTAAAAATAATGAATTGGAATATGGGGAAAGATACTCCTATGCAAAGATGGAAGCCCACCACCCTCCTAAGAAAATGCTACATGTCCTTCCCCCACAACAAAAAAATCCCTACTGGAAAGGGCTCTGCTCCCTCCTGGATGACAAAGCCTTCAATGATGTGTGTGAGGATCTGAGGCTTGACAATGGCTTGAGGAGGTTTGGAGTCTCCCATCTGACGTGACACCAATGCCAGGCTTGGGGTGGAAGAAGAGGTAGGGGTGGCTGAGGCTCCTTCACTTGATGTGGCATTTGAGGTTGCAATGGCAGCATTATCAGAATTATCTGGAAAGTTAACAAACACAGGAGTCAGTTACCTTTGCTCCATCTACTTCAGGTCATTAGCACACACAAGCAGAGCTCTCCTTTGTACCTCACCTCCAAGGCCACTCTTCTCCTCCATGTTTTTGGGGCTGTCTGTTACGGGAGACGACCTGGCAGGCAGGAGTGTGGTGACACTGGGAGGCTCCTCCTTCTCCTCCTCTGACTCTGCCTTGCGCTTTACTGCCAAGGTCTGAGATTTGCCCTGCATGAATAAAGAGGAACACATAAGCAGATAGAAAAGCTCCAAAGCAAAGAACAAGCCAGATCAAAACAAAAAAAAAACCAAAAAATATGCCTCTAGCTCCCTCAGTACGTACCTCTACTTGGGAGCATTTGCCTAGCAAGAAACAAAGCTTGAGAAGACTCACTACCATACCACAGACTAGGATCTGGTGTCCCAAGTCGTGTTGATACATTGGTATAAAACCAAGACACTGTGTGAACCTCAAAGGATTATTGCAGGAAGAAACAGAATGGCATTCACCCAGCAGTTTCCAAAAAGGATTTTTGGATAAATCAGATCAGTTTCAATGGAGAGTTGAAAGAGAAGAGGACACACATTCACCCGGAGCAGAATTGTCCCCCTGCTCTAAAAATCAAGATAAATCCTGCAACACCTCCCTGAAAAAGCAGACAGAGTTTAGTCTCAGCAACTAGCTAAGGAAGTGTTTAAAGCAAGGCTGGATGGAGCAACCTAGTCTACTCAAAGACATCCCTGCCCATGGCAGGGGTGTTGGAATTATATGTCTTTCTAACTCTAATTATTTATGATTCTGATCTGAGCTGGCAAAGTGCTGTTGTCTCAGGATTCAGGTAGGCCCTAGCTGGACAATTCACAACAGCATGGACAAGGCCTATGGAATTTGAGTTTTCCCCTGCATAGCCTGTTGCTAGGGGATCCTCTGAGGCCTAGAGTCAGTGGCTGGCACCACGAGATCTGTAACCCAGAATTATCCACGCTGGAGCAGTTAATGAAAAACTGCAGCCTGTGGGAAAGACCCACACTGGAGAAGGACTTTATGAAAGACTGTATCCTTTGTGAAGGACTGTATCCCATGGGAGGGATTCCCCCATGCTAAAGCAAGGGAAAAGCACGAGGGAAAGACAGAATCTTATGAGCTGACCACAAATCCCATTTCTTGTCCTCCTGAACCATACAGGGGGAAGAGGTAGAATCACGAGTGAAGTTGAGCCTGTGAAGGAAGAGGGGAGGTGTTTTTTGCATTTTTCTTATTGCCAATTATCCTATGCTAAACGGGCAGTAAAATAAATATATTCCATAAACTGAGTTTGTTTTGCCCATGATGGTCATTAGCAAAGTGATCTCCACATCCTTATCTCAACCAACAAGCTTTTCACTGCATTTTTCTCCTCCTGTCATGTTGTGACAGGGGAGTGATGGAGCAGCAACTTGGTGGTCATTCAGCAGCCAGCCAAGGTCAACCAAACGCCACTGTTAAATGAGATATTCAGTATGTGATGTGGACACCTACCCCTCTGGGGCAGGCTCTGAGTCTCACCTATTAACTTAATGCAAGCCTTTCAATGATAATGTGGAAGAAAAATGCTTGTAGTCAGTAACCCCAGGTGTTGAATTGGAATTAGTGTTTTTGTGGGTAAAAAAGTCTCCACATCCCTTTCCCCAAACCCCTTACCCATCCCATCCCACTGACCTGGGCCTGGACTGCGATTGGTGTCCTAGGAATGAACAAAGAGAATCCATATGCTATTCTCCTCAATGGTATCACTTACTGGCAACTGGACAGACTGCATGTAGAATGCTGCTGGCATCTGAGCCACAACTGGAGAGGAAGCTGGGCTCTTCACCATGTGGGCTGTGCCTTGAACTTGTGCCAAATTCACCCCTGTAGTGAGAGGGGGAGCTTCCTGTGAGGATGCTGGAGCTGAAGATGATGATGGGGAAGCAGCATGGGTTTGGGAAACAGGCTGGACTACAGCTGGCATTCCCCGGGATGTCGGCACTGCTGCAGCAATCTGAGCCAAGCCCAGTGCTTGGGCTTGGCCTGAGCCCTGCTGCCGAGTGCCCACTACCTGCACTGGGATGTGTGGCGGAGGCTGCTGTGTTGCTGACATTTTGGCAGGCCCAAGCTGAGGGGGTTTGATGGGGGTGACCAGAGATTTTGACTGAATAGGAACAGGTGACTTGGTGGCTGGCTGGCACGGACTGTCCTGCTGGAGCTGTAAATGCTGTGGCTGGGACTGCAACATAGGTTGCACCACAAGGGTCTGTGCCTGCTGCTGGTTTTGAGGGGGAGCCTGCTGCTGCTGCGGCTGAGCTTGCTGCTGCTGCTGCTGGGTCAGAGATGCTGCTTGCTGCTGTTGCTGCTGTTGAGCCAGCTGGAGATGGGTGGCTGTGTGAAGGAGCTGGGACTGGCGGTGCTGGAACTGCTGCTGGTGATGAATGGCTATCTGCTGCTGGATCACCACCTGCTTCTGCAGATGGATCTGCTGCTGCTGCTGGATCAGTGAGTGTGGCTGGATCTGTGTATACGTTGCTATACAAAAACAGAGTAAGAAAAAAAGAGCACAAAAGTTAGCAGCAGTGCAGCTGACAACAACACCACCACAAATAAAGTAGCCACTGCACTGGTTTGAGACATTAACTCCAAAATGACTGACAGCTTACTTGAAGAGGACACGAGGGATAATCAACTGCTTGTGCTAATAGAAAGGGATAACCCCTTGAGACAAGTCTCTGGGAGGACAGAAGCTGGGAGATGTGTTGGAAAAGCTTTTATCACCAGGCTTCCAAATGTCATTCTTGTGAAGGCCCAATGATTCTGAAGAAGAAAGAAATAAGTGAGTGCTTACCTGAGCTGATCAGTGTCTGGCTGGGTGCTGGTGTAGCGGTCCTGGTGAGGTTCATGCCCACCGTTTGCTGTCCACCACTGTCTGTGTCACCCTTCTTTGCAGCTGCATTCTCCGTCTCTGTCTGGCTCCCCTGGCTGACAGTCACGGCCTGGGCAGCCGCCACTGGCAATGGCTGAACCACCCCAGTGCCTTTCCTCTGGCAGCTGCCAGCGGCACCTGCCGAGGAGCTCTGGCTCAGTCCCAGTGAGGGCTGGCTCCCACCACTGGCCACCACAGCCCCGGAGACACCATTGCTGCCCACTGCTCCCTGGCTCAGGTTGAGGGACTGGCCCGCCCCGCTGGAGGAGGCCTGGGCCACTGCCATGGTCTGGCCCGTGCTGCTGGCCTGCGGTAAGCCCGAAGCCTGGGAGCTTCCTGGCAGGGCTGTCTTCTGAGCAGAGCCTTGGAGCTGGGTGTTAGTGGTGGAGGTCTGCTGGCTCCTCACAGCCAAGTTCTGCACCTAGAGACACACACACCAAACAGAATCCATCCGCTTTACACACGGTACTTGCCGGGAGTGTGACAGAGTACGCACAAGCAACACACTCTGCTGGGATGCAGGCCGAGTTGATGCCTCAGGGCTTGTGTGAGGAGCTGCTAACACTGCAGGGCAAAGCTCAGCACGGCCCTCCCCAGGAAGCACATTATCCTCAACTCTCTCCTGCCCAATCTCTGATGGAATTTACAGATCCCATTGCGCTTTGTGAACAGGATCTGTGGGACAGTCTGTCTCCAGGGCATGAGCCAGACTTCAGACCTGCCTGCCATACCCTGGCACTGGTAGGACCCAGTTAAGCACGGCTGCAGAAGCACCGAGGTACCCCTTTTAAAGACCAGTCATTCCTTTTCACTTTTTGTGCCACCTGCCTGCCCCAGGCCCTCAGATCTACTCATGGCCCACAGCCCTTCTGATTTCACCGGTTCCTCTGCATTTACTTCTACTCCAAAAGCCATGTTATGTCCAAAATTTGATCGCAGCTGAGTTTTCTTCAAAAAATTACTTCAGACAAGTCTTTGGCATTTTTACAACAATGAATCACCTGGATGAAGGAATACTACCTCTGGCAAAGACTCTTAATTGCAGAGCGACTGAAAACTACATAGAACTCAAGAGTTCTTTTCACACAATCACAACCAAGAAACTGTGAAGGTGGGATTAATCCAGCCCGTGCTCACCTCGGAAATGTTAAGCAGAAATTAATCGCATCTCTGGAGGCAAAAAGCAAACATGAAAACACGGTGGCAAAATCTCCTGCCTGCACGGGGACATGGGCTGCATAAAATAGCTCTAATCTGCTGTACAGGGACATCTTAGACAAAGACCAGAGTGTGGTGTGGCAGAAGCAGGGGAAAGGGAGGACTCTAGGAGGGGGCCACTGACCTGGTCTGTGTCTGCGTGGACCCCAGGAGACTGAGTGGGTGGTACCTCCTGCTGGACAGCAGCCACAGCCCCATTGGGCATCAGGATGAGTTGGGAGGCGAGAGGCACATTGCGGCCCAGGGTCCGGTTCACCTGCAACAGGTTCCCCAGCTGCGGCTGTTGGGGATCAAGTGGAATGAAAGGAATGGGAAGTGGAAGAGAGAAAGAAAGACAAAAAAACCCACAAGTAAACAGATTATAAAGGAACACTAAGCTGCAATGTCACACATTGCAAAACCACCAACCCTCCCTGCACTGTAACACTGAACACAACCCTCCGAAGCAGGAAACTAGGAACAGTTTCCTTATGGAAATAAGCACTCTTCTATCAAACATAGGCCTGAGCTAACTCCCACAGACTGCCCAAGGCTGTATATCTAGAACTGGTTGAACAACAGTGATAAAAAACATACATCCAAGATTAGTGCTGTTTGAAATGAAGGGGATTAAAATCTGTACCTGAAGTCAACTGAAAAACAAATTATTTTGCAAGTAGGTAACCAAACCCCAGACTAATTCCACAGCCAAGCTTAATGCTTTCTACCTAGCTGCACTTCAAAGCACTTTAAAGGATGACATTTGTTCACATTGATTTATTTGTCTAGGCTTACTGAATTCTGAGCTCAGCAAGCAGTAAGAGTAATTTACCATATATCTGTTCCAGCATTGAACCAGAAGAGTAGCTTTATTTCTGTGAGCTACATTCAAGTCTAAGACATATTTCAGTTACACTCTAGTGAGAAGTGCTATGGAACCTTTAATATCTATGCAGAGCAGAGACACACACAGTTGTTAACATTCTCACGTGAGCCACACAACACAAAACTCATCTATCTCGAAGGCTGAGCCCAGAATCAAACTTGTAGTTTCAGGGATGAGAGCTTCCCCATGCAATTTTAAAATATACTGCAATATCCTTAAAGCTAGGTTAGTCCATAAGTGTTGGTAATCCCTGTGCAGTGGCTGGTAAGTGGGGCTCATGGTCAGGACAGACTTTGATGCACATCCCTTACCCGAAGGTACATCTGTGCCTGTGACTGGTTGAGAGGTGGTGAGGTGGTGTTCCCAAGGAGCACAGACTGGGTCAGCGTTGTGGCGCTCGGGGAGCTCACGCTCTGTGACCGACTGATCAGCTGAGCAGCTGAGGTGGTGGCAAGGTTGATCTTAAAAGAGAAAAGAGCTTCAAATCACATATGAAGAGATGGAGGCCAAGGAATAAGTACAAATACACTTAGTGGGGTACAGGCAGAACAGACATTTTACAGTTTTTTCCTGTATCCCACGGGGGACCAACAAGAAGAAAGCTCTTGTCTTAGAGGGCTTGTCCTAAGGCTACACAATCTAAATTAGCCAAAGCCCTGAATACTGACCTCATTTGTATGCTGAGCTTGAGAATCACTGTTAGCATGCAACTGCAATAAGAGATCCAAAAAAATACATCATTTTCTCCAGCCTCCCAAGTAAAGGTAAAAAACCCACAAAACCTTCTCTACCAACTCATCTACTCTAAGCAAATCTAAGTTGCTCAACACTCACTACAAAACCAGACATCCTCTCATTCAACAAACTACTGCTCTGCCTAAGACAAAAGCTGCTCATGACTTCTCCTTCTTACAAGTCCTGATCCTTTTCTAATGCATGACAATGTATCCCCAAAACCTCAGCAAACAGAGATCCATGTCTACCTTTCCAGCTAAGAGGCCTCTCCCACCCAAAAACCTTATCTGGTTTCCTCAAGCCCCACCAATAACGACAGCACCCCAAATCCTCAAAGTTGTCTGCATCCTGTTGATTCTTAGAAGCTGTGTGCATCCTAAAAGACAAGGAGGAGACAGAACAAGGCAGGGGGTGGGAAGGAGGCTTCGCTTTGTGTGAGAGAGAGAAGTTTTACTTACAGAAGCCTGGGTGGTGGTGGTCTGTTGGGAGGTGCTAGTGTTGGGGGAGCTGGCCTGTCTACTGGCTGCAATTGTAGCCTGCAAGAGAGATCAGCAGAGAAATGAGTGCTTGAACAAACTTTTGAACCCAGCCCAATTATTTGGCTGTGTCAGAACACCTACCAGAACTTACCCTCAGAGTGTATCACCTCCAGTCCTTCCACTCATGGGAACGTGCACTACTCTTACTCAGCTTATCATACTACACACTGCAACCCTCACCCTGATGCTGAAATTCACATCCAGACATTCCCCATAATATTAGCAATTTGTTGGGCTAATTAGGCAGTTTAGTAGCAATGCAATGATAGCGCTCCAAGTAACAAAATTCAGATTAGAGAGCATATGGTTTGTGGAAGAACATAAATATTGATAGAATTATTTCCCCCTCTCTGATGCCATGGGAATTCCCCTGCATGAGTTTAGTTAGTTTTGTAACTAAGATTTGTGCAAAACTGATGAGAGGATTCTATTTCTTCTATACTATAAGACTGCAGTCAAAGATTTTGAGAACAATGACATACTGGACTAACCATCAAGGAATACAGCTACTGAGCTATTGTTACACAAACAGAATGTCACACATAATCCATTTTGAACTGATGATTAAGCCTAGTAGGTAAGCAAAGTTGATAAAGAAAAAAAATCACTCAACAATTATATATCATAATATATATTGACTTATATTGATCTGTATATTTCTCAATTAGAGACAACCTCCTGGTTGGACAGGTTTACCCTCCTGCTGGTAAAGGAAACATGGCTACTAAGTTCCAAGACAGAAATTTCAGAGAATGCTGCCTGAAATTTCATGTAAACACAAACGTTTATTCTCACAGAAGTAACAACCCACTCTTCCCTTTAATACAGTTTTTAAATACTTCTGCATCCACTCCTGATTTAACCACCCATCTTTTATTGAAAGAAGGTGTAGGGAATAGTCATAGGCCTCTGAAATGCCAGTTTCTTGATGGGGATGCCAAATTTTATCTTCCCCTGCTCTGTACCAAAAAAACAAATTAATCTTTGCTTCAGGCCTCTAGTTGACTGGCTGTTTGTATTAACTCTAAACAATGTGTTTAGAGACTCACTGTCTCATCAGAATGACTTGGTGCACAAGGCACTGTATAAAAACAGAACCTCTGGATCTTCCCCAGAGAATGATCCAACTCCTCTCCTTCTGCCTCTTGGCAACTTACCTGCTGGACAGCAGCCAGGCTGTGAAGTTGGGCACTGTTAAACTGCTGCTGGAGCATAAACTGATGGAAGTACTGGGCAGCATTGGGCTGTCTCTGGAGTGCCTGCAGGGCCTAGATAAAGAAGAAAACCCAATTGTTAAAAATTACATGCTGTTGAAATGTAATTGAAGAGAGCAATGAAGAAGTAACAGCCGTGAGAACATCCCTAGACAACACGAAAAAGCAGGGACCAGATTAGCACATCCAAATCTATAGTACTGTTACAAATTTGGTGACACACTGAAACACATGTGTATTCCAGGACAGTGGGACTCACACTTGCAAGACTTTAATAAACTTCAGGAATCTGGGGATATGCATGCTCACACTAGCAGACAAGTGCTCCTGAAGTTTGTGTATGGAGGGCATAGAGGAACTGGGATGGCAAACTGATTTGGTCTAGAACAGCAGGCCAAAACCAATCTATTGGATCATAGGACAGATTAAATCTGTAGGAGGCTGGACACTGAAGGAGTAACCTACAAAATATGAAGCCTCAGGCTACAAGAACTAAACATCAGGCCTAGTATAAGAATTTCTAAATCTGAAAAGATGACAGTCCTCTGAGCATGGTCCCACCTTGACACACAACAAGAAAGAGGAACACAAAAGGGCCCATCACCACCTTCCAGTGATGGACTGCCATCCCAGAGCACACCCGTGTCTCACCTGTACTGCCTGTCGCTCATACAGAGACATCTGTGAGATCTGAGGACGGGTGCTTCCTCCAGAACTGGAGCTCCCGCTGGTGGTGTTGGAGTTCTGCTCACTTTCAGTCTCCATGGCGACAGGATCCCAGGAGCTCAGGCTGAGATGGACTCCAGATCTACACCAAAAGAACTGGAAACTAAATGGGGCTACAAAAAGAACCAAACTGTATTTCACTACATTGTATTTCACTGGAATATCTCAATACCAGGCTCCCTGCATAGCTCTGATACACCACAGAGACCAGGGAAGCCGGGATTCTGAAATCACCCCAAAATCTTATTCACAGTTTAAATCTTTTATTACCACCATCAGAAATGTAATAATGCACATGCTCTCATATGTTTATTGCCATGCTATAGTTGGAAGCTACAGTATCCTGAACTGTTAAAAAGGTAGTGCAGTGAAGGAGCAGCTGCAGCTCATTGAAATAATTTTGGTTACAGACCGGACCACCTCTCCTTTCAAGAGAGACTGGTGAACTGATGCAAATTGTACTGTGCTTCCCGTCCTCCAACACATTTTCACAATTTCTGATGCTCTCTTCCCCCAGTCTCTCAGTTCCAATGCCCTACTGATACAAACTCAGTCTCTCTTTCTCCCAGTTTAGCCCCCAGCCCTTTCTTCTGATGACACGAACTTTCCAGCTACTTGTTGCTCACAACAGATCTTAACTTGAATATTAGATTAGAAGCTAGTGTCTGTGGTGGCAAGTTCCTTTCAGGAGGAACAGAGTCAGAAACAGAGTGGATGAAGTGTTCACTGGCAACACTTGTGAGGCAAAAGCTGCTGAAGAGGTCATGCAGAACCAGGGAGAGCTTCCACCAGCAGAAAGATGAGCTGCAATGAATTGCAGGACTGAGAAAGGACTGGAGAAGGCTTTCATCAGCCAAGAGGAAGAGAAGTGAGACTGAAGAGAGTGCTTAGCAGAAGAGACCAGGGAGTTTCCTGCAGCAAGAAACATGAGCTACACAGGGAGTAGCAGCAGGAGGGGCTAGAGTCAGAAAAGGGAGCAAAAGTGATTATTCAACAGAATTCCACTGGAAAAAAAAAAGAAAAAAACAAAAAAAAAACCAAAAAAACAAAACCCCTGACTTTTAAGAGGGTTAAAACTCCATGTAAGATTTTTAAAAATATATATTTCTGCTAAGTCTTATTATCACTGACAGCTTATGCGTTTCCAAAATACCAGCTGGTTCCTCTGTGTGGTTCCCCTGCAGCATATCTGAGACTTCTAAATGAGACCCCTAAATGAGTGTCCAGGAGCCAAAGCACCAGCACAGCCCCTTTATCTAGCCCTTTTTAAATCCAGAAATTCTGAGCTTTACAACCTTCACCAAACATTTTCCGGGTGTATAAGCAAACAGACCAGTGCAGCAGAAAAGGAGGTGCAACAATAGTCTCAGCCAGACAACTTTTTAAATTCTGAAATGGTGTTAAGGACAGCATATGACTTTAAAGTAGGGCAACAGCATTAACACTGCAGAGGATGGGTGGCCAAATCAGGGCTTCAAACCTGCTCCTCAAAATCTGGAAAATTCTGTAACTGGCAAGCAGAGTGCTGCTGCTCCAGTCTGGTCTTCCAAATACATCTTCACCTCTGCCCTCAAGCCCTGCCCAGGCATCTCCCTGCTGATCCAAAATTGGCTTCCTGCACTGCTTCAGCAGTGGCCACCTTCTCCTCAACTCAGACACAACTCCTCCTAACTGGCCACTGCTGTCTTCAGGCACAACCCTATTTCAGCTAGAAACAGCTGGTCAATAAATCTACCTAGAATATAAAAGCTCTTGGAGAAGCAACTGCCTTAAAAGATCTTCCCCAGAGGAGCAAAATTAAATCAAGCCTGAAAATAAACACTGAGAGAGAATACAGATTTTTTGAAAGAATGAAACTGTGGTGGGTAAATAAAGTACTTTGAGTGGGGTTAAAATGCACATGAAGCTATGCACATTACACCAAGTTCTCTAGTGGCTCATATGCCATTATTAGGAGACAATTTATGTTCCCTTGCCCACCCTCAACTTCCCCATGCAGATCCTTCTCATTCACCTCGCTTCTGGTGCTCATTAGATCAAGTTGCTAACTGCAGAAAAGGTGCCCTAAAACCCTATTTTCTGCCAAACCACTGGCTTGAATTACCTTGTGATGCCACAAGCATTATGAGAGAGGAAAGAAAGGATGTAACTAATGCTCACCTTAGCTACAGCAAATACCCTTGCCCTCAACAGCGTCACCAAGAGAAATCAGGGTTCTGCCTTGGTGCTCTGCTCCACCAATCAGTGTTTCCTCAGTAAGCAGCAGCACCAATTCCTGAGATTTCCAGCATTTTTGAGAGTACCATATTGATCTAGATCTTACTAAAATCAGGTCCTAGCATAAACAGAATCTTACTGAAACACCTCTGGCATGAGGCGTAGAAAAACTTGGTAGGCAGAAGGCCTTTTGGAGACGTGGACAGGATAGAGAAGAAGAGAATGTGCTCCCTTTACAGAAGGGTGGTGAGTACTTCAAGTCACTCAGAGCAAGATGTTATCCAGCAAAACCCTTTCCAAACACAGAAGTGAAAAGGCACAGCATTTCCCCAAGCAAGTTCATCTAAGGATGCAGCTCCATGTCAGTGTAATCCGATCCAAACACAGGCCATTTCCACAAAAATAGGAGAATTACACTCTCCCCTCCTCCAACTGGATGCCCAAGCACGTTCCTCTTACAAAAATCTAGTGATCACTGGGCTATCACATCACTTGACTCAGCTAGCTGCTCCATGACATGGATAACCTAGTAAAAATTATTAAACCATTGATTTTCCAAACAAACAAACAAAAAAACCAACACATAGTTAAAATGTGGCCATTACTGGAAATTAACCTTTGAACAACAGCTAGAACTGCACCTCTAAAAGGCAGACACAGAAGGATACAAAAGCTTTTTAGCACTGTGGCAGGAATGACCACACAGCAGAAAGGACGGGAAGGAGAAGGGAGAAAATTGGCTCAGGCAGCAGCACAAGCATGAGAACATGGGCCACTCCAGAGCCTAACCCACTCTCGCTGATCTCAGCACACACCGAGAACACCACAGGTGGCCCATCTACAAGTTCCTGACCTTTCTCAAGCACCAGGGCAGACAAAAGTCAAGCCAAACAATAATCTAATCACTGAGCACTAGGTAGGAGGTTGAAAAGTTTTACTTGCTCATCCCATCCACTCCCCCGGGACTTGACTGCTGCCTGCAGAACATCTTCTAACTTTCTAAGCGGTTTTTGTCACTTCATCCTTGAGAAACTAAGTTAGGAAACACGTAAGATTTGCAAGGGTTTACACCACAGGTTTGGGGGAGAAAAATTAGCATCCCGTACTACAGCATACTCGCTGCTGCTACTACACATTTCTACAACAGTTTCCAAGCCACACCAGCAGAGATGTGGAACTGCCGGGACACGGTGACTGCTCTGGGATGCTCTGGAGCAGCAGTGGGTGAGACGCTCCAGCACTGCAGGACTCTCGCAGCACCTGGTCCCCACCCCTCGGTGCCCAGCCCGCCTTTCCCCGCCAAGCGCCTCGCCCGGCCGGCGGCGGGAGACAGGGAGGGAAGGAAGGATGGAAGATGGGGAGGGTGGAAGGGGACAGAGCGGCGGCAGCCACCCAGGCCGCCGGCAACTCCGGCAGCAAAGTTGATCCGACAGGGCGTGCAGGCGCCCTGCCCGCCCGTGCTGTGCCGTGCTGTGCCGTGCCGTGCCGTGCCCGCAGCCCCACGGCGGCAGGAGGCAGGATGCGCCGCAGGATGCCCGAAGCCGGGCGGCGGCTGCCCGGGGCCGGGAGCGGGGCTGCGCGGGGGAGCTGCCCGGGGCCGGGCCGGGCAGACAATGGCTGCTCCGCCGCCGCTGTCAACTTCCATCCCGCGCCGGCCCCGGGGAACTCTCCCCGCCGCGGCCACCCTAACCCCGGGCCCCGCCTCACCTGCAGCCTCCGCGGCTCTGCCCCGCTCCGCTCTGCTCCGCTCCGCCGCCCCCCGCCCGCCCGCGGGACCCGCGCTACCGCCGCCGCACCGGAGCCCCCGCGCCGCCGCCGCCGCGCCCGACACGCCCCCCGCGCGCGGGCAGCCGGGCCCGGCCGAGCGGGCGGGGCGGGGCGGCAGCTCCGGTGTCGGGGCGGGCGGGGCCGGGGGCGGGACCTGGCGGCGGCTCCGGCGGGGCCGCGGTCTGGCGGGGCGGCCCCGGAGGGGCGGGACCCGAGAGCGCTCCGCCCGCCCTTCTCCCCGTATCCCTCTTTTTTAATCTCTTTTCTCCTTATTTTTTGTTTTGGGTTTTTTTTTGTTATTTTTTCTTTTTTTTTCTTTATTTTTCTTTTTTTTTAAATCTCGGCCTCTGGGGCTCCCCCGGCGCTCCGTCACTTCCTCCCTCGAGGCGCTTCCGGGCACGTGGTGCCTTCCCTGGGCGCCGCTTGCACGTTGCCCGGGTGACGGGAGCGGGAGCGCGGCGGGAACGGCGGGAGCAGCGCCCGGCCCTGCCCCGAGCCGGCCCCGCTCCTCGCCCGCGGCTGCTTGTGCCCGCGGGGTGGCACCGGGGCGTCTCGGTGCTGGCGAGAGTCACAGCGCGGGTATTCGGCGGGCGCACAGCGCTCTTCGGGTGTCCCTTGTGCCGGGGCTCGCTTTACCGTCCGTCCTTCTGGAGGCTGATCAACCTTGTTAAAGGTTAAAGGTTTTATGTATCACAGAATCAGTTCGGTTGGAAAAGATCTCTGAGATCATCGAGTCCAACCTGGTGACTGAACACCACCATGTCAATAGACCATGGCACTGAGTGCCACATCCAGTCTTTCCTTAAGCACCTCCAGGAACAGTGACTCCACCACCTCCCTGGGCAGTTCTTTCCAATATCTAATTATCCCTTCTGTGAAGAAACTCCTCCTATTGTCCAGCCTCCACCTCCCCCGGCGCAGCTAAAGACTACCGTCCTCTCGTCCTGTTGCTAGTTGCCTGGGAGAAGAATGTAGGTTGTAAACTGTGTTGGTACCTGCAACAAGCTTTGATGAACAAACAAGACACAGCACACGTGTGCGCACACGTAGAGGTGCACACTGGAAACCTGCATGAGCAGGACAAAAAAAACAAAGTGCCAGAGCTTGCTGGCAGCTTTTAGAAGAGAAGCTGCTCTGTGCAGGCACTTGGACCTTGCATCTCTTGATTGCTCTCATAGAGCATCAGTTTGTTGCCTGCCAATTGCCTGGCTTATAGGGTATGAGTGGTTGCTTATGGTAAACTTCTGAATTTTTAACTGTAATGTTGTCATCTTTAGATGGTAAGTGGAGAGGAAATATGTACGCATGTAGTGACAGGACATGGGGCGATGGCTCCAAAATGAAGAAGAGCAGGTTTAGATTAGGTATTAGGAAGACTTTCTTGTGAGGGTGGTGAGGCACTGTCACTGGTTGCCCAGAGAAGATGTGGATACCCCATCCCTGGAAGTGTTCAAGTCCAGGTTGGATGGGACTTTGATCAACCTGGTCTAGTGGAAGATGTCCCTGCCCATGTCCTATTGGTTTGGAACTAGATGATCTTCAATGTCCCTTCCCAAAGCATTCTATGATTTTATGATCAACGTATTTGTTTCTAAGAAAATTAATGCCCATTAATTTTCAGACCAGTGGCTCATCTTGAAAGCTGGTGAGTTTCCTTTCAGAATGCCATCACGTGCATCAAGGACAAGTGGTACGCAGCAAAAGACAAACAATAAAAAGTCACGCTCCAGCTACGTGTACAAGGTGCAGAAGCTCAAGCACCATCGAGGCTATAAGCAGCATAAAAACTCCTGCAAATGGCTTCTTTGAGCTTCACGTTGCAAGAAAGTTGCATCTGGCTCCGTAATCACAGTGCTGGGCTATCAGTTCACCGGAAAAAAAATTTCCATTATGAATTGCAGTCAATTCCCATTGACTTAGAATTACAGAATATTATTTGCTGCCGCCTGAAAAGCGGCAAAACACACCGTGCAGGAGGGCATTTGGGCTGTTACCAAACATACTTGCTCTAAATGCTGAGGGTTCTTTTTCAATTCAGATGGAAAACAGTCTGGCTGATTTTCAAGGAGATATTTGAGGTTATTCAAAAGAAAAGGTCAGACAGTGAACAAAGAAACAATGACAAAGCAGGAAATCCAGCAAACAGTAATCCCTGTGAATCAACCACGCCTAAAAGCCCCAACAACTGGATGAACGACTAACCATTTGTCCCAATTGCAAAACCCACTGAAGTGGATTCAAAGGAGGAAACTCCCTGGAATGTATGCAAACGAGAGGCAGTTACTGCAATAGGACTAGGGGAAAATACTGCAATAAAGAGGCTTTAGGACTTAGGGGGAGGGGAGGGGGAGTCCTTAGCAGCTGTCGGGGGATGTTGCAACCGATAAAGAAAATTTTAGGGCTTTCAAAACTGCACTGGTGTGCTTGGGGTAAAAATCACGGGCAGGGAAATGGAGAGGTCAAGGTGGATCAAATTGAGAGAAAGTAGGGATAAACAAAGCCAGTCAAATGCAATCAGTATGTTTGCACATTTTTGATAAATTATTTGAATTGTTTCCATGTTATTCTGCTCTTTTTTGCATGCATATGGTCTGTCTAGTCAGCAAGGAGGATGAAAGGTTTATAGGGACAAAAACCTGAGACCTATGAAAATGCATTTCTCTGAGTGCTGATCCTTAGGAACAGGATCCGGCCAGTGACACTGCTGATATGGGTGTCTCTGAAGTATTGTCTCCTGTCAGCGTTAACCTATGTGGTCTTTTGTGGACTTGCACGCCACAGCTACTGCTGGAGTGTGAAACAAGTAAGTTCTCACTCACCTCCACTGGTCTAGGAAAAAAGGAAGCCACTGGAACCTTCAGTTCACCAGGTTCAGCTACCCTTCATACTTTTCAGGGAAAGCGGGTGTACCTGGCCAATATCTACAGTCCATTCTCCTAGTCCATATCCAAGCATGGTAGTAGGAATGGTGGAGAATACCCCACAACCTGTTCCCTTTGGTTTTCCATTAGTTTGTCTATGAGCTTTTTGAACCTGATATTTTCAGCTTCTGTAACTCCTGTAGCAGTAGGTTTTTATAGTGTAAGGTACCTTTTTTATTTATTTTAAATTGCTTACCAACTAGTTTTATCACATTGGTCTGCCATGCAAAGATTTGCTGAAGAGCAATTTTCCATTCACTTTATCCATCACCTTCATTATTTTTGTAAGTATCAATATTTCATCTTTTCAACAAATTCTGCTCATTCTGCTCACCAAGTGATGAGATCTCAGCCTTTTTAGTGCCTCCCGATAAAGCACTTGTTCAGTTCCATAATTGTCACGAGGATCGTGCTGCAAATTGTAAGACTGCCTTGGAGGGTCTGGCTGGAAACCTGTCAAATGCTTCGTCCACATATAAGGCTGAATTCATTTCATAGATAGCTCACATTTTAGGTGCGGTTCTTCCCAGCTCCAGGAAGAAGCAAGAAGCAGTCGATTTTCATTCCAATGTTTTTGTTTTTTGTTTTTTGTTTTTCATTCCAGCCCGTTTTAGAAAAGGAGGTTTATTCCCCGGAGAAACGGCATCTTGCAGAGCAAGCCACGGAGCGATGGTGACACTCAGTGGCTCTGCAGGAAAAGTGCACCTTCCGAGCTCACGGCTTTTTTTTCCAATTTATCAGGAAGACAGTGGTAGCAAATTAACCTTACACACAGATGAATAAACAGCGTGTAGCATAAACATGAGCCTGTTTACTGTGCCGTACAGATCCTTATAGTACAGGCATATGAACAGACATGGAGTCTATGTAACTGCACTTGCCTTCTTTCCCTTTCCCACACCCATTTACTCACTTCAGCCTGGAAGTGAGACTATCACCTTCAGGTACTTCAAAATGAAAATCCTGTTTCTTGTGGTGTGCTGTTCATTGTACAGACTACCTTTTTCATGTACAGATTTTAAACATGCCATTTATTTTTTATAATAGTGCCCTAACAAGGTCAGAATCCATTTGGGACCATCTTGTGTGCTTACAGTTGTCCTCCTTTTAAGGGGCCTACTTCCCATTCCTTTTAAGAGCTTCTCTTTGCAGCAAAATCCCTTGCTACCTGAGATTCTGGTGACCAGATTGCCTGTTAGCTGCCACCTATGCTCTTCTGGACCTTTTTTTTAACAGATTAAAGCAGCAAAACTTCGCAGGAAATTTCCCAGTTGCCTCCAGACCATTTGGGCAACCTAGACCCACACAAAGTACTTGTAGTGAGGTGGTGGAAGAAAGTCTCCTGGCCACAAGTTCTACCTTTGCTTACACATTACAAAGGTTTCTTTCTTGCTCTGGGAGGTATTTCCTATGGATGTCACCAAGGACAGGGAGCACTTTTCAATAGCCACAGAACTGAGTCAGCACCAGATTGCCCATCCAGCACAGACCAGCCACTTACTGCATTCCCTAATATTTAATTCAAGAGGCAAAGACCTCACTGACTTCTACTGCACATTCCTATCTTATGGGAGCTTGCCACACAGCAGCATTTTTTCAGCTCTTTGCTTTGCCAGCTTCCTCAGCTCCTCATCTGCAGCTAAATAACATCTATCTGATTTGAAACTACAGCCTGGAAATATCTGTTTGTATTCATATTACACACACTTGTTTTTCTCACTTATCTATCTCACGCAGGTACAAGGTGCCGAGACATCCTATCATCAGAAGCAGAGGAATCTTGGTGGGCCTGCTTCTATTGAGATCTAGTTTCATGGCAATCTGATCCTGTGAAGTGTAAAGCAGACCCTTGGCACATGTCCCTTTAGAGATGGGAGAGCCTGACTTACAGGCACAATGAGCACACTGGGTTACAGGCTTCAGGTTTTATTTACAACTTCCCTATCTGACGTTCAACAGATTTCAACAGGTTTTGACCCCAAAGCTCTTCCAGTCCAGCCCAAATATCCAGAGGAAGAGACTTGCCAGGAAGGCAACCAGGACAGGCAACAGGTCTCGCTTTGCTCCCTTTGCAGAGCATTATTGAAGAGTCTCTGTTGACTCCTATAATGTCTTGGGAAGGGACAATGCTAAGGGAACAGTCCTGGGAGGCCTGCTCAGTCCTTTCACGTTTTTGCTTCCTTGAACTCAACCTTGTCTGCTTTTTGTATCAGCTGTATACAGAATGTATCACTTGGTTCCTCCGGTTTTCTACCGCCCCTAAATGCTTGTTAAGCACTGCTGCGAGACTTTTCCTTTTGTCCCCGTGTGGAAGGGCTGGTTCTGGCCACTTTATGAACCAATTGTTCTGAATGGTGAGAGAAAAAAATATATTTGCTGTCCTTTTGCAAGCTGTGTTGATCAGGCAAAGGGCTACTACACAGGGATAACCCAAGCAATGCTTGTCACATGACCTGCTTCATTTTATGTTCCTTTTCCCCCTTTTTTTTATTCCCAAAGTACTTCCTGTTTAGAAGGGCTGCCATTCCTTCCCAAATTCCCAGCTTATCTTGTTGTCTCCTTCTCCATTGCCCCTGGGCATGTTGACTTCATACCTTATTTCAAATGTTTGGCATGACTGTCCTGGTAATTTATCTTTTGGCAATCAGCTCTATAAAACTAGTACCCATTTTTACATATCTAGTATCCCCATTTTTATGAGTGCTGTCTTCTTAGTGGCACTGCATATCCCGCTGAGCCATCTGCATACTCTCTGTTGTCTTGTTGCATGTGCTGCATGCTGAAATTCCTCAGATTGTTGTCTTTTTTAAGTAGTGCCACAGGTAAGGATTAGTCATTTGGGTTAATGTCTTGACAGGATGGGAATAGGTGTTGTCAGAGTCTAAACATGTAGTGAATTTGGAGTGAGTGTTATTTTGGTTTCATATCCTCCCTTCATAAGACTGCTGTACAGTCCTTCTGTCTGAATGAACTGGTAAAACATTTCTTCCCTAGCATTCCCTTGCCTGTTCTCACTCTTCAGTTGTGACAGAAAAATGACTCACAGGGTCAGGTAGTAAACCAGATCAGGGTTTAAAATGAGGTTTGGTGTTTTTCTTGCTTGGAGTTTGGTTGCAGATCAACTATCATGTTAATTGAATTGAAAAGGGATCTCAGAGATAAGACTTGGGGAGGAGAGAGATTTAAAGCACTATGGTGACCAAATGCAAAGTATGTAAACATAACATGCATGGTGTTTCCCTCTTTTTCATGCACTGAGATATTCATCAACTCTCAAGTCACTGCCTTCTTTCCAGGTTCCACATACTTTATTTCACTTGCTCCCAAACTAATGTGTATTAAGCCAGTTTTCACATAGAAACATTGGGCAAAGGAAATAGGGTACTTCCAACACAGCAGGGAAGAGGAGAGCTGGAGCAATGAAGTTTTCCCTATGGAGGCAGAAAACTCAAGCTGCAGAGTCAGAGCATACTAGGAGGAAACCTGCTTTGAAGCATCTGTAGAAAGAAAGAGGAAATAAAAGGCAAAGTGCCTGATGAATTTTTAGGAAGGTGTCTGCAGACTAAGAGATCTTATGCGATGAGTTGCAACATCTTTTTATCACTGACATAAGCATTTCCAGTTGTACTTAGATTTGGGATGCTGTGAGGACTGTATGGAAATGAAATAAAAAGAGATCATTTTAACCTTCCATGGTATGCTCAAGTCTTAGTCTACACTGAGATTAATATCTGGGCTAGAAACTGTGCCAACAACTAGTAAGTAGATCCCAATTCAACCTACAGTCCAAGAAGGCTCTACATCACATGACAGGATTAAATGCAGAGCAGAGGTGGGGTGCTTTGCCTGCTTACACCAGCTCTCTGCTTTGTTCCAGCTGGAAGCCTGTTAACACTAACCTGAACTGCAAGGGAAAGCATATTCTCTTGCTGTGCGGTCATCTGTAAAAAAAAAGAGGGAAAGGGTGGTGAGCTGCAGGACTGCATGGTAGGGTAGTGCCAAATTTCTTAATCAGTAGCACAACCATCCCACTACCTTAATTTGTCACTCCTCAGACTGTGAATGAAGGAATAAAGAAACATCTCTAGTGGGTCAGGCCAGCAATCTGTCCCCCCCAACATGTAACCCATATAGCTGTAAAAGATCACTGTGATACCTTCTAATGCAAGGACATTTTTTGTAAATAAACACATCATGTCCTGATAGCCTTGCTTATTTACTGATAATTAGTATTTTTAGGCAGATAACACTCTTTAAATTGTGTGTACTAAGCACAAAAATTCTTGTACAGGATGAAATAGCAGAGAGAGAGCATATTAGGCAACAATATTTAGCTCTGTAATAGCTGGATTAAAAAGTGCCTTTTTCTTGCCATGGTATGGAGGGGGAACAAGAATGGAATTTAGTATATGACATATAGTGCTGCTTTCTAAATATCCAGAGGCAGTTTTTCCATTTTGTTCTCAAATTAAAAAAAAAATAATTCTTAATGTTCCATCTGCTGTTTTGTCTCATACTGAGCACAGAATAATCAGAGAGACTCAAAATATCATCAAGATCTCTCTTCTCTGTGCTAATAATTAATTTAGAGCTTTAAAGAGTAACAAATTATTTTCCTATTATCCTCCGAGACATGGCAGGACACAATGGATGGTAGGATTATTACACTATACATGAAATGCATACAACTAAATTCTGCCTTCTAGTGGATCTGGGTAGCACTATGTAATACTGATTTAAAATAAATGCCTAAGTATTCTCAAGAGAGCTAAGAAGCTGGAGAAGTCATGGCAAATCGTCAGAGAAGTCTTCTAGCTTGAAGATAGAGGAGGAAAACAAACACAGTCGTGAAACACATAACACCCCCACAACATAATCATAGTGTCAGGCAGCCTTGTCTCAAAAACTTTCCTAGGCAAGTGGCTACTTGAATATTGAACTTTTGTCCAGAGGAAACTCAAGTTTGAAATTGCAGGAGGACATGCACTGGAATAAGGGAGTTAATGGGAATTAGGGTCACAGACATAATTATGTCTGAGGGCGGGGTACAATAGTTCCTTTATGCCAATGTCAGTGAAGTCTCACCTGGCTTATAGTAGTCATAGACGTGCACTGTTGCAGCTTTCAGATTCTGCACTTCAATATCTTGTTCCACTGAGATGTTCAGCTTCAGAGAACTCTCACCCAGCTTGAGAAAGAAGAATGGAAGGGAGCAGAAATGCACTGATCATCTCAAAATCATCTACATACTAACTTTACTCCTTCTGCATCAGAGGGTTTTTTTCTATCTTTCCAGGTTCTTCCACCCTCTTCCTCTCTTGTGAAAAGTTTATCCTGTTTGACCAGCCTAGAGATTTGTATTTCTAGTCTGCAAAAGTCCCCATGCAAAGTTCTTCAATTGCTATTACTTGAATGGGCAGTTTCCTGTGATATTCCTCTTACCTCGTCCACATAGATTGTGATTTTGTCTGGTTTTATCTCTGTCTTTTTCACGAGGGGTACCTTCTCCAGCTGTACAGGAAGGCAAGAGATGAGCTTGGTTAACATCAGCTTATTTGCCTTCCCTGTTTCACAGTGGGTTTGGTATTTGTCAGTGAACCACTGTTGATAAAAGCACTTAGCTTAGCCTGAGGACTAGTCAGGTTTGCCTTCCTCTGCAATGAGATTGTTGGGAGCATACCAAGCCTTAGAAAATATTTTTCAGTTTTGGTACAAGTATCCTTGGGCCGTGTTCCTACTTTCATCACTTGTAGCAAAGGGAAAACTGGTTAGTAGGAAGCTATGTTGGATCTTCCTAGCTATTGTGTGGAATACTGCAGCATGTCATTGAACAACTCTATGGGATTCAACATCACTTTATGGAATATCCCTAAAAATGGCTCCAGTAATTGTAAAGGGGCCCAATGCACCCCAGGTGATTCTAACTAGGTGCTTTTTCATCATCTCTCTGACCTCTTCCTGTGTATGCAATCCTCACTGTGACCATGAAAAACTGCACAACCACTTGTGCAAGTGGAAAGTTGCCTTGTGAAATAGCCTGTTATATCTGCACCTGTAATTACCACTCTCCTGCACTTCTTAAATGTTTGGATATTTCTGACTGAGATACATCTGGAAGACAGATTTTGGTATCCTCAAGGAAAGCCGAAGGAAAAGTCTTACCTCTTTCACAGAGCTCTGAATAGGAATGAACCCTGACAGCATCTCCACCTCCACCAGGGCCATGTTACTCGTCCCACGGTCCCCTATATATCTGAAGGGGTTCAGGAGAGAAGCACATTAGATGTGGAAGGCAGCACAGCATTTCTAGGAGATATTAATGGACACTTCCAAACTTTGCCCTGCCCTCGAGTGATATGAAAGCTCAGCAGCATGTCTAAATGTGGGACAAAGGGACAACAAAGTAGTCCCCATCTACTCATTTAATATGGACACAGATTGTGCAGCAAATGCATTATGGTTAATAATATGGGAATAATATGGCTTCCTGTTGCCCTCTCCACCAGGTGGAAATTACCTTTGCTATTACAGGCTGAGAGTGGAAATGTTGCTGTTGTTCTCTTTCAGTAAGGACAGTAAGGCATGGAGAATATGGATCAAGACTCTCATCCTAGACAGATGCAGGCAAGTAAAATATGGATAGGGACTGGAGTCCCCTGTCTAGTTCCAGCAGAGATTCACATTCAGGGGGAATGTGGAACCACCTCAGGGCCGGTTTAGCCCAGGATGCCAAGTGTCCCTCAACATGGGAGCTCAGCTGGTGGTGGTCTGGAGACTCCTGAGATCTCCATGCTGCCTGAGATGGTTGCTGTGGTTCTGCAAGACACTACCAGTGCACAGCCATGCTTGTCCAGGCCTTAATTCTCAGTTAACAATCTCCTTGGGATCCATGGAGAAGAGAGTAATCCTGTGTCTCTGATTCTACAGGGGGCTTACATGGGGTTCTAGCCATACAACTGGGTTCATACTTTTTTCACTGAAGAAAGAGCCTCGAGGGATCTCATACCTGGCAGACACATGGATGTCAAACTCTTTCCTGACACCACCACAATCTCTTGGTACTGTTTCCACAACCAGGACAAAGGCCTCTTCTGTTTTTGGTGGTGGGATGTTATAGTACAAAGTAGTCTGGAGGGGGAGAAAAACATCTCTGTGAAGTGCCCCAGTTTCCCTGAGTAAAGCACTACCTGTGCCTCCAGCTTTAAGAGATTGGCAGCCAGTGGCTAACACAGTTGGAGTCATTGGCTAACACAGCTGGAATCAGATGCACTTTCTGTTCAGAGATGTGCTGTTTAGCACATTGCATCAGATACGCCTGTCAAATGCAACCAAAAACTTGGAGACTCAGCTATCTGTGATTTAAGGCCTCATTCAGTCTCATTAAAAAAAAAATGCTGTTAAGGTTCAAGGAAGCACATTAGCTAAAATACTGTCCCACAAGGAGAAAGAAGTGTAACTGTTAACTCTTGACATAGATCTCAAGGGGAAAATACTGGTAAAGCAATTACTATACCTTAAGAAAGAAGAACAAAAAATTGGAAGAAGACAACTCAGCAGGAGAGATGATCACACTCATACAAAGAGCAGCATAGGTCAATCTTCCTCCACCTGCCTGGTGGAGACTGACTGCCCCCCCAGCATGTGCTCATCAGATGTCTTATGCTCATTGACTGTACACAAGTGTAGCCTAGCAGTATGGTTCTAGCTACCTCCTACACACACTAACAATTAATAATTGTTGTGTCCTCTTCACTACACACTACTTGCAGATTCTCTGTGTCATAAGATTCTCTGTAGGCATCATTGAACAGAAGTGACCCAGCAAAAAAGGTTTTCACAGGGAGTGACTTGAGTTCTTTGCTGCATGAATGGCTCACAAGAGATGACTATAAAAACAGCCAGAAAAAATAAGATGTATCCTCCTGATGGACCAGTTGTGTTGGTGTACTGGAATAAGAAGACCGTTGTACCACATCACTCTTCATCTCTGCACGTGGTAACAACCCAAATAAATTTGTGTCAGAAGATATACAGTATCCAGCTCCTGACATCAACAATACACATTCAAAATGGAAGTATGTGCTCTTCTGTGTCTCATTACTCCTGATTTCAGGTTTACTGGTCTCTTAATAATGACATGCCTCTGCAGGATAGGACAGCAAAGCTGAGACATTTCTGAGAAGATACCAGAGACGGTTACATGAAACCCTGTCAACAAAGTATACCTGAGTACTTTCAAGTTTGACATGATTCTGCCTAGAAGGCAAAATCCTACTCAGAACTTGAGGCTATAGTACCTGCTTAAAGCCAAACCTCACTTCAGCAGTCAGAGGCAAAACCTGAGAGCTCTGTTCCTTAGGCATACGCACCTGGACATAAACACAGCCCCTGCCTGTCGCTTGCACTGTGTAGGTCCCCGTGTCTGCAAGGAGAGATGCCTGATGCAGGACCAACTTGTTGTTCCTGTGCACATGGAACTCCAGTGGAGAAGCCCCCTTTCCTTTCACTGCCACCTTGACATCTCTGATGTCCTGAGGAATCAGGGCTGCATACTGAGCGAGGGCCTGCAGGCTGACAACCGTGTCCTGGAGGGAGAGTCAGAGTCACTTTGCTGTGGGGCCATGCAGGACAAGACCCAGCACACCAGTTGCAGAGAACTACAGTCCTCATGGCCCTGATTCACACTCTGACACAGGCAGGCTCTATCCCACTAAGTGCATAGGTAGGGTGCATGTCACAGGCAGCAGGATGATTTCTGTTACCTGGAATGGGCAGCTTGTGAGCTCTGGGCTTAGCAGTGCCAGAGATCCTGAGTAATCCCAATTACACCACACAGAGAAGAGCTTCCCCATGGCACTCCCTTTCCCAAACACAGCTCATACACCTTTATCTGCAAAGGATGGGTCTAGAGTGACATGCACATGAGACATGTGCACATCACTCCAGGCACAACAACTCCTTCCCCCATGATTTTCCCTGGTTTGTTACCTGTGTGGAAGCAAATCCTCCGAAGGCATTTCTTTGTGAACTGAGCCAGCGCACAAGCTTCGTCACCGAGGCTTCACTGAGTGACAAGTCTGGTTTGGAGACATGAGCCAGGATGATGTAGGCTACTGTCTCAATCATGGAAGAAGACTTTTCATCATCAGATTGTGATGTCAGTAGCTGTGCTGATGGGGAAAGAAATATTTGGAAGAGAAGAAATGTAGATCCCTGTATATTCAAAGTTTATCTCCAAGCTTCAGCACTTTTTCTGTTTCTGCATTTGCCTATCACAGAGTAACAGGACCCCCTGTGCTGAAAAGCTTTAGGACTCATTTCCAGTCACTTGTACCTATTGTACAAGAACTGCTCAGTCTTTGAGGGCGAATTGCTGTCAGGCTAGTGGAGGAGAAAGACTACCCAAGACTACCCAACTTACTTTGCTGGCATCCTCACTACGCAGTGCATAATGAAGGGCAATTTAAAACAAGAGCTGGGCTCCTACTTCAGATCCAAGCTCACAAGCACTGAATACATCTGAGTCCAGTTGAACATTTTGCTGCAATGGTAGTAGGGGACTAACCATATTCAGCTAAGAATTTAGCTTAATTGTATGAGGCTTAATTGTGTAGGAATCTTCTGCAATGGTACAAGTGTGAAAACTTTAAATGCTTTTAAATTCAAAGTCAGTTTTCAGAACAAACCCTCACTTTTGAAAGAAGAACCAGCAAAATCACTTGTTTGCATAATACCAACTTCAAGACTCCAGAATTTAGCTAAGGCCCTCTACAGAGAACTTTCATTATGTTTATCATAGTGGAAGGTTTTTCCCTTGTTCCATGTGTATTATCACAGAGGCAAATCTGAACAAGTACTGCACCGAATGTGTGCTCATCTACTCCTTCCAGTTTGCCCATTGGCTCTCCTGTGGAGCCAGCTGGCAGCTTGTGTGGCTATGCAGTGGGCAACACAGCACTTGTAGCTAGTCAGACTGAAAAATCCTCTCTCCATTTTTTTCCTGTTTTCATCCCCCAATGTAGTTCACCACACTGTCAGACATGCAAATGTGGGGAAGAACTTACTTTAACCAACTTAGATAATATTACCAACTGCTTAACCATAGGCTTAGGTGCTTTGAACACCCACTCTAGCATCCTCACTCAGGACAGAAGTCTGTGTTTTTCCCCAAGCTAATGAGCCAAAAGGATGAACCATACTCAGCAGCACAACAGTAAAGGTCCTCCACCCAAGAACCCTGAGCTGAGTAGAGCAGCAATGGGGAAGCAGTCAAAAGATTCTAATTTTTCAAGTAAATGTCCTGACCAGAAGGTGAACAGACATGATGAAACAAGCTTGCTCTGCAAGATCTCTTGTACTACGTATGAATTGCTGAAGAATGACAGGAGCATCATGAAACAAATAAGCATTTTAACTGCACAAGTTAAGCATAGATCACCTCTGCTGCTTTTGATTAGGAATTGTTTCCTGGGTCTGAGAAAACTAGAGATTCTAATGGCTGAATAAGTTATGATTTTTTGATATAAAAGCGTATTTGTGAATAGCTAAATTTCCCAGAATGCTGCAATTAAATGCTACAGAGATCAGACCTTGAACACAGTAATGATCTCTAGGACCCCAAAGGAACAACCTACCAGTTTCCTTCTCTACCATATCCAGGAGCTGCTTTCTCATCTCCATGTCCTTACTCAGCGTGAAGACATAAGCCATCAAAGCCTTGACATAAAGGCTTGTCTCATCAAGTGTTACCTTCTTGAGGCAATGTAAGGCATTATCCAACATGGTATCCTGAAAAAGGAATCCAAACCAAGTCAATTTCTTCTGACCAAACAACATATCGTAGTGAACACCTATCCCAGACATATCCTTGATGCATTTTAGTGCTAGCATCTCTCCCAGGACTGTGAAGCGTGAGGTAGAGTGGTCAAAGCGTGACTGACTGTGGGTTGAAAGCAAACGTGTGCTGGACTTATCATTGGGATAGGGGATTGCTAATACACTGGAGAATCCAGCTGTAGGAAGCATCTGGTAATGCACTGGCTCAGAATTGTCAGACACACATGTAGTGGGTGTCTGATCCTGAAAAGCATGATGTTTTTAGAACTGTACCATTCAGCCTGGAATATCAGTTCTTTTTTTCTAGAACAGTCTACACTTGTCTTGAAGATCACTGCTTTTATTTGGGGGGAGGGGGGATAATGCATACCTGAAAAGTAGTCTTTTTTTTCTCCTTTAGCTCTGTTGATCGGTTTAATGAAAATCATTGCCTCTCCCTGTAAGCCCTTTGTTATTTTCAGACACAATTGTTTCCCTTGAGATGAGCTGGGAAAAGCAGATGCTTTGCTTTGCTGCAAATCAGGCCATTTATATTAAGAACTCCTCACCAAGTTAAAATTTTCCTGTTTTGCATATTGTGTATCAAGGTGGGAATGACAGAACCTTTCACCAGCTCAAGCTGGGTACTCCCTGAAGCCCCCAGCCAGGAGACAAATGAATGGTGGAGAATGCTCCCAAGCCTTGCAGGAGTTCAGACGTGACTTACATTCCTCTCCGGATGGAGTTCCACCAGTGCAGCAGCAATATAGGCTGTTAAGGAGATTGTATCATCCACACCGCCCTGCAAGCACACAGACAGACATCAGAAAAGGACAAACACAACCACTGCTTGCCTGTCATTGTATAGCCTCAAAAACTGCATCTGAGAGACAACAGCAATGTGCTTCTAGGCATTCTTGGACAGAAAAGCCCTCCAGGCTCACTTGCTGAATATTCTGAAAGTTTGCTGTTGAGGGCAGTCTCAGCCACGTTGTTCGTACAGCCTAGACATCCCCTCTCATAGAAAGGCATGAAGGAAACCATAAAGCAATTTATTTTATTCAATATGTTACCACTGTACACTTGAATAACGTTTTTATGATGCAGGATTTGCATACAGGAAGTTGTGCAAGTTTACATATAAGTCATCTGACTTTGAGAAACTACAGGTTAATGTGTGTTAACACACATTACAGGTTTTCAGGAGCTGCTTTTCATCCCAGAGGACGTTCATTCTTGGGAGGTTCTGCTTACATCCTCAGAAATGAGACTAGAATACATCTAAAATGAGAGGGGGAAATGGAGCTAAGATGCTAAGAAGTGTCATTCACACTGACTAGAAGAAACTTTGTGAGGCAGGTGGAGGTGCAAACCCTATTCCAAAAAGTTCTATTCAGACAGAACGCTCAGTGTGGGAAATTAATGACAGTCAGACAAGGATGAACACTCTACATGTACGCTCTGGTTTTATTTTGTACACAAATTTTAGGAAAAAATGTGCAACCCTTAGTTTTATGAATGTAGCAGCCTGTTTCCTTTCATAAATTTGCCTTGTATTTAATGTGGGCAATTTTGTAATCTGACCAGAGTGGATTATTTGCACCTTTACAAAGGTAATTAACCCAAGTATTGCCATACTGTACACGTACTGCTCGGTACCTAAGGTCTAAAGCATGTTCACCAAGAGTTTGGTGCATTTCCAGCTACACTGCAGGGATCATTTGGGGGATGCCAAGCTCCAAGAGGAGTCATATTTTTGGGGCAGTGGAGGGACAACTGTGTCTCCAGACAATCCTATATTAGAGTACATAAAGTATTGTGTACTGTAAGGTATGAGAAGAGGGAGAATCCAGCCGAGGTATTCTAGACAAGCACTAAAATATAAAAATGTTTCTCATTTCCTTGTGCTTTTGTAGTGCCTTGGCACAATTAGCTGTGCTGTCTTTTGGCTAAAGTGAAAATTAAGAAAGCCTAGCAGAGTCTAAAACCTCACACAGAGGAAATGACTGCTGGTTTAGGCCATGCTGTTCATTCAGCTCTGGGAAGATGCCTTATCTGTGCTAGGCCATGGGAGCATTGCTTTGTGCTACTGTTCACAGTGGAAAAGCTGAGGAAGCAACCCTGTACCTCACACAGAGTTCCTCCTGCTCCCACTCCCATGGGTGGCAGCCATACCTTCAGGTCATTGTTGAAGAGCTTTCCCACACTCTGGAAGCAGCCACTGGGCAGCTGGTGGTCCTGCAGCCAGCGCAGAGCGCTGTGCACGTGGTCCTTGTCGATGTAAATGTGAGAGCTGGCCTGCCCAAAGGACCTGGCTACAAAAGCTGTCAGCCTGTGAGCAGAGCACGGAGGAATCCATGTCACAGGCAGGAGATGAACAAGCAAGGACGACACAATAGCAATTCTGGTCACTCACCAGGTGTTGCCCTGCTCATCCCCTTTGCCAAAGGCACTGTAGGAGCCATCGTCATGTTTGTAGAGCAGCTGGCGCTGGTAACCTGTGACAACAGGACATGGCTGATTCTGAGCACCTGTAGCACCTCAAACTGTGTCCTGGCCACGGGGAGATTGCTTCACAGCAAGAGGCTTCCGCAGGTCCTACAGTCAGAGCTGCAGAGACAAGCACACCCCCCAGAGCTCCCCTGCATCCCACAGCATCCGTGTGACAAAAGCAGTGGCACAGCACTGCTGACGTGGCCATTCTGCTGCTCTGCATCACTGGAGCTGTTTGGAGCAAGTGTTGTGGGTACCTGCCCTGCTGCTTTGCAGAAAGGTGACATGGTCAGCCACCTCATGGCTCCCCATGTGCCAGGGAGCTGGGAATAAAAAGAGGAGTAGGAGTGAGGGAGAAGACTTTTCCTAGAGGAGACACAAATGAAACCCTAATTGCTTTTCAGCACTTCTCCTAGCCGTGTTGGGACTCAAGAAAGCAATTTTTATGGCATGTACAGGAGGCAACAAGGCCATGCCTTTGAGCTCTGAGGGCAGAATGCTGTCTGCATCTCTTTGCTCTCTCTCCACCCTCCTCATGGCCTTATTGTTTACCCTTTGTCTTTCCTCTCTGCCACCACCATTCTCTTGGTAGGCCTCCCCTCTAGATACATGTACATGTTCTCAGTACATGCTTGAAGTACCAGAGAGGAAGGAGGAAAGAAAAGGAGACAAATCCTGTCCAGACAAAGAGACTGGCAAGGTGAAATATGAGGTACATTACAACAACAATTCAGATTATACTGCAGAGAATTGACATGACCCCAAAATATGTTTTCTAAAACATGGGGAAACATTAAGCTACTGAACTCTTATTTACTCCCAAAGGCTACTCTTTATTCCATATAATAGCAGCTGATGCCCTATTTTCACAAGGTGCTTCTTCTGTCAGCCTTGGACTGATAAGGGAACCAACAGCCATCACATAATGATGGAAAGCACTAATTACCTACACCTTTCTCAAAAAAAGCAGACTTAGTACCTTAATTACCGGCAGAGACAAGTTGTGCTTTCTTCAGAAACTTTGCTTTCCATGAGACATTTCCCTTTTCTCTGTGATACCTTCCTTTGTCACAGCTCTGGCAGTCACTCCCACTCCTGCCCTTCAGCTCCCCAGCAGATCTGTGCCTCACACTCTTGATTTCTAGCAGCTTCATTTTGCAGCAGAAGGAAGAAGGACAATGCTTACCTGTTGTCAGAAATGTCAGTGCTTTATCCTTAACTTCTGGGCTCAGTTGTTTAGTCTTGTTCAGGTACTGGAGTATGAAGATGTTTGGTGCAAACTGGACCATGTTCTGTTCACCACAGCCAAAGGGCATGCTTAGCAGCTGGTCTAAATTTTGAAGTGCTGGACCCATGATGTCACCTTACATTTGAGAGAAGAGACACGAGAAAGGAAAGGCACAGACATTGAGCAGTGTGAAACAAAAGGACTGCTGCCTTCCCTAGACCCTGCTGGGATCCTAAAAAAGAGCCAGTCCCTGCCTGAACAAACATGATTGATATTTCTGGTGACCCCTGCTACATTAGGCCAGCACAAGAAGGGAGACCATCATGGTTCTGGGAGGAGGAAAGGAAGTTTGAGGGGGTCTTAAGAAAGGTAAAGAGAGCTGTCATTCCTGGGTGGGTATCAAGGTGGGAAAGGAACTACAGAGACAAAGTTGGTGGAAAGATGCAGGGATAGTTTTGGTTCACTTAGGCGGATGGCAATGACAGGAGTCAGAGGGGATATCCTATTTTGTGCCTTTTCTTCCAGACAATTGGGGATCACTGAGAATCATTCTTTGTGAGAGGAGTAAACATTGGAAAAGATTACTTAATCAACATTTCTGAGGCCAACATCACACCCCTTACAAATGATCTCATTAGGAGCTGGGTCAAGGCCAAAGCTTTGTGCAAGATTTTTCACTACAGACCCAAGAGCAGAGAAAGCCTTTCTCACCAATCACAGAGAATGTGACTCGGGCAGATCCCTCCAGCACTTCTGCAGGTGGAGTCAGGGAGAACTCTTCAGAGATGGTGTTATCTGGGGAAGGCAGAATCGAAACACTTATCCCATGGAAGAAGCCATTCATACAAGTGTAGCATCCAAGGAGATCCAGGTGAAGCATAATGTAACATCAAGTCACAGGAGCCAAGACTTGTGAGCAAATGCCTCAATACAGGAAATTACAATCTTTTGATTGACATAGACATAGACAAATTATAGTGGTTGTTCTCCCAGGCAGGATGGTGCCACCAGTGCTTGCTCTCTGATTAATTCCCCCCCCACCTCTGGGTATTTACATTAACCCTGTCCCTTCCATCCTGGTCTCATGATCAGTGGCAGTTAGGAATTTTTGTCCCCTACCTGCAGGACAGAGAATGGCATTTTGGGTCTTCTCTTGTAGGACACCTCCTGGCTGCAGATGGAGAAAGAGTATTTCAGATAGAAAAGACAGGAAAGGAAATCACCCTGCCTTAGCAAGTTTGTCTGATGTCCAAGAAGGGGCTAAACTTCTTCTTAGCATCTTGCTGACTGCTCCAGGGGACAAACCCCTGTCCCCAGGGGTTCTCCACCCTGAGATGTGACCAACCTTTACAAGAAGAGATTTTATCACTGTGTCTCTCTCTCCTTGCAGAGGTGTCACAGCAATCCTGTTACCACACAGACTGTGTGACTCTTCTGCCACGCTGCTCACGGTGACATTCACTCTGCCTGCAGGGAGCACGGGGACACAGTGCTGAGCACTTACAGCAGACAGCTCTATGTACAAGGATTAGGTCCAGACATGCAGACGTGGGCAAATTCCAGCCCTTCTCCCACGAGCTGCCACACATCCCTCTGCCCAGCCTCACCCAGCCTGGTCGCCGTCACATTCCACACAAAGGTTTTTGCTTCGTTGGCACAGAGACAGCTGGTGAACTGGCATCTTGGACAGGCATCCACCTCTAATTCTGGGGTCTCTGTGAGGGTGGTGTGGATCTGAGCGTGGTTGGATGCACAAGCACACATTAGTTAGTGTTAGTAACAGGCGCTGCACCAAGCAGCAAATACCCTGGGTCATGAAATGCGAGGTTGTGCTTTATGACCCAGATACCAGCACCTAGGGCTCCTGAGGAGCTCAGAGTCTGCCTTTGGGCTCAAGTTTTTGTTCTGACAGAGGCCATGTAATTGGGGGAACTCACCTGGAGGAACTCACCTGGATACAGTCCTTGAGGTAGTTGAAGACAGTGGCTCTTAGACTGAAAGTCTCTCCTTGGATCACAGAGTATGGCATTGATACATCCACAAAGAACGGCTGGAAGACCCTAAGAGAGGTCAGAGACGAGAAACCAAAGCCAGTATCGGCAACACAGAAGGTGTTGGCATTCCATTCTGTGATGGTGTCAGGTACAGCAGCTTGGAGAGAGGCTTGTCCATCACCCCTACAGCAGGAAGCAGAAGAGGAGGATTTGCTTAGAAGCAGTCCAGGAGTGTCCCTGGGGAAGGAAGGCAAAGGCTGTTACCAACCCGACAGAGACCAAATCCCAAATCCAGGTCTCTGGGAAAAGTGTCCGTGGTTTTGGCTTCTCCTTGTCATCAGAGTGAGGTTTAGAATCAGCATGGGTAGCTTGGATGCCTGGTAGAAAGGAAGTGATATCTCAGGAAACAGCATCTATAGCTACAGGTGAAACTAGCTCTTCATTCACAGGCAAATTAACACAAACCACAAATGTTTTGTGACACAAAATATGAGTGGGCAGGGCTGGTGTTTCAATAAGAATCTGATACAGGTGTGGGTATCTTTGGGGAACAGAGCTTTAGGGAGACAGAGTTGGACAGAGTTTAGCCCAAGGCTCAATCTGACGGATCCAAATTTGGTCTGGATCCAGGAGGAGACAGGATGCTAAAATGGAGTCACACTCCTTTAAATAATCTGTGAAAGTGCTGGCAGAGAGCACACTACACTTCGTATGAAAAACACAACACAGGGACACCAAGAAAGCATGGAGATTTGAGCTTCTACCTGTGATTTGTAAATCAGGTCGGTTGAAATGGACACAAGCTTTGTTGCTCTTATACATAAACAAGAAACACAGCAGGATGGGGGTCAGCTGTGTCAGCTGCGGGCTGGCCAGAACTGGGAGAGGGAAGACCCTTCACTCAGGAAGTTGGGCATGTCTGTTCCTTACCAACAATAGACAGTTTTCTTAGATTTATCTTTTTTTTAAAGCCTGGAAGCACACAGGAAACAGGTTTCTTGATTCTAGTGTTGGTAAATATTTTCATGCGCAGTTTCTGGGAAAATAGTACAGACAGAAAATCATTGATAAATAAAAGAGAAAAAGGAATGTTGAAACTATCTTGTGATCATGGGTATCAAATGGAGGCTGGTGGCCAGTGGTGAAACACTTTTAAATGCTGCTTATTTATATCTATATGCATAACTTTTCAGGCTCAGACTCTGACCAGTACATGAGGAATGGAAAGTTTTGAAGGAATACTGGGAGCAACTATTACTTCTCATACAAGTAGATTTCAACTAGATATGCACTTCATATGCTTGACCCCAGCACTGACACATAGTCTAAAGAATAAGCATCCAGGAGACAGCACAGTAACATGCCTTTTGAAGGGAATCAGGGTCCATATTTGTATGGTAGAGTTCTGTCAACTTAAGAAACTCATGCAATTCAGACTATATTTTGGGCTGCTTTCAGTGTGTTGTTATCCTTTTCTCCTATTTTGAGGTGCTTCAACTTGCATATATTTTATTAAAGAGCATTCTGCCAGAAGCAGCATTTCTTGCATTTCAGTTAGCAGACATGTTAACACTTCTCTGGCTATCATGCTTGTTAGCGCTCTAGTTTTTTTCATTGTTTGTCTTGACAGTTAGCTATAAAGCCAAACTGTGAAAGACTGTCTTTTATTAAAACTGCTTTGAGGATAAGTAAGGAGACACTCAATGAAACACAGAGTAGTTTGTAAATGAAATAATAGCCAAGTGGTGATTGGTCAGAATACGGTGAGGTGCTCAGGTATTATTGCTGAGGGTAGAAAGGGTATAACCCCTTTGTAGTTATGGGAGCCTGAAGTAAATTTGTTCATTTTTACACTATCTTTTTCTTATTAGGTGGTTTGTACTATGCTTACTCAGCCTTTCCCATAGGCCCCAAAGTAGTGTGGCTACACTGATCAACAAGGAACAGACGACTTCTTGTAGGCATTCAGGACGGAATACTGGAACTCACTAGCTCAGGAAAAGTTTAGAGGAGGTGTAGGCACTCACCTTAAACAGGTTATAGACATCAGCCTCACTTTGGTACCATGGTGCACCCATCCGAGCCTTTTTGTGGGGGCTGGGCTGCTGGGGCAGGCAAGGGTATGCCTCAAAATCTTCCAGGCGGTAAGGCAAGCCTCGTCCTCCAACCGTGAAGCTGTCCTCGAAGAATTCCTCATACAACTGCAATGGAAAAGCACAGGTCTTCAAACAGAGCTGGCCAAAAAGCACGTGTACAGATCAGACTTTTGGGTTGTAGCCCTCTATTACATATTGAAGAGCTTTGCAGTTGAGGAAGTTGGCACCGACCCAGCTTACACTAAAGGACGTAATATAAAGGACATATATATGATAATATATACTAAAGGGCATAAATCCAAGCAGTGGATGTAGACAAGTGGCTTTTAGGCTGCAAGACAGTTCAAGCCTTTCAACACAAGGGTGCAAAATTAGGATAAAAACGCTTCAGTTTAAACACAAGGCATTGGCACATCTGACTTACATATTTAAAGATTATTACTTTAAATACCTGTTAGTAGATGACACAAATGCTCTGCACTAGAACAGCATCTCTATGAAATGGACCACCAGATCATACTGTGGGCTCTATCAACAGGTGTAGTGCATCCCCCTGGATTTAGTGAGGGTTCTTTGTAGCACACTGTACTCCTATAATTTAACTTACAACTTTGCAAGAGGCATATACCTGTTTTATCTCTGGTACACATTGTGGATTTATGTTAGGATTTTCAATTTTTGCAGTATTTTTGTTCCAAGTTTTAAATTCATTCCTCTGAAACACACAGCTGCTTCAAGTTAGGTACCTCCAACCCTTCTGATTCTCAGAATCCACCGGGGGGCTGACAAAATACTGACCACTTTTCACCAGCCACTGTATTCTCTGGGTGCTCTCGTCTAGCTACAGTTTTCTAAAGAACTGCTCTGAACGACTGATCTGTCACATGGTTATAACTCAGCAGTGGCTGGGGCAGAGGGATAGGAGCACCGTGCCAGGGCAAAATTCCATTTTAAAGGCTTAACCTCACTGGTTGGTGGAAGGTGGTAGAGCAGGGATGTGGATGTGAGGGAGGCTGCTGAGCACTCTCCCTTCAGGCAGAAAGCACCAGCATTTCCTTGAAGCAGCTCTCCCTGCCTACCCCTGCAGTGCCATGTAGCATCTACCACCCTTCAGGCAGAGCCTCAGAGCACAGAGCTGAGGATGAGGAGCACGACCACCCCATAACTGCTCCAAAGAGGCCGAAGAAGGGGCATGGCAGGGCAGCCACCTAACGCTGCAGCTGTCCTGGGATGTACTGTGGGCTTCCTGCCAGCCATGCACGGAGGCAGAAGGCAGGCAGGCATTAGGGGGTTGGCCACAGCACGCTGCACTCACACTGTCTGCTGTTAGGGTTTGGTTCTTCTTCAGGAGGACGCTCTTGTCAACAGCTCGCACAGAGCACAAGGACCCTGGAGCAGCCTTGAGGTTCAGCCTGACTTTTGATCCTGGGACCTGCTCCTTGTATGAGAATTCCAGTTCTACCTGCAAAAGAAGAAAAGGTCTGGGGGCTTAGCCTTGGAGGGTGGGACCCTGTGACTCTCGTATGTCTGGGTAGCAGAGGCAAAGACTTCGAATAAGGTGGGGAAAGGGGATGAGGGGGGAATCAGGCCATCCTGGGAATCCATTGGGAAGGTTAAAGAGGCTGCAGTGCACACAGCCATAGCCAGAATTTTCTAATCCAGAACTACCACCGGGAACTAAAAAGACAGATTTCTCTCCTGTTTTAGGGAGCTTATGAGGGACAGTGTGTTCCCAAGTCAGTAACAGGGAAAGGGGGCAAAAAAGAGTTCAAGGGGACCTGGTTTACTCCTTGAGCAAGGACTAAGTATTCAGGGAGAAGGAGGTTACCTGTCTCATCTCCCACCCAAAATACTGGGCATCTGGTTTTGCACATATCCAGCTTACACCAATTGGGCAAGGATAAAATAGGACCAGGAACTGCAGCAGACCAGAGCACACCAACGATGCTGTCACACTCCTCGTGTCATTTCTGCTCACCTTATGTCTAAAGCACTTTTCCACTTCAAACTGCTCCACATCAGCCACCACCTCTCCGTCTGAGAAGACGGCATACACCAGAAGGTTGATGTCAGGCAGGAAGTCATTGCCAACAGGCAGAGTCAATGAGAAAGAGCCCTGCATATCTGCACAAGACAGCAGCAAGGAAGAGAGGGACAACATTCAAACAAATCAACTCATTGGAGTGAGACACACATTAAGAATCAAAAGAGGGACTTAATAACTTCTACCTGCAGATTAGAACAATCTTAGGTCAAGACATGGATAACACCCCACACAGACAATGTCACAAATTAACAATAAACCAAGCATACCAGCCATTTCTTTGACTCTTGTTTTCTCCAAAAGTACAAGTTAGCAGCAAAGTCATAAGTTGGATATTCGATCAATTAGACAAGACAAGGAGGACAGTTGCCTAGAAAGACACTGAATTGAGAGGAGATTGTGTTGGTCTTAGGAGAAGGATCACCACTAAGAACTCAGTTCAGTATTTCCCACTTGTGGATAAGAATAACACCTGCAGACAGTCACTGGAGAGCAGTCAGTTTTCTAGGGTGTGTTATGAGACACCTAACTTCTCATGTTTTTACTCACTCTCGTGCTGAGTAATTGGCACCTTCTTCTCTCTACTGAAGAGGATCTTGCCTTTTGCTATCACCTGAAGAACAAAAAGAAGTGCCATTCAAGGGTCTGAATTCCAAAAGCATGAGGAGATTGTGAAAAGAACATAAGAAGAGAGAATGACGCCTGACAAATGTTGTCTCAGAAGATCTTCTGGCAGGATGTGATATCTAGAGTTCTGCAGCAGAGATGCTGATGGCATAGCTGGGTAGGGCTTGAGGGGTATTGGTTATGCCATGAGAAGGTGGGGCTGCTTGCAAAGCCAGAGGTACTTCTGAAGCTATGGGCAGCTGCTCTTAAGACCCAGTGAACTCTGACCTTTGCCTTTCTAGGATACAGTACTTTTTGATTGTACAAGTGAGACCAGTTCAGTAATCAAGAGAGTCATAACCTCCTGGCTAGGCTTTAGTCACACCCTTGCTTTGACTCACTTTCCTGAAATGGACTTCATCAAAACACTGTTACATACCTCTGTTGTGCATCAAGGCCTTGTGCAAGGGCCTCTCAAGCTTTTCCCTGCAAAGATACAGGCGGGGGAATGTCAGCTGCCCCAGAAATTGCCTCTTAGTTCTCAGACAGATTGCCCCAGACACAGATTCACATCTGGGGCACACCTTCTGGGCAGAGTTTGGGCTCGCCCTCCACTGCCATCCATGTGGACATAATTGAAAGTGGGGCAAATGGCAGGCATCTATCACCCAAGCATAGGTCAAGACATGGATAACAAAGCAACGCAGCAGGTCCAGGAAGTGGAAAGCAGGCAGAGGTTTGGGCAGAACAGAAGTCACAAACTGACTGTCTAGGAGTAGCTTTGCCTTTCCTTTGAGTATCTCTGCGCTGTGAGAAAAGGGTAACATGCCAGTAAGCATAACCTTGCCCTGAGAATCAGCTGTCTTCTGTGCTCACCAAGTAGTAGAAATCAATGTGGTCTTCTTCAGAGCCAAGTTTATTTTGGGAAAGGATATAATCCACCTGCACTTCCTGCTCTTGATCACAGGACATCACATCATTCTTGGCCTTGATCTCAAGGAAGCTGTCGCTCTCAGAGTAGAAAGGTTTCAGCCAGTGGAAATCGTCTCCTTCACTTTCACCAGGAAATGTACTCTTGTTACCTGGAGGGTTGTAGGTACCCTTCGAAGCACACAAACACAAGGTGGCAATATAATTAGTATTAAGTGATGCCAGGGAACTTGTGTACCTGCTGAAACTCTGTTATCACCTGAGCTGATGGCAGACTGCACATCTGTATGCTTAAAATAATTTGTTGAAATGTCATTTTAAAGTCTCTTATGAGATTTTCTCTTACAAAGCTTTAAAAATATAAGTCTAGTAGATTTGATCACAATCTCATTTTTCCTCTTTTATCTTTTCATGGGGAACAGCCCACACCAGACAAAAGATTTTCAGTGGCTGATACTCACCCTCAGAGAAACCATCGTGCTGTTCCAACTGGTGGTATCCAGTGTGAAGTGAGCTTCTCCCTTCTCATCTGTGAGGAATGACAGCTTTGTCTCCTCATCATTGACGTCAACTATTAGATAGACTGTTTCATTTCTGAGGGGAGACTTTTCACTGTGGCAGAACATCTGTAGGGAAGGGGAGGAAGTTAATACCCTGTTGTGCCAGACTCTGAGGCACTGCTAGTGCTTAATACTAATTGCTTCTATCACTGGGTTCCCTCAGCCCTTCTATCTCTCAGACCAGTTGGAAGGATCCAAATAAAAGTCCAATAAATACATGAAACCAACAATTTGAAGCTATTCAGAACTGGAACAAAATGCTAATACAGGCAAATGAGACACCTCTATTGGGAGAAAAGGTGAATTCCTCAGATTCTGAGAAGTTTCTTGGACAATGCTGTAGGATCTCTGATGATCAGAAAGAGATTTATCCCCAGCAACTTAATTCCTGATGTTTCTTGCCCTCCATGTACAGGTACTCAGTACTGGCCCAGGTGAAAGTGTTTCTAGCCCCAGGACAGCAGTCCTATCATCACCCCAGGGACCTGAGTCAGAAATGACTGCCAGTGAACTGATATGCAAGGCTTGAGAGATTTCTGCCAAGTTACCATGAGCTTTCATCCAAAGGGAATGTTATGTGCCTGCTGACGCCACCCTCATCCCATATGCACAGATTAGTTTCAGGAGATGCTCCTGGGGAAGCCTCCAGAAACTGCAGCTGGCCCCAGAATTCCAGTCCAGGAAATACACTGTTAGGATGTGGAGAAAAAAATTTCTTCTTCAGGAGGCTTCACTCCTAGTTTCTGGGTGCCAGCAGAACAGCATTTACTTTCCTGGAGATTGCTCTTTTCTTACTACAAGAGGTTATATCTGTGATGTATTCTCAGCAGAGAAGGGATCCATGAATATTACCTTCCCTGTGTATGGTATCCCACGTTTGTAGAATGGATGGAGGTTGATAAACACCACAGATTTCCTTATTGTTGCAACAGGAATTAGAGCTCTTTCCACAGAATAGACTCCTGGATGGGGAGATGAAAAATCTGTTGAATCTGAAGCAGAGCTCTTAGGAAAGCAGAAGAAAAAAAGGCAGTTCAGCAGTACCTACAACATCTACAAGCTCTAAATTTGGGAGAGAAAATACATTCTTCTAGGATATGATTCTCTCAAGCTTTCTGGGCTTCCTGCTTCATTACATGATGCATCATAGCCTATAAGTGTTTATTTATATGTTTATTTGTTTATGTTTTTGAAGATAAAGGGAAACTAGATGATTGTCTTGTTATAAACACTCCAGCACTTTGCAACTGGCTGAGAAACACCCTGGTGTCCCAGAAGCCACTAAAGAGTTATACACATGTGAAAGGAGGTGAATGGTGAAGAGGATTAGGAAATATGGTGGAAACAAATGTAAGAGGTACTAGAATAGAGACTATTACCATGATAGAAGATTTGGAAACCTTAAAGTTACTTTTTCAAAATAAATTCCACTGCCATATAAAGATCAAAACCAAAAATGTTGCCTGTGAAGAAGGCAATGCTCCACATATTATCCAGTACCTGTTCCATTTTCCACCAATCTTGCTTCTGCAGTTACATAGATGTCAGCTTCATTTATTTCCAGAGCTTCTGTCTTTATTGTGAAAGTAGCACAGCCATCCTTATTTGTCTGCAGAGAGAGAACAGAGAGAAAGAGTGTGGTGTGGAGGAAGACAAGCTGTTCCATAGATGCCAGGCAATCCTAAAGAAGTATTTCCAGATATTTTTGGAACAGAGGAAAGCTCCCAAATCCTAACTGCAAAAACCCATCATGGATACCTTATGCAGAAAAGAAAATCAATATTCTTGGATTAAACAATCACCAAAAAAGTGGCAAAAAAAAAAGTGGCAAAAAAAAGTACTTAAGGCAAATCACGTAAGGGTTAGTTATGTCACGGAGAAACTCAGGAGTGTGGATTCAGCCTGAATCCTGCAGCTGAGGGAGCATGAATTTCATTATGTGAGCTAAAGGTCTCCCTGAAATGCTAAGGCCCTGATGAATAAAGCCTGACAGTGTGGCTTTCCAGACATGACCATTCCTGTGACATGGCCATATTAAACACAGGCATCCTGCCAGGTACAGATGGCAAGAGCTTTGCCAGTCATTGAGGCAGAGACTGGGTATAGCCAGTGTTTCTAGCCATGCCTGTGAAGTGCTCCTGAGAACCTTTCAGGGCCTCTCACATGCCATGTGGAGCTGGCATTCATCTGATGTTTTGCACAGCTAAGACTGCACAGCATTCCAGCTGGAGTGCATTTTAAAAGCTCCAGCTAGATTTTTATATTCTGGCTCATTGCTGGCTCATTTGACATTTAGAAATATTTTCCTGTGGCTCTCAGGCCAAAAGAGCTGCATCTGAAACCCGTGGGAAAAAAACAAATGTGAACCACAAAAAAATAATGGACACAGATGAGAAGAAAGTGTAACCAGCAATGGACATAATTTCAGACCAGACACTAGCAATCTTAAGATGACCCATTGTGCAGGGATAGAGCAAGAAACAGGACATGGATCCCAGTCCTTGTGATGCTCTGATAGCCTGCTTATTGGTGGGAGTGGTCACAGGGCTGAATAGTCTGGTGATCTGATTGCATACAATATGTTACAGACCCTTGGAAAAGGTCCCAGGCACCACTGCTGCCCATAGCTTGCACCTTCTCCCGAAGCACAGAGTCAGGTATGTGCAGCTAGAGCAGTCATCCAAGCTACAGAGGAGGGGAATCCATGGTCTGATCGTGTCCAGCAGCTGGGAAGGCAACAGACTGAGCAGGTTGGTGCCCATCTGAGGTGCACTGAGGCCGGTTAAGGGGGCAGAAACACATTTCCAGCACAATACTTTGTGATCTCTTATTTGTTCACCTACCCAGCCGCCTTGCTTCTGAATCGCCGAACTTGTAGAATTGCTTTCCCTTTCGTTCCATGCTCCCACTGCCTGGGATAATGTCATAACAGTAATTTCTACTTTCCCTTGAACAGGCATCCCATAAGTATACCTATGTCAAAAGAGAGGCACATTCATCAGAAGACAGTCTGCTGACTGTCAGCAGAATATTGATATAGGACAATCATCCTCCTCAGGGGAAGTGGAGCCAGGAGAGCTTTACTTTGTGCCTTGTTTGCTCGGGAACTTTAGCTCATCCTTTAAAATCATTTTGCATCCCTCCCACCCACTCTACCCAGCCTCTTTAATGGCCTTCAGCCTCACAGTAAGTGACCAGGCGTGAGAAGGAGCCCATTCCAGAGAGTGATCTGAGTGATCTGTCTCCCCAAGACACAGGGTAATGCAAAAAGGTCATACTGACAAGTGGAAGACCACGTCTTTTTTATGAGAAATCTGGAGGTGACAGTGGAATCAAAGGTCAGAGATCACGACAGTATCATGTACTCACTTGCCACAGACACTCAGCAGAAATTCCTCATCTGCTGTAGTGATATGTGGAGGGTGTTCAATTTTTATCTCAAATTTTTTCAGCACTGTATGGAAGACAGTAAGACAAGGATGGAGGAAAAGAACAGTGGATGGTATGGATCAGTATGGACACTGACAGAAGTTGTGTTATAGCTGCAGTCCAGATGAGATAAAGACAATGATGTCCCCAGTTCTTCATCACCATGCTGCAAACGAGTTACTCCCTCCAGCCACACCACCCTGTATTAGCTGCTGCAATTGCACATGGGACTGCTTTCTGCTCCAGCTCAGTCAAGCTTAAACATTTAAATGGCATAGGGTTTTGTCTTTACTAATGCCAATTAATGGGACCAAGACATGATTCCACTTCCCATTATAGCAGCTGACTTGAGTGGATGACAAATGTAGCCCAGAAAAGGGTGACAATGAGCAGTAAAATGTGCTCATTACAGGGCCCAGATGCAGGTAGAGTGAGATGTCAGCCCACAGCCTCTCCTTTGTACCCTATGGAGCTGCAGAATCTCCAGCCCCATGTGAGGTGTGCACACAGACCCACCCATCCTTGTCCCCATTCTGTTGTTCTCCCAAGGCAAAAGGTGGGATGAACACAGCTGCATCACCCTGCTCTCCTCTCCAGCTACCCACACTGCTTCTCCCTCCCCTCTGATGCTGGAGTCTCACCATATTCCTCAACACTGAAGGTTCTTTGAGCCATGTCCTGCTGCACTGAGATGGTATACTTCCCAAGGGATGCTTCAGAAGCCAGGGGGAAGGATAGATCCACAATGCCATGATTTGACTTTACATTCAGCCACTCAGCAATACGGTTGTATTCAGGATCCTATTTGGGAAAGGACACGCAGAGCCATGAGTCATGTTGGGAACACATGTACCTGGCAGGTCCAGCCATACTCAGGCACAAGAGAGCACTACAAGGGCTTAAACTTGACCCAGTAGAGAGGACTCCAGATGGCCAGGAGATATACCTTCACTTCCCTCCAGTATAATTTTAGTAAACTTTGGAATTACAAAGACTGCCAAGAAGAGTAAAACTACTGGGAAATGGCAATATCATAACACCACGGGCAGGACAAGCAGCTGTGCTGCATCTATTGAGCACCTGTCCCTGTGCCCTGTGCAGGCAGGGTGTTGGGCAGAGGTTTGGTACTGCCCTTCTTTTGCTGAGCTATGTGCACCACAGAGGCACCGGTCCGAGAAGAACCCAGGCTGACCACACATAAAAACCTTCAGCTGAGCCTGAACTATAGCCATAACCTCATGAAGTTACATTTGTGGCACAACTCTGGGAGCAAAAGATCACAGTAGAAGAGACAGATTTATCTCTTTGGTGACTTCTTTGTCACTTACCTGCAGCCATATCTGGGAATACTGTAAAAACAAGAGGAACACAATCTCAGTTTTGTAAAACAGCATCCATGTGGACCAGTATAAAGAACTGCCTGACTCAGAGTTCAGAAATTCCTGAGCAGAAATTTCTGCCCCATCCAGACCCCACATCTCCTCCTCCCTCTGTGTCAGATTACACTGGTCTTTCTCCAAGGGACCAGTGGATGAGTGGTTTCCTCATAAGATGATTTATTCTTATGGTTTAACAGGCATGAAGGAAGATATCTCTTTCATGAGCCTCTTAATGTCTCACACTGAAGCTCCTACTTCTAGAAAGGCACAAGGTGTTACTCACCTCATTTTTAATGACCTTAAGGTTGTCATCGAGGTTCACAATTCGAAATTTCACTGTAGATATAAAGAGAACACAGTAAAGCATTCTGGCTGCAACATGTCCTTGCACAAACCTGCTTCTCTTTTTTTCTACGCTCCAGTATTCATATCTCTCCGTTTACCTCAGAGGTATTCAGGTTTTTGCCCAAACAGCCATTCCCAGCATCTCCCACCCCAGAGGGCTTTGTCTGGGAGGCTTATACACAGCTGTATGCTGCAGAAACCCACTGCCTTTCCCTAGAAAGATAATAAAGCTGGGGCAAACAGTGGGGTTGTCTATAGCGGGGTCTGTCTGCAGTCCATTCATGTTGTGAAGACTGTAGGGACTCTGTAATTCTACAGCTTGGAACAGACACTCTAGGTTTTACTCAAATATCAACAACAGTCTTCAAGGTTGTCCAGTGTCCTGGAGAGTCCTGGCTTTCCCTTTAGGTCTCACTAGAGATATGACACCAGAACACTCAGAAGCAGCGGGGTAGGAATTTGGTGCTGCATACCTTGGAGGGGAACATGCTGACTCAGACTGTTCCTAGAAACACTGGATAATAGAGAGCTGCTTCATTCCATCTCTAACAACCTTAGCTTGCTGCACTTGGTGAAATCTTTCCTCCAGGTGTGGCTGCTGTCTTGACCCTTCCCTCTCCATTTCCATATGCCATCTTCTTGCCTTACCTGTTTCTCCAGGTTTGTATAAGCCCTTGTCTGTCTCTATCAGAATTATATTCTTCTTGGGCTTGACCAGAACTTTCTTGTGACCCTTAAGGAGCACATTGTCTCCACTGTGGATCAGGATATGCAGAAAAGCCACCTCCTCCGGCTGTCAGGTTAAAAAAAAACCAATTACCTCAGACTACAAAGAGCTTGAAAGAGAACCAGAGGCACTTGTCCTTCCAAAATCTCCAATGTCTCCCTCCTCCTTTCATCTCCTGTGATTTAAGTCTCTCCTTTCCCTAGTCATAGTCTTCTTTTTGTTGTCCATCTACTTCATTCTCTTCTCTTTGCCTTTCTGCTTGTCATGTTTGTCTCTTTGCACATTCACTTTTCCTCTTTACTATCTTTCCCACCCTGCATCTCCAACATCAACATGGATCAGGCACTGCAAAGGCTGAAGCCCTCTAATTTGTAAGAGGAAAGGCAAACAAGACATATCCTACCTGTGTCCCAGAATCAGCTGTTTTCTTGGGAATTAACATGAGGTCTGGCACCTAGTTTGATTGACACAAGGAAAAGGAAAAAAATTAATAGAAACTTTGTGTCTTATCACAGATACAAGACGTCATCTCACTGTTAAAAAATCCCCAAACATCACAGTCCGAGTTCTTCTGTACAGCTCTGTAACCCACTTGTGATTCTAGGGAGAAGCAGTCACTGCCTTGTTCATGACCTTAATAATGAACTGACCAACATGTCATTCTCCCACTTAACACAAATGTGAGAGTTTTATGGAACTAAGTAAAACCATAGGAAAGTCAGATCTGGAGTAATGGGAGATTGGATACTGATGAGGCAAACACGGGACAGCTCAGCATCAGAAAGACTCAGTTCAGCAGAAGAAAGATTTTTTTTTGGTGGTTTTAAATTTTTGCTAACAGCAGACTTCCTCGGCTTTGCAGAACCAGGACTTGCTCTCTCCTAAGGGCTGGCACTAAACTCTTAGTTAATCATTGTCAGGTTGATGTAAAAACCAAAAGTGACTACAGCCCCTCCTTGAATTCTGCTGAGTCTGCAGGGCAATCAGGGCATAGGGACAGTGCCTTTGTGCAGTGCTGAGGAAGACAGGGGCAGTTTGTAGAGCCTCAGTATATCTCTCCAGAAACACAGCTGCAGGTTCTGTAGTCAGTGTGACTGCATAAGCTAACTACAGCAGTTAGCAATGACAGGAACTCAAGCCACTCCAGAAATATCGAGACTGCCTCAGTGAAATTCAGTTCATTGTGGGTTCAGTGCCATCACTGCTAACTTAAAGCAAGCTCAATGCTTGGCTATGCAGGCTGCAACTACATCTGGCAATGTAGATGCAGCTTTACAGCAGAATGGTTCTCTTGGAGCTGAAGGGGCAGGCTCCTGAGGAAACAAGGATGAAAAGAATGTATTCCCAATACACTGACTTTTGCTGTGATACAGAAGCACTCTTAGGGACAAAACACTAAGTAATCTGAAAATAAATGTTTAGCACCCTGCTTTAAGCAGGATGAAATATGCTGATACAAATCAAAAGAACAGATTTTTTTTCTACACAGGAAAGATTCCCTACTATCTTAGACTCCAGGACACTGTTGTATTTTGCCTGGCACTGGTAGGGAAATACACTTGGCCTGCTTGGAACCTATGGCAAGGAAACAGACAGTGTACCCCAAGAAGTGCCATTCTCTTGTGTGAACGTGAAAGCATCCACTGTCACATCAGTAGCCACATCTACACTCACCTGGAAGGTGATGGTTTGAAAAGTGCCTGGCTTCTCCACATCCTGCTCCACCAGTGTGTGATTCTGGGTTTTTGTCTGCAGGGTGACAGCCAGGTGGACAGCCTCAGTTAGGGAGCTGAAGTGAATGTAGAGCTTCTCCTCGCAGGACTGCTGAATGATAGCAGGGAACACCACCATATAGTGACTAGAAGAGAGCAGTACATATTCAAAAACAAGTCAGAGGCTGAGGTGGACAGGCCAGAATCCATGTCTGCTGCTTTCATGAAGAGGTAGACCAAAGGTGAGAAATGTCTGGAGGACCTCATTGAAGGAAGTTTAGCGCTTTCAAGCTCCTTTCCAAACTAGAAAGGAGGAATATGCTCAGTACAGAGAACTCCCAATTTCCCTGCCATCAGCCAGGACAAAGCTGCCCAGTCCATGATGCTCCAGCTGTAAGTACACAGAGCAAGGCTGCATGAGGAAGCCAAAGAAGCCAAATATGCAGTGGCTGAGGCATAAGGCTTCCATCCTCACGCCAGATTTCAGCTGCACCAGCACAGCATGAACAGAGGCAAAACTCCTGTGGCTTCTGTAGCTTTGTGGTGTGTGCAGTGCAGTTCCTGCACAAGCCAACACAGGAGGCTGCCCCTGCAGCAGTGCTCAATGCCTGAGACTCTGCAGAAGCTACTTCTGCCTCCAGCCTCCCTGGGAGCCAGGCCCCCACCATCCAGCTCTGTGATGCCAAAGAGTGCATCACAGCCCCTCAGCACCACCCTTCAGCAACAGGCCTTTCCACCAAGCCCCCAAAATCAAAAGGAGAGAGTCTCACGGTTCCAGGCTTGCTGCAGCTGCCACTGGGAATAGGGTCAGGGCTAAGAGGAGCAGTGGTGCTCCCATTGCTTGGACTGGGATAGACAGCTGACAAGATCCACACTGGAGGAGAAAACTGCGTGTACTGATGGGTTGGAGCAATCCTAAATACCCCCTCAGATACTCTTAGGTTCAAAGAGTAGGGGAGTTAATATATGGAGATTATATCTTTCCTAGGCTAATGACATTAGCTAATATTTACTTGCTCCCACCAACAGCAGAGTGAAGGTCACATAGCACAGCTCTCCTCCCACATTTACATTCAGGTGGTATTCCAGGCCATGGGTGCCAAGACACTGAGAAGGGATATGTGGAAATACATATCTCTAACTCAGGCTGGAGGGGACTTGGGAGTCTCATCTCATCTGTGGTTGGTCTGGATCCTGGCTGTAGTATCTGATGAGAAACAAATCTGCACATCAGCTACTGTACTCAGCTTGTAAAAAGCATCCTCAACTTTTAAACAGCAACATTAGTGATCTTCCCCTCATCCAATTGTTACTCTGAGCTTGGAGTAAAAACCTTTCAAATCACCTCCATTCCGTGCATCACTACCTCTGTCCACCCGTCCATCCCAGCCATGTCTGATTTTCCTGGGTACAGAATCTTTTCCAGGGAAGTTCCTGCTACCTATGCCAACTCCTCTCATAGTTCACTGTTAGACCTTTCCAAATCAAGCATGACATTTTAAGTCCACACATATTTTATCAAATCTCTACTTTACATGTGCCCAAGATGGATGCCTAGTCTTCTGGCAGATTCCCCTAGCCATAAGGTGATTCTACACTGACACCACCACCCATCTCCTCCAGACTCTTCCCAGGCACTGCACCCTTGTGTTTCCATCTCCTGAGTGGCAGCAGTGAAGTGCACAGGGCTTGGATGAATCTGCCTTCTAGTTACAACCTCACTTGAAGGTGGATGTCCTCACTCTGTCCTGGCCCCTGCTGCATTTTAGCAGAGCACAACCAAAGGTACACAAGCACAGAGAGAATTTGCCATCCACCCATGCCTTGCTCCTGGCTGAAGCAATCCCCTGGATTTACTTTGGCACAGCCCCCATCTGTGTGCTTAGCACCCACTCTCTTAGACCACAGTCTGATGTAACAGGGACACACCAGCCTTTAACCTAGCACTGACATTGCAGATAAACCTCATGTTTAAAGCACTGCATGTCACTGATCTGGGAGCATATTTGAGTCTCCAAAATTAAAATGGGGTTTGAGTTCAAGTCTAAACTAGAGACACAAAAAACAGAAAGCCAACTAAAAGATAATAAAATTCTTCCCTTCCTCCAGGGAGGAATGGGGACACTGGCAGAGTTGCATGTGAAGCCTGCACTGGTCCAGCTGGAGGCTGCAGGTGAGAAGCAAATAAAACCTAAGAAGTTCTACAGAAGAAGAACCACGGAGAAAAATCCACTGACATCACAAAGAATTAATTTGTGTCCAAATGTTTCTGACGACGTCCCAGTAAAAAAATTGGGAAAAAATGTTTAAAAATTGGCCCCCTGTACCAAATGTAATAACTAAGTACTCCTGCTGCCAGCAGCTGTGCTGCACAAGGCAGAAAAGCCCTCTCCCAGAAAAACACCAACAAGCCTTACAAAGTCTGGAAGCAGCTGCCTCTGGTTTGTAGGCAGTAAACACTGTCGCCACCCCTTTCTCCCGCCCACATTCCAGCCACCAGCAGCCTGATCTCCACCTTGGTTTTGAAGCCAAGGGAGGAACGGGTGTCTAGGCAGGGCGGGAGTTGCGTGCTCCTTCGGCTCTGGATGAGGGGGAGAAGGAAGATAGCAGGAGCAGGGGTGAAGGGGGTACTGAGGAGTGGCTAAGCTTTCCTTGGAGGAATTCGACCTGCAATCAGCTATGTGGAGGATCATCTTCCTGTGGGGCTGCATCCTCCTCCTGCCTAGCACGGCCGGGATGCCTGCAATGCTGTAAGAACTTCACTGCTTTGCAAATGTGCTCTGGTGTGTGAGGGATCCTGGCGGGGGTGACAGTGTGACAGAAATGGGACAGAAGTCTTGAGGTGAGGAGTGTTTTCCCAGAGAGGCATAATTTCTCACATTCCCAAGGTTTTCCTTGGTTTCCATATGCCCTTTCCCCACATTCCCCCTGCTAATTGGCTCTTCCTTTAGTGCCTTTGATGTAGACCGTGTATTTCAGCGAGGACTCAGGCAGAACAACTGCCAGCTTTCTGCATGTGCTTAATTCTGGCCTGCCAATATCTCATGTCTCCTGCTGTGTTCCAGAATATGTTTCCTTTGGGCTAAGCTTTTTCCCAGAGTCATAGGTCACCATTTAATAGTTTAGTCAGCAAAGCTGAGTGTCTTTACAAAGTGAGCAAACATGAGCCCAGGTATCTGGTAGGGATGCTCTTGGTAAAGCAGTGTGTTCATTCAGTCTTGGCTATCTGCTCCCACCACGCCTTTTCTCAGATCTCTGTCAAGGACAATTCCCAGCACAGCTTCTCTTCATATACTTTGTCAGGAATGCAACTCCTGTTCCAGCAGGCACTGCTGTAATACCCTGGCTTGTGAACTTGTTCTTGCTTTTTTGAAGGCGTTTGCTTTTGCAGCCATGGCACAGGTGCAAACAGAAGCATGACTGTGCTTGAACAATAGATGAGATGTTACAGTGAAAAATACGGCAGTGGGTTGTAGCTGGGTTCCCTCCCGCTGCCTGTGGCATGACATGCACAAGCCTAGTTTTAAGAAACTTCCCCAGTGGGAGTACTTCCTCTAGGACACGTTCCATAGGCTGACAAGCTCCCATGCAAAGGATGTGCTACACGGCTGCCTGCTTGCACCTGGTACCTTCACTTGAAGCTTTGCTTTATGGAAATACCACTTGCTTAATAGGTGTCTGCTGTCCTGCCTGTATTCCAATTTTTTTTTTGTAGATTCATGATCCAACTTGGATCTTGGATGACAGCCCCAGAGATGTTCTTTCTTGCTTTTTTAGCTCAGAAGGCAAGGACAAGGGATGAATTGTTAAAGGGGTGTAAGAAAATGTTCCAGAGTAAAGGATAATTAAGAGCAGGGGAGGTAGGGGATATATCAAGCAGTGGATTTTTAGTGCTCATCCCATCCTTTGGCACGAGTGGCAGGAGGGAGGTGCCATGAGTCAGCTCAAGTAGGAAAAACAAAATGTTGTTGGTGTGTGTTTTGGGATCCTTGAGGCAGCTTGGCAGCACTCAAGTGTGACAGCAGTCAAAGGCTCCTGGCCAGCCGGACTTTGACTCCCTCTCGCCACGGTGCTGAGCGCCAGCTGAGAACTGCCAGCAGGTCACCTCCCTTCCTCCTGCTTCTCTGATCTTTCCAGGCCCTGCCCTCTGCTTCCTACAAAACATGCTGCTGGCTGAGCCTGTCCAGAGGCATGAGTGGGAAGAGTCAGTGATAAGAATTTTGAAATTTGCTTGAATGTTGGCTTTTTGTTGGTCCTAGATGCTACAGTACAGTAAAAGATGAAAACAAACAAACTGTGAACAGCTTTTTGGTGTTACGGAGGCAGCTGAGAATAGATGCAGAGATGGGAAAGCAAGTAGAGTGCAAAGAGGACAAGAGTGACAGGAGCTGAAGTGAAGGTGCTCATGAGTCTCTGTGGCTGGGACATGAAGCTGGGACACTGGGTCCCTCACATAGGGCATTGTTTCTGAGCCCAAGAGTAGTAGGAAAACCTGCCAACAAAACTGATGGTGATAATGTAGTGTGGTTCAGTGAAAACACTCAAGACTTGGGAAACCTGCAGGAGAGCCAAGCTGCTGCTGATCCCTTGGGTGACATGGGGAGGTCCCTTCAGCTTATTTTCACTTTCAATTTGTAAAGCAGTGACTTTATGATTTCATATCTGTGTGCAGCATATAGTGCTGCCTTACTGTCAATGTCTGCAGTACCCATACAGAAGAATAGTCCTGTCCCACTGGTATCATGACAGTGGAATGAAGAGACCAGAAGTGTGTTAGGAAGTACCTAAATGCAGGTCAAGACCTGCCCTCTTAGAAAGTCAGTTTAACCTGACTTTTTCTTTTTCTTTTTCTTTTTCTTTTTCTTTTTCTTTTTCTTTTTCTTTTTCTTTTTCTTTTTCTTTTTCTTTTTCTTTTTCTTTTTCTTTTTCTTTTTCTTTTTCTTTTTCTTTTTCTTTTTTTCCAACAGAAATTATGCTGTGGCAATACCATCTCAGCTCTACTACCCCTTCTCAGAGACAGTATGTCTCCAGCTCAGCAGAGAGCAAGCAGTCCCAATCCATGTGTCGGTCACCTTGCAAAGCAGAGCTGGGAATGAGACTCTGATCACTCAATCCGTCTCTCAGTTCCCCTTCTTTCATTGCACAAGCTTCCAGGTAAGGAATATACTTTCAAGGGCTCTCATTTGGGTGGATATTGCATGAGTTCTGGTCTTGCTGGCAGGAATGCAAAGAATTGGGTCTTCCCATGAGGACATCTTAATTGGCCAGTGAACCTTCTGCTTCAGCCTACATAGGTCTGCCAGTGTCCTTTTTGCTGTGTAGCCTCACTAATATTTTACCCTTCTAGAAAACTTTTTGAAATGTTCCATGAAGTCTTTTCAGGCAAGAAGAACTAGAGCAACCCAAAAGTAATATCATAATTGTTATTCCAAAACCCTCAGGATCAGTGAAGGGGATCCACCCTGGTTGATGGTTATAACTGTACCTGCAGGTCCCTTCTCCTGTTGGAAACCCTGATGAAGTGGCTTTTGTTGTTATCACAGTCTTGGAAGCCAACTCAGAGTTCCAGAAGAAACAGAAAGTCCTAATCAAGCACGCAGACAAGAAGACTTTTATCCAGACAGACAAACCTGTGTACAAACCTGGACAGATTGGTATGGACAGAATGCCATGTCTTGTGAGAGAGACAGTGCCACAAAATGTGGGGTACTCTCTAGTCCTCTGAGCAGGACCTGCTCAGGAGGGGAAATGGGCCACAGGCTTCCTTCTGGGCTTTGAGGGGTTTGGGAATATCTCTCCTATGTCAGCGTGCCATGTGCCACTGTGAACAGGGCTTGTGTGTTTTCCTTGACGCTTGAGAAAAGGTTTAGAAGTCACAGTGTTGTACTCATGAGTGCTCCAGTCAAAGCCATGACTATCTATCAGGGCCCTAAATGCCTCTCTTCCCCACAAACTTCCTCAGGTGAGGATTGTAGTCCTACAGGTCCCACCACTGCCCTAGCACAGCTCATATCACCACAGAGCTCAGCTGTTTGCCCCATGCCTCTCCACACTTTCCACTGAGATGACCTTCACTGCAGGCAAGACTGAGTGGCCCACCACAGGTCCACTGCCCAGAAAAATGCTCTTTCCCACCAGCACAGCCACTCTTCCCAGAAAGCCCCACACTGCCTCTCCTAACATTTTTCCTAGTAGGCTGCTTTGGGCTCCTAGCAGGGCTTTGGGCATAGGGGTAGGAGTGGATGGCTCTATCTGCTGCCCACATCCTCTCAGTGAAGCACGTGTGCACATCTTTCTTAGCCAGATGTTCTTGTTATTTACTATGGAGAGACTTGTTCATTTCAGCCAGTCCTGTTTTCTTTTGATTTATAGTCAAGTTGCGGATTGTGACCTTGGATCGGAACTTTATTGCCAGCAGTGAAACAGTAAGTCAAGAGGGAAGATACCTGAAGTCTGGAAATGTTATCAGTTGCCTGCATGTCTTCTAGATCAGTGCTTGGCCCAGCCAGGAGATGTGTGTACAGGTGGTCTCAAAATTGCTTTTGGTGCTTACAGTGTTGGGCACCACCTGCAAGACAGGAGCTGCTCATGATGTTGGGTTATGGGCAGTCCCTGGGAATTGCTTAGAGAAGACTGAATGGTTGGTTGGTTGGTTGGTTGGGAAAATAAAAAGCCCAGGGAGGTGGATGGTAACTTACCTGAGAGCATCCCACCAGTAACTGTTGTTTCCTCCCCACAGCAGCGCCTGGTGGAACTGAAGGTAAAGCTCCTACTTTATTGGAAGTGATGAACTCTTCTCACCTTGGGTAGGACACAGGTTTGGAGATGGTGGTAGGGAAATATGAGTGCAGAAGGTCAGTTACCTTGGAATGAACAGGAACAGTCTTTGACTTCTTGACCTTCCTTCATTCCATGTCCACAAAAGTTTGTCAGAGCAGTGTCATGACGCTGATCACACAGGGATCCGTGCAGTAAATGGTGGGTGCCACTGAAAACCAGCAAACCTTCCTAGAGTGGTTACTGGAATTCTAGTCCCTCTAGCCTATGAATTGAAGACTTGTAAAAATCCTGAAGTTTCCTTAAGGAGACTTTTATAATTACCATATAAAAAACAAAATTTCACTAGTTAGTGTTGTGACCGCACAGCTAGAAACACTTCCTAAAGCAGCTTTCAGGCTATTATTCTTAAAATCTGTTTAGTGCAATCGCTGTGCTGAGGAAAGACATGTGAAAGTGATGGTGGGGTTTGTAATACTCATTCAGAAAGGTCAGACTCCCAACTAGCAATGAACAGTAGTTGATGTACATCATACCCAGCAAAGAATCATTACATGAACACATGGCTTCTGAGACATCTATGCAATACTTCGTGCCAGTTTAGGCAAATGTAGCGCTCTGATCTGGCTTCACCTTTTCCAACACCAGTGCCCACTTGCTCCACATCAACTCGTCACAGAGCTCCTACTGGCTGGGCAGTGTGGCTGTACCCAGAGTTCTGCATCCTGCTCTCCCAGAACCAGCAGTGGTCCTTTGTGACTGAGCCTCAATGGTTCCCCTGCATGGAGTCCTGGACTAGCTTTTCCATTCTTTCCTGGGGATTCAAGACATCAGTCCCTAGAAATCACTCCTCAGTAGCTGGTGCCTCACTCCCCAGTAGCTGGTGCCTTAGGCAGAATGTCTCCACAGTGACATTGTGGGCTGTGCCAGCTCAGGCGACCTCAGAGATCTCTAAGAAGGACCACTTCTTTCTCTTAATGAGATAGGCAGGCAGTAAACAGCAGTTTTGCAGCAGTCAGAGATGGCAGTGTCACCAGGGAACAATGATATGGTGGACTTACTTTGTCAATGAGACAGGGAGAAAAGTCCTTTCCTCTTTGAGCTTGGACTCATCTGAGCACTGTAGCTGTGCCATAGACCTGGACTCTCAGGAGAAGGGAATATGTGGTCAGACCAGGCCCTGGTATCTTGGACACCCTGCAAGAGAGTTTTTTTGCACTGGAAAATAACTACTGTTTACTACACCTGTGCAGGACCCCAAAGGGAACCGGATTGCACAGTGGCTGGATGTTACACCTGTGGGAGGCATTGTGGATCTGTCCTTCCCGCTGGCTGCAGAAGCACCTCTTGGAGAGTACACCATCAAAACTCCTGACCTCACACGCACCTTCAGGGTAGAGGAGTATGGTAAGAGTCTCAGGAAGTGGTGGTAGCAGAGAAAGGTGCATTGCCAGCCTCCAGCCCCCCCTCCCCACACACACACAGCTGGATGGGCCGTGCAGCTGTGAACAGCTGTGCTGGTTGTGCTGTCTCCTGAGAGGTGCAGCTGCCTGCCCATAGGTGTAATCACTGACCTTCACCCAGGCCCGCTGGCTTTCTCCTGCCCCATGTCCTGAGGATGGCACCGAGACAGTGTCCCACAGCTGTGCTCTGGGGAGGAAAGAAGCTGCCTAACCCATCCCATTCTCCTAGCTGGGCTGCTGGTATATTCCTACCAGGCCCTGTGCTGGTAGTCAGAGAATGAAAGGAGAGATTTTTTTTCTGTAAACAACCACTCAGGAAGGATTGGAGCAAATTGATTCTTTCTATTCTCACTGAATTATATTTCTCTTGCTTTCACACAGTGCTGCCCAAGTTCAGTGTCTCCATCCAGATGCCTCAGGTGGTCACCATCCTAGAGGAAAACTTCCCTCTCCACGTCTGTGGCATGTGAGCTGACTTATCGTGGCAGAAGGTGCATTTTTACTGGTTTGGAAAATGCACAGCCATCAATAACTGAGCTCAGAATGGTCTTTGCCAACCCTACCTCCACCCCAAGAGTTGATACCCTGGCATCCTTTGCTAAGCAATTCTCCTGGACTCTCACCTTTCTCCATATTCTCTCTCTCTGCTTTCTCTGTGAGTCTGAAAGTATGGCAGTGCATTCCCTCAATGTAGCAAGTGCCCTACAATGCAGCACCTCTGCTGTATTTGTTAGTGACAGAGTTGCAGGAATAATGGCTTAGCTTGTGGCCAGCACAATGTCCCCTAGCCCTGCCCGGTGGGACTAGTGTTGGCTTGGAGAGAACTCCCTCACCACTGCCTTTGTCTCAGTCTGGTGAGGTCATTTGTACTTCTTGGCCTCCTCTGCTGCGCTGGTGACCCATGAATATCCTGCAGGCTGCTGGGCTGTACAGCTGCAAACCACAGGATAAAGCTGACATTGCTCACTCTTGAGCCAATGTGTCTGTGTGAGTGTGAGTCCTCTGTGCTCCCTTTGCCAGGTACACCTATGGGAAAGCAGTCCAGGGAAGTGTGAAGGCTGTGGTGTGCCGCAAACACATCCGCTATAACCGGAGATCTTCCAAAGCCAAGCGCAGTATTTGTAAGGATTACACTGGCGAGGTGAGCACGTGGGACACCCACCCCTCTTGCAAAAGGGACGAAAGAGAGCAAAGAGACAGAATACTCTTTTGCCTTCAGGATTGGTTAACAAATACAATTTCATATTCCCAGACAAATGAGGATGGCTGCTTTTCCACTGAAGTGAACACTAAGATTTTCCACCGGAAGCATGGTGATAATTATGATTTCAACCTGGAGGCTGAGGCTTTTCTGAAAGAAAGTGGAACAGGTAGAAAAAAACTGATTATACACTTTGTGGAAAATCTTCTGTTTTACACTCATAAAATGTACTTGTTTTTATCTGTAAGATAATTGAGTTAATCCAGTCTTGATGCCTGCTCTGGCAGTCATTTTCTTTTAACAGAGATGGGCAAGAGCTGCTTTTTCTTGTCCTCATCACATTAAAAATGTGTGCAGAGGTGGGCCAGGCCAGGTTCTCTTGTTCGTAAACCTTATTTTAGGACAATCCATTGGAATGAGATGTTATTCAGAGCAACTAGAGATAACCAAGACTCTGAATGTGTACTGTTATTAGCTCCTCATTAAATTTATCTCCACATCCCAGATAGGAAGATAAGGTTTCTTATAAGGTTCCCTCTCTCAGAAGATTTGGCAAAGCCTTTCTTACAAGAAAATGTTTTGCAGCCCCTTGCCAGAAACAGTGACACACATTTACTTAACAAACAACTGCAGTGATTTCAGATGGACACACAGGACAAGACATCAGACTGTGAAATGACGTGGGAAAGGCAAGGAAAAATGCTGCCTTCTGGTGGCTGCTGTGAGGAGGGAAGGAGAATGGAAGAGGACAGTTATGAGTAGGACCATCTTAAAGTGGGAAAGAGTGAGAAATGTCTGGCAGAGACCTCCAGATAGACTGCTGTCATTCTATCACATGAGAACGTAGGAGGCACTACAGCTGAATGTGTGTGTTAAGTGACTCCTGAAGTTGCATGGAGAAACTACAATCCTCTGTGAGGGACAGTCCACCCCTTAACTGAATTAATCCAATCTTGATGCCTGCGTAGACACGATACTCACCTGCATGTGCCCCCTGTCTTTCCCAGGGGTGGAGTTCAACACCACTGAAAACTGCAAGGTCACTTTTGATATCACAACTCTCCAGTTCTGGGGGACAAGCTACTACTATCAGCAAGGAGCTCCCTACTATGGAAATGTGAGTGAAAAGAAGAAACATGGAAAGCCCAGGGGCTGGGCCTAAGCAGGTGGCAGGCACAGAAGTGCCCGGGGATCCCTTTGTTCTGAGCTTCTCAAAGCTGCCAGCACAATCCTTTGTGCCAGTCCCTCCTTTGACATATCTACCAAGAGATTATCCAAAGGTGTGACTGCAGGATCTGTGGCTTTGCCGGATGAGATGGTTGCTGCATAAATGGGGAAGGGTTGGAGAGGTTAAAATTCACACTGAGAGTCCCTTTGCAGAGAGGGGGACTGGGACTTCTACTGGGAGGTGGATTTTCAATCCTGAGGCCTCCAATTCTCTGACTGTTCTCTGCATTGTTACAGCTGGAACTCAAAAGTGCCAATGGGACACACCTGAAGAACAAGAAGGTGATTCTTACAGTGTCCCATGGAAGCAGGAAGCAGACCAAGACCTACCTCACGGATGACACTGGGATGGCCTCTTTCGTCTTAGACACATCAGCATGGGACAACAGCAGTAAAGTTATACTGCAGGTTAGGAGCCAGTTACTGCAAACCAGTCAGCAGCTAAGCAAGTAACTAGAATTGAAATGCCTTATAAGGGCTGATCCATGCTAATACTTTATCCACATATACCAGGACAGAAGCAAAGGGCTCAGTGGTTTGATCCAGGGGCTAATAAGCCACTTTACATAATCAAATGATCTGGCTTGCTCCCAGGGCAGCAGCAGCATTGCAGAATTTCAGACTGCAGCCAAAGCCCTAGTAGTGTACAGCTCCCTGTTTAGTGTACTGTTCCTGTTTAGGCACTGGTTATCCCAGAGTGTGGTACAGTAGACAATGCCAGGCTCCACAGAAGAGGAGTGACTGAACTTGGCATAGGTGGAAATAGACACCTTACCTGGGATAGTTCACAGCCCACTGTTTAGTCAGTCTTGGTTTTGGCGTAGGAGGAGCTGCAAGAAATGCTCAGACACTTTTTCCTGTGCCACAGGCGAGGTCGCAGCCAGAGGACTCGAGCGGTCGAAACGTGAAGGTGTCTTACGGCACCGCATCGCTCCCGCTGAGGGCTTTCTACTCCTCCAGCCGCAGCTCTCTGAGGATCCAGCCAGTGCAGGCAGTGCCAGCCTGCGGGGATGTGCAGCAGGTCCCCGTGCACTACCACATGCTGGCCTCAGAGCTGGGCCACAGGGCTGCCAGAGCACGCTTCTACCACCTGGTGAGTGCGGGGCAGCGCCGGGTCTGTGTCAGCACTGGACCCCTTGCTGGCCCAGAAACGTGGAGCAGAGACACTCTCAACCCTCTGTTCTGTTCATTACCCTTCAGGTTATGGCCAGAGGGTCCCTTGTGCATCATGGCCAAACTACAGTGCTTCTTGATCCACCATCAGGTAAGAGCATCTGACTACCAGGAACAGTTTAAGAAACCAAGGAGAAAGTCTTTCCAGCCTAGATGGACAAGGAAAGAACAGAGATATGAGACTACCAGGAAACCACAGAGCTGGCACAAAAAACCTATAGGACATATGCTATCTTTTTTCTGTCTTTTAATTTCCTTTTTTTTTTTCTTTTTTTTTTTAAATGCTGATCAAATGATTAAACTGTCAGAGTTTATCTGCCAAGCAGGAAATTATCAGGGACTTCCAAGGTAAATTATGGAGTCTTTCTGGGCTCAAGCAGAAAGTCTTCCAAGTGCTCACTGTTGCCAAGGTGTGTCACTGCTATAAAAACCTCCATCCTGGCCTAGCTGTGGTCTCCCCAGAAGCAAGGCAGAATAGTTTTTATCCAAGAATCTGTACAGAAATATTACAGAGGAAGAGCACATTGCTGCTGTAATCCTTGGATTGCAGACTTCTTGTATCTTGCCATACTTTTTCAATTTTTCCTTCTTCCTTCAGGTCAGTACAGTGGGGTTTTCAACATCACTCTGCCCACTGACCTCATTTCATCCATGGCTGTCCTCTTTGTTTACATTGCCTTCCCTGAGGGACAAGTGGCAGCTGACACCTTCCGTCTGAAAGGCTCCAGCTGCTTCAGGAACCATGTAAGCAGTGCATAAAACATACATGGGCAGGTAGGCTAGAGGGTGGATAATGATCTGCAAACTGGCAGTAGATATCCAGCAGAACCCAACAACCACAGCTTCCCCTTTCCTTCGTCTCTCAGTGTTTGCAGTCCCCCTTTCTTCTGCTGTTTCAGGTGAAGCTTGGCTTCTCAGGCACAGTGGCTCTCCCAGGATCGACTGTCCGTCTCCATCTGCAGACTGCACCAGGCTCCCTGTGCAGCATCCGTGCAGTAGACAAAAGTGTCCTTCTCCTGAGGCCAGAGGCTGAGCTTTCCAAAGATAGTGTGAGTCACTTCAGTGCTGACTGTTGCTTGTTAATAAGGCATGGTGGATATACCAAAAGTACTTGAATGGGGTCAGGGCATGGTAATGAGAAAAAGTGAAGGCCAACACCAAACACCAGCCAAAATTTCCAGTGTCTACAGACAGTGGGTTATTCTGTTAGAATAACTGCCACCCCCAGCAACAGCCTGAAGTCACATCCTTGTTAAACTTATAGTGCTTTGCCACAGTGGCAAGCAGAAGGCAAGAGACATCCATCTCCTGAACCGATCCATGACAGCACTCTGAAAATAAAAAGTGTTTAAAAAAATGCCAAGTATGGGATAAGCTCCATGTCTTTGTTCCAGCTCACATGAACCAGACAGGCCTTCCATTCACAGAGTGGGCTCTAAGTGGTGTATTGGAAGTGGAAGGGTCCCTTTTCTCCTCTAGACCTTGGTCTAAGGACACCTGAATTGCCTCTTGACACTGTCTTGGTGCGTCCAGGATGTGTCTTCAGCCAGACAAGAAGATGTCCAATGTTCCCCCCATGCAGGGAAGGCGTCCTTAGCGTTTGCATTGAGTTCACAGGTACAATTATTAAGCTAGAAGTGGCTACAACTATGCAGCCATACCCCAGAGGGGCTCATGTTCTTCTCTGGTGCTATACCTCCAAAATTTGTGGAGGCTCTTCATAAAATTCAAAACCCCCTGGGGCTGGGGTTTTTTTGTGACAGGTAGGATCTGAGTTCAGCCTCTGAGGTCACAGGAAAACTCTGGATAGAAATGAAAATCTTCCCACCTCTCACCCTGTCCTGTACTGTTTTCATTCTCTCTCTACAGGTGTATAATATGTTCAGCTATGCTCAGGAGCAGCTCAGCACTCTCACAGATATCTACAGTGACTACTGCACTATCCACAAGAGCCCAGGAATCACTGATGCCTCTCAGACCACCCTTTCACCAGGAATGATGTCACCATTCATGTACAACAGTTACTCTTATGCAGTGTCCCAACCAGATGTTTATGAACTTCTGAAGGTAAATCTAATTTCCAGAAAGCCTGAAATATCAAAGCTGAGCCCTTTTGTATCCCAGGCCAGCACTGGGTAGCTTCACAGATTGTCTTTCCTGCAAATGCTGGTGACTTCATGATCTGAATTTGCTAAGCTTCTGAACTAAAAGATCAATGACAGTGTATGCTCCCAGCATGATAAATTCGAATTGATTAGGCAGATTCCTGGAATCCAACTCCCCATTAGTCCCCTTTAGACTTTCCAGGGATTGGAAGCAGAGAGAATTGTCAGCCTGTGTCAGAGAAAATTGGAGGTTGGAAAAGCAAAGTACCTGAGAGAAAAGGGGGACCCAGAGAAAGGAGAGAAAGAATAGCAGAAAGGAATGGCAGGGAAGGATAAAGAAAAGTCTGGGTTAGGGTGGGCAGCAAACTGTAGTGCCAAAATAATGACTTTGTGTACAGGTATGCACATGCAAGTGGTCACCTCCACAATCCTTTGGCATGAGGAGCAGGCTCTGGGAGCAGGACAGTTATGCCTTCTCTCCCAGTATAAATTTGCAGGTTGTACTGAGGTGCAACAGCACAGAGTAGCTGTGATATGCTGGGAGGCAGGGGAAGAGACAGACCCTCAGACACACCAACGCCTCCACAGAAATATACCTTCTTTTCTTCCCCTTCTTTCCTCCAGAATGCAGGTCTAACATTTTTAACCAGCCTTAAAATCAAGTCTCCAATTGAGTGCCGCATCCAGGACACTTTTGACCGCGACTACATGTGTACATCTCGATTTTTCCTGTTTCTTTGGAGATCACGGGTAACATATAGGCTGCACATGGGCAGCTGAACATGCAGTGTACTTAGGAGCTGGGGATGGCTTACAGAGATGAGTGGGAGGCTGCACAGGAGTTGTGCTCCACAGGGAGATGGGAAAGGCCTTGGCATGAATGTGTCCAATGCACTGAAAGGCAGAGGGGTGGCAGCAGGATTCAAACCTCTTTGGAAGCTTCAGCTGGTGAGCAGGAAGACAATATGGTCAAGGAGGGAAATGGGGCATCTGTCTCAGGAAAGAAAATCTGTTTGTAAGACCAGGAAAGGTCTTTCTGGAAACCAGAGGATGAACCAAGATTGGCATTGGGCAGTATCTAGGCTTTTCTGCAGGGAATGAGAGCAAAACTTTGAGCAGGTAAAATATCTCATGGGAGAGCACACATATATTGGAATTCCCCTGGCCTCCTGGGTTGTCTTGCAGAAGACAATAATGAAGTTGAGAGTGTCATGGAGAGGATAAGGGGGTTTGGGCTGAGAGTGGAAGGGATAGAGAACTGAGCTTTTCTTGCCTGAACTCTATCCTGGTTTCACAGTTGCTCTGCCTTTGAATGAATGTTTGCATTCCCAATAGCTTTTGATGAGCTGGCAGACTTGGAGAGCCTGTATGCAGAACCAGATGCTGCTGTGGAAGCTGCTGAGGCAGAGCACACCGAGCTGGGCAGCGAGTCAGCACCAGCACGTACCTGGTTCCCAGAGACATTCATCTGGACTCTGGTTCCCATCAAGTGAGTAATCGCAGGCTGTGGCTCCACAGGGACACAGACTTTCTACCTGACACAGTAGAGGGAACGGGCAGGAGCAGAGACAGGGCATTATTGCCTTCTGTGCACAAAGTAAAAGAGGGAGGTATGAAGAAGTGGATAAAGACAATGGAGTTTTGGTTCAGTTCCTGTCTCTGCTTGAGGTTTTCCAAATGCTTCTAGGAATTTAACATCACACACTCTTGCAGGATGTAAGGGGCTTCCACAGATCCATAGCTCAACATTCTATACAAGGCAGGTCCTTTTAGATCAAGTTGTAGTAAAATACTCTGTATCTCCAAGGATTGAGATTCCTCAAACTGTGTTTCCATGTTTGACCATTCTCATGGTATTTTCTTATGTCAGGTCAGAATCTCCCATGTTCCAGCTATGTGTTAGCTTTTGTCCTGTCAATATGCACCTCAGAATAGACATGTCCCATTGTTTCCACACCTTCCCAATAGGAAGTGTCACACTATACTGCATGGCACAGACTGTGTGTATAACACAGACCCCCCCCACAGAGCCCTCTGTGCCCACACAAAAGAAGAATTTCAGGTGCAGCACTGCTCAGAAGCAAATTTTGGGTTGCATTTTCCTCTCAAGTCATTCCTTGCCCACCTATTTGCTATCCTTCCTATACTTCTGTCCTACTTGCCAGGAATCCCCATACCTTCATATGCACTTCCATTTCATAGTCTGAATTTCTGCATTTTTCTCCCCAAGAGAAATTTTTCCAGGGTGGAGACAAACCTCTTCCCCTCTGTTTTCTCCTCAGTGATTCAGGGGCTGCTGAGCTAGCTGTCACAGTACCTGACAGTATCACAGACTGGAGAGCCATGTCCTTCTGCACCTCCCAGAGCCATGGGTTGGGAATCTCGGAGACCATCAGCCTACAGAGCTTCAAGCCCTTCTTTGTGGAACCCACTTTGCCCTATTCTGTTTACCGGGGAGAGTCATTTCCCCTGAAAGTCAAAGTCTTCAGCTACCTGAAGCAGTGCATGGCGGTGAGTGGCTCCCTCCAGGATGATCTGGAGCAGAGGAATGCATAGAAACCTCTTTATTAATAGAGACCCAAACAAAGGGGCTGCCTGCTTAGACCCTGGGCAAAAGACACCAAAGAAGTTGTTCAGTTTGATTCCACACAGAGCCATCACTGACCAGTTTATCCCTTCCCAGAAGCCAAATCTTCCATGATTGCATGTCCATAGGACATTGCTGTTTTCCTGCATATACTGCAACAAGCCATCATCATACTCACCCCTGTCTTCTGGGATTGATTGTTATTTGAATCAAGGACCTGAATGAAAAAACACAGCAGCAGCAGCTATGTAACCTGAACTCCCTTTTGTTTCACCTCTAGCTCCAGCTTAGCCTGATGGACTCCAGGGATTTTGAATTTCTGCATGAAAATGTCAGGTTCACTCTTTGTCTGTGCCCTGATTCAGCAAAAACATTTTCCTGGGACGTGAAGACTACAAAATTAGGTAAGGGATCAAGGGAGGGGCAGGGGTGGGAAGCACTGGCAGAGCTGCTTGAAGAAGCCAGAGCTGGGCTGGAAGGGAGACTGGCCTACTGTGCAAAGCATGAGTGAGCAGCCCGAGGCTGAGCAAACTAAAACGGAGGTATAGATGTGCCAACTGGCCTCTTGATGTTTTGTTTTTTAGGGAAGGTGAATTTCACTGTCACTGCTGAGGCAATGGAGCGGGAAGATGTTTGCACGGAGAGTAAAGCTGTTGTGCCAGAGTCCGGAGGGAAGGACACAGTGGTTAAACACCTGCTGGTCAAGGTCAGGCTGCACTGCAGGATTCTGGCAAGGTTGGAGCTGGGTCAGGCTCAAGACAGTCTAGTGGGTGGCTCTGGGAAGGAAGAGTCAGCTGAGGACTCCCTGGGCACATTTCTCAGGGAGACTGGTCCAGGAGCAATTCTAATGGTAGATTGGATTGGAGCTCCTCACTGGATGGGACAGAAATGTCAGAACTGCTTGCTGACAGGGCAATGGGGTCAAAGGCCATGCAGCAGCTTAGAAACCTGCTTCCCAGTACAACTTCACTGTTGGCATGGATGTCTCTGCTGTCTGTGTGATGCCCTTTGCCAAGGCCCACAAAGATGGAAAAGTGCTTGCACAAAGGTGAGGTGCTGCACGGCTGCTCTCTGATTTTACCCTTCTCCCTTCTTTTCCCCACCAGGCAGAGGGGCAGCTGGAGGAAAAGACTCACACCTCACTCCTGTGCCCTGAAGGTAGGTGCAGAGGCCCCCAAATACTCTCTTACTGGGGCTGTGCTTGTGCACAGAACAAGGAGATCAGATGGAAGCAGTGTGGTGTTTGAACAACTCTAGGACTCTCTGGAGCTGTGTAGGGAGCAGAAAGTCAGGGATTTTGGAGCTTTTATGGGTAGGCAAAGCCATTAATCCCTACTCAGTACTAAAAGCTCCTGGCAACATCAAGCCACAGTCTAACCACATCACAGACTTTCATCAGCTGGATCTCTGTGTCATCCTCTCTTAAATGCTGATGTCACCAACTGATGAGGTGATCCCAGACCTGTTTACACCATCTCCTGGGGGTCACCTGTAACTCTGCCATCTTCCTCATGCCTGTTGTTCTGATGTTTTTGCCATTTGCAGGAACTTCAGCTTCAGAGACAATCTCTTTCACTATGCCAGAGAACATTGTCCTTGGGTCAGAGAGAGCCTACATCTCTTTCTTAGGTGAGTTTTTAGAAGAGTCTTGAGAAGTAATATTTTTCCCTGCAGGACACATCTCATCTGGTGCCACTGTGTCTTCTTTAGCAAACAAAGTAATGAAAGGGAATATGTACAGTGAGGTGTGGTACTGTCTTCCAGAACAGTATCCTATCTCTCCTATACAAGTGGCACAGGATGGATGTATAATTTCACCAAGCCAGGGGAAAGATAGCCCAGTACCATATCACTGTTCCTACAGTCTGTAGACATCACGTGAGCAGAGGTGAACTGAGATCACTGTTAGCAGGTTATCTGGAGAATCTATGAGACCAGAATGGTTTTACATGCAAAAATACATATGGCTCCCAAAGCTGTGGTTCTGTCCTACAGGTGACATTATGGGAACAGCACTGGACAACATAGATGAGCTTCTCCAGATGTCCAGCGGCTGTGGTGAGCAGAACATGGTTCATTTTGCCCCAAACGTCTTTATCACAAGATACCTTGAAGAAACAGGACAGCTGACTCCAGAAATCAAACAGAAGGCAATTGGCTATCTGGAAAGCGGTGAGTGGATTTCTGCTTGTTAAGCTGGTGATGTCAACTACAGCACTTGTGTGGAAGGAGGCTCAGCAGAGGCCTGGTGCTGAGCAGGATTTGTGCAGCATCACTTGCCTGACACCATGGTAATTGTGGCAGTGTAAATCAGGCCAGTGCATGTCAGCGGAACAAGCGGTGCACGACCCACCTCTGCTAAATTCCTCAGAGATAATGCTCTCTGTAATGATCAGCAGGATTGGTGGGGCAGGTTGGCACCTGGAGAACAGGACAGGCACACAGCATCTTCACTACCCCCAGCCTCTTCCTGCAGGATATCAGCGGCAGCTCCTGTACAAGCACACAGATGGCTCATACAGTGCCTTTGGGGAAGGAAGTGAGCCAGGAAACACTTGGTAAGCAACGATATCGAGACATAACTGAGGAGCAACATTTTGACCTGGTCAGGCTCGAGCTGGCTTGGATTTTAGTCTGGGGAAACTGAGGCAGTCTGAAGGTTTGAATAGAAATTGCTCCTGAGACCTTTTGGAAGGTGTCGTGGCTTAAGCCCAGATGGAAATTAAGCACCACACAGCTGTTCGCTCAACACCATCCTCATGCCAAATCCAAAACATGTCACCATAACAGCTACTGAGAAGAAATTAACTTCACTCTAGCTGAAACCAGAGCAATATCCTTCTCTTACTCCATAACATTTATGTCATGCCAGGTTTCAAACTCCCCAATAGGCCATCACTTTCCCTATTTATCTGTTTTGATAAATATACAAAATCTTTTTCTTAGTCTGCGGAACACCTCTGTCAAATGTGACGATGAACTAATTTGAAGTACCCCTGTTGGATTGTTTGTTCTTGGGTACCACAAACGAGCCTGATTCTGAAAACTTGGCAGCAAAGGCACCTTCTTTACAGGTTTTCAGAATGCTTGATGCCCAGAGAGGACTAGGAATGGGTCTGAAGTGAGCTCACTAAATGTCAGCCCTCCAGGGCAACAAAGCACCCTGCTGGAATTAGCAGAGCTCTGAAGGTCTGAAGAATTGAATATTTTCTCTCTTGCTGCAGATGGCTCTGACCTCTTGAGCTCATGTGCATTGCTTCCAGTACTCCATGTGCACAGGGGCTGTGGCCTGCTGGTATTTCTACAGGCAGAATGTAGTAGAAGATCCAGAGACTCTTGTCTCCTCTTAGACACATGTATCAAGTGACAGTTCAGTTCTATTTCCCTCTTCCTTTTTTGGCTCTAGGCTCACTGCTCTTGTCCTGAAGACCTTCAGCCAAGCCCGGGACTTCATCCACATAGATGAACAAAATATAAAGGATGCTGCCAGTGCCCTGATTAAAAGTCAGACTCCATCTGGCTGCTTCAAGAGTGTGGGGAAGCTCTTCAACAACGGTCTGATGGTATGACATGTCCTGGTGGTTCATTAGGTACCTCAGAGCTCCTTCACTTTCTAGTCCAGTTTGGGTGCCAAGAAAAATGAACTCTGTTGCAGGAGGAAGGCTCTGAAGTGCCCAGGGTCACCCTTGGTGACGCTCAGGGTTGTCCAATCACTGTGGCACTTTTTCAAGTTATGAATGATGAAAGTTTGCATTTTATGGTGTGCACCTGGGAACTGAAACAGTGCCCTGCCCTACCTCTCATCTCAAAACCATGCCAGCTTGCAGCAGGGTTGTGGGAACATCCCCTGGCATTGAAATCTGCTACCGAAAATCTTCTGTTTGGGAGGGGAAAGGGGAATGTGCTCAGCAGAGGGAGGGACTCAGCTACCCAGAAGAGATTAGGGAACCCTGGCAGAGAAGTGCTCTGGTAAGCAGGGCCTTTAAAAGTGGATATCAGTCCTGTCACTTCCTTAGGAGAAGGAATAGGACCAGCACTGTTGCCTGTGCTGGCATTTGCTAGGAGACCAGAAGGCACTGGAAAACTTTCCCCTCTCCCTTCTCACAGCACTCCTCTTGTGTGTGTTGTGTTGTCTGCAGGGTGCAGTGGAGGAAGGCCTGGGGCTGAGCTCTGTGATCGTGATCGCTCTCATACGCTCAGGGATGCCTCACTCCGTGAGTAGTGGCAGCAGGAGCGGGCTGTGTGGGCAGCCTCTCGCAGGCACTGCCTGGGCTCTGCCTTTGCCTTCCACCCTCTTCTGCACACCTGAAACCTGCATTCCCTTCCCAAACATCCTGCCCGTAACGAGAGCACTTTCAATTGTATCCTAGGACCCAGTCGTGGAAAAAGCTCTGAAATGTATAAGGGACCTGGTCAATGCTGATCCCGGCAGTCCCAACCTGTACAGCCTGGCACTGGCTGCAAACGCCTTTGCAGTGGCAGGTGACAAGGCCCTCAGGCAGAAAATCCTCAAAAGATTGGATAAGGCTGCCATAATATCAGGTACCACGGACTCTGGGGCAGGAGGGAGGGCCACTGGCAGAACTGTATGGAAATCCCTGGGTTGAACAACCATGGGAGTGGAGGACAGGAGTAGGTGGGAGGATACTGCCAGAGCTTTGTGGGGAGTCCAAATCTTGGCTATCCAAGCCTCAGTTTGCCAAGCTGTCACAGGTTATATCCACACTGTGAGATGGATTGTCTCTGTGGCTGATCTCACAGTCCTGGCCTCCCAGTCACCCAAACCAGGGGAGCTTGTGGAGCTCCTCCCTGGCCTGCAGGTCTAAGGTTTTGCTGGGAAAAACAGGGTGTGGGGAGAAAATAGGGAGCTATGCACATATATCTTGTCCAACTGTATTACATCCAATGTACATGTTTGTTTAGTACCTATATACAGAGGCTAAGTAGAACTCCAGGGTCACTAGATACAGCTACCACTCCATAAATGCTCTCACTCCACCTCTAGATGACCAAATATTCTGGAGTCAACAGTCCAAACAGGAAGAAGGTTCCCTATCTTGGTATCGGGCTCCATCTGTTGATGTGGAATTGACATCTAGTATCCTCATGGCTCACCTTACAAAGTCAAGTTTGTCATCAGATGAAATTAAAAAGGCATCCCAGATTGTGTCTTGGCTCACCAAGCAGCAAAACCCATATGGAGGCTTTGCTTCAACCCAGGTAATCCCCTTGAGCCATCATCATCAGATTTGATGGTTTTTTGTTTTGTTTTTGTTGTTGGTTTTTTTGTTTGTTGGTTGGTTTTTTGTGGTTTTTTGAGAACAATGGGTTCTAACAGCCCATAGTAAAAAAAGAAAAATTAATAAATTTAAAAAGGATGTATGGATTTACTGGTCCTGGGAGTTATGGATAATCCCATGCTAAAAGCCAAAGGGAAAAGCTCAACCTTTATTGTGCTATAGCTGCAGTATGAAGGAGGGAAAGGCTAAGGCCTGGGCATGTAGAGGAAGCAGGAATCCTACTTTTCCTGATGTTTTTCTCTTTCTTCAGGACACAGTTGCTGCTCTGGAAGCCCTAGCCCTGTATGCAACCAACATCTTCAGCAAGGACAGCCCTGATCTTCAGGTTTCTCTCACTTCCAAGGGGTTCAGCCAAAACTTCCGAGTAGACAAAAGCAATCGCCTCCTTCTACAGACCGTGGAGCTGCCAGCCATTCCCCAAGATTACACTCTGCGTGTGCAGGGCCACGGCTGTCTTTTCCTGCAGGTAAGCCCAGCCAGGAAGGAAAAAGTCTGTCTGGTGAAAAGCCTTGAAAGCCAGAGAACATCTGACCTTGTTACTTAGCCACAGTGAAAACAAACTGCTGTAGTAACTTGCAAGAATCTGGGCTTCAAGACTTGGGAGGGGCTAACTGTGATCCAACAGGAAGGTAACATCTACTCCCCAAATGAAATCTGGATCATCTCCATTCAGCCAGAGCAGCTCCTCTCCTCCAAGAAATCCACCAGGAGCAGTGCACTACTAGCAGAACCTCTGCTTCTGCCACGTAGTTTTCTCTTAACACCAATACAAGACAGCAAACAGTAGCTGAGTCTAGGCAAGAACAGTCTCCAGCAAAAAGCCCTGCTATTCTCTGCCATCCAGCTTCTTTCTGTCCTGGCAGGCCATCCTGAGGTACCACATCCCTCCACTGAGGAGCGAGGCCACCTTTGCCATATCCGTGCAGACGGAGTGCACCATGCCCGATGCCACCCGGTTCCCTGTCACCATTCGTGCTCGGTAGGTGACACTCAGTTGCCCCTTTCCTCCCCTGTGCTGAGAGGCTTCTGGCACCACACTAGCCTCTTGCTGGCAGGGTTCCCCTTCACTCGTGGGGTCCAAGTGCTGAGGTGACCCTGCTGTGCTCTCCGCAGCTGGATGAGAGGCACAAGGCCCCAGAGGGGTGGCTCAGGCTTTACTCCTGTCTTGTCCCATGCCCCTCACCACAAATTCTCCCAAGGTCTGAGGGTCTCACCCCTTTCTAGGATTAGATCTCAAAACGCTAATGCTGTGAAGGTCCTGTGGGACTGACACATACTCCTAAGTGTTCCCTCCTCTGCACCCAGTTGACTGTCACACCACTCTCCTCTGCTGCACTCCTGCCAAGAGAACAGGCATAGGATGTGATATTCCCTGCCTTGCCTAAAGAAGGTAACGCCAGAAGGCTTCCAAGGAATTTATTCTCCTTGGCACAATTAAAAGCAAGATCAAGGGAAGCATAAAGATTTATTACAGTACAGAGACAGGTATGCTGACAGGAGAAACACTGGAAAGAAAGGCACATTCCTCCACCTGAGTACCAAAGCTGGGCTGGAGTATCTGGAGATCATGGCTCAGAAAGTAACGTTAGTGCTGTCCCCTGGGTTCCTGCTGCAGCTACACAGGGAACCGTGTGTCCACCAACATGGTCCTGATCCAAGTGGAGCTGCTGTCTGGATACAGCCCCGTGGCAGGTTCACTGGAAGAGGTGAGACCGCGAATGTGTGTCCAGCTGGGATGGGAACAGTAATGGATGTCCATCATGCAGGACTGTATGCTGAAATGTGATCATTCCTATGGGGAATGAAAGAGAAACCAGGGTTATTTTCTTCCTAAGAAATCCTTATACTCAAAGTCTCTTCCAAGCTGCACCTTGCCTTTCCCTACAGCAACAGCTTCCCTGGCCATGTAAATATTTTGCCCATACTCTCACAAGGACAAATATCCCTGAATACTACTTCTTTTTATTAAAGACTCTCTGATATTTTCCCCCTATTTTCAGCTAAAGAAAATGCCTTTAGTGAAGAAAGTTGAAAGCAAAGCTGACCAAGTCGTTCTCTACCTGGAGGAAGTGAGTGTAATTTGGGCTAACCTCATCATCAAAGGGGCTATGAACTGACAGCTTTTATTCTTGTTTATCTGGTTTCATTACTATTTTAAGTACCCAGAGCTGTTGTTCCTGCATACCAGTCACATTTGTTGATCTGGAGAAGTGTCAATCAGCAGTTGTTCATCTGTAGAGCCACTTACAGGGCTACTTAACGTGAGTGAAACAAGGAAATCTCTCATGTTAAGCCTAGTTCAGAGACTATTGAAAGTTCATATATATGGTGCCTGATTAGGACTGGGGAGTAGTAATAAGATCCATCTAGTAAATCCAAGCAAGCCTGAATCTTAGAAAGCTCTTAAGCAACCTGAATGCAGCAGAGAACATGCAGCATTGCTCATGGATTTTGCCAAGATAGTTTGAAACTAAAGCAGATGATTGTGTGAACAGAAGTGCTCACTCCACGGCCTTATGAATCAACAGAGTAACAATCACTCCAGCCTTTTTCTAGTTCCATGAATACCTAAACAGCACCAGAAATGAGACCTGGCATGTATTTAAAACTCCAGCATTTTTAAGGAGCATTTCTGTGATTCTTCATCCTCAGTTTCTCTCAGTAGGCTGAGCTGAGCTGGCCCCATAGGAAGCGGGTTAGTGTCATGTGGATGCAGTAGGCTTGCAGAGCTGCTGCTTTCGTTACATCTACAGCACAGAGCAGAAAGGCAATACAGAGAAATATTTCAGCTCAAGCTGCCAGGAATCACAAGGTGCACCCCAATCAACAGCAGGTCACATAACTACTACCCTACAGCAGATGTTCATCCCCAGCTTGTATTGGTCTGGTTAATGATAAGGGTTATGTGAGACTGGAGAATAAGAGCTGATGTCACTGTGAATAAGAAGTAGCCACTGAGGCAAGGTGCATGAAGGAGCTCAGAGTAGAGCTGGATGGGAAGGTGGGATTGGTGGGGAATGCTAGAACTCCATTTAGTAGTGCACACTGACTCTGTAGGTTTTTGATGTTCCTCATGAGCTGAGTTAAATTTGGTGACCAAAAAGGGGAGATAGTCACAGAATGGGAAGTAAAAGATATTTCTGGGATGGACTAGAAAGCAGAACAGATCCGTAACAGTGGTGACGTCTCCACAGAGCCTGAATGCAAGCAGGTGAAAGGGGTTGTCTCACACGACTTTTCTGTCCTTTTCTGTTTTTAATCCTTGCATTTCTTCTTAGCTGACTAGACAGCCTCAAACCTACACTTTCCTGGTGGAGCAGGACATGCAAGTGAAGGATCATAAACCAGCTAATATCAAGATCTATGATTACTATATGCCAGGTGAGTTCAGATGCTGTACTGCAAAAACCACCCAAATGTACTACTGGAAAGAAAATTCCTGAATTTTGTTGAGTCTAAGACAATACCATCTCAGACATGGTTATCTGACTGTCCCTTAGAAGCTCTCTAGGTATGAACTTAACCTGTTGGTTTTCAAAATGGTAGTCCTCCTCTCTCTGGCTGCAGAACTTGCAGGCCTGCAGCTGGCATGTAGAACCACTGAGGGTCTGGCTCTCCCAACAAGGAGCTGTGCTTTTGAACACTTACTTTGTGGGAGACAGCAAAGGCAGAGGGACCATAGTAAGGAGAGGACTCAAAAGACTAAAGGCCCTCTTAGAAGAATAACACCAAAATCAACTTATCCTCAGTTCTGTGAAATTCCTAGTGGGAAGAAAAGCTAGAAATGTGTCAGGGATTGCTATTCCTTCAGAAAGTGAGGAAATCATAACTGTGATGAGCTCTTTGGGACTTGCAGCCTCAGGCCTTGGATGAATCCTGACCAGTTGCAGAGTCATGGGCACACACCAGTGGTTTCATGTGTCAAGTAAAGGGGAGATGTATCCTGTAAACTGAGGGAGCACCTCTCCTAAGAACAGCAGCACAGTGCTGGATTGCTTCTGTGGGTTTTTGTCAATGTGTCTCACCAGCACTTTCTTTCTTGTCTTCCAGAAGAAACTGCAGTGATGAGCTACAGTGTCCCATGCGAGTGAGGTGAGGGCCCAACACCTCTTTTGTTATCACAGGCATGGTCCTGAAGAATATGGAAAGGGAGGGAGATGCAGGCAAAGAAACTTGCCAGACTGCAGGTCCAGGGTAGAAAGCAATTTGCAGTGCCAAGTAAGGGTGAGTTCCTGTATCCCAGTGGTCAAACTGAGGGGAAGAGAACTCAAGTAGAAGATTTGATGTGACAAGATCATGACAAAGTTGGAGATATGTTCCAGAAAACAAGAACTGCATGTACCAAGTGCTATCACCAGTTTTTTATCACACTTTCCATCAAATACACTTTATTCAAGTCACCACAGTTCCCTTTCCTGGCACTTTCCCTGTAGTTTCACATCCCTCCAGTCTTATGCACACAATGTGCCATGCTCACCTTTATTGCATGGCCTGGCTCCATTTCAGTGCCAGGCCTTTCTCCATCTCAGCCTGGCTTCTGATCCACACTAGGGAATGGACACCTGCCCATCCTCCTTCCATGCTGAGCAAAGACAAAGCTTAAGCTTGACCAACGCCTGCCCCTGCTCTAAACTTTCCTTACAGCTGTGTGCTTTCCTGCCCACAGCCCACAAGACTGGGAAAACCACCTGCTCCATGAATCACCTATAGGGAGGCACATGGCCCTGTCCTGAGATGTCTGCCACAACCTCCACAGCCACACTGGAGATTCTGACATAGGCTTTGTATAGATAAAGTGAGAGAGAATCTTAGGTCACAAAATATTCTGAGCTGGAAGGGACTCACAAGGATCATGGAGTCAGCTCCTGTCCCTGCACAGGACAACTCCAAGAGTCACACCCTGTGCCTGACAGCGTTGTACAAATGCTTCTTGAACTCTGTCAGTTTTGGTGCTATGACCACTTCCCAGGGAAAGCTGTTCCAGTGCCCAGCCACCCTCTGGGTGATAAGAGCTCTGTCCTTGGCCTGACAGTACCATTTGGTCACAAGGTACAAAAAAGGCCCCTAAGTTCCCAATGATTAGTTTTAATACTTCAGGAGCTTTTTTTTTTTTTTCCCCTTTATTGTCTTTACAGGAACAGGGATAGATCCCCCCTCTGCAGTCTCTGTCTGTCAGTCCTTTGTTACCCCTGCCAACTGTCACCACATGGAGATATGAAGAAAAGAGAAAATGCTTGGAATTTCCTGCTGAGCAGTTAGTTTCTGGAAGGCTCAGACTGTGTGTGGCATCTTATTAAAAGTAGAAGACTAGAACTGTCTGATTGAATAATTATTCAGGTTTACTGTTTTTCTTCCAAACCAGGAAAATTGCATTTAAGAGTAGCTGGGAAAACCTCTTTTCATGTACAAAACTCTGCTTCTCCAGGTGCAGATAGGAGATAAAGCATGAAAAAAAACCTGATCCATAGACCTAGAAACAGATACTTCCTGTTTCTAGCTGGGTACATGTTCCCCACTGCCTAACATTCCCCTTCCTGTCTTGGCTTGTATTCTGTGTTTCCTGCCCAAGACCCACCATTCCTGATGCCACTGTTGGTGTCACACAGGAACTTGCTGCCTACCTCAACTACAGACAGCACGGTATTCAGCCAAGGCTCGCTCCTCTGCAAAAGGAAATGAGGAAGGTGATTACACATGGATGCACACAGAGCATCCATGTCTTTTCCCAGCTGGACAGTCAGGAACCCAGCTCCCCACCCCTGAACAGTAAGAAATCTCCAACCTACCTGGCTGGTAGTAATCATAGATTTTGATGCTGGCTGGTTTCAGGTTCTTCACCTGAATTACTCTTTCCAGTTGCAGAATGAAAGTCTGAGATTCATCACTGAGCTAGTGGAGATGGAAGGAAATTAGCAAGAAAGGGGAAAAAGAAGTCACAGCATCTTCGATTTCCTTGATTTGAATGTTTTCTTGCATTACATTTCTCTAATCCATTAGAGATTCTGGACTTTAAAACTGAGTATTGTTTGAATAGCACTGTTCTAATCCAATGACAATGAAATCAGGCAAACTTCCTCTGCCCCCAGTTCTACCTGTGCTCTTTTCTTACCTCGACCAGCCTCAGCCTTCTCACACAGCTCCTTGTCCTCTGACCTTTTGCTCTCACTGGGCAACACCAAATGCTTTTGTTCTCACTTACCTTCTCCAGATAAATGTAGACCACATTAGCTTTCACTTCTATTTTCTTAACAATGGTTCTGTTCTCCAGCTGGGATAGGAAACAATAATAGAATTAAATTCGTGAGCATTTTTCTTTAGGGATTCCTGACCTGAGAGACCCAGCATTTTAGTGAAGGGAAGGTATAGAGCTGGTCTCTGTGTGGAACTGTGCCTAAGGGCTTCAGTGGTCCCTCCTGGACATCCCTTGTGAGCATCTCATCTATGAACCACACTGACCCTGCCCAGGGCAGAGGAATCTCCCCCTCTGGGGACCAAAGGCTGTGTCGGTAGTACATATGGCTGAAATGTTGGTCAGAAAATGGGTGCAGGCACTAGTAGAGATTCTTATTTCATCTCACTGAGTGTTCCACCACTTTTAAAGACTTGCATGAGGGCTGTGGTTTAATTTATGATTTAATTGGAAAACAAAAGAATCTTTTTAGCTAGACCTAGAGTATCTCTGAGAAATCCTGTCTTAGAATTTCTGACAAACAAATACTGGTTTCAGCACACCCAGCAGTACACTTTGTTCGTGGCCCAAGTTCAAATACTGTCAGTGGGAGAAGCTGAACCACCTCTGATCTCCCTTGTGGGGGCTGTAGGAAAACAAAAAGTTGTGGTGCAATTGCAACAGCAAAGGTCCCCTGCAAATTCAGCCACAGCCTGGCCTGAAATGAACAATTCTCAACAGGAGTAAGTAAGCAGGATTCATTTACCACAGATGGGTTTTCTTATTCCAAAGTCCTTACCAACATTCTGGATCTGGAAGTCATGATGAATCCGGATAGCAGGGAGACCTCTATGATCACCATGTTGGATGTGACTCTGCTCCCGATGTAGCTGGAGAAGAAAAAACAGACAGAGGGTCTGACTCTGTGAGGATAGTGCCCTGCCAGCCCCTCTTCCCTCTACTACCACGCCAGCTGGGACTGGGGCATGGCAGCCACTGGTCCCTCTCACAGGAATTAGCCAGCTCCTCCCCATCCAAGCCTTCCACCTGTCCGATTCACCCTCTCTCCTGTTCACCCCAAGGGCTGGGTCTCTCCATCAGAGCCCGGAGACTTTCCTGGCTGCTGTCCCCAAGCTCACTCCCTGTTGCTGGAGGAGGAAGGAGCCCGTGGGTCACCTGGTGAGGACGCGGGCGGTGAGGACGGGCGGATCCGCCTGGCTGCAGTTGGCCAGCTCCGTGCTGACATGCAGCGTGAAGGTCACAGGAGTCCGTGGGGAAGGCTCGTGGTACCTCAGCACTGTCTGCAGGATAAGGGCCAGCAGCAGAAAAGACAGGCTGGAGATCTCATGCGGGAGAAAAGAGGCAGAGTCCTCCTCCCTGCACGCTCATCCCTCCACCTCCTCACCTGAGCCAAGACACAGCCGCTGCCGTGGGCCTGCACCAGGAACTGCCCCGGGATCTCCACCAGCGCTGCCCGCTGCACCAGCAGCCGCTTGTGGCGGCTGACCTGGAACGCCTTCCCAAAGGCCCTCTGGGACCTCACCCTCACCACTGCCTGGCCCCACCCGCTGAACGCCCTCGCCGCGTATTTCGCCAAGGCTTGCAGGGCAACAACCGTGTCCTGGAGAGGGAGAGGCAGAGACAGTCGCTCCTCTGAAAGCCAAAGTGAGACTGGCTTGGAAAAGGAGGACCTCAAGGGGACTTGTGCTGCCAGCCTAGGGTACAGAAGGATCCACAGGGAGCTGCTGCTTACCTGGGTGGAGGCAAAACCCCCGTAGGCATTTTGCTGCCGGGTCAGCCAGGCCGCAATGCCAGCTGCAGTTGTCATGTCCCCCGTGTGCACCCGTGGCTTGGAGAGGTACGCCAGGAGCACGTAGGCTGTCAGCTCTATGTCCCCTGACTGAGCACCAGGCCACAGGTCTGTGGAGGCTGGAGAGCTCGGCTTGGGGCTCCAGTGGATTTGTCCTCCTGCAGAAGGAAAAGGATTATAAAGGCTATTTAGAGAGGACATAATTTGGGTTTCAGAGGAAACAAACCCCACAGTCCTTTCAGGGCTCCTTCAGTACGTTCCCTGTACTCAGGCCAGGATTGCTTACTTGAATTTATTCACCAAGGCTTCACCTTGTTTTAGTTCTTGTTTTACTTTAGTTAGACATACCTCTTCCCTCAAAGAGATCTTGAAATCCTCCAGTCTGAGGAAACTATTTCTAAGTCACCCTCACAGCTTGTGAAATACCTTATCGTATTTTCAGTCACAAAATGCAGTTACTGCACAAATACAAGAAATATGTATAAACATATATATAATTTGTGACTGCTGTAGCTGGGCATGCATTAGTCCAGAATCCCAGCAGGCAGCACCTGATTTGATGGCCTGTTCCTCCAGTTTGTACAGCAGCTCCTGGGTTGTCTCGTAGTCCCCAGCCAGGGCAAAGGCATAGGCCAGCAAGGCTTCCGTGTAGATGTTGGTGATGTTGTAAACCACCTTCTGCAGGCAGCGGAGAGTAGTCTGCATCAACTTGCCCTGTGTTGGGAGGAGACACGTGCCAGACTCTCACAGGGGTGAAACAGGGGGCTGAGGAACTCATTCCAGGGAGCCACACTATGTCTTCCTTCCCAACACAGCTCCAGAGAAACCCATTAAATTACAGACTGTCTTCAGGAAACAGGCAGTGCAGCCCCATTGTGCACTGGGAGCCATTGCCACCAAGCATTACTGTATCAGGCCAGTTTCACAACACTGACTCTTTTGAGGAATGACTTCATCATTTGACCAAACATTGACTCATTCCCAGAAGTTCCCTCCCAGTTCATGGCCTGGAGAGCATCAGAATCACAAGCTGAAGTATCCCCATGGTAGTCCCCAGGAGAGGAGGAGGGAGCAGGAACGAGCTGAATGTGCTCACCTGCAGTGGCAGACCCATCTCCAGCAGGGCTGCAGCAACATAGGCCCCCAGAGAGATTTCATCATCCATGCTTCCCTGTGAAGGGAACACATCTTTCACTCTTACAGGGTGTTAGGAGTGCCCACTCCTAAGAAGGAAAAGCATTGCTCTCATGTTTTCCCTCCCTTTAGGTCTTGGCACAAATCTGTCCAGTCATTCCCCAGCAGTGCTACCTGCCCTGGCCCACCATTACCTTTAAGGAGGAGTGAAAAAAGTTCCCTTTGGTGACAAAGCAGCCACTGGGGAGCTGGTTTTGCTCTAGCCAGCGTAGGGCATCCTGGATGTTCTTGTCATCTACATAGATGTATTTTCTGGCTTGGCCAAAAATTTTGAGTACAAAAGCTGTCAACCTAGGAAGAGGATGAGATGTGAGAAAAGGAGGCAAACAAAAAAAAAAAGGCAAAGAGAAAGTCAGAGGCCTCCTGGTGCTTGTCCCTGGACTAGTGACATAGTGGGGAGTGCAAAAAAGAGTAATTTTCATCAAGTCAATCTAAAAGTTGAAATGGTCCACAAGACCCACCCCAGTGGCTCCTCTTCCTGCCTCTGTCTGCACAAATATACTATTTACGTACTATTTAGTGCTTCACCCAGTCATTTCACAGGTGAAAACCCTCCTGCTCCTACTTTTACTTTACTTTTACTTTTTTCCACTTCATCTCCCACAAATTACTAGAGACAATCTGGAATTCCCCATTTTCTTCCTCCCTTTCTTTCTCCATTTGTCTTAGCCAAGCACCATAGGTGTAAGCTGTGCCAAGGCAGCTCCTCTCCACTCACTGAGGAAGGGACTTTTTATTGCTCTCACCTGATTTTTTTCTAGACATGTGTACCCCTCTTGGCTGCCGGGTCACCAGTAGCATAACCTGGTGTTGTCTGTGGGCCAACAGCAGCGACATAGAAACCAAAAAAAGACCTTTCATTCTCTGGGATCACATCTTTGCTATTCCACTTTCCCAGAAACTCTGCTGTCCTGCCTGCCTGTTTTTTCAAATGGCTCAAGTGACTCAGACTCTCCCTGTCAGAGTTCTGTCTCCATGCCAAAGAGACATCTTGTCAGCTTTCTCAGATACATTAGGTGCTCTGATCCAGACAGGAAAAATCAGAAGTGCAGGATGTTTGCAGTGCTTACCAAGTGTTTCCTTCTCCATCCTTCTGCCCAAAGAAACTATAGGAGCCATCTCTGTGCCTGTAAAGAAGCTGTGTCTGATACCCTGGGGAGATGGGAACAGTGATGAATATGGCACAGTAACACAGAGGGGACAGTGCTGACAGAGTAGGTGCAAGGGTAAGAGTTACTGGTATGTTGGACACGGGGGAAGGCAGAGGGGCAGGGTGGCTCTGTTGTTCTCACCATTGCGGAGGAATCCTGTTGCCCTGTCCTTGATCTCAGGGCTCAGCTGCCTTGTCTTCTCCAGGTACTGCAGCACATAGACAATGGGGGCAAACAACACCATGTTCTGCTCCCCACAGCCGTGGGGCAGCTGCACCAGGTGGTCCAGGTTCTGCAGTGCCACCCCCATGAGGTCACCTCGAAGCAAGGGTGTAAGAAACAAAGAAAGTGTAAGTGTGATTTGAGATGCCCTTTCAGCCAAGCAGGGGATAATAGTGCTTTATCTCAGCAGGGGGAAAGCACTGGAGAAAGGAGGAAAAAGTAAGCAACTGAGTGTAAGATGGAGAGTGGTGACTGTTTTGCTTTTTCCAGCTTGGCATCATGACTGTGGACTCCCTGGAGAGCTTCCACTTATCAGCTTTTGCATTCTGAAGAGGTCCAGCTATAAAAAATACTGTTTGTAAAAGCTATGAGTAGAGCTGCACCTGCTCAGTCTGTGTCATTTAGACAAGCAAATATAACAGCACTCAGGGAAAGGTTGAAATGCTTCTGGTTTTTAGCCAGGCCTTTTCTACCTGGCCATATGTCAAGCATCAAAATGTGAGGAAGCCAGCAGGGGTGATAGTCAGATGGTGTGAAGGTGTATATATCCTCCAGCCACTCAGAAAAGCCTTGTGTTGTTTCCTCTGTTGGGGTTCTGTTACACAATATTAATGGCTATTTATGCCAGGCCTGGCTTCATACCAGTTCTGGCCTGCAATACCAACAGATGTATTTAATGGTAGGTGTGGCCAGTCCCAGTACCCTCTCCAAAGTGTTCTTTTGCAACTTTATAATTCTGAGAAAGATTTCTTCTCTCCGTGAGCTTCTTCTTGGTTTTGAGCTTTACTGTTTGTATCTACACAGAAATAGAACAAGGTCCTAGAGTCTCTGCTCCAAGGTCCTAGCTGGAATAACAAAGATTATTCTCCTGTGCAGATTACCCTTCCCATGAAATACAAAATTCTGAAAGCCTGGTGTTTGCAGAGAACAGAAACACAGCATCCTCTCTTTGGGGCAGTTTCATGTCAAGTGGATCCTCTGACACCAAGTTAAGCCTTGCTCTTTGGTACTAGCAGTCTGTGAGCCCACATTAGAAGTCACTTACCTGTGATAGAAATGGAAGCCCTGGCAGATCCCTTTACTACATTGTCAGGGAGGCGAAGGAACACGGGTTCTTCAGCCATGTTTCCTGGTAACAGTAGGGTAAAAGGTGTAGCATGAAAAACCAAGCCAAAAGCCTCTAAATGGAGAGACAAGACTGGGCCAGGTGGGTGGGACACTGCTGACATCCCGCTCACACCCACTGTCCTGGTCATTGCACCAAGGGGCATTGCCTGGAAACTTTTCAGACTGAGCTGTACATGAGAGCTGCTGGTGGGGCTGAGGGCCCACTCAGCTTCACTTCATCTCAAGTCACTACACTTCAGAAGGCTCACAAGGATCACAGCTGGACATCACTCAGCTGGAGGACATCCTGGTGAGACTTGCAGTGCTGCAGGGATGGGGTAGGAGGTTGGAGCACCTCTCACTGATAACTATCAAGCCCCAGGAACATCCAAGCGTTGCTCTGTGGGAAGGAGACTACAGAGTAGGATTTTGCTACTTATACTCAGCAGCAAATTCAGTATGACAGCACATGTGGGAGTAATATTTCTCATTCATTCATGTCTGACAGGAAGTGAAATTTCCTATGTGAAAAATAATTTCAAAACATTCTTTCATGAAACCTCCCACAGTTTAGTTCTACTTTCAGGTGTAGTTATTTCAGGCTGCAGAACCCATCAGGCTGTGCACATACCTCGTCTCAGGCACATACCTCCTCTTGGGCACAGAAGTGAGCTGTAGGACTTCTCCACTAACACACCCTCTGGCTGCCAGGGCAGAAACATGCACATGGGACAAGAGAAACAAAAATACACATAAAATTCCCTAATGACAGCAACATTTCAGAGCAAGTTCAAGTTTGAATTCAGAGGTCAGGGACTCCACCCTCCTCATTTTTGGCAGGTCTACCTGCTTTCACTGCTCAAAGAATCAAGAGTAAGCCCGAGGGACAGGGCTCTCTAGCAAGTGAGCACATACAAAAGCTCGGGTAAAGCTGGTAAAGGTACAGGGAGGAATACAGACATGGGAATGCAGCTCAAGAAAGAGTACTGCGAGAATAGGCTTGGCTAGGTCCTGTGAGAAATAAAGTGAACTAAGCCACAGCTTTGGTATACTATTGCTGGCCAAAATTTGAGATGATAAAACTATTTATCCCACCCCAGTCTACCTTCCCCCTTGGGCAGGGATATCACAGACAGAAGTGAGGCTGTTCTCATACTGACCTGGACCAGCAAGTGTTTGGTCAATGTGTGCCTCCCCCTCACAGCAGCTGGCAAGGGCTTCCTGCCCCCACACCTTGACGTGGTGTCCAGTGCTTCTGTCCTCACTGAGATATTCAGAGTCCCTAGCAAATAAAGTCAACAGAGTCCTTTTCTTATACCTGTGGCTAAATGGAGTAAACTTTTTTTTAACCAACAGTGGCCCGAGATGCTTTGTGTTGTTGATCTTCATGGTCTCAGTGGTTTGGCTAGTAAAGGTGAGCCAGCCAGTTCTGACAGCTTGTTCAGACACCTTGAGCATGAAGAAACTCGGTAAGGTCTCACCAGCAGTGACTTCACTGCACTGCAATATGATTTGAACAACAGAGGGTCCAGCAGCCCTTGGAGCCCAGCATGCCCTTCCCATTGCATATGAAGCAAAGGACCAGCAATACAAAATTCCCCCACCCACATCCACTCAGCCTCTTCCTCCCCAGCCCTCTCTGGTGTGTTTAAGAAGAAAGAAAGAAGGTAAACAAAATGGATTGCATGTTTGCACCATTAAGGACAAACTTCAGGATTCAGAGGACACATGGCTTTGCCACCTTCTCTGGACCCCCTATACTCTTTCACTTCAGTTTTAGGGTTCCCCATCACCTGTCCCTTTTTGCTGCCGTACCCAGCTGGACTGCTGTCACATTCCACATGAAGGTCTTGGGCTCCTCTGCACACAGACACTCCTTGTCCCTGCAAGCCTGACATGGCTCCACCTGGAAGTCTGAGGATTTAGCCAGGGCCGCCTGGATCTGAGGGAATGACAGATGCAGGTGAGTGACTGGGCAGCTCAGGTGAGATGGGTTGGCACAACGAGCTCTAAAACTGGAGGGCAGAGTAGGCCTGTCCCACACAGTGTTCCCTGTGGCACAGGCCCACACCTGTATGCACTGCTGCAGGTAGCTGAAGACAGTGGCTTTCACCAGGAAGGTCTCTCCACGGATGACGGAATATGGCAGCGTCATGTCCACAAAGAAGGGCTGAACTGTTCTGAGGCTCATGGTGGGGGCAAGGCCAAACCCCCTCCCAGCCAAGCAGAACATCTTGACTTTCCACTCTGCAGCAGCGGCAGGCACTGTGACTGAAACATTCCTGCTGCCATTGGAGCTGGAAGGAAGAGAGAACTTGCATGAAGAGATTCATCTGCTAGTGGAGAGGGAAGGAGATGCAATGGGGAGTGCTCACGGTCCTGCTGAGGGAGGTGACACAGCTCCTCATGCTTGGATCAACCTCTGCTGTATGCCAATGACTTTTGCCCCAGTGGCTCGCAGCAAGGCATTTCTCAGTAATTTTTTCCCTAGAGCCATTTTCTTTAAATGCCATCAGTAATGGCTTTATGTCCTTCTCCTGAGCAAGACACTGCCCAAGCATTCCAGCTCTGTACCGTCGTGGTTGTTTGGTCTGGATGTGTACTCCTGTTCCTTAAATCTGTATACACTTCAGTTCTGCATCTCAAAATCTACTAGTTTGACACACTAAAATGCAGGGAAGAGCCACATGATTTGCATGCAGAGATCTCTTTACACTTCTTTTACACAAATTCAAGTCAGCCAAGTCTCTATGGCAAAGGGTCATCCTTCTGTCCATTTGTAAAGTCAGGAATCACTTACCCAACAGAGTATGCATTCCAGATCCAAGTCTCAGGGAAATAGTGGTGAAATCTTCTGTGATTTGCAAATTGGGGTTCCTCCACAGTTCTTTGGTCTTCTGTAGAAGGCACCCATGAAAGAAAGAGTAAGGAGTCCTACCAGAGTGGGAGAGGTGAACCTTGCCAACCATACACAGCCTAGCAGTGGGGCTCAAAGCACAGCAACCAGTAGGAGAGACATGAGGAGAGTCTGGCAGAGAAAAGCACAAGAGACTGGACTGATTGCATGTGAGAGATTAGAAATGAAGGGAAAAGAGAGTGATAACAGGAGAAGCAGCTTGCAGTGAGCTAATTGCAAGGTTTCCAAGATTTGGTTAGACAAAGCCCTTTCCTGACCTGACCCAGAGTTGTTGCTTAAGAGACTAAGAATCTCCAGAGAGCTGTTTTAACCAACACTTTTATAATTCTGTGAGTAATAGACTGTTTGCTTGCTGCACAACTCACATTCCACAGCAAGCAATGGTTTAAATACAGGCAGGCACGTGAGTCAACTTAGTACAGTTATCAGGTGCAAACTGAGACACAGAGGAAGAAAATGACTGTCTCTGTGGCCACAAGTGGGGAGAGAAGCTGAGTCTCTGTATAGCCTGGGAAATGGGAATAGACACTGGGAAACAGATCCTGGACCCCACTTGGGTTTGTCTGTGAGGAAAGGGAGTGCCATCCTTTAGTGTCAGGGAACATCCAGGTAGTGGCATTCTTCAGAGCCCTTTTTTATAGGGACTGGGTCACTCATACGGAGTCTGGTGGACTGAGCAGCTAGACTGTGGCAGCAGCACCCAATACTCCTAAGAGAGACAATATCCAACACCAGCAAACCCCAAAGATCAGAGGGCTCTGCCACCTGATGTGATCTCACATCCCGGGAAGGCGCAAAGTGCAACTCACCTATGATTAGCTTCCTATCTGCCCGACGAGAGCATTGAGAGGGCTTCTTGATTGCAAGGTTTGAGAAGACTTTCAGTCCCATGTTCTATTAGGAAAAGAAGGAGGGCAGGGGAGGCAGGAAAGCATCTGTGAGTGGAGAAGATTGACTGCTGCTCTTCAAAATAACTCTGGAAACCATGGGGGTCAGGACAACGCAGTGCCCTGGTAGCCCAGAGCAGCACTGGCCTAAGCAGACACAGTGCTGAGGGAGGCGTGGAGGAGATCTGCCCTAAAGACACCGAGAGGTCTGCCTGGGAAGTGCCCAAAACTGGCAAAGAGCAGGCTAACAACTAAGCCATGTCAACAATCCGTGGGATCCCTAATGCTTGGGAATACACCCCGTCTCTCTTTTCTCTAACAATGTATAAACAGTACACAGCCCAGGACCTCATTCCCATTCAAGTCCAAAAAAATGGAGTTTGATGGTCCAGGATTTCATCACCTTGACTTGTGCAAGTGTGGAGGGAAATACAAGTATTCCCACTCATCTTTTGAGACAGCACAGTTCAGTCAGGGCATACAGCAGGGTCTGTCTGGAGGAGGAAAGACTTTCTCAGACTGCTTGAGGAGAAAATACCTCAGATGCTCATAACTGCAACAGCTCTGGGAAATATCATGAGGTGATTACCCGGAAGAGGTTGAAGATGTCAGGCTGAAAGGAATTGTGTGGCCTTCCTCGTAGCAGAGATGACGAGGACTGGGGCTGCACACAGTGATCAGAATGCTCTTCTACTTGGGCAGGGTATCCACGTCGGTAGGCAGCAGGGAACAAACCATAAACCTAGGGAAACTCACAGGCAGGGAAGGATTGGGCAAGGAGCAGATATCTCCAGATGCTTCGGTCCATCCTCCCCTAGCATGCACAACAGTTCCTGTCCTTCTTCCTAGGCAGGCCCTGCTTTCTCCTTCACACACAGACCTCCTCATTCATTGGCGTCCAGCTCCCCTTGCCACAGCCCCTGCATGCCTCACCCAGCTCATCCATCTCTCCAGAGGTTTTGCCTGGCTGCACACTCACCATCTGGCTGGTCAGCTCATGGTCTGGTCTGGTGAAGAACATGTTTTCATCCACTGCCTGGACTGCACACAGGGAGCCAGGTGCTGCCTGCAGCTGGAGCTGCACTGCTGACCCTGCGTGGGCTTCTTTATCTGGGAATCCTACCTTGACCTGAAGCAATGCACCAGGAAAGGAATATGAAAGAGGTGTGAGGAGGATGACAGACAGATGGTATAGACAGAAAGAGGAAGACTAGCTGGAATCTCCCGTGCTCAGCCACTGCTATCAGAAGTCACTGCTGAAGCTTTCCTGCTTCCATCTCTTCTGCTCAGCTCTCAGAAGAATCTGAGGGTCTTGTTCCCTCAGGCCTCCTGACTCCTGCTCATCAGCTCTTCCCCAGCCACAGAGGTGAGTCTCACCTGGTTTTGGAAGCACAAGGCAACATCCAAACGGATGCTGTCAGCTGTGACCCCTCCGTTGGGGAAGATGGCGTACACCACTAAGGAAGGTGATGGGGACAAGTCGGCAGTGAAGGTCAAAGGGATGGAGAACGAGCCCTTCAACACTGAGGAAGGAAAGGCAAAGGTTTTCATCATAGGCCCACTGAGACCTCCTTCTGCCCTTCTTTTTGTGCTATATAATCCCAAAATGTCAAACCATTCCCTGCTGCTGCACTATCTGCCCCCTCCCTCAATTCTCTGACCCTATGTACTCCATCTTCCCCTACATCCTCCCAGTCTCTCTTCCCATCATTGTTTCATTCTGTCTTTTTGCCCTCTTCCAGCTGACACAATTGCTTCCTCAGCTTCCCTCTGTCCTGTTTGCTGCCTGCTCCAGACCTACAGATTGAGAGAATTTGGGAGAAACTCTGGCAACCCTCATATCCAACCTAGAAACCAACTGGGTGCAACTGTTTCCCCTTCTTTGCCATGACTTACTGTTCAGTTTCCCGACCTGGATATTCCTTTGGCCCCTGACAACAATTCCAGACTTTCCAGTGACCTGCAGGAGGAGAGACATAGGATGAGCAGACTGCTGTTTGCCACTGGAGTGCATCCACACTTATCTATGTGCATCTTGCTCTCAAGTAAAATAAAGCCCCGTGGGCTCAATCCAATCCCAGACTTGAGGAGATTTGCAGACATTACAGCTGGGAGGAGAAGCTTTAACACAGGAGTCTCTGGTCTAGTCTGTTCAGTGAGGACAATGGATGGGTAGTGGGTTCACTGCAGATTGGTGAGTGATAACTGAAGTGTTTCTCCTCCAGTAGGCTGGCCTCCAAAGCACACCAAAATCCATCTCCACTGAGCAACTGTTTGATAACCAGGGTGAAAAAGGGATACCCCTCACCATCCAGTTTTAAAGGGAGAAGGCACTTCCAGGTGCAGCCTTGGCAGAGAATAAGGGAGTGAGGGGCTACGAAGACAGAAACCTGCTCCCATCCATGGTGCTACCTGAAGCCCCAGCACCAGGATCACAGTGTGGCCAGGCTGAGCCCTACCAGGTGTAGCATGCACCCACTCCCCTGAGAACAAGGTCTAGCTTCTTCCCTCCAGGGATTACCTAAATTATACCCTCTACTTTTCCTTGGGGTCTGGTCCTGTCAGTGCAGCCTTTCCCCCCAGGTTATCTACTACCCTTACTCACATAATATGCAAAACTTATACGGCTGGTGTCTTCTCCCAGGTCATCCCTGCTGAGTGTGAAGGCCACCTGGACATTGTGCTTCAGGCCACAAGGCAATGTTTCCGTGGGTGGGTGTATGTCCAGGAAGCTCTTGGTTGTGACATGGAAGGGCTGCAGGTGGTGGTAAGCGTTCGTGTAACTCAAATCATTCCTTCGAGGAGTGCGTGCAAACTCCTCCAGTGTGAACCTCCCCTGAAAGGGCACCAGAGACACACGGAAATGGAGAGTTTCATGCTTCAGTGCTTTGTTAGGCTGTCATCAGCTTGGTCTGGGAAAGGCTGGTGGCTTGGTGCCTTCCAGCTGGCTCTGTGCAGAGCTGTGTGGTGAGCCTGAGCTGGCAGGGGGGCTGCAGGGAGGAAGGGGGAGCACAGGTAGAGCTCAAGGACTCTCCCATATGCAGAGGTGCTGTTTACCTCCAAAGAGACTGATGAGCTGTTCCAGGCAGTTGTGTCAAGGTTGAACGATGCTATTCCACTGTCATCTGTGATGTACGTTTTGATAAATCGACGCCTCATGAACCTTATCACAAGATAAACTTTCCTGTTTTTCATACCAGTTCCATAGTGATCCTGAACCTTAATCTGGTGACAACAAGGTGAGGCAGGAAAGCCAAAGTCAGATATTTCTTCTTAAGTCATACTCAAAACCTTCCTCTCTCTGACAAACATAGACCTTTGGTGTAGGTGATATGGTTATAGACCACAGTGTAGGTCACCTACAGACTTCCGTCTGGCCCCAAGAAGACAGGAGAATTATACAGCTCCCTCATCTCTAATGTGAATCTGAGCATGGTTAAAATCTGTCTGCTCCAAAAGGTTTGTGTGGCTAGAACATGAGGAGTTTCTCTCCTAGCCAAGAGCTGAGACGTCCTTGCATCCCAGCATTCCTGCTGAGACACCACTCATTGCTCTCAGCAGATGCTGGAGGTGTAAACACAACAGGGAACCTGAAATGTAGCAACTGTAGCCACACTGTCAAGCAATGGGACACAGTGCAAGGTAAAGTACTCTGTCTGAGGAGCAGGAAATGCTTTGGGTCAGCTAGCTTTACCAGACACTATATTCCTTGGCAAATGACAGGGAGTGAAAAAGCAAGGGAAGAAAATCACCTTCCCCCTGTACGGTACTCCAGGGATGTAATATTCATTGGGTGTCTCAAATACTGCCCTTGCAGCTGTCCTGGAGATGAGGATTTGGCTGGAGGTGTTGATCTGCACCCCTGTTGGAATGCAGAGTGCAAGGGAAACAGGATCAGTACCAGAGGTGACTACTGTACTGTAACTTAATCTCACTTTGTTATTCCCAACCCCTCTTAGCAGAGTGTCTGAAACTTCCTTCCCAACACCAACATTCTTCAAGGTTTGGAGGCTGTTCCTGTGTGCTCTTTAGTTAAGCTGTCTGCAAGCCTTCTTGTAGCCTCATGGACCCCACCACTCATCCAGTTCCCAGCCACTCCTCATTCTCCTGCTGCTGGCAGAGTAGCTCTCCATGTCCTGTGATGATCCCAGCAGCAGGGAGGAGGAGAGGGGAATGTGTGCCCTCTCTAATCCTCAAATCCCCAGAATGGTCCCTCTTGCCCCTGCACCTTCCCTGCTGAGCCCCTGGGTACCTGTGCCCATCTCCCGGAGAGAGGCTTCTGCATAAAGTTTGTTGTCTTCCTCGCTGGGAGCCAGATTGAAGATTGATGTGCTGACAGAAGGGGTGAAACACCCATTGCTCGCCATCTGCAGTAGGAGTAATAGGTATTATTTGGGGCTGGGAAGAAGGGAAGGGGTCAGAAGTACAAGGGATGAGTCATTCTGTCCTACGACTACAACAACTAATAATGCAGAACTCATAAAACACTGGAACATGTTCCCCAGGGAGGTGGTGGATGCTTCATTCCAAGAAGCATTCGAGGTCACATTGGATGGGGCTCTGAGCAGTTCATTCTGTTAACTCAGCCCTTGACACTTCGTCCTGTGTGGTGCTTCTTTACTGCCCATACACCTTCCAGGACTTTACTCACGGGTCCACTGTATTCCCTACAGATGTCCTTGCCAGCATCCTGGGGCCACCTCCTTGCTTTCTGGCACAGAGTCACGTGCATGGTCCCTCGCACTGCTTTCCCATAACTGTACCTGCAGGGAGAACACCAGAGGAGCTTCTGGGCAGTGGCACTGTGTGCTCTGTCCAGCACATTGTTCCACAAAGGTGCCTTTTGTGAAGAAGGTCTTACTGCAGCTGGCAAGCAGGCAGGCACAAATTAAAATATAGCACTCTGAGTACTTTGGTGCAATAGCATGGTCTGGCATCCAACAGATGCAGAAACAAATGAGCAGATGCAGACACAGACAGGAACAGACCCACACCCTCTAGAACTCTCCCAGTTCTGGGTACTTGCTGCCCTGGAATTGCAGGCAGACACAGAGAGTGGACCTGATTTATCCACTCAGTGAAGATATTAGTTTGAGGGGAAAAGCAGCAGAAACAGTTGTCTCTGCAGACAGCAACAGCAAATTGCAGAAACAGAGTCACAGAGTGACCTCAGACTTGCCTCACTATGGGCTTATCTCATGATCAGGGCTCTTGTTTCCATCATCAGACCTGCCCTACTGATTTAGATGTTTAGGTATTTCCTCTGCCTGCTTTTCTGCCTTCCTTGCTTTGACTCCTCTCTGACTTGCCCTTTGGAGCAATGCTTCTGATGATATCAGTAAAAAGATGACATCTGTGACCCATCCTAGTGATGTAGAGTAGTGTGTACTATTTACTACTACAGCCTCATATGATTGAAACTGTCCCAGTTAGTGAGAAATTATGTCCGACCAATCAGTGGCAAAAGAGACACCAAAAGTCTCCAGACAATGCAGCCCCAAATGCAAACGAGCTCACCAGATTTTGAGTGCTTTTGAGCTCACTGTCCTCTCTTCTTTGTGTTTATATTGTCAGAGGTCCTGCCCTCCTTCTGACCCTTATCTGCTCATTTTCTGCTGATAACCACATAGCTAGAGAAATTTATCTATTGCTCCTAAGAAGGTAATAAGCTCAGTAGCATGTAAGTGAGAAGGCATCAACTCCTAAAGAAATGCCAGCTCCTACACCTTTACCTCAACATGTCTGTCCCATATCTGGTGTTTTTCCCACATAAGATCTTTCAATGCTGGACAGACATCTTCCAGAGGAGGGTATCTGTTTCCTAGGGCAAGTCTCCCTACAGCTGGATGTTCTCTGTCATGTGTGGCTCAGGTACCTCTTCCACAAGGAAGAACCCATTAGCTTGACTCTTGAACTAATTTGGAATTCCTCTAAAGGAATGGCCCTGTTTGACCCTTCTTGAGCCACCTCTCTCTAATGGATTGAAAAGATAGGAGACATACAGTTTTGATGGAATCTTTCCTTTCCCCTGAACATTCTCCTTACCTGCCACACACTTGCAGTGGGAAGGTTTTATCTGAAGCATAAATCTGAGCTGGTCCCACGAAGAAAACATCAAACTTTTGCAACACTGGAACAAAATCCTCAGAGTTACTCCATCAAAGGCAAAAGACTACCTGGGCACAAGATTACAAAAGGGAAGAGTATGTTCCCATGAAGGAACATGTTAGTAAAGTAAAAGCAAGCATTAATTAAATGCAGGAAAACCAAATAAAGAATCCCTTTTTTTTTCTTTCCTAACAGTCTTGCAGAGATCTTTAATGTATTCTCAATTTTCCAGAAGATATCTTCTCCAGGAGTCTCCAGCACAATCTCCCTTGTGTTCATTTCTGATATTGCCCATAGATTTGTGTTCAGTCACAGCTCTCAGGCAGTAAATCCTGTTTTACAATATTTGGCTTTACATTGTTATACAAACAGGCAAGCAACAAACAAACAAACAAACAGCTTCTTTCATCCCTTTCTTCATTCTCCTTACCACGTTCCTCCACCTTAAAGGTGCTGGACTGGACTGAGCTGGACTTAAAGGACTGGGCACTGATGGTGTAAGTCCCCAGGGAGAGTTCATTAGCTAACTGGAAAGAGAGATCTGCAATGCCCTGTTTTGGTCTCACATCCAGCCACTGACCAATGCGGTTTTGGTTTGGGTCCTGCAGTGTAAGGGAAGGAAAGAAAAGGCAATCATGACCAATGCTTGCTATCCTCTACCCAGAACCCACTGGATTCAAAGGCATTTCAGAGATTTCAGAGGCTTTCACAGGTTCCTGCTGGTTTTAGCCCAGATGGTGATGCTGGAGCACCAACAGAGGTGAACCCAACCCACCCAGGGTTACTCTGCTCTGCACAGCCATGGAAAAAGAAGATATGGAAGGTTCTGACATTTAGACTCTCCAGTCTCCAGTAAAGATGAACTATAAAAATCAGCTAAAGCCTGGACAGCATTCATGATTGTAGAAATGGATGAAGTCAAACCATTTGTATCATCAAGTTTTGTTAACAAGAAGCATTTGGACAGAGAATGCGCATGCATAGAGCCTAAGAAAAGCAACTTGAACTAGTAAGACAGCATTCTAGGTACTATCTGTACTGAAATACCTTTCCTCATAACATTTGAGGAACCTGGAACACCCACCTGGATTTCCACCATGGAGTACTGCAAAGCAAACAGACAGCACTGTCAAAAACTGGCATGACATAGCAATCTACATATAAATTTCTCTTACCCACCCAGCCCCTGTACTGTGACAAACATTATGATATAAGAAGCTTGATCCTACTGAAAGCAGGACAACTGCTTTGAAATAGTAAGGAATAGTAAAAATCTATGCTATTCTTCAGATTTGCTTTTTGATCTCTGAACATTTAAGATGCATTTTGATAGGTATTCAACAGCCATAACAGCTAGAATTTGCTCTAATAAAATGGGGAAGACTCTCAAATACCATTATCCCAAGTTCACAAATATTAAATGGCCTCCGTTTTGTAACATATATCCCAATAACTGGCAAAACTGCATTGCCTCTAGGAAGAATTATCCACACATCTTCCTTTAAAATCCCTGGCATAGGATGTATGGCTGGGAGTTATGAATTAATGCTGACTGCAGCTGACAGTGAGAGGGAGGAACAAGAGAGGATGCATTTTAGCACTTCTAGGCCCATTAATTCTCTGTTTGTTCTTATATCACTGCATCTATCATCTAGGAGGCAGTATTGGTGAAGAACCTCCAATCTGGGAGCACAACACATAAAGAGGCAGGAGCAAGGCTTGAGAGAGTAACCAGACTGCAAATATGCAATTGGCATGTAATTCACATAATTCTAAGCTTTCATACAAGTTATCAGGGGCAACTCTGTTTTCATTGAAGTAAAAAAAAGTGCAGGTTAACCTGCTGGTGAACAGCATCCATATTAATTTCAACTCATCTAATTTACATCCATATTAACTTCAACTCATCTAATTTACAAAATAGGTTTTATATCTTTAATGCTGTGATGGACTAAAGCCTTATAATAGCTTTGGCTAAACAGAATCTCTTTGAATTTTCATCACAGCAAAATTAACAGTTACAATGTTAATTTGTTTATACTCACACATAGACATCCAGCATTTATGGTCAAATATGTACATGAACCAACTGTAGGCATGGAAGCAAATTTATTGTTTATACTACATTATCTTATTAATAAAAGATATATGCCTTCCCTTTGGGGAGAAGAAAGGAGTGTTTGATCCTAGGACCTCACCAATAGCTCAAGAAAGAAGAAATTAAGTCAGCAATAAAGAAGCTGGAAAGATCTCTCCCTTTATTTTAGTCTGGAAGGATTTGGTCCAGCTCCCCTAATGCGTGCCCTTCAGTATTTAATTGTCATGGCATGAATTCCTGTTGGCTCTCCCTAAATTGCTTGAGGACTGAGGAGTGAAAAAGCTATTGGCTGCAGATATAATTGCTTACTGAAGAATGGCACTAGCCTTGCAGTTTCCTGGCCACCACATATGTAAATCCCTGGCAACTTCTCACTCCCTTGACTTGGAGACAATGAGCTGCTGCCAGCAGCAACTCAGTATAATTTTGTTGTATTGTTTTCTTTCCTTTTTTATGATCACTTCCTGTATATCCTTCCCCATATTAATTAATTTTTCTTAAGATGTTGCAGCTTGTTTCAGGCTCTCCGGCCACCCTCAGGTGCCACACACTGCACAAACCACTGGGCTTTCCAGAGCTGTGGGAGGGGATCTTCGAGTCTGGTGATGTCTGTACACAACTTTGTCTGATAATTGTGCCCATGGCCAGCAACACACAGGCTGGTCCCCAGAAGCCCTGCCTGTATTTTTGGCAAAGGCAGATGCACTCAGCTAACTCAGCTAGCTGGGAATGCTGGCACACTCCCCAGATACCATCCAACCCTCCCATCAACCAGCAGCCACCCTATAAGAGCAACACCAGCCAACAGGAATTGTTGTTCAAATTTGGTTTACTCGAGGGTTGGCGCTGACCACCCTGGGTGCTGGGACTGTCCCAGCCTCCCTGGCATGGGGCTGGTAGAGGAAGCAGAGCCATCTGAAGCCTGGAGACTTCCTTGCCTCCACTTAGACAGGCTTTACCTTGCTGTTAACGGGAACAAAATCTTCAGTCAGTGTCACAATCCTGAATTTCACTGGAGGGAGAAAATGGAGTAAAGCACATTACAGACAGAATACACAAGAGAACAGACTTGCCCAGCACTTGTCTCACCCCAGAATCCTAGCTCCACACCCAGCCCTAGTGGCAAGCCGCATGCCTGCCCTGAAGCCCCTCTCACCCTTTGCTGTGCCCAACTCACCTCTGCTTGCCCCAAATATATGGCAGCAGCACAGCTGCTTCACAATTTAAGAGTTTTGCCATAGGCTACACCCAAGGTTACCCTCATGTTTCCTTGTCTGCAGTGCAGGCAGACCTGTCCTACCTAGCCCTGGCCAATGTTCAGGTCTGCTCCCATTTCCAAGCCAGCTCTACTCCTAGAGCATGGTGCTAAAACATGGGATACCTCACTGCAGAAGGCAGCACACCCCCTCTGTCTCCATGCAGGCCACAGAGCACAAAGCACTCAGCGCTTCCCTCACAGGAAATTGGGAGCAAAGTCTGGGAGAGCCAAGGCAGGGCCACTTTCAGGGTGCTCCGTGCTTTGCTCACCTGTCTGTCCTGGGTTATAGATGGGCTTATCCATCTGAATGAAGGTGCCTGTTCCAGCCCTGCGGATCAGGACTTTTTTCTCTTCACTTGCACTGAAGTAGTGGCCATTGGAGATGCGCAGGTGCACAGTGGCCACCTCCTGGCTGCCTGCAGGTCGGGGCACCTGGGACACAAAACAGGAGAGCCACAGGCTAGCAAGCATCAGAGCAGCGCTCTTCTTGCTTCAACTGCACTGCAAGGCCAGGCTCTTTGCCATCTTACTCTGGAGGCCAGCAGAGGGTGTCCCCTCAGTGGCTGAAGGCTACGTCTGTGGAAGTACAGGTAACAACACTTAGCAGCTGGGATAGATGCTGGACAAGAGAAAAAGGAGTCTGTTCCGACACAGAAATTTTGTTTACTCCTTCACGGGACCACTGTTAGAATCTGCATGGAGCAAGATGGAGAAGACTTCACTCAAGGGAAGAAAATGTCTATGGTGATGAGAATTCTGTTTCCTGTGTGTGGGTGTGAGGGTCACAGAGACTGAAATCCCCCTCTTATTATCAGTGCAAACTAAGAAAATAAGGATCGTTAGTTTGGCAAATAAAAAAGGTTTGTATTGAGCTTGTGTGTACACCCTCCCATGTCTTTCCTAGTCCTCTAGGACATTTTCAAGCCCAGAAAGAAGGAAGCAAGGAAGCAGACATGAGGGGAGCTGTCTGAGATGAGAGATCTGACTCTTTCTGCATCACAGATTCACAAACAACTCGCTGTGACAGTGCATCCTCCTCAGGGGAGAGAATGAGCTGCATGACTGCCATTTGGGTGCTTCTAAGCTACCCATCCTCCTCAGACCTTTGCTGCCTGGCCAGGCAGCCTTTCCTCAGTGTGCCACCAAGATATCCCACAGGAAGAGTACTATGCAGGCAGACAAAGACAAGGAGCAAAGACACCAAGCTGCCATTAAACACTCCCTCTGATTTTGCATTCACTCCTTTCCATGCCATCTTATCTTCTGCCTTCCTCATTCTCTTTCTTTGATGAGAGGCAAATGAGCAGGCTGGGAGCTGCCAGCTAGGGGTGCCTGCCAGGAATGACTCTGACCTGAAATCTGGTGCACTCGAAGATCCAGTCGTGCCGGACGACCTTGCGGTACAGGCTGAGGTTGCCAGATGGGTGCACAAGAGTTAAGGCCACACGAATAGGCTTTTCAACCCCACGAAGGTCCAAGCATGCTCTCTGGGATGAGGGGTAGGGCAGGGAGGCTGGAATGATGATCAGGTACCTCCTGCAGTCGGGAAACAAGATATCATCACATCCCAGGAGCCCTCTCACCCACTCTTGGCACTAAAGGCTGGCCTGAGGAAACAGGAGAGTTTGCCGTCTCTCTGAGACTAGGAGTGCTGCTCTACTGGAGAGACTGGGACAGATTGCCAGAGTGAGAACCTTGCACAGGGGGGATGGAAGCTGTAGAGTTCATTTCAGATAAGTACAAGATGAATACTTTCAGGTGACAGAACAGAATTTGCCCTTCTTGCTTTGACATGGCTCCTCAACTACCCTGACAGCAGACGGGTTCCTGCTTATCCATCCCCTGCTTTGCAGCCCTTTTCATTTGCCCTTCACTTGATCCTACACCTTGCCCTTCATCCCACCTGATATTGCAGTCCATCACTCTTGTTCCCACCATCAGTGCTCACCTACTTCTTGTACTGCATTTATATCCATGAGAGAGGTTCTCACCTTCAGGAGGGCCCTGCATTCACAACAAGGCTCTGCACGCACCCCATGGCTAGCCCTGCCAGGAGGTGACTCACAGGGTCCCACATTCTCTCCCTGCTATCTTGGCCCCTCCCTTGGCATTCACAACTCTCAATAACTAGATTTGTGAATGGCACTTACGGTTGTGCCACTATTCCCAGGCTGTAGAGCAGGCAGCTCAGGAGGAAGGGAGTCCACATTCTCATGGGAGAACTCCAAAGGGGTGGATTCCTCTGGAGAGCTGGTCAGGATAGAAAGTGCTGCTCCTCTCCTTCCAAAGTCTCCAGGGCACCTACTGTTGTTGCTGTTTCTCCCAGGAAGCAGACACGAAGCCCCAAGGTTTCCTTCTCTCCACTTCATTCCTGCATTTATAGTGGTGCAGGCACAGGGTTGTACCATCCAGGATATTCCCCAGCCAATCCAAGTCCTTTTGGACTCCACCCTCACTGCTCTCCTACTCCCCTGTAGATGGACCAGCATCATTCAGACAAATGTGCCTTTTATTTTGCTAACCAGCAGCCTGTTTCCTGTTCACTGCACTGCCCCTGCTCCCTGGGCCAGTTGCAGCCCAAGTCCCATTGTTTTGCCTCTGGCTGGATTGTCCCATGACCCCTTGGCACCCATGTGCACCCAGCTGGAGCTCACTGTGACCTCCCGTGGTCATGCTGTCCCCTGGCTTTCTGAGTCTGTAGCACCCAAGGCAGGTCTCAGTCCTGACATGGAGACCAGGCTTTGTACAAATTCAGTATATTTGCATAGCTCTCTGCTCCTTCACAGAGGAGGAAAGCACATAGAACAAGGAGAGCAGGAGACCTCCCCTTGCTTCTGCCTCACAGGTGTTTCATGTGATACAGCTGCAGCTTCACCTCAGCTGTATCACATTACTCTGCATTCCACTTCAAGGCCAATCTACTCACACCCTCAGCAGTGGAGGAAATGAAGGCCAAACATTGGTCAGGCAGAAAAATGCAAAATCTGCATGGCTGAAGTCCTGCAGGGTCTTGTCCAGCTGCCAAAAGGCTGTGCTTGAGCCCTAGGTGATGGGAACACACACTAGGCTATCTGGTTTGGAGCCTTCTCTCCACATGCTAATTTTATATATGTTAGTCCACTGATTGTACTGAACTTTTCCCTGAGTATCTTATCATAATTGAAAAGAGAATCTGGCTCTTGAAACTACTTACTCTCAAAAAAAAGTTCTTCAATTTTAGTATCAAGGTCATTTAATATCAAAATGTACCACTAACTTATCCTTCAGTACCAAACTGAGCTCTTAAACTTGTAGGGCCTAGTAATATTTTCCTTTGCTTTACTACAGACTGACCATAACAAGGAAACTAGGTTTTGGGGCTTTCTTGTGGGGGGACTCATGCACACACACATAATGAACAGATACAATTCCTCTCTCTCCTTTCCCTCTCCGTGGGCTTTGTTCAGGGCAGAGCTGCTGGTTCCAGCAGTTGGAAAAATGTGTAAATGCACCTGGACAAACAAGAAAACAGGAACCAGAGCAGGAACGTGAATCATTCTCTACACTATGCTGCCCTTCATTTCTTTCCCTGGGTTTCAGAAAGTACAGGCAGTGCCTGTTGAACAATCTCAGCTGACATTTGTTTGCTCACAGCAGATCCCCAGGAGTTCCTGGGGACAGACAGATTCCTCATAACAGCAAAGGGGCTCACAGTGGCAAAGGTATTGATTATCCTGATTCCTACTGACTCCAGCAGCTGCTTTGTGAGAGCAGACATGTAAACACTTCTCGGGTTCTGGGCTTGGCACTGATTGGAAACCCCCCCAGTTTTCAGTTTAACTCCTAATGAAACAGAATCAAATAAATGTAGGGACACCAAAACAAAGTGGCAGGCTTGGTGTGTGGGATTCATCTGCTTCAGTCCTATCTCCATCTCCTACTACCAGCACAGTGAGCAGTTGCTGGTGGGTAGGAGGCTCTGGGCAATGGTGCATCTCTTAGCAGGGCTCTGCATCCCCCAGGACTTGGTGACAGGGCACACAGGACCTGGGTGTTGTCCTGTGCTAAGACCTTTCCCCAGCCCACAGATCCATTCATCACCTGGCCCAGAGACAGGCAGGAGGCACATTCATAGTGGATTTGTGTCCCTGGAGGCCAGCAGTTCTCAGTGCTCAAGCAGGGAGCTGATCACAAGCTAAATGCAAGGATGCACAGCACCAAGCTCCAGCCTGAATCACCACAACCCCTCGATTTTGTGAAGGATAAAAACATGACTGGGATGTTTGACATCTGCTGCCCTAAGCAGAGAAGGTGATGTATAAGCCAGAGAGAAATCAATGTGTTTTGTACAAAAGTGTTTTTCCCCTGTCTAAATTCTCTTAGAAGACAGCCACCCCGTTCCAAATGCTCTCTATCAGCCAGACATCACACGTATTACTGTTTAAATCTCATAAAGAACATTTTAAAGGACAGAGAAGAGTTGTTAAGAGTGGAATAGAAATTACAGCAGATATTGAGTCAAAAGTGACACTATGGGTAGTTTTAATAGTTTTTACATAGTGTGTGCACACATATAGATAGGAGTGGCAAGGGGCTGTGTGTGACCTCCTTCTGCAGCAATGGGCTCCTGCATAAGCTCATCCTCATGGTGTCAGCAAGGGGTAGGTTGGATTCCTGTGTGTGTATAACTACCACAGAAGTTCTTTTCCCAATAAACCTCTGTGCTGGGGATTTTTCTCAGGTCTGTGCTTTTTTAAGCTCTGCAAAACAGAATATAAGAGCATGGTGGCACTGGCAGTGATAGGTGGAGCTCCTCCCTCTCTGCAAGACTCCAGCTCCAGGCAATGCACTTTCCAAGTACCAGTACCAGCTGCAGGCCTGACTGGTTCCAGTTCTGCTTTTTGATATCAGCGAGGACAGACTTTGCCAGTGGTAAAGGCAAGGTAGAGAAAAGACATTTGCAAAGAAAGCAGAAATATTTGCAAAGTATTTTTTTAAAGTTTTAAAGAAAGTAATTAAAAATTCTGTTCTGCAGAGTTGAGACCTGCATTGCTCATGGACTACTGAGGAAATGGAATAAAGAGAGGAGGAAAAGTACCTGTTTAAACAAAGGTGCAAGAGGAGAAAGTGACACCTGCAACATCAGCTCAGCCACTTCCGGCACTGCACAAGGTATTGCTACCATCCAGCTGCTGTGCTGAGCTCATGCTTTCATTCTAGCCCTGTTAAACTGCACATGAAACACAGAGCAGGCTGCCAGCAGCCTGCCTTTCTGGCACATCTCCTTAATGTGTTCACTCTTAAACAAAAAAAAACTTGAAATGTTCATGTCTTTGTCTCACAGACAGGAATTGCTGAATCTTCAGGATTACTCTGGAGCATCATAGTTAAAATTTAAATATGCTTTCCAAATCCCTCCCATTAAACCACCAAAAATCCCAGCCTTCCTGCAGGGTATGGAGAGCTTTCAGGGCTGTAACCAAATCCTGACCCTCAACCCTCACCTGTCTTCCAGCCCTTCCACTCTTAAACCTGCCTTTGCACTTAGCCATCACATTCTTACATTCTAGGGAAGGTCTGTGGAGATCTACCTGTTTATACAGAGACATGTCACTGTCAACCTAAAAGATCCGTGATCACCAGCACTTATATCGTGAGGTTTGATTTTAAAAAGCAGTGATAGATGTTGAATTTTCACACACTCTTTGGCTGTTGAATTGCCTGTCCAGCTCCTTGTAATGTGGCAAAGACCCTGCTCATTTTCCTCGCTCATTAACAGGGGGCTCAACCCCAGGGCACCACTCCTTCCTGACAATTCATGTTTGACTTGTTCTGCACAAGATCCAGCTCCACAAGAGGTGCAGAAACTAAATTCACTCCCTTTCTGCTTTCTGTGCCACAAGGACAGAGTCAGTCTGTGAGACACACAGCAGGGTAGATTTACATGCACATAAAGTGCACCAGCAGCCAAGACCCTACGGCTCAGCTACATCTCTGTGCAGTAGACAATGCTCAGTGGGATCAGCCTCCATGCAGGACTAGGGGTCCTCACCCCATACTGATGGCTGCACAACACTGCTGGAGGAGAACCCAGTGCTGGAGGAAATGAATGCTCAGATACAGAGTTTGCTTCTCCTCACTCTTCCCAGGAAAACTCTGTCAGAGAGTCCAAACACACACCACAGTACCCAGATTTGTGATTTGTATTTTATTGTAATTATTTTTACAATTAAGAACAATCCCTGGATTAAACCAATCAGAATTAATCAGACACCCAAAAAAATTCACCAGGTAATGGCTGTCATGATGAGCAGCATAGGTTATGCTGGAGTTAGTCCAAAATCCAACCTGAGATGTGTTCCAGCATCAAAATCCCAAGCCTGAGATGTGACTTTCCAGGTGACACAGGTCTCATTATACCAGGAGCAATAATGCAGCAGCCCCACTGTCCTAAGGCATCTTGCACCAGTGGGATCCCTGTGAGCTGAAGCAGTGGACAGTAAGGAAACAGCCCAAGTCCCTGGAGAAATGAGAGCAGAAGAGAGAGTAACCCAGAGAGCAAATAATATGACCCAAATTATTAACTTTGGGATGCTAATAGCTAGGGGGCACAGGCTCTTCTCAGGACTCTAAAGGAAAGGGGTTTTTTTTGTTTGATCCAGTATCTCTGTTTTACTTCAGGCCCTCCCCAGAAAGAGAAACTCTCCATACCCAAATATAATATGCTGAAACTAGTACCATGAATTCTGCTTAGGGAGTTTCAGATACAGTCCTAGATGAAGAGAACATGCTAAATTAGAGATGCACAGGGCTCCAGTGGGACACAGAGGAGTGGATGGGGTGCAGAGGAAGCATAACAAGGCTGCTAAGTCTGTACAGGGGACTGAGGAGGGGATTTGCACCTACCTCAGATGCAGAAGACATTATAGTCAGCCAGGGCCTGCTCCTCTGCAACAGAACAGGAGGGATCTAAGTTATCCTTGCACAGAGCCAAGTGCAAACACCCAGGCAGCCCTGGCACCCCACGGTTCCACACTGACCTGGGCTGTAGTAGTCATAAACCCTGACATGGCCTGGCTTCAGGTTGGTCACCTCAATCTCCTGCTCCAGATGGAGGACATATGTGTCAGAGATATGGCTCAGCTAGGGAAGAAAATAAATTACAGTTCAGTTATGAGCAGTTCGTTTTACTCCTCACCTGAATTTGATCCTACTAACTGACAATAACAACTCTGTAGACTTGAACACTGAACTTCAAGATGAATCTTGAGCATCCTGATCTGCTAGCCCCAGTCCTGGATTTTCCCAACAACTCTGACAGGGCCCTCCACTCCTGCAGCTCTTCTAGCAGCACAAACATTACCTTGTCCAAGTAGATGGCAACACCTCCTTGTGTTTTCTCAGTTCTTCTCACAGAGTGCCCATGCTGCAGCTAGGACAGGAGAGGAGAGCAAGCAATTTAGTTTTGTCTTTTGAAAGGAAAGTGTGAGACATCCCAACAAGGTTTATCTAAGTTTGAGTGGGCAGATTCTAATTCACTCACTTCCAAATGTATTTTGGACTCTTATCTCTTCAGGCTGATCTCCCTGCAGGGCCTCTCAGCTTCTGCAAACCCCAAGGACAAGAGCCTAGGCTACTTAGCTGAGAGGAATATGCTAAGCTGGCTGGGGCACAAGTATCACCATCCTCAAGACTCAAAGAAAGAGCCAACAGTATGTGTTTAAGTTTGTTGTGTGGCAGACAGGAAGAGATGGTGAGATTGTTCAAGGAAGAGACAGGCAACACCTTCCTATGCAACCTTCCCTTCTGCTTGGACAGGGATGGTTCCATTCACACCACATCCCAACCCTGATTCCACACTTCTTACAGATCCTGGAGCCAGGGAAAATCCAGTCGGTAAGGACACCTCCAGAATCACCATGTTGGAAGTGGATTTCTTCCCATTGTACCTAGGGAAGAAGATTAAAAGGAGAGTCTCTGGGCAAGAACATCAAAAAGAGAGTCTCTCACAGCTTTCCTTTCCCTTTCCCACCAGCCCCTGTGTGCAGTGCCCTGAGCCAGGCAGCCCAGCCAGGGCTGGGGCCAAGGCAGTCACTGCTCCCTCTCACAGGCTGCAGAGGATGGTGCACTGCTCTGAGCATCCCCAGTGTGAGCTGACTACTGCACTCCTCTCTCCAGCAAGAGCCAAGGCTCTCCATCTAGCCCTGAAACTGCCTGGTGCCTCCACTGCAGCCAAGAAGCACCCCTCAGCTCTCCAGCTATGCCAAGCTTTCCTTCTCAGGTGGGATAAGATCTTTAGTCACCTGACATGAACTTGGACAGTTACAGAGCGTGTATCGTCCTTGGTGCAATTGACAGGCTCAGTTTTCACTTGCAAGGCAAAGGATGTTGAGTCTTGTGGGGAGGGCGTGTTGTACCTCAGCACCATCTACAGGGAGAGGCAAAAAGACAAAGACATTGATAAGTAGCTTGATGTCATCTATGACACCTTTTTTTTCCACTGGCTACTTGACTCCTGAAGATTGGACCCCAGACAGTGAATGGATACATGATATACAGTAAGTACATTATCCCAGTACACAAAATAAAGATCATTCAGATTGGAAACCTTCCATGGGCTCCTTCTCAAACTTTCAATTGAGACTGTGCAAGTCAGGCACATAGCAGTGGGACCACTATAAAGCATTTTCATCTTCCATTACTCTTGAGAGCCATGGAAGCATCTTGATCCTCATATTTGGGCAGGTTCTGTGGCTTTCCTACCACACACAGGTTTATTGCATTGACACCAGGCTGGCATTAAAGCACAGTCAATGCACATCTCCTTCCACAGAGGTGCAACAGAGTTTTGGTTTTGACAAGATGAGGAGATGAGGGTGATCACAGCAGTGTCTGTGGGAACCTACCCGAGTAAAGACACAACAGCTGCCCTGGGCCTGCACCAAGAACTCGCCCGGGACCTCTGTCAGCTCCACCTCCTGCACCAGCAGCCGGTTCTGGTAGGAGACCTGGAACTTCTTCCCAAACCCTCCATGGGACTTCACTCTCACTTCTGCATTCCCCTGTGTGCTGTGTGTCAGTGCTGCATACTTAGCCAATGCCTGCAAAGCCACTACTGTGTCCTGAAAAAGAAAACACATTTGCATCTCTGACATCCAGAGACATTTCAAGTCAGCATCCTGAGGACCTCCATATCCAAGGGCTCCTTTGCCCAAAGCATTTACACTTGTGTGCATATCTTGCAGAGGTTCTTTCTCAAGAAACATCCCCTTCCTTGGCCATGAGTTACCTGTGTTGAGGCAAAGCCTCCATAGGCATTCTGCTGCCTGGTGAGCCAGGCCACGATGCCAGAGGCCGTGGCGAGGTCAGACTCTGTGACATTTGGCTTGGAGAGCAGGGCCAGCAGGATGTAGGCTGTCAGCTCCACATCCACAGACACTGGCTGTGACCAAGGGCTGGTACTGGTTCTGGGCTCGGATGAGGTCTGACTCCAGTGGATCTGCCCATCTGGGAAAGGAAGGTAGTAGAGGGAATCTTGAGTGATGTCAGGGAAGAGCTCCTGTGGTCCAACCTCTTAGACACAGTGGCTTGTGTCTGCAGAGACCATTGGGTAAACACCTTTTGGATGGGTCATCACATCAGCAGGGCAGCTGAAAACCAATCCATTTTGAGATACCTAACACTCCATATTCCACATCAAGGTGACATACAAAAACTAATATGCCAATAATCTGCATATGCATTACCTCCCAGTTGCCCAAATTCTGTATTGCCTTGTTTGCCAGGTCCACTAACTACCTGATACTAGCCAGCTGTCCACTGGCCAGCCCTGAGGGTCAGGGACTAACAAGACATGGGGCAGCTTGCTTTCCTCTCTGGCATTTTGCAGTCCTGCACAAGAATTCCCAAGTCTCCCAAACTCCAGGTACCAGAAGAGGGCAAGAGATCTGAAGGAAACCAGCACCCACACCACAGTGTTGGCAGCACTGTGGCTGGTCCAGCCAGGCTGCATGTTACCAAGGGCTCTGAAAGGTCACCTGTCCCTTCTCTGATGTTCCCCTGTCACTGAGGCCCCCGTACCTGCTCTGACTGCCTTCTGGTCAAGCACATCGAGCATCTCTTGGGTGCGCTGTGAGTCCTGAGCCAGGGCGAAGGTGTAAGCCAGCAGGGCCTGGGTGTAGGTGCTGGCAGCCCTGGGGAGGGCAGGAGCGATGCAGCCCAGAGCCCTGCGCACCACTCTGCTCTGCAGGAGAGAGGCACACGGTGCTGGTCACACACACAAACCCCTGTGAGCCAGGCAGACCCTGGACACAAGCAGAAGCATGCACTGGCATGTGCCAGCACAGAGAGAACCCCGCTCATTCCCTCGGGTGACTCTGTGCTCGGACCTGCACTCTCTGCACCAGTGCAGCACCAGAAGCAATGTCTCCAGCCCTTGTGGAAGGGGCTTGACAGACCTCCCCCCTGAGCTGGTTTTGGGCTTCAGAAGTGCTCTCTCAATGAAATGAACACCTTTCCTGCGGGAATAACACCACCATGTCTTACGTTCCCAGTCCAAACACAACAGCAGCAAAACCACACAACTGCAAATGCACACACACAGCCTGCTGAGCAGGGCAATCGTGTCTAATTCACCTTCACAGTGAATAACAGTACTTATGGTGGGAAAAGGGTGACCTGAAGGCAATCTATTGCCAGAAAGAAGGTTACTTTCTGTCTTCCTTTTCTTGCCTAAGCCCACTGCTTTCTGTTCCACTGGAAAGCATTGCTTTTTCACTTACTTTTCTGATTTCCAGAGAACTCCACTTCTCAATGTCTACAACTGTGTTTCTCCATGGAGTTAATTGTTTTTTTATTTGCCTGTACCACGGCCTAGTAACTAACTACAATCCTTAGCATTTGTAAGAGCTCCCTCTTATTGTAATTACTTAAGCATGCAGATCCAGCTGCCCTACAGCACTCATTTCCCAGACTTCTGCTTTTTTTTGTGAAGCTAAACCCTATTCGGAGTTTCACTATGTCTATTTACTTGACTGTGGGAGCAGCTCCACCCACCTCACGATCAGCCTTCAGCTGCATAGGACCAGCAAGGAGATGGGGAGGTGAGGGATGAACAGCTCATTCCCAGGAAATGGCCAACACGGTGTCAGGCCGTGAAGTCCAGAGGTCCTCAGTAGTTTAACCTCACCTGCTCCCTGCCAGGGATGTCCTTCTCAAAGGGATAGTTTTTCCTGAGAAGCTGTAGAATCTTCTTCACCCACTCTATTACTTTGCCCACAAGTCCCTCCAAGGTGCCCCAGTGTTACCACTAAGCTCTTTAAGACTCAGATCTTAGGGCAAGAGCATGTCAAAGAATCCCAGTATTTACCTCTGTTGTTACTCCTGCCTCCAAGTACGCAGCAGTGATGTAGGCAGCCAAGGGGACTTCCCCATCTACACCTCCCTAGAAAAAGCATAGACATCCAAAAAGCTGGGAAAATTAATAGACAAATACTGAAGCTTTTCAGGAGAGGCCTCACCTATCCCTGGCCTGCTCCATCTCAAGAAAACACTACGACACAGCCAATGAATTTAAACAGTTACCAGCACACTTGGCAAAAGCTGCTTGGTGTTGTCCTTCAAGGTGCACTGGCTCCTACCTTCATGAATGTGTGGAAAAGTTGTCCCACATTTTTGAAGCAACCACTGGGGAGCTGGTGGAATTCCAGCCAGGCAAGAGCATCTTGGATAATCCGATTGTCCAGGTAAATGTATGGCTTCGCTTGGACAAAGCATTTAACCACAAATGCAGTCAGCCTGATTGAGGAGAACAGAAAAAAAGGCATGAAAGAAGGAAGAGAGAATCAGAGAGAGGTGGAGTGCATGAAAGAGCAGGAAGAATGAGTAGAAAGAAAGAATCTAAGCAGAAGTTGATGGGAAAAAAGTGTTAGTTTGAAACTGGTGGACCTCTCTTTACATATTGTGCTATTTCTAATGTGCTGGTTCAAGGTCAGTTCATCCCCAGGACTGAGGATGCCTACCCATTGGGGTGCCCTAGTCTACAAAACTTCTAGGATACTTTAGATCCAACAGGACAGCAAGGGTTTCATGCTGGAAGCAGAAAGCTGCCCACCTCCTGGCTGTCAGAGAGTAGGTAGACAGCAGGGAGAGAGCCCAGGACTTACCAAGTATTACCATACTCATCCTTGCTACCAAATTCACTGTAGGAGCCATCAGGGTGCTGATACTGCAGCTGTATCTGGTACCCTGGGAAGCAGGACAGGACATGAGTGCTCACAGTGGTATTTGCAATGCCACTGCTGTGAAGGAATGGGTTGGCTGAGTGCTCCAGGTGGGAGTAGGAGCCTGGGACTGTTGGACACGGGGGAAGGCAGAGGGGCAGGGTGGCTCTGTTGTTCTCACCATTGCGCAGGAATCCTGTTGCCCTGTCCTTGATCTCAGGGCTCAGCTGCCTTGTCTTCTCCAGGTACTGCAGCACGTAGACAATGGGGGCAAACAGCACCATGTTCTGCTCCCCACAGCCGTGGGGCAGCTGCACCAGGTGGTCCAGGTTCTGCAGTGCCATCCCCATGAGGTCCCCTGAGACAAAACATAAGCACCCTGACCACCTCCTGGGCAGTAGGATCCTCCTCCTCCTCCTACCTGTGACTGTTCCCAGCAGTTCCCCAAGCAAGGTATGCCCAGCACAGCAGTGTGGGGACACCTCTGTCCAGCCACCTTATCAGTCCCACTGTGCCCCTCATATGAACTGTGCACATTCCCATCCTGGCAGGGAAGCTCATTAGCACAATGCTCTCTCCCTTGCTGTGTGTTTTAGGTTGTCAGCAATCAGGAAACAAAGCCACACACATGGAAAGAATAAGGTAGTGGAGATTTGGAAACCTCAGAATGGGTGTGGGGGAGTTTAGGTTTGGGCTTTCCTAGGGCTAAACTCAGAGATACGGGATTTGCAATGGTACTACTACAGCTTAACTCCTTACCAGTGACTGAGACGGTGGCTCTGACCGAACCTTCAACCACATTTAGAGGCAACACCAGAGACACAGACTCCTCTGCTGGATTCCCTGACACCAGCCAGGTAAGGTGTGGGGAGAACAGAAATAAAGATAATTTGATGAAAAAAGCCTTCAAAATCCCCAGAAGCCGTTCAAGGCTGTTCTGTGATAGCTTCCCATTTTCCTGTCACAGAGACTGTAAATCACTTCAAAAATCCATGTCCCATTCCACCCTTAACTTCCTCCATCCACCTCATGGTAACTGTGTTGTCCTAACACCCCTCTTTATAAAGAGGTTGAGATGATTTTCTCCTCGAAACCCTTAGGGGTCAAAGCCACCTGTTATTCTCTACAGAAGTTACTCCATCTCATATAAGATTTCAGTTGCAGGCTTGCCTTCTCAATGCTCCTCATGCTCTCAAAATCAGCTGATGGCCCCATCATACACCATAAAATTCAAGACAGGAACATCAATCCTAAGCCATGTCCTCCAGCCTCACTATGCTCAGTGGTGTGGTTTTATTTCCACAGGTGAAAAAGGCCTCAAGCTGTCACACGAGTGCCAGGGATGTTGATGGTAAAAGACCGAACCTCCCCACATCCCTGCCTAGGAGAAAGCCCTGGCTGGCACCACAATCAGAGTACGCTTCTGTAGCTTCGTCATGGGAACAGAGAAAATAGTTCAACAAGTGGAAGTACCCAGAAGGTGGTTAGGCAGGGAGAGAGGGATGAACAGGGTGAAAGAAGAAAACAATCCATCTACCTTTTTCGGGACACAGGATGGAGCTGTGAGCCTTTTCTACCAATACTCCCTCTGGCTGTTGGAGCACATAAAAGTAGCATTTTAATGAGCACCCAGGAGACAAATGAGATTACAAGTGAATTAGAAGAAGGTATGTCAGAATCCTGGTTCAGGGTGGACAGTCAGCTGGAATATCATCATTATTACATAAAAATGCAAACTACTTTTAATCATTTTCACTTCAGATCAGAAACTAGCATGCATTTTCAGACTATCCTAAGTTCTGAATATCTGTGAAAATGGTGCTGTAAGTTTCAACAGAGAACTCAGGAGGTAAGGACATAAAAGAATGTTTAAAGTTTTCCATGGTATGAAGTGGAGGACATCCCTTTACCTTTTACATCCATCAGCCCTGGCTGAGCCCAGCTCAGGCACTGAAATGATAACTACATGTTTTGAAAAGTAAGTAGTAACTCCCAAATTTAACATGCACAAAATCTGGGAATTGCACAAAGCCTACTTTGAGGCTTAGGTAACAGAACAGCTTGACTGACCCGGACTTGAATGAGTTTGGTGATTATGTCTTTCTGTCCTTGTTTTGGGACGAATGGTATCTCCTCACCACAGAGCTCTTTGGTGGCCACAGCCTCAGTGCTGAGGGTGATGTTCATGAGCCCTGAAAATAACACACATTTAGGTGCATAAGACACCTTCTGAGGAAACGCTTCCCGTTAATACAATAGACATCACCTGCTGACAACAAAAGATTTGATCAGAGCCCTATATGTTTTTGTGCCTCCTAGCACAGGCTTGTAAGTAACCACTACCATAGGATAAGTGCAAATAAGTACTCTCTGGGTAACAGAGCAAAAGGTCCTCACTCTCTGTCAGGTCTTACAAAACATCCCCACCTTGGTCCCACCCCTTCCCAGTTCCACCACTCCACCTTCCTGTGCTTCTCACCCAGCTGCTCAGCTGTGATGCTCCACTGAAAGGTCTTGGCTTCCCTGGCACATAAGCAGCTGCTGTAGACACAGCCTTTGCATGGCTTCAGCTGGAAGTGTGCAAACTCCTCCAGGGTCACTTGGATCTGAAGGGACAGCAGGGATGGCAGGTGGCAATAAATAAACATCAACAACACAAAAAGGAAGTCTACAGAGGGTGGAAGTAGGGGCACAGCCTGAGAGGAATACACACGGATTGTTTGATTAGCCAGGGATCAGGCTGGGAAAGCTAAAGTCCTGGCCAGGGTTATCAAGGACAATAAGTGTGTCTGTGTATGTGCTTGGGATTGCCCCAAGCGAGGTGCAGGACCTTGCACTTGGCCTTGCTGAGCTTCATGAGGTTTGCACAGACCCAGCTCTCACACCTGTCAAGGGTGCTTTCTTATTTCTCTTTTTTAAAATTGAGGTAATGTGTTCCCTATTCCTGTCAGAGGGAACGTCACTGAATTGCCATGACTTCTCAAAGGGGATTGGGAACTGGATGACCTTTAAGGTCCCTTCCCCTATGATTCCATGATCACAGGCCACAGGTGTCAGTCAGCCATGTCCTGCTTTTCTTGCAGAGGCCATCAGGGCTCACCTACCCTCATGCATTGCTGCAGGTTGTTGAAGACTGTGGCCTTCAAGTTGAAGGTCTCACCCTGGACCACAGAAGATGGCAGCGGCAGCTCCACAAGAAAGGGCTTGGAAACAATCAGCCAGGAGGTAGGAGCAAACCCAAAGCCATTACGTCCTGTGCAGAACATTCCTGCTTTCCATTCTGTGATGGCATCAGGCACAGTGACAGTGACACTCTTGTTCCCACTGGGGCTGGGGAGAAGTGGACAGTGACAGAAGCAGTTAATTGACTGGTGCCATATGCCACGCCAGGTGACCTGCTCTGTGTCCTTCCCTGCAGAGCACCCTGTCCCCTCACCTCACTCCAACCCCTACTGAACTTGCAGCCCTTGCAGGGTCACAAGTAAGTCCTTGTGGAAGTGGGGGCCCCACCTCAGGTGCTTATATCAACAGAACACTTGGGTCAACAGGTTACATGGCTGGAAGACGCCATCAATCATAGACAGCACTTGCCCTTTGCACATCTAAAAATGGCTTACAGATGTCAGCAGTCTTATTCTCCTTGGCCTAGAAATGGAGAACCAGAAACCAGAAACTGGCAGAGCAACAGGACTAGCAGCAGTAGAACTTTGCAGACGAGGTTGATCCAGCCATTCTCTGTCCTGTGAGACACTGACAGCTTAAAGCCCAACATGAGGGCAGGGTAGAGACTTGTCCTCAAAACTTTTGAGAGGAGCAGACTGTTCTGCAGCTGCCACCACAGCCGACACAAAAAGCAGACATAGCTAAAGATACTGATATTATTTGGCTTATTTCACCATGCATGGACAGGAAGGCAACACACACAACACAGAAACCTTCTGGTGGCTCAGATCAGATTGGTGAACAAGTCACAGGGGAAATATCTGCTGCTAGGGGTGAAGAGGTGCATGTATCTGTAAGGACAGTGGAGGTGGGAGAGGGTAGATGTTGATGGGAAATATGCTCAGGATCTGGCCTGAGCATATTTCAGCCTTCAGTGAACACACAAGAAAATCTTGAAGTCTCAGATGAAAAATCTCTAAAAGCTCTCTTGGCAGACCTTGTGTACACACTGAGCCTTTCTCACAGGACACAGTTTTCAGTCCTGTGAAGACTTCTATGGGCATCAGCTTCCCCTGGATACCAGGATGCGTCTGTGAGCGCATTTTGGGAACTGCAAGCCCATGGGACTGCCAAAAGCAGAGTGTAGGCATTAAACTAAGCTGTTCTGCTGCACCTCATGCTTTTCCATCTTCCTATGCCAGCTGCCTCTCATGGATGACCAGCACTTCTAGTAGAGGAAAATGCATTTAATGCATACATCAGCTCCAGCAATGAGCAGCCTACAGGTATGAGCCCCATGATGTGTGTCCTCAAGTGTCTTGCACAGCTGCCTGTGATCTAAACTCAGCTGCCTCTGCTACCACTCCCAGCCACACAAAATGACCCAGACTAAACCCCCACTGCTCAGTTTACTCACCCCACAGAATATAAATCCCACAGCCAGGTTTGGTGAAAATGCTTGTGTCCTTTCTCTTCAGCTGAAGAAAAAGGTGGAAACATAGTGGGCTGATAGGTTGATGTCAGATACTCTGTTGGAAACAACAAAGACCTGTAGTCACCACGGAGTCCTGAGGTCCTGGTTCAGAGCAGAGCAGCTCCAGCACAGCTCAGGCTGCAACAAACTCAGTCAGTTCTGAACAAAACAGAACAAAATGTGCTGTCCCAAAATTAAAATCCCTTGCCTCATTTCAAATGTCAGAGGTGCTTTGGACTTTACTTGCATGTAGAGGCACCATAGGACAGGCAACATTTCCCTCACTCCAGATATAAAACCTGGGATCCAGATGTCCCACTAACAGCCCTGACATTAGCACAACAGGTTTAGGGACAGGAAACCCTCTTTCTCCTCCACTTGTACTTAGAGCAAGTGCTGCATCTTGGCTCAAACCCAGGACTGCTTTCACATGGAAGATTAAGCCTCCCATGTAAGAAGTAACAGCTGACAAATGCTTACTGTTATACAATTTATGGGGCTGGGCAAAGGTCAGCATGGGTCTGGAAATAGACATTCCTGTTCCCCGCAGCTTAGTTGTCGATAGAGTGGCTGGACATACTCTGGGTTTCTTGATATTGGTGTTGGACATAATTTTCAATCCCATTTCCTGGAGGAAAAAAATAATCACCAGAAGATTGTCCTCTCCTCTCTGCCCTTATGCCTTCCTGTCACCTCATGCAGTGGGGACTTGGCTGTCCTCTGTATTCTCTTGCTTCATTTTAAGAAGGAATAACTCAGATCCCCAGCAATGGGCAAACATTGTCTTCTAAGGTAATTCATCTGGCCTGAGTCAGCCAAATTTATTCCTTTTCAAACACATGGTCATTTGGGTACTATGCCTTCTCTGCCTGCAGGGTGCAATTGCTCATGCTCTGAAGATGAAACAAATTGTATGAAACTCAATTAAAGTAATGAATAATCCTTGGCATCCTGAGTCATACAACCCAAGTGTGGAAACCACACAGTGATTTTTCCTTATACATTTCAAGTCTCCTATTCAAAAAACAAGAGGGTTACAAGGGCCTAAACTGTTCACTGTCCTGTTTGCAATGGCATCCCTTGGATATTGGTATAGTCAGGGACCACATTCCCCTAAGTTCATTAATTCTCTCAACCCACCAAATCAACCATTTTTACCCTGAATGCCGTGAACACATCCGGCTCATCAGAATTTGGGAACCCGCATGAACTATCATCTTCAGACACTTGGCGAGGATACCTGGAGTTATAAACAGATGGAAACAGCCCATAGATCTGAGAAAGCAAGGGGAAAAAAAAATCAGTGCAAATTAAATCTGGCATTCCCTTCCTCTCAGGCATCCAAGGCCTGTTTGAGTTGCTTCTGGCTGCTGTGTGTGAAGGCATGCCAGAAAGCCCAGGATCGCTGCCACTCTTCCTGGGCTCTCCTCTGATAGTACCAGCACAGAAGCTGTTTTACCACTGAGCAATGCTCAACATCTTCCCTAATCCCTACCCATCCACACTGGGAGTGCTGCTGATCCCTCCAGGCCATGCTTCCAGCTTCTGGAGTCGAGTTCTGCACAGATTCTCCCTCCCACCTCGTGTCAGCAGGGAAGGGAAAGGCTTGCTCACCGAGCGGCTGCTCAGTTCCTTTCCTGGCTTCCTCCAAAAGGCTCTTGGATCCACAGCCCAGACAGCACATGTGGAGCCAGGAGGTGCCTGCAGGCGGAGGCCAACCTGTGAGCCAGGAAGAGTCTCTGGCGTTGAGAAGCCCAGCTCCACCTGGATGGGAAGAATGCAGCCAATGCCTGAGTCGTATTTCTACGGGTGGCCACCCCACCACTCCCCAAGCAGGGGAGGGACCTACATGAAGAGAGTTTCCAAAGACCTTGCCTTGGATAGAAACCCAAGGAACCTCCCAAGGACCCCCAGAAGGTATTTAAAAAACACCACATGGAGGTTCTAACAGGAAAGATGGCAGAGGGGGAGCCATCAGTGTGCCCATGGAGACATCCCCATATCAGAGCACAGTTGTCTCTTCTTTATCTAGCACACCAGCCAGCCATGGTCACACACACCTGTCTTATGAAGCCCCTTCTTCTGGGCTCCCAGATCAAAAATAAGCCTAGTCCTTTTCTCCAGGCTCTTTGTGGGATTGGTCTCAGTTTCCTGAAACTCTTCCTGTTCTTGCTTCAATCTGTCTATGGCAGACAAACAGCTCTGGAGCTGTGGAACAGGGGTAATGCCCTCTCAGAAATTCACCTTTGGAGTGCAAGACACGGCAAATAAAGCAGATTCCCAAGGATGTCACAATGACCAGATGCACTCAGCCCTTTCTGGATGGCCAGTAAAATCCACCTCTTCCATTATCCACTTTCAGATGTCATCCCAATACCACGTAATAGCAATTCTAATCGTCTGCTGCTGCAGCAGAGCAGCCCTGAGCTCTCCTGAGAACCACACAAATGACCTGTGCTGGGCTGGATTATCTATGATCCTATCAGACTGCAGTTGCCTATGGAGACAGACAGCAACTCTCTGCCTTTCCCAAACATTGCAGCGGCCCCCACAAAGCTGAGCACACACTTGCTCCAAACATCACAGTACACCTCACCAATCACAAACTGCAGCTCATGTGACAGCATCACACACAGTATCAGCCACACACAGCGACACAGCTCTCCTTTCATGGCAGCAGACACCTCCACGCTCACACATTTAGTCATAGCCTCAGACACAAACCCTACCTTGTTTCTGAAACACGTGGAGACACTGAAGATGGCAGAATCGGCAATGATTTTTCCATTAGGGAAGATGACGTAAACAACAAGTCTTGGAGCTGGGGCATAGGTCAAGCTGAATGTAAGAGGGATGGAGAAGGAGCCTTCCAGCACTAGATGGAGAAGAGAGGGAATAAGAGGAAGTAGATTTGGTAGTGAAAATAGAGTCTGATCAGCTTTGGCATTCTGCATGCGCCTGTTTAAATTCTTTCCTCCTTTACTGAAGTCTTTCAAGACCAAAGAGATTTCTGGAGACTACTAAATCAATCAGCACATCTCTGGATCTGATATTCAAGACCAGCAAAAGACTTTCCTGTTTATTGCCTTGGGGACACAAAACTTTGGAGTTCAAGCTTGGCTCCACAAAGAGTGAGAGTTTCAGGTATCTTTCAAAGCCTCCTCTCACCCAGCATCTCCCATCCCATCACCAATAAAGAGGTAACCTTGTCCCAAAATACTTATAATTCAGGTTTTAAAAAAACAAGAGCTGGAGAAATAGGCAACAGTGGGTCATCAAGTGTCAAAATTATAAGATGTGGCATCCCAATGACCCAGATTATTTGTAAGTACAGTTGCTATGGAGGGTAAGGCTATCGTTTCATGCTTCTTGCAGGAGCAGCAGCAAAAGGAGACTTGAAGACAACAGAGGATGTGCCTATGGGCTGGGAAATGCTGAGTATTCTTCTCTTGGTACAAAGCAGGAGGGCAAAAGGAGCATGAAATCTGGAAAGGCACAGTGCTCTGATGCAACTCACAAGTGGTGAACTACCCCTGCATTGCAGGGAGGCTTATGCCACTTTCCAAATAAGAGTGGATGCCACAGACCACCGAGTGCTAGCTAGACATGACACTGGGGAATGCACTTACTTCTTGGCAGCCCAACCCAAACAGTCTGCTGACCTGCGTGGACTATCCCTCTTTTCCCTGTGACCTGGAGAAGAACACAGAAAGGGATGGTCACATAGTCATATAGCCTTTGAGATCACTAAGAAGATCAAAGTAACCCTGAAATTAAATTGGGAGATTAAATGGGGGTTGGGGGAGGAATATTAGCTTTATTTGCTCTCAGCTAATAAGGAGAGCTCAGGCATGAAATGATGTGGGGGAGGACAAGTAAGGCCCTGCCCTGCACCTGTGCAAAGCCTAAAAGAAAAGTTCTGCCTTTGTTGCCATTACTGCAGTACCAGAATCAAAACCAGGATCCAGTTCCATGATGACTGGAGGAACTCCCTGAGCCAAGACTATCAAATATCAGGCTTGAACCTCTAAGAGACGCTGATCTTGGTCCTTCAGCTGTCACCCACTAGCGCTTTCCCAGAAACTCACAAAGTAGGAGAAAATGACGCGCTTGGGCCCATGTTCCAGGTCTTCCTCATAAATTCTGAAATCCACCTGGACAGACTGCGTTTTACCACAGGGCATCTTCTCTGGCACACGGATGATAGAGAGGAAGCTCCTGCTGGTGCTATAGAACGGATTTATGAAGTAAGAGGCTCTCTGAAAATTCAAGTCAGCTGTCCCAGGCTCTTTGTCTGAATCTTGATGCAGGACACTTGCCTGGTGAGACAAAAAAACCCAGACCAGTTAATTTCCCTAGTTAAGCAAGTCAGCTGCAAATCACCTTGGTAAGACAATCTGACCAGTGCCAAAGGACAGGTCTCTCTGTGGAGAGCTCATGAGGAAAGCAACCGGGACCTGGAGTAAGCTCTCAGAGGGAGAACCAAGATCTCAGCCAAGATCTAGAACATGCTGAGGTGCTTCAGGTTTGAGTCACTCTCAGGAAGGAAGGAACAAGGAAGATGTCTGTGGGGCAGTAAATAGCTCTGACATGCACGCACACCCCTGCCACAAGACACACCTTTCCTCACTTACCTCCAGGGAGGCCAAAGTGCTGTTCCAGGCAGAGGTGTCCAGGCTAAATGAAGCTGTTCCAGACTCCCCAGTGATGTACTTCTGCCTAAGTTGCTGCTCAGCATAGTTTACTACAAGGAGAACTTCTTTGTTCTTCAGTGCCTTGCCTTGGTAATCAATTACTTTAATCTGAGAACATCGTGGGGAGCAAGAGAAGTGCAGAAAATCTGATTAGCAGACAGAATCTCTGGCTTCCCCAAGTCAGGAGCAGTGTCTCCGAAGACAGCAAGATCACTCTTTCAGTCATTAATAATTTTATCAACACTACCACTGCTCCTGCCATATTACAACTTGCACTACCACGTTCATTCACAGAATCACAGAATGGGTAAGGTTAGAAGGGATCACAGTGGGTCATCTGGCCAACATCCACTGCTCTCCACTCCTTCACAGCAGAAGACTTCCTGGCTGTTGAAATTCCATATGTTTGGGTTTGCACCCCACATATTAAAGCCCATAGCTGCTCCCCCTCATGGGGTATTTGGTAAATGGCAGTCTTGGGTGTTATTCTGACATTGGACAATTCAAGAGTTTTGTCTCTGGGAGTCATTTATGCCCTCCCAAGCCCCTGGCTAGAGATGGGGTCATAAAAGAGAATAAGTAAAGGTTGCTGTGAAATATTGCTCACGCTCTCCCCTTCAAAGAACTGAAACTGGGAATTACCTTTCCTCTGTACATCTGTCCAGGATGGTAGTAAGAATTCACATCATTAAACAAGGCCATCCCGCCAATCCTGGAGATAAGTAATTTGTGGGAAGCATTGACCTGTATCTCTGAATGAAAGCAGCAAGACAGAAACATGAGAGAGGAAGCAAGAAAGCCAAGCACTCCTCAGCAATTTCCCTGCAGAGTGACCCACTGGTAATACAGATGGACATGTTCAGCTGCACACACATTTCACATCCCAGTGCTGATCTGCCTCAGATTTTGGGTATCTGGTCTTCCTCCTACTTAACTTATAGTTTTTAGAGAGCCACACCCCACTCAGAGTGAGTGTGGCATGCCATCAAGAGCTGCTGTCTCTATATGTGAGGTTAGATAGCAGGCCCCAATGGGCTCAGAAGGCTCAGATCCCTCACTAGCCTGAAAGTCTCCTGTACTTCTGGTCAGATCAGCACAACTTCACCTGCCTCTTCCCAGGCACCAGAAATTCCAGAGTTACCTGTGGCATCCTCCACCAGCGAGGCCTCTACAGCTATGCTGTCCCGATAGTACCGAAAGTCTCGGCTGAAGGAGGACAGGCTCACGTTTGTGAGGAAGCAACCTGCCTCATCTGTCTGAAAGTGCAGAGAGAAGAAACAAGGTCTGAGCAGGGCACTTGGGTTAGAAGTTATGGAAGTGGCAGAGGAACAGCATCACAAAACTCCTGCTCTCAGGGTGCTTTTGCTTTTGGCATTGCAGCCCAGGATGTGGAGCAGGCACATGGATGAGGGCTAGTCACAGTCATCAGGCACAGCTGATGAGAACTAGCACCAGGAGCAGTGGCCAAGCTGCCAAAACAATGGGTTAACATTGCCATTACTTCAGCTAAAGCAGCAGCCTTGTCTTACCCTGAGGCTGAGCACAAATGCCTCTGAACAGGGCTCAGCTCTTCCTAAGCATTCTTACCTGGTTGCTGAATTTGTGACAGAGATCGGGTTTGGAAGCACTGGGCAGGAATGGGGCTATCTTCTGACAAAGTCTCACATGAACCATCCCCTGGACGCTTTTCCCACGAGAGTATCTGTTTGGGGGAGCAGGGAAAGGAAGAGACAGTCACACACAGTGGGAGAACACATGGCTTGCTTGGCATGTGGCCCCAGAGACCACAAACTGCTGGATATTCACAATACAGCACAAGGGATATATTGTGCAGAGTAGGGGTATATGTGCAGTGATGGGAGATCAAGGGCATTATGATATAATTAGCCCCAAACTGACTTATTTTGGGTAACTAGAGTGCTGTAGGTGCTGACTGAAGTATATATCAGGACCACCTGCAATAAGCCCAGGATGTGCTGAAGGCATTCATCATCTTACGAGCAGAAACATGGGCAATTAAGAAAGTGTCTTCTATTTAAAAATTCACCTTTACATCGGGCTCACTGTAGCATTGTCCTTGGATCACATCTGGGCCAATTCCCTTTTGCCTCCCCCTAGTTTCCACTTGAGCATAATCTGGAAAAGCTTCCCATCGTTTCCCATTAGTTTGTTCTTCAAGGAGATGAATGCCACATATCTGCCATGACCTGTCCCACAAACAGTTGCTTGTCAAAGGGTAGGCTGTGCCCCCAGGTCTTGTGTGTGGAGATTTGTGGAGTGTTTTTAGAAAAGGGGCATTAGAGTATCAGAATGATAGTTACAGGAATGTTTTGTGTTGCCTCAGGGTGCAAACAGCTGCCATGGAAGATTCCTGTGACTGAAGTGTAGTAAACTTGCCCTTGGCTCCTCATGGTTAGCCATCCAGCTTGGGCACATCAGGCTAGAAATTAACACAAGGCCACCCCTCCAGCCAGAATCCTCACCTGCCACATACCCGGAGCAGGAAGGTTGTATCTAGTGCATAAATCTGATTTGGTGCCTCAAGGATCACTTCAAATTCTGGCAGCACTGGAAGGGAAAAACGGAGAACTGTAGGAAACACAGGCCAGGGACAGCCTTCACAAAGAATGAACATAAAGGCAGACCATGGTGGAATAAGGGACAGGAAATAGAGAAGGGGAAAGGAAAGATTTTTCAGGTATTTTTAAGAGATTTGTGTGTAGGCCCTGGATGATTTGCTCCTTCCCAAACTAAAACCAAACATGCCCATGTCCCTCCACTTCTGACAGCCTGAGAGAAGGCTGGCCTCCCAATACAGTTGATTAAGGAATTAAAGTGAAGTCAGAGGGCACTGGACTTCATATTCTCTGGAAAAGTCCATCCCAAATTGCTTTAAATATTAAAACATTTTTTTAGCTGTGTCAAAGGTCTAGGGCCATGCACAACACTCCTCCCACACACTAAGCCAAGATCCCGAAGTGATCTCCTCTCCTGAGCCTCAGCTCAGACTCTTTCTGTGACAGATGCTACTACCTTTTCCCATTTGTTCCTAGGATGGTTTTGGAGGAATAAACACCCTGCTTCCTGGGCCAGGAGTGCAAGGTGCTCTCAGCAGTGCTCATACCATGCTCCGTGACGGAGAAGCTGCCGTAGGCTCTGGTGCTGGTGACATTGATGACGTACGTTCCCAGCAGGGGCTCGTCACTCAGCTGGAAAGACAGGTCTGCAATGCCATCCTGAGGGACCACGTCCTGCCACTGCTCTATCTGGTTGTTCTTAGGGTCCTGCACTCACAAGAAAAGAAGAGCTGTTCCAGCATCTCACTGATCCACATCCCTGAGCCTCAGGATTTCAGTGTTGTAGACTACCAGGTTCTATAGATAAGGAAATGAGGTTTGGTATAGACTGATCAGGAAATCTTGAAGACATGATAATGCTCCCAGCATCTGAGCCTCTTACACTTATTTAAATTCTGATCTTAAGCAAAGATTCTTCACAGTCCTAACTTTCTTTCATAAGCATCTAAGTTTTCTATTTATTCTCTTGCAAGTGTAGAACAATAGATTTCTACTGGGAGCATAACTTCAAAGAAGTGCATAAAAAAGAAGCTGAAAGTAGTATGTTAGTTTAAGAATTTGACATCCAACAACAAAAAAAGATCTACTATTCCACTCAGAGGTCTGTAAAATCTAAAATCTACCAGAAACTGAATATGAACAGCAAAGTGAAATGACTGCCATCACCATTACTCTAACAAGAGACTTCAGCATCACTCACCAGGAGAAACAGGGAAATCTGTGGAGGAAAAAATGCAAAAACATTAGAAGAGAGAAACATATGCCAACACCACTCACAAAGTACTTCAGACTCGAAACCCTCTCTGAAGGATGTGCAGCTGGTGATTTGGAAACTGAAGAGCACTGACAACAATACAAAGTGAAACAAATGCCTCCAAAAAGGAGAACCAGGTGGATTCATTACAGTAAGGTCTGAAGAAAGGAAAAGGAAAAACCAATATGGAGGTTACACAGCACTTGCTAATGACTTCCTGACAGAAAAACTCAGAAGTCACCCCAAGAAATCTCGCTGTGCAGTCTTAAGAGGGTTACAGAGGAATAGGATCACATAATTTGGAAAGAACCTCTGGAGGCCACCTAATCCAACATCCTGCTGAAACATGTCTTCCTGAGAAGATTGCTCAAAGCCTTCTCCAGCTGGGCTCTGAGCATCTCCAATGATGAAAATACATTTTCTGGACACATCTCCACATTGTTGCAATCAAAAAGTTTGTCCTAATGTCTAAGCAGCATTTCCCACATTCCAGCTTGTAGGTGCAGATTAAAAGCACCCTTCCCCACAAGAAGGAAAGCCTGATTTACCTGAATTTAAAAAAAAACTGATTTTCACCTGAATAGTGAAAATCTATTCACTCCCCCCGTGACACCATCACATCAGGAATCAATATTTCCCACACATGCACTTGGCTGACTATTCTACCAAGATGAGCAAGAGACGTGCACACCTCTGCCATCTTCCTGGCAGTTACTATTCCCCTCTGCACACCCATAAAGCCTGCCAGAGATGAGTGTGGAGAAGTTGGAGCTTTGGCAGATGAGCAGGGTGGAAAGGAGGTGGGATCCATGCATGGTGCAGGGCAGCCTCTTCCACAGCCTCCAGGACTCGCTTACCGAATGGTTGAGTGCAAGGAATTCCTCATCCAGAGTCACAATGCGAAATCTCACTGAAAGCAAGGAAATCAGGGAATATATTATCAGATCTCAGTTTTTCCCTACAGACCCCTGTTCCATTGTTTCCCCAGCTCCTGTCTCTATTCTAGACACACTTGTGGTAACATCTGACACTAACATTCCCACATGTAAGGTACCATGGACATGGTTTTCATTATCTACTGCCTCCTGCAACTCCACAGTCATCACAAGTCAGACAATACAAACACTGAAAACACCACTCAGCAAGAGACATGGTCTCAAAGCCTTCTGCCAGGGCTGTTCATACATTTCAAGGCATCACAGTCTTTCCATATGGTGCAACCAGCAAAAAGCCTAGGACATTCAGCTGCTCCCATTTGCATCTCACCTGTCTGCCCTGGTTCATAGATGGGCTTGTCTGTTTGGATGATGGTGCCATTCCTGCCCTGACAGATCAGGACCTTTTTCTGCTCCTCAATATTGACCCCATCTCCTGTGATGGTCAGTTTTACAGTGGCAACCTCCTCTGTGCCATCAGCTGGAGGGGCAACCTGTACAGACAGAGAGAGGAGAGCACACAGGCCCCAGGTAATATTCTGGGAGTAAAGTAGAACAACTATTCAGTTCCCTCCCACTGTCCCAGGAGGGAACAGTCACCAACAATCTCTGAAACCAGATCACATCCAGATCTCACACAGTCCTACATAAACAGCAGGAGCCTCTGCATATCATGGCATCTCTCCTTTTTCCCACTGGTGACAATCAAGCACCTGACACTTTTGAGTCTTCAGACTTGCTCAGGAAGATGGGCAGATGACAAGAAAATGAGAGATGGTAGCAGAGAATCAAAAGAGAGAGATCAAGCAGTTGCACAGCCTCAAATGCTCAGCTTTCAGAACTACCCAGCACTTACAAGCAAGAAATCCAAAGTAGAAAACACAACCAGAAAGACTCTGGACACCAAAGACCCCAGCAGCCTCAGCACAGAATATGCAGTATAACAGAAAGGATATTGCTTAGACATGCCTTCCTTATTCCAGATCTTTGCTAAGTTCTCACCAACAATAAATAACCTCCAGGATGCTGTTTAGAAACAGCAAGCATATTCATTTCCATCCAACTAGTCTTCAGCAGCTCGCAACAGCTGAGTTGCTGCCTGGCTTGAGGTACTACAGAACTTGAGGTACTACAGTATGCCCTGCAAGACATCATTTCCCCAAGCTTTAGCTGTGAACCTGCACAAGTCCTTCAGAAATAGCTAAAGCTGCTTCATCTGGTCTGTAATGGAAAAGGACACAGGTATCCAGAACTCTGGCAGACTTTAATGAATGTTAATTCCATTTAAAAATTAGATTCAGAAAGGAAATTCAGTGCTAACCATCAGACTGTGTTGGGCTGTGCAGCCCTAGGCACCACCCATTCCCCTTCCTGAAAGGCTCACACCCAGACAAGGTAGACCCTACCCATGTCACCCTTAGTTAGGGAGTAATACAAGCATTTTCCTGAAAGGAGAGTCATTTGCCTAGGGTGGCTCACCCAGAACTTGGTGCACAGGAAAGTCTTCTTCTTCTGGATGGTTTCTTGCATTAAGAGCTCCTGTCCTGCAGAGTACTCCAAGGCCAGATTCACTTGAATTTTTGCATCATGACAGGTGATATGGAGGCAGGCAACCTGGGTGGATGGGTACTGGAGAGCTGCAGGGATCACCACCAGGTAGTGTCTGTGGAGGGGGAAGACAGCAGAGGTGGTACCAGTTTGAGGTCTCAAGAAGTGTAAAAAGCTGCCCTGCTGTGGCCCACTACTGCAGAATCCCTCAGCAATGGGCCATGGCTTCCATCAACATTCAAAAGCAACAGTGAGCCCAGCAAAGTGATTGTTGCACTGAAACTTAAGAAATATTGCTGCTTGATTACCTTAAGTATAGCCCTATAATCTATTTCAAACTCCTTATTCCAGTAATCTCCTGAAATCTCCAAAAACATCCCACGCAGTCTTCACAAGAATTGGTTTCGTAACCTTGCAGTCTAGAAACCAAAGTTTTCATCTGGCATTGCAACTGCAGAGCAAACATCTCTGGGCCTAAGGTCTGACCTGGAAGTCCCCCAAAGAGCTGGCCTGCACTGATCTGCAGCAGTCAGACTAAGGCATGGGAGGCAAGGTATATGACTCAGCTACTCCTTGGGGTGACCTGATCGAGCAGGAAGCATGAGAGCTGATGGCATAGGATCTGGTCCATCTAGCTAGGCTCATGCCTTCATGAAAGAGACGGAAACAGGATTCAGCATCACTCACAGTTGGTGAGAAGCAGCTGCAGCATTGAACAGAAGGCTCAGGAGGATGGCTATCCTCATCCTGGGTGTTCTTGCTGCCCAGTCTCAAGTGGCTCCCTTCCTCTGGAATCTCTGAGGCTGTTTATAGTGGGGGTAATTTTTTTCCAGCACAGCCTAAATGAAGAGGTGGGATGTGGGGAGGAGCCAGCCTCTCCTTCTCTCCCGAGATTCCACACAGGCAGCTCTAAGGATAGGTGTACTGTGCCAAGTGCCCCTTAGCCAATAGCAGCCACTTTGGCTGCCATCCACCAGTTCAGAACATCCCCTCCTGCAAGGCTGCCATGGAGACACCTGACCAAATGGACTTCTCATGGCAAAAGAAACAGTGAGAACTTTGCTGATCAGTGACCCAGGCCAGGTCCTGATCACTTGTCACTTGCATCCCTTTGTTTCAGCTGGAGATGGATTGTTGCTGTGCAGCCTACAGCAAGAACTGCCCCCTGCACACAGCACTGTCCTCATTCAGGACAGAGCCCAGGAGCTCTGGATCAGATTAGGGGGATGAGGCTTGAGAATGGAGAGAATCCTTTCATGTGTGTAAGGAAGCACTGCAGCGACACTGCCACCAGCCAGCAACCACTAATGAGCTAATGACTTTGCCTTTTCCTTCCCTGAATACCACGAGGAAAATGGACACAAATAATGGCCCATAGAGATCTCCACCAGATCCCTGCAACACCCATTAGTCATGGCACCATGTGTAAGGAGGGGGCCTCAGGAACAGCTTCCAGTTCTTCATTATTCGTGTCTGGGTCTAAAAAGTGTGGCATCCAGAGATACAGCCTTTCGGTTCTGCTTTTGAACATGAGAGTCAGGTTAAAACTCAGAAATTAAATATGTGAGACATTTTTAAAGCACTGATGGCAGCCTGTACAGTGGGTAGACAATTGTCCTGGTTAACCAGTTTGGCCTGCAGAAAAGCACAGTCACCACACAAACTGTCTTGCTGTGAGCATTCCGTAAACTACATCTGAGTCTTGTGTGAGACAACATTAGTTAGCCTGAGCTGAAATGTACAAGGGACTATCCTAATAACACAGACAGCTACAGTTCTGTGCCTGGAAATGTTTCCCAGTGCTGTTTAATAGTTCCAATGCAGCCTAAGCTTTCCAGACCTGTATCCCAACATGATGTTACTCAAGCAGGCAGTTGGCAGTTACTCTTCACCTGGCAAAAACGGCAGGATGCACAGAAATATTCAGCTAACTCAGGAGCCCTGTTCCCAAGGCTCTCTATAGTCTGTTCCCAGATGGAGTTGGAAAGAAGGACATGCATGATGGGGGCTGCACATTATGTACAGGATGTTATCACTAGCTAGTATTGCCTTTGTCTCAAATGAACATCTCACTGTTCTGCTGATTGAGATAACTGGCCAGAGGCTGATAGAAGTCAACTCTGAGTTGGTCCAAATCACTGTTAGGCTCCTTGGCAAGGGAGACTACACACTTTTTATTTCGATGAACACATTCTCCCCATTGTTGTCTCTTTGTGTCCTCAAAGAAACAGGTCACATTACTGAGAATGACAGTCAGAATCACAGTGGTCATCTGGTCCAACCTCCCTGCTGAAGCTCATTCGTCCCAGAGCACATTGCACAAGATTTCATCTAGTCAGTTTTCAAATATCTCCAGTGAGGGAGAATCCACAACCTCTCTGGGCATTCTGTTCCAGTGCTCAGTCACCTGCACAGTAAAAAGTTCTTCCTCATATTCATGTGGAATTTCCTGTGCATCAGTTTCTGCCCGTTGCCTCTTTTCCTATTGCTTAGCACTACTGAAAAGAGTCTGCCAGGCAAACTTAAAATTTTTTCATCTAAAACCAGATTTTCCTACAAAAAGCATGAGCCAGGTCTATCACAAATCACAGTTGGAGAGGTTCAGGTGCTGGCAGATTTCTGGCAGGAGCTGCACCCACTGGGGCAGCACTGGGGAGATCTCTCTGACCCTGTCCCATCATGCCCTCCTACCGTGTTTGCCCAGGTGTGCTCTCTATTCCTTGTTTAGCTTTGGCAAACCTGGCTTTTGGTCACATGAACATACATCTGCATTGAAGGCATTGACTGACAGCTGCACAGGTGTCACAAACCCAGACAAAGTCTCTGCAACAGAGAAAGCAAAGCAAGGCTGTGCAGCCTTTCTAAATGGACTTTCTCTAAATGGACTCCAAGAAGGCCTTTGTGACAGAAGTGTTGAGCCAAGATTCCCATGGGGAGTAAGAGATGTACTCCTCCTGAAAACACACTTCAGCTGGAGCAAGGACACAGTCCATACTGGCCATGCAAAACCATATAGACACCTCTTCTCCACAGTTAAAACCTGAATCAAAAACTGCAAAGGAAGAAGTTTTAGTAAAGGTCATACACATGATAAATGGATAACATTGTCCACAGTTCAGAATGATGAAAAAAACCTTGGAAATCATTCTTGTGTTTTAATATCTTTGAAGAAAATAAAAAGGCAGTGGTCTGAAAGAACTGCATGAGAAGAGTACTAGAGAAGTACTGATGTCTGCAGAGTACTTTGATGGGAGACTGTGCAGAGAGGAGGAAGCCCTCACTTTCTTTGAAGAATCACATCTGTTGGAGAGCCTGTAGTGCAGAGTAATTCATCAAAGCAACTGAATCACTCTTCATCCTCCTCTAGACACTTATCACCAACATCATACAGGCCTTGGGCCTCCTCTGTTGTTGCCTTCTTTCTTTTCCAATCATAAACTTCATGTTCCTAAGCACTGACATTTCCAACTCGCCTCTTACACACACACGCTCACTCCAAAACTGCTGTGTAGCATTTCCAAAGACAATGAGATTTGTTATCCTTGTCTTCTGTTAGTGAAGTAAACTTTTACATTAAGAATATTTCATAGCTCATATAAGGTTCATAAAAATCTGCCAGGCCTTAGTGTTTCTGCAACCTGACTAGCATCCATAACATAATGGAATCCCTTTAAAGAATCTCTCCACCTTCTTTCTGTTGCCTTGACAGCAGATTTGTCCATTGCAACAAAATCAAGCAAGGAATTGAGAACACACCTGGACAAACACAACAGAAGGAGCAGGAACTGACTGGGTCAGAAGGCTTGAAGGCAACATAGTGTAAACTGTTCTATGCCTCTCTCAGTGCTTGGCCCCTACACCAAGATCATTCAAAGAGCTGCCAATCTTATTAATCTTTTTTGCCCAGCTTTTAGACTGTAGGCTTAAATTTCTTTAGTTGGAATTCAGTTTGGGCAAATTTCGAAGTGATGCCCAAGGGATTTTGGAAACTGTCATAAGAAGGTGCTCAAACCACAGGCAAGGCGTGGATCTCTCTTCAAAGGACGCAGGTGAACTCTGAGACCTGCAACTTTGCATACTTCTCACAAAAGGGATCAGTAACTAGTGCACCAGCTAACACTCAGAAAATCCACACATACCATTAAAAGAGTCTATTCCCTTCTGAACTTTCTTGGCCCAATACAAACCCCTGGCTCTTGATTCACCTCTCCTATTCACCCCACTAAATGGAGGAAATTTCAGCAGCACTCCAGGCAGAGTGGCTTCTCTTAACCACAACATCCTGACCTGTTAATTCAAACCTGGTCATCAAGTAGATAAGCACTCATAGAAGTTGAAAACTGTTTACAAGTTGATAAACTGGCTCAGCCAAGCCCACAACAATTCCCAGATCTTAACACAGTGGTTTAGGAATAATCTCTAGTCTTAATAAAGAATCAAAACCCAAACGGAACCTAGTGGTAAAGTTTGGGGTCCTGCTTAAAACAAGTTCCACCTTGAAAAACTGTGGTGAAGATTTAAGTACCTGTAATGTATTTGTGGGAACCTTTGTCAGGTCTTAGGCTAGATTCTTAATTTTGACCAAGCCACTTACTTTCTCAGTTAACTGGCAACTTTGATTATAACCAAGGAACTCCTCAGTGGAAAAACCTAACAACACTCGTCTGCTAGGGGAATTGTTCTAGCAAAATGGCCTGAGACATTGCAGAGAAGAAACACCAGACCCCAGGATAAAGGTCTTCAGGACTAAAAAAAAAAAAAAAAAAAAAAAGCATGCAATTTTAAAGGCTCAGATTCAGACCTTAGAACCAGTTTCCCATGTTCACTTGCATTATTCATTACCCTGCTCTAGTGACACCCCACCTGGAGTGCTCCATCCAGTTCTGGGGACACTGGAACAAGAATGACATTCACCTCCTGGTGCAAATCCAGAGGCCACCAAGTTGATCAGAGGGCTAGAGCTCCTCTCCTATGGAGATAGGCTGATGTTATAAATGAGAGACAAAAGTCTCGATATTCAGCAAAATTTAGATTGCTTTATTTGATATAGAAAGAGCAAGCAGCGCGGTGGGGAACGCCAGGGGTCACCGCCCACTCCACGCTCCACCGAATCTTGGTTTGCAGCCTCTTCTTATACTGTGGGTTCTCATTGTAATCAATAAGTTTTGGGGTTTTTTTTGTTGTCATAATTTTGCTAGGTAAGCAGTGGTGGTTGAATAAACATCCTTACACAAATTTACAAAGCCTTTGGGTGATAATCAGTCACAGATAGCCATCTGATCCTTGTAGATAACCACCAGAGAAGTTCTGGAAGTCTGGTCCTTGAGTTAAGCAGTATTGATCAGACAAAGGCAGGAAGGGCTATTGGGAAGTCCGATTTTGCAAGCTGGTAGCCGATACAACTTATTTGAAAAACATAACATAATGTAATGTAACAAAATATAATATAATATAACATAACAAGGTGATTTTAAACAGAATTATTTAATCATATAATTTCCTTTATCTAATGTCCATGCTTCACTTCAGAGCTTAGTATTCTGGTTTATTCAAACCCCAATGCTTTTGTGATTAACACGAATCTTTTATAAATTGTTACACTGAGATAGTTTGGATTGTTCAGCCTGGAGAAGAGAAGGCTCCAGAGAGACCTTACAGCAGCCTCCCAGGACATAACTGGAGCTTATAGAATGGTGGAGACAGACTTTTTAGCAGGGCCTGGAATGACAGCACAAGGGGCAAAATTTTAAACTGAAAGAGGATAGACTTAGTTTGGAAATAAGGAATTAATTATTTACCATGAGGGTGGTGAGACACTCATTGTTTTAGAATACAGTCAAGTAACTACAGTAAAAAAGTTAATAAAATCCTACATGTTTAGTACAATGTCTTAAAGGCAATCTATTGAGAAAGTAAAAGTCAGCAGTGAATTTCCAGAAAACACTTTACAAAAGTGTTGAGCCAGTTTTTAACAAGAGAGGTCTGTTCATGCCTCCACAGAATATTTCCCTTTTTTTCCTGTTTATTCACCTGGTTCAAAGTACTGACTAGCTTATTCAAACCGAAAAAGCCTTTGGGGACTGCAAAAGCATGGAAATTGCTTTTGCCCTCTGTATCTGCAAATAGGAACTAGTTGTGAGGAGCTAAGCTTTATGATTTCTGAAACACTGAGGAACACATTGACCAGAAAAAGAGAGGGGGAAAAAATCAATCAGTTAATTATTTTTTGAGAGATAAATCTTGCCTTGTTTAAACTGAATCCGTGTAAATGTCAAATATGTTTAGACAAGCTTACTTCCAGTGAATCCAAAACATCTAAGGTAGCTTTATTTAATAACGAATTTTAGGTGCTGAGGGATTTGTGCAGTAATTGAAGTCTAGATTCCATTAAGCTGTACAGGAATGAATTATGGAATGAAAAAAATAATTATATTTATCTCATTATATTCTTGTCATGAAAAACTACAAAAAGTGAATACTCTAAAACATTAACCTGGCAGCGTTGATCAAACATGCACAGGACAGCACACACTTTTGGATAGCAAAAATAGGTTCAAAAAGCACTGTTGACAATATTTGTTCAGTGTGTACTGGCTACCATCTCAAAAGAAGATGAAATTGATTAAATAAAGACTTCTTATTTGTTCATTGAAATCTATTTAATCAAATAATTTATAGCACTTCAATTGGCATCAGTTGACCTCAGAAACATTGCAGTTGTGACTCCAGCTCTTTTCCTAGCACTGAGACCTGCTGTCTATTGGGAGCAGAGTAAGAAGAGGAAAGAGGGATGGAGAGAGAGAACTTCAGATCTAGGACAAAGACAGGAGGAAGTCAGAGTCTAATCAGCCAAATCTAACACTGTGACCTCCTGGAGTCCTTCCCCAGCCCTCCAAGACATGCCTTCCTCAGTTATGCCATCTAATTCTGAGGTGTTCCTGCATTCAAAAGGATGCAGCGCCCCTTACTTCAGAAGCAACTTTCCATACTTCCAACACCCTTCTCTAGGTCAAGGAGTTTCTGAAGATCCACAACAAGCCTGTCATTCCCACTACCTGGAAAAGAAGTGCAGTGCATGTCCAGTTCCAAACTCCCCTCTCTGAAAATCTTTCCCATTCCTTCATCCTCTATTAATGCCATGAAAAATATAAGATCAGACAATAAGAAGGGAAGCAGCAGAGAAATGCACCTGGGGGTATCTAAAAAATTAGTGCTCTGGTCATAGCTAGTTACTATGCCTGGAAGAAAAGGAGATCCAACAGGATAAAGGGGTGGAGAGATTGCTGTGGAATAGGAGGACAGCCACCTCCAGGGCTGTCTGAGCTAAGCACAGAGCACAAAAGCTGCAGTCAAGACCACTTTTGCCATTGCCCACAGCACCTTGGCTTTGGCCACCACTACCTCAAGTCCCCCTCCCATGTCTCACAAAGAAGATGTGATCCACAGGGTCAGTATCACAATCCATCCACAACCCCTGCTCCAGCACAGGCCAGCACCCAAAGCACACCCCTGGCTTTGAGGTATCTCCTGGGGTGCTGCACTTATGGCTGCAGGTGTAAATGGCCTCTCTGATAGCATGTCCCCAGCTCATACACATGACTCCTATGTGCAAACTCCTCTTGAAAAGAGAATAGAGGAAAAGAAATACAGACAGACACTGAGCTATGCAAAGAGAGCATGACTTACTGAGCGTGAGATTCATCTTGGCCATCTTTAATCATGTACATCTGAACCAATTCATTAGGCCTTCTGTGACACTGTGGCAGTGATACAGCTATTCCTTGTAGGGAAAAACACGTGCCAAGTGGAATGAGAAGAGGAAGCTTTCACTATCACTCTCCTCTATTTCCACCTTACAAACAACAGGAAAGAGAGGGGGAAACTGGAGAGGGAAAATTGTATCTACTTGAATAGTTCCATCAAAAGGTTCTCAGGACAAGACTGCTATTGGCTTTTCAAAACCCCTGCCACAGTCCCCCCCAAAAAGTTATACTAAATCACAAAAATGTCCAGTTTCTTTCTCTTTTAGTCCTTCTGGCTGCACTGCCCATAATTGCTCTTTGTGGTTCCCATATCACATTATACCCAACTACCTACACCTACTGGGCCCCTACCATATCCTGAGCCCCTTAAGTGAAAAATAATACATGAATACTCAAACCAAGCTGCCAGCCTCCTTTCCTTCCTCTTCCCATAGTATTCCCTGTGCCTTTGCTATGCTTTTGCCATCAGACCTTTCAGCCAACATTCATCCAAAGCTGTAAAGTACTTGAGTTAGGAAAAATTCCTAAATATTACCAAGTAGGTGCTCTCAGCAGACCAAGCTCTGTCTAAAACTCACCAGCACAGTAGAACAGCTGTGCTGTGGCTGCTGTTCCCAGTGAGCCTGAAGTGGGAGAAGATCACAGGTATGGGGTTTGATAACTCATTTACGTGAGATTTAATAAACACCTCAAAGGTACTGATAGCCTCACCTAGGAAACAAGGTTACAAGATACACACAGCACAATGTCCTGGGATCTCTCCCAGATACCTTGATTTGAGGGAGATCAGATTGTCATCGGGAATCAATTCGATCTGGCCTTACAGCTCCGACTTTTCAAGTATGCCAGTTTGATCCTGGAGAAGCACAGTTTGAGTGTCACTGTTGGGCTCCGCATGGGGCAGGTGAGACAGGCTGAAACCTTTTCAGATGCTAATCTCTCCCAGAAAGACAGCAAGATAACAGGGAAGAAAAGAGCAAACAGTGAAGCAGCTGGATGAACAGCTCGTTTAGCCAGAGGAAAGCAGTTACTGGAATGAGACTGTTCAAAGGGGAGGCTACAAAAAGTTACAAGAGAATGATGGAAACAATTCTCCACTTCTCAGAATGAGCCTTTTCTGAATATTATCTACAGATTTAAATTTTGGAGAGTCTACTGCTTGCTGAGATTCAGATCGTAAAAGTAAAATTCTGTTTTATTGATGCATGCAGGTTATTTTCCAGTCATCTGCCTTCTAGTAGGTGTTACAGTAGTCTGGAAGCTCTAGGATTCCAACAGAAGTTGCTTATATCCCTCTTTTTGCATGCTGAATGTATGCATATGCCTAGACCTATGATTTCCTTTGTGGGTTTTTTTAAGTCTTGTGTAGTTTCACAGCACTGTAGCCTTCAACTACCACTACTGCAATTTCCCAGTCACAAATATTTGGAAATCAAGATGCTGTTGGAGTTAATAACAGGGAAGCTCCTTTTTCAATACACTTTGGTCACAGCTAATGAACCAAGGACCACAAATTTCAGAAATAAGTTATATTTCTATGTATTGCCAAGCCCATACCAGCATATTCTGCTTTCTCCTGTCCTTGCATATAGGTAGAGTGATTTCTGGGAAGTATCCCAAGAACCACGGGAAGAGTTCAAGAAGGTTCTTGAAGCCCCATTGCAAGGCTGACAGACACAGTCCCCACAAGCTGTTGGAAGCTGGCAGGTTTGGTTTGTTTTTTAAAAAAAAAAGCTTGCAAATAGCTATATGAGACTTTCTTGTCACTTTTTAACCCCTCCTACCTGATTCTCTCATCTAAACAAAACTGGCTGCTCTGAAAATGATTCTACTCTTCTCACTGGCACCCTAATTCCATACTGTGTTCCCAGCATCTCTCCAGGCATCTTGTAAAATACCATGAATGCCTGTCCAGCCCAAATGATCTCTTGTGTTACAACTTGTGTACAGGTACTTGGTATTCAGGCCCTTAGGACATTAGAATTTCCATGAAGCCACATTTCACTATTTAATTCACTTTACTTTATTTAGAGGGGAAGATAAAGACTATACCTATTTACAACACATTGTCTTTTGTTTGCCTTCACATATTTTTGCCTTCATAAAAATAGCATGAATTTCAAGACAGAGAAGCAAAATCACAACCTAGAAACTATATGAAAGTTGTTAAGATCAAGGCAGCAGAAAAATGTTTAGAGTAAGGCTGAACAGGCAGAGTAGGTGAAGCTGAAGGATGATGGCAAATTCAGGCTGAATGTCAAAAAATCCTATTTAGCAATAGGACTTCTCAGCAATACTGGTAAGAGCAATAAAAGCAATTAAGAAAACTGCCCCTTCATTATTTGAGGAGACCCTATCCTGAAGTGTTTTAAAAACATTTGAGTCCAAGTGCGGTCCACTCAAAGACCCTCGTGTGTTTTATGACAGGTTCCCAAGACCACATGCCAGGAGCAATAGATGGGATGTTTTGTGTACAGTGTAACCTATATACTCTGCTCTTTGCACATCTTTTTCCCTGATCTGGCTTTTGTGATTCTTTATGTTTTGTCCTTTGCCTTCTCTGCCTCTACTTCAGATCTCCTTAGGAGACAAACCTGGCAGGCAACAGGTGGAATAAAGTTTCTGACAAATCGGGATTCCAAGAAACCTCCAGTGAGCACTTAACCTCATATTTAAAGGCAAGAGTCCCACAGTGACTGCAAATAAACTCTGGGAACTTTATATCAATTTCCCAGGGCTTTTCCAGCATATGCAAGGAACTGTGGCCATCTTGTCTTACATGTTCAGTCCCCAGCATCTCCAGGTAGTCTTTGCTCTGAAACTCTGTTCACAGCCACTGTAATGGTCATAAGAGAAAGTGGAAAGTGCGTAAACTATTGGCTATTTGCATTTAACACCTTGTGTTGGGAAGGATGAATTAGGGAAACCTTATAAATAGGAGTGCCTAGCAAAAGACTTTGAGAATATGGAAAATATAAGCAAAATAGAAATTACAGCAATTTTCGACTGTGTGGCTGAAAGCAACTGAATGCCTGAAGGCCCCTTTGTTTAGATAATGTTAGATGCTGCAAATATTAAGAAGCAAACAGACATCCTCCCTAGGCATGGCAGGAAGGGTCCCAGATAAAATTTAGAGATAAGAAAAGCAGTAAAACATGGCAATATAATGATTCCTATAGGTTGCATGCAAATGTTAAAGAATTTGTATCTTGTATTAGATTGGTTAGTGGAAATTAGAATATTCAACATAGAACAAGATTTAATGTACTGTAAACGGGAAAATCGCTTTCTTATGCTCTTACTTTCTTCATTCTTATTTTCTTAAGCTCTCTTCTTTTACTCTCACTCTATCCCTCTCTCTGCCCTGCTCTGAGCTGCGGCTGCAGTTCCTAGCAGGGCCTTATATATACCCACGCCCTACGAAATAAACTGCAAACTGAGACCAGAATAAAGAGAGCACCTGAGTTTGTCCCGACTGTCCCAAGGCAGAGATTCCTACACCTTGTTTCCACAAAGTAAGACACACAAAAAGGAGAGGGGAAAAAAGGACACACAGACCCTTTTAAGAGGGCATTCATATACACTTACCTGCCATCAGTCACAGGTACAAGACACACAGTTTCGTGGCTGTCATGGTACTTGTAACTGGCATCACTGTGATGTCTAAAAGCTGCGTATTCCTAAGGACAGGTAATTTCCTGAGTAATTTTCCTTAATTCAGAGAACCTAAGTTCATTGCTTTTCATTCTAGACTTTGACTTGAACTAACTATTGATAATTGTATAGTTTAATTTCTATTGGGACTCAGAAACAACAAAGGCACACTCAGAAATTGCAAACAACAGACTTGGAAGACAGACAACTCTGAAGGCAAAGCACTTCTCTGCCTCAAAGCAAAATGAGATCAGCTGCAGACAAATAATGAGATGTTGAATCAATTAACAAGAAAAAAAGATGTTTTTGGAGTCAGACAACAACATCAGATAATAAAAATCAAGAGAGCATTTTACTATAGAAATCTTTACTCGGCTTTTAAAATCCTCTTTCTCCTCGTCTATGGCCTAAGCAAAATACCTGGCATTTGGGATTTCTGCCCAGAGCTGGCTCCACTCAGATTCTGAAATGTGGATAACCAGGAACTGTTGGGCAGTTTGCCCCCTAGGAAACATCTGCTTTCCGGAGTAAAGGAATGTCACTAATATAGCTGTGCCTTGCAGGCAAACATGCCTTCTTTACACAAGGGCTGAGGAGTTACTGTTTCAGAAGGGATTACCAAAGCAGAACCCATGATTGTGGCTGCAACCTTTACTTCTGGGCAAACTTGGGGTTGATTCCACGTGTGCAATAACCATGGGATGTGTTTGCACACATGTAGACCATGCAAAAACTGTTTATTACACAGGCCAGGAATGACTTGAGAATCCAGGTTAACTCTAAGCAAAACTGTGGCACCTCATTAAGTCCTTCTCTTCACTATAGCCAGCGGTTTCAGCTGCAGTTACTGATCCTGGGTCACATTCTCCAGGGCTGCATTTTCTTTGCACCAAATACTTTGAAAGCTTCTGCCACAAAGTGCATGCTTTCCCAAGTATGAAGGTACGGAACAGTAACAGTGAATTTCAGTATCAAAATTTCCAGTTGATCCTTCCTTATATCTGGCTAACGTTGCAACTACAGCTTGGAAACAAGCAGAGGCTCACTCAGAACATGAGTATTCTGAAGCAACTGAATGTGAAGATTGTCTAAAGCACTTTCTTTTTCAGCTTTGAAAAATATTTCTACTTAACAGTTCTGGCACAGAAGAGCTTTTCTGTAGCATTGTCCACGTGTCTGTAAAACAATCTTGTTTTCATAGATATCCCTCAGAAATACTCCATACTTCGAGCTGAGGAATACCAGTCTTGATGGGACAGTAATTCTAAATTCTGCAACGCTCTATCATTTTGAGTAGCAGTAATGACTTCTGGCGATTGTGTGGACAGAGAACATAAAACCAAGAGCGCTCAGGGTTAAACTGAAATTGATACCACTGAGCACTGTCTTCTCTGCTCTTTCCCTGAACCCCACTTATACTGAGAGGTGCTGTGTAACAGCTAAGGAAATCTCTGAAGTACCTGCTACTCATATTGAGCTATTCTGTTAAGAACAAAAGGAAGACAGTCTGCATTCTTTGGTCAGAAGGAGGCACACCTGGGAGGAGGTAAGTATCTATGGAATACACAGGGTACTATAGGTGCTTTAGGATCAAAATACACCTGTGGAGATCATTTGTGGAATACACACACTGTCTTGCTTATACGGTCTGCCAAAAGCTTGCTCTCCGTGCAGGGATGCATAGCCAGTGAATTTACAGGATCTATGCTATTCAGATCTCAAAATGCTCTTTAACTTAAATAGTTTCATTCCCTGTGCTTGCTTAAAGCTGTCAGATAGTCCAGGCTCTAACACACAGCGCTTTTTTTTTTTTCAGAGAGCCAGCTGTATTCTGGGCTGCACCAAAAGCAGTGTGGGCAGCAGGTAAAGGGAGTAGATTCTCCCCCTGTACTCCACTCTTACGAAACCCCACCTGGAATGCTGCATCCATCCCCAGCATAAGAAGGACGCAGACCTGTCTGTCGTTCAGAGTCCAGAGAAGGTCACAAAGACAAAGCTGATCAGGGGGCTTGAGAGCCTCTGCTGTGAAGACAGGCCAAGAGAATTTGGATTGCTCACCCTGGAGAAGGCTCCAGAGAGATTTCAGAGCCCCCTCCAGTACCTAGTGGTGCTACAAGAGAACTGGAGAGGGACTTTTCACAAGTGACGACACACAGTGATAGCATGAGGAGAAATAGCTTTAAACTGAAAGAGATCAGGTTTAGATCAGGTATTAGGAAATTATTTACTGTGAGGGTGGTAAGACACTGGAACAGGACAAGGTCAAAGTTTTAAATTGAAAGAGGGTAGATTTAGATTGGATATAAGGAATAAAATCTTTATGATGAGGGACAAGTTTAAATGTTTCTTGGGATTATGAGAAAGCAGTAGCTTCAGAAGCTTGGTTTTGAGGAAAAAACCCATCAGCAGTATTAACTCCACACCAGCAGAGGGAAACACAACCTCAAGAAAACTAACTCGCCCTCTTGGGAGATGTTTTTCACCCATCACATCCACTGAAACGGCCTGATTTAGCCAGGGATAAATTAGATCCGTTGTGAAACAGTAGGACATACTGTCTTGTTTCCAGTATTTACTACGTACACCAGCAGAAAGAAGTAAAAGAGATCTCTGCCTTAAGATGTGTCTGTTAACATGTGGCATCTTAGGCTTGATTTTTTCCATGTTTATGTTTCCTACTCTCCATTAAGTTAATGGGTGTAAAAGGCACATGGCAAAATAAGATCCAAGTCCAGCACAGTCAGAAGTGACTTAGGGATGTTGAAATTAACCTGTTTCACCCCGGAAGATGTCATTCAAATACCAGTCATTGGTAGGTGCCTGTGACAGAACGACATCTGGAAATAGACAAAACTGGCAGCTCTTCTGACACGCCAAAACAAACCCTGCTGGCCCACACCCTCTCCATGCAAAAGACAACTGCAGGGTTACAATAGATTTGATCAGAAGTTCAGTGACGAGGGAGCATTGCTGCCCTGAGGAGGTGTATCCAAAATTCTAGGAGGGTTTCCAAAACCAATGGGGAAGATAGGAATTGTAGAAAAAGCTCCCAAGAATAGGATTGCATATGAGCATGAATTTCACCTCTCTGAAAGCGCTTCACCATTCTAGGCTCACAACAGCTGCTTCCAAATCCCTCCAAACCAGCTTGCTTCTCATCCTCACTGTTCCAGCTCCTAAGGGTTACGTCTGTTAAAGGACACTTCCAAAAACATGTAATTAAAAGATGCTGAACTCCTCCAGGCAACCAAAGCAACACATTATGACCTGCTTGCCAACTCTATACAAACAAAACAAAGCACCACAGTGTGTTCTGCTCCAAGGGACACTGAATGCAGTGACATTAAATACCAATCATGTGGGCTAAAGGAAAGAGATGGAAATTTAATCAAAAGTTGATGGCTATGACTAGTAACTTGGATGCCTTAAAAACATTTTCAAAAACGGGTGTGCACAGTATCCTCAATGTTTTTTGTTGCTGGCACCTCCAGCTGCACATAGATCACTGGGGGCTCCCTTTATGACAAAGAAAATTGCACCTAAGCCTGGGCAGGTGGGTCCCTGCTACCCTTCCTGTCAGTGCACAGTTGCTCAAGAACAAACATTTCTACCTGCAAATGTGGTGTGACTGGCAGTAATTCCTTACAGGAAGATGGAAAACAAGATGCATGCAAAGAATAGCAGCCAGTCAACAGACACAATCTTGGTTGTTTTTCATCTCTTTCCATCCAATGGACTCTATAGCATAATGGACAGCTGTCACTGCACTACAGGTGAGTTACAACTCGTAGCTACTGACATGCTCTTTTCCTGTGTCCTGTCCCCTTTGTCATCTGCTTTGGCTATTTGCCTTCCAGAGTAGGCTCATTTTTGGTACAGTCTATAGTAACACATGCTCAATGCCAGCTTCATCTCAATGAGTAACTAAACATCCAAGGAAACAAAGCTAACTCAGATGGTGTAAAAACCAGCAAGGGTTTCACACCAGTGATGCAAAACTGCCTTGCACAAAGGGACATTAACCACAGCCCATAAAACTGAGCAGAAAAATTTAAGCCTGTGCCCCAACCCCATCCTTTCAGGCAATGTAACAGATACACAGATATCTTAAAAACAATAGCCAGTCTCAAGACCTTAATTTGGTTGCAGAAGAGAAATCTGCAACAGTTAAAAACTGTTGACCTTGGAAATTAAAGCAAAAAAGCCTCCTACCAAATCACAATGCAAAAGGATATCTCAGTAGAGCAATGGGAGGAATGGGAATAGAATTTAGACAGGAAAGCCTCATTAGGAACCCCTCTTATCCTTTTGCTTCTACACCAAACAGTCACCTGCATCTAACCAAGGCTGTACTCCTTTAACATCTCCCACCCAAAGTGACTCCACATGACAACTGATGGTATCAGAACCAGCAGTGTTGTAACAAAGTTACACAAACCCCTAATTAAATCTGAAAATTTAGATACTGAAAACTTTCTTTCCTTCCCTCTACTGGGCCTCCTCTCTTATTTCAGGGGTTGCTTGTTTCCAGAGTGAAGTCTCATAACTGGGCTGCAATTCTTCATTTCCATTCACTGTTCACAAATTCAGCTGTTTTCAAAATACATGAGCTGTTACTAAGACTGGGCTAAGACAAGAGATCCCCAATCCAAGCCACAAAAGTATTCAGGCTGAAGAGAGCACTTTGAATGATTTTGAGAACACTTCTCCCCTCAGTCTTACCTTGCATATAGGACCACAGAAAGCTGTGCAGAGAGATATTACAGGGAAGATTAGGCAGATATTCTTCCCTGTAACACAGCACTGGCCACAAGTCTGGGAAAAAGGGACTAGGAAACTGTGGAGATTGTGGTTTTTTTATTTTTTGAAAAGCCCAAGTTCTCCACCCTGCCTCATCCCCACAGAAATGTGACTTTTGGTCCATTAGTGACATCACAGCTGTAAGAGATACTGTCCCTTCCTTCCCTGCTTCCTATTTCATGCTGTTAGAGACAACTGTTGTTACTACTAAGCTGCTAAACATGGATGGTTATCAGGAATGCTAGAGAGCAGCAGCCCAATCTTTTCTCTTGGAAGAACATCACTACATCCCTCTTTTCTCCTGAATCTTGGGGGCTGCAGGGAAGAAGCAGCAGGTGCTTCCCCAGAGACAGCTCTGGCAGCTGCTGTATACACTCTCCAGAAAGGAAAAGATGAGCAGAACCAGGAGGAGGACTTTTGCCTTCATTAGAAATCTTCAGAAGTGTCATTATAAAAAAATACAAATCATTTTTTCAATTTAAATGCTGAGAAAAATATAGAGGTGTACTCCATCTCTGACAGAAACTCTTCCTAATGTGTTTAACATGATTTTGGAGCCCAATACTACTTACTCAACTCCCTTCCACCAGCTGGGACAGTAGATCCAAAGCAGATCAGGGCAAACATTCAGGAGACTAAGGAGCTTGCCCAAATCCCAGCACCAGGCACATGCAAAGCACAGAGTAGCACATCAGCAGGGACCTGGTGATTGCCGATTTCCCCGACTGGCCCACGTCTAGGCTGAAGTGCCCAAGCCAGGAAGCAGCGTAGGGTGAGCTTATCAGCCTGTGCTTATCGGACTGGCCTGTGCATCACCAGCTCATCTAAGGGGATCAGTGCAGGGGAAAGAAGCACACAGTGTCAGCCTCTCTCCCAAGGATTCCACCCTAGAGGATTGTGAGGTGACCTGGTTGTTGCACCGCATGCTTTTCCCTTCTCAACATTACCATCACAGCAGGGCAGCCTCCAAAGCACCGTGTCTGGAAAAATACTGAAGTGATGACAACATGGGATGAAGAGTCACAGAGATGATGATGCGATGTCTGATTCCAAACTTAGATTTTGCAGGCAACCTAGGGGTAAACGCACAGGGATAAACCAAGTTGTCTAGACAGGGAAAGAGTGGATTGGAGAAGCAACCAAGGTGATAAGGCAAAATAAAAAGAAAATGACCCAGAAAAATAAGACAGTGGTCAAGACATTGCTGTCTGTTTACATCATGCACAATTGGGAATGCAGGCCAGACAAGTTACAGAGGTTTTCCAGATCTAATGCTAAACAAAATTACAACCTCTCTCCAAGCCTGGCCTCAATACAAATATACCCCACCCCAAGATCTCATCATACTGAGCAAAGCAGAGTTTTACAAGTACTCCACTTCTGTAGCTGGCACAACAGTACAATTCTAATAGGAAATGCAGATGTGCAAAAGGAATGGTTTATACCCTGATCAGCACAGCACAGGTCAGTATTATCACTACAGAACTATTATTATTCTGTTTTCACTATACTGGACAAGTAATATCAAAATATCGTATCATGAATACCCAATTATTATTTAATTGTTGATACCCAGTATTTAAATTCAAAGGAAGGTAAGAAACACAAAGGAAAGCAAAACTTTACACGTCACCAACAGATTCTTGACCACAGCTCTTTAATTTGAGCTTTTAAGTGAGGTACACTAAGAGATGGATTGCAGGATCAACCCCTCTCAACAAAGATAAACGAATGCAAAAGCCAGGAATTGTCTCCTCAGTATTGCAATTTGCTAACTCTCACTCACTACTAAGACATTATGGAGTGATAAACTTATTTTCATTTCTATTTTACTTCTACCACATTCAGGGCAGTGAAATACCAAAAAGAAATGTGTAGTAACCAAGCATTTCTCACTCTGAAAAAAGGAAAGCAGACTTTTAGAGTAATACAAAGAATGGTTATCTGTGACAGACACTGAGGAAGAAATATTCTTAGGCTACCATATGTGTGCATGCTTAGGACAAGGACAAGAACATGTGGGGCAAAGGACAGGGACAAGAACATGTTAAGAGCAGAAAAGAGACCAGGGGAAAAAAGAAAGAAAGAAAAAAAAGAAGAGTAGGAAGGCAGGAGGAGCAAACTTGAGGCACCACAACAGAGAACACTGCTGAACATCCCCCCCCCAAAAAAAGAGGACTGAAATACAGACAGGGCCTGGAAGCAGCTTAGCAAGATAGGATACAGGAAACTAAGAAGGAATTTAGAAAGTTCTCAGCTGTTCTACTTTTCAAACATGAAATATTAAGGCAGAAAAGCACTTAAGGAACACTTAAGCATATGCATTAGCACACAAACAAGCACTGAACCACAAGAGATGAAATGGCCACTACAGTGTGGGGGCAGCCATTCCACCTGCTCAGAGGCGACAGAGGAACAGTGTGACACACAGATTTGCAAAAAAACCAACATAAATTGCAGCTACTGGAGCAAAGGCATAGCTGCAGACAGGCTACCAGCCATATTCCTAGAGTAACTTCACATGTTAATTACTACAACAAGCACACAGAAAACAGGAATTAAAATCTACACGAAATGAATATCCACGAAACAGGAAGAATGTCAAGGATAAGAGGTGTTTACTGATACTGTACTAACTCAGCATCTTGCTTCACTTTTGTAAATTTTGTAAAAATTTCAAGTAGGCACATTATGGAAATACCCTCAGTATGTGTCTAATTCTTTACAGTGCTTAGCTAACAACAAACCAAAAGAGCCATGGTCTTAAAGATTAGCTCTCTTCAGAAGCAATGCCCATGTCTACAACAAGACCTGCCACTATGGCTTCAAAATCCAAAGGCACATTATCTCTGGTAGGTTAACCTAGTTGCTTCTCTTTTTCTCTAGCAGTTACCAAAGTGACCATGAAGTATAGCAAGATCAGTATGGTGACTTCACTTTTAAAACTCAAGAGACTTGTACCCTCCATGACTTAGGTGAACTTGTAATATGACTGGCAAAACCACAGGCCTGATGCTGAAGTTTCTAAGACATTTGGGAAGATTATTCATGTCAATATAAAGCATTTAGAACTCTTACGAATGAAATTCCTGGAGGGGAAAAAAGGGTTAATAAAGTGAAGAATATCCAATAGCTTTTACTCTTCTGGCTTAGCTGCAGCTTTGATACAATATCAACAGATTTCAGACGTTAACCAGCCCTTCAAGAAAGGGGAGATGGTGCAAAAGGTACCAAAAAGAATCTCACACTCTCATGAATTACAATTCAAGTCTTTTATTCAATTCTCCAATTGAATAGTAGGACAGGGATTATGACTGTTAATGCCACATGTGGACATCACTCCATTGCACATCCCTGCTGATCCGTCCTTTCTTCCCTTCATTGTGAAGGAGGCATTATCAAAATGCTAAGTTCCCATGAGAAGCAAGAGAAGACCTCCTGCTGCTGTAGAAAAACCTAAAGAAATAAATAATTGAAGAAGTTAGTCTTTGCTCCAAAATATGAACATCAGAAATGCAAGCAGACATCATTAAAAAAAAAAAATCTCTCTATCCAGCACCTACGTGGCTTTCCTGATAGCTGCATGACAGACACACACCAAGGACTAAGCCATGGGTACCAAACTCCTCATCTGACCTTGGAAAAGGCCCTTCCAGGTCAAGGAGTGAGATGCAGTGAAGGTTGTGTTCTGAAGACAAAATCTAGTTCCTGTTACCTTTCCAGTGGGTAGAGTTCAATCTCTGCACCTGGTGATCCAGCATCTTTCACACGCATTAGATTCCTGTGGAAATATTTCATGTGGAGGAAAAACTGTGTAAAAGTGTAGCAAAGTCAAACTGCAGACTTTTCCTGCCTAGTTCTTCCACTGATAAAGCTTCAGTGTTTGCCATCCAGTAAACAACCATTTCCATTTGGGCATGGACAAGCATCCCTACATCACATTACACTGCACTACCCCTCCCATACAATGTTGTAAAGGTCGGTGGAGAGGGTAACCATTTGTATTGTTTCTGTTGCCTTGTGTTTGTTTGATGCATGGGAAAATCTATACACAAGCACACCAACTTTCCTCCTAAAACTCACAAAACCCATGTTTCAGGTTTAATGCACAATACCACTGAACAGAAAGAATCCAGAGAAAAAAGACTACCAGGCAGTGCTTTGCACAGCAGCAGCAAGGAGGGGAAACTGCATGTACTGTATTGGACAAACCACACTTCTTGTAAACGAAATATTTACAGATATGAAATATATACAGCTGCACAGTCAGTGTGACATTCCCATTCCTCGTCAAGGTATAACTGAAATATTCATCTGGACTCCTGGCCTCCCACTACATTGGTATGACAGAACAAAAAGGTTAACTGTGTATACAGCTACTGCTTAGTCTTCTTCCTCTGCTTCAGAGCACCTTCCCATTCAGTACATGTAATACCACGGACAGTTTTCACCTCTTCAGTTTCTCTCTCCCCAGAATGTAACTACCTTATGATACAGATAAACTAAGCATCAAAGAAGCTCATCAATGTCACTGCTTCCAGGAAATCTGCATAGAAGAAATGCATGACTGACCAAAGAGGCAGCAACAACTGGGTTACTGGCTTATGTAATATGGATCTTCCCTCCCTCTCCAACAACAAATGCTAGTTTGTACAAGAGGGATTGTCCTAATAAATCCTGGAAATTAGCACATATGCCTGGAAAATTACAAATATGATAAATAATTTTTTTATTATTTAATTTTATATATTACAACAGTGAATAAGGTTCACGTTGGACATGAGGAGGAAATTTGCTCACAGAAGGATTGTCAAGTACTGGAACAGGCTGCCCAGGGAGATGGTGGAGCCACCATCCCTGAAGATGTTTAAGAAAAGACTGGATGTGGAACTTAGTGCCATTATCTACCTGACAAGATGGTGTTCACTCAAAGGCTGGGACTTGATGGTATCAAGTTAGTCTCTTGGTTAGGTCTGCTCCCACCTAACTTGACACTGGGATTCTGTGAAATTAGTTTCTTGCTACTAGAATATTTTATTGAAAAAAATTCCAATGACCTCTAATAAAATATTTTTTTCATTCCTGTATTAAAAACCTCAATTATATTGTAATTTGTCTAACACAAAAATGCTTTTTCTTAGCTGTTCTGTTTCCTATAGAAATGGATAACAGTATTATATATTTAACTGCCCAAACACACTTCCCTCCTTCCAAATAAGCAAAAATAACCTATTAGCCTAAGACAGAATACTGTACATAGTTGCATACAGCAACTTGCCTCCAAATATAAAAGCAGACACACAGAAATTCACATAAATCTTTTATAAGCCCCTCATGCATGGACTTGGCAGATCTTAATACACTGACATATTACTAGGCAGACTCTGTATATTCTAGTAATACTTGTACTGTTTCTAAAGGGAACAAAGGAGGGATGCAGAAATACCTTGAAAACACCTTGCATGGGTGCAATGTGAATGTTAACTTTTTTATCAGCCTAATCCATCACCTACTATTCAGTCAGCATGAGGAACCATTCCCTCCTTTCACAAATATCACCCCTTGCCTGCCTGTGGAAGTCTATAACAAGAATGGAAAATAATCTGTCTTCTTCAAATCTCTACCACATCAAAGCTGCAGAAAACAGGGTACTTTGGTATGTCACATCTAAAAGAAAAAAAAAACAAAATCAAAACTCTTTTGTACTGACAGTCACATGGAGAACCGCAGAGGATCTGAAAGTGTTCTAAATGCCTTCCTATTTATAACAAAAAAAAAAAAAAAATTTCCTGACCAGTGACTAAGTCACCTTGGTCTCTGCTCACTGGAAAATGCTCACATACATTTATGTGCCTCTATCTCCGACTATGCTGAGAAGCAGCAGTTGCAGGTGTATCGGGGTAAACAAGCCCAAGCTGTTTTCCTGACTCATTTCTATCTCTCATGATGACAGACTGACATAGGCTTCAGACTTCTTTGCCTGTACTATCAGGAATTATTCCTCTTCATCACATCTCCAGCCTGACTGGATTTGAAACTCTTTCTCTATGAGCTTTGTCTCACCTACAGAGTTTGCTGATTAATGTATTTAACAAGATTCTAATCAATTCTCTATCCAAAATATTTTCCACTTTGCACATGCAATTTACTTTCTCCGTAAAAATTTGGTTCTGGGATTTCCAGCCTGTGGTTCACAGAACACTTTCAAAGGCTATATGATAACTAGGAAGCTAATGAGAAAAGCACATCAGTTGTCCATGGTCCTAACTGGTACCTGATGGGCACTCGAGACTATTTAGTTGCCTGGATATCAAAATTCAGATCTAGCTTAGCTCCTGTATATGAGTGCAACTACCCCAGGTAACAAGAGAAAACAGAATTTGAAATATATCAACTAATACTTAGCTGTAAATGAAATAGAAACATGTATGAAAATACAAAAGCCACTGCTGTATTCTGCATATTAATATATATTCTGACAATTCGTTTTGCCTAATCCACTTGGACATGTTTCTCCTGATTTTCAGCTGATCCAGATTCAAACTTCTCCTATGTAAGGTAGTTTGTCAGTGCTTCCAGTGCTGTTCCCTCCTCTTATTTTCTTTTCAGAGAATCAGTCATCCTACTAGAAAGTCAGCATTTTAATCTCTAGTAGAAGAATTACTTAGTGTGGAGGTTTTGTTAAGGTGGAATCATCCTGATGACATCTCAACAGTAAGTATTTATGGTGTCTACATTAGTGGTCTCCTAAGAGGAGCCTATGTTCCCCAGGGAGCTTTGCAAGACAACCTGTAAGGCTGCTGGGTGAAAATTATCTTTATCTCATTCTTTTTTAACTTCTTGGGTTTATGTAAATTTTACAATGTCTGTAGTAATACACATACATAACTTGTAAAAACTTATTTTTTGGGGTGCATGCTCAGAATGTGTTTTCTGTTAAGAATGTGCAATCAAAGAAGTTTTAGAGTCATATAGAAGTGAAGAGGTGGCTGAAACTACCAATTTTTAACCACTAAGTCAGAAACATTCTATAATTTGTATTTTCTATTTCCAAAAAGAATTTTAATTGTTGGTGATTCAAACCTTTTTTTGGTACCTTGAGATTTAGGAAATCTCCATACATAACACTACTCTTTATTATCATGGCATTTCTAAGGCACACACACACACACATATATATATATATATATATCTCTCTAAGCCACATATATAAATATAAGCAATTGCACTCTCAGCCTATGAGGGTGGTGGTTTTTTACCTTCATAAAATAAAATTCCATAGGACTGAAGAATCTTCCTCATTTATTCCTTGGTTTTAAACTAGGTTACAATAAACATTTCACCAATGGCACAAATATGATCAGTCTTCCGTGGAGCAGAGAATGATTGGGGTAAATAAATTCCTTTCAGCCTTATTTTCCAGCACTCTAAATATGTGGCAATTTTGGTGAAATTTAATTTTTTAAGACAAGTATTGTGCCTTATAAAGGCAGAGAGGAAACTGGAATGTTGAATCAAAGATGAAAATTAGGACATCAAGTAACTGAACACCAACTGAGATAGATCAATGTGCCTCTTATATTACAGGCAGTCTTTCAATGGTCAGAATTCTGTAAATCAGACTCACCATTCAAAGGGACAGTTCAAGGACTCTGCCTCTCTTCTCCATTCCCCTTACTCCAGTTAGTATTTTGCAATCCATTTCTCCCAGTACTGGAGGTTTCTCAGGTCACAGTCATGAGTGTCTTCTGCTGCTGCTGCCACCTACCAGTTTTATTATTCTGTTGCAGCAGAAGGGCATATAGAAGAAGTTCTTGTTCAGCATGCACATAATCATCATCCCCTGTCTAAGAAGTCATGGCCTATTCAAGTTCCTCATTTCCCCATACACTAGGAAAAGCACTGGGCACAACCAAGATCAACAGAGGGCTTTGAAAGCCATTCCATAAAGAAGAGCACGATCTGTAAAACCACCTTTCAAGCTACATTAAATATTAAAACTTTAACTATTGCAGAACACAGTAAATTTTGGTCAACTCTCCCCACCAAAGATCAATTGCAGACTCTGCAAAGAACTAGTACTGTATTTCTTTCAAGAAAATCTTCACATAATACGTATCCAAAATCAGGTTAGAGATGCAAAACTGTGATCCAACATAATTAATAAATCTGAGGAAAAGAAATTCTTATTTTTAGACATTATTACAAACCCCCAAAAGACACCCAACCACATGCCTGAAAGTGTTACACCCGTGTCCTATAGCAGCTGAAGCACAAAAATATACACAAATAAAGGAATAGGCCTGCCCAATGCTGAGACGCAAGAAGTGGGTGTGTCTGAAAGGAAAAAGCATTGGAAACATAAGTATAACAGGTCTGCAAAATTACCTTGCAAGTAAAATTAAAAGACACAAATTATACACTCCATTATACCAGTGAAATTGGGTATCACTCAACTGACTTTCACAGAGTGATTCTAGGTTTATCTCAGTGTAATTGAGAGCAAAATTTGGCTCTAAAATTACTCCCTCCCACCTTAATTTGAAGCTGTAATTTATTATATTGCTGGTAAGTTTGCTTTCTTTCAGGAAAACATAAAACTAAGACTATGAAAAATAGTCTATTTTATGATGGTATAGAGGAGCAATGTACACAGAAAAATAATCTGAAACAAGTGCTAATTCTTTACAGATGTCACGGGAAATATAGTACTGCATCAAGAAACTTGGAAGCCTGTTTGTAGGCTAATATTCTTCAACTTGGAATGGTATTCCAATTGTCTGATATTTTAACTCTGAGTAAAACACAAGATTCTCCCCTTTAAATTAAGCAAAAAAATATTAACTACCCAGTACTTTTACATTGTTTGAGATCAAGGGAGAGAGTTACCAGAGAAGGATAAAATGTAAAAGTGCTTTGATATAGCAGTAAGGGCAAGATAAAATGTGTCACCCCATCCTCCACAAACAAAAATCATCAGCTCAACAGTCCTTTACTGCAGCACACATATTCGTCCATCTGTCCTCTTTAGGGGATCCTGCTATATTTAACAGAATTAACATTCTTAGTACTAGTTTTTCATTCTTATCTACTACTTACTTCTGCAGTTATATTTTATGTTTACTTAGCAAATGGAAAGCAATGTATCTTTCAAAAATCGAAGCTTAAATAGTACACTTCAAGACAAACTATCTAGAACTGATAAAGGAGCAAGTGGAATTAATGTATTACAAAACTATCCTTCATACAGCTGCATGGGGGATTCACTTTTGTCTAACCAGAGTAAAGCAAAGCACAATGACAGTTTTCTTAAAAGTCAACAAGAATAAGCAGGGGAAATAAGGAAGTAAAGCAGGGTTTTCTCTAAATCCAGTTAAAGAAATCATTCAACAAGTATCACCAAAATGAACTGATGGGAAGAAAGGAAGGCAGACAAGTTAGCGAAGTTATGAAGGTTAGAGTAAGAGCAGAAAAGTGTCAATTTACCTGACAACAGGTCGGTTTTGGATGTCACCAAACTGCTGCATTTACCATTTTACCCGCTTGCATTACTGGGGGGAAAAGTTTAGGAAGGAACATTCGCAAGGATTTTTCATAAGTTCTCACTGTTGCCATCGGAAAGGGGAGAAGGGGTTTTCTCTGGATTGTTTGACTTTTTTGGCTCCTGAAAAGTTTTGCAAAGAACAGTAACAAAGTGTGAACTGTTAGAACACATTTCTGCAAAAAAAGGGAGAATAAGTCACCCAAAATAGCGCAACAACAAATCCCACCCAAAATCCGCGCAGTATATTTGTGTCGTCGTTTTAAACAAATGAACAAAACAAAAGCTTTTCAACTGAAATTAGAAACATGAGAGGCTTGGAGACTTCCAACAGCAGATTCACCATCAGAATGCTCCAAAAGTCGCCCTCAAAGGTTAAGAAAGATTTAAAGAAATAAAACAAAGGAAAAGGCAGCAAACACCTGGTTATAAATCCTGCAGTGTTCAGTTTAAAACAATTCCTAGAACAGTGAAAAAAATTAAAAATTAAAAAAGACAGTAGCAACAGAAGTTACCTGTCCGAGCACCTACTATTCCATAGAGAGAACAGGAGTGGGTCGTGTGTCTCACACCAGCCATAAAGCCCATAAACCTTCTCAAAAAGAGTGAGCCATGAGAAAGATACTGTACGATCTGTTTTCAAAGTCTCTCTAAGCCCTTACGGTCCCTTATGTATTTAACTGACAGATTTTTGCAATGAGGGAATTTAACAAGCGTCACTGGTTTCATTTGTTGGATTCTGTAGTCCGGTATAACATCTGAAGAAGTATCTCCTTTGCGTCTGACATAACCAGATGTTCCAGAGGTTATTTCCTGAGTAAATATCACATGGCAAAGATAGCACACGAAGTGGGAGAAAATGCTTTGAGATTGACCGTCGGCTCAGAACAAAAAATGTAAGTCAATGTAAACATCAAGCATTGACACTGTTTTACAGATAAGGTGTGGTAACATTACAGGAAAAGATTTTATAAAACACATTAAAGCATTAAATACAAGGATTAAGATACAATCCATACATTGACAGCAAAACATCAATTACAAATACAGTAAGTTCAACGGAAGAAAATCTCCAGTGTTACAAAGAACAAAATTTCATCAGATGTAGTGTAAGAAACTTATTCTTGCAAACAAGAGTTTCTAACTGGCTCTTTCAAACATTAAAATATACAAAAATAGTTGAATCACCATCAGCTGTATTGGCACTACTGTAATCCACCACGGTGTTGACCGTTTTTTCAGCACATGCTTCCAAACCCACATATGGAGGTAGTGTTAGTGCAATTGTATGGAAGTTTAGCATGTGATTTTCAGCATACAGAACTGAAGAAAATAAAGTGTATAAAGCTGACATCTGTGGAGTTCATGTTCATTGGGAAACACTGTCTGGTTACCACCGGCTAGTTTTGCCGGTGGTTTTTCCTTTAAGTAAAAACAAGACACGCCCCTTGCATCCCCAGGCCATTCTCTGCATTTCACTATTTCAGGACCAATGGGTAATAGGGAGTAAATATATGAGACACGTGTGCCCATTTGTATAAATGAACCCTCAAGCAAGGTTTTCACGCAGCATCAACACCCAATGTCCAAGCACATGTACAAGATGTTTCAAATCCTGTCTCCCTCTGTGATCACTATGCACAGACTTATCTCCAAATTAGTAATGGAAGCACCAACCAGAGGAGAAAGTTATCAAAAGCGAGTCAAACTGCAAATCTCTCAACCCACTTGGTCTTTTAAAAAAACCTTATGCTAACTTCATGAATTTTACAATTGTGAGGTGTAACCTAGACATTCTGAAAGGATGTTGAAATGTAAGGTTCCTGTGAGCTACAAGATACTATGGGGACTCGAAAAAACAATCCAGAATATTCAGTTAACAGCTCTTTCCTCTAAAAGATGTTTCCTGTGATAGAAACATGAAGGCCCCAGTATACCAACTAGCACATGTTTACTCCCTGATGTTATTCCACATGTGCTCAATGTATGTCACAGCTAGAAAGGGAAGGATTGATCTTAGCCTCTCATGGAGTGCAGGCACCTACCAGTAAAAAGGAAGAGACAAAAAAATAAGAAACAAAAACAAAAAAAAGAGCCACCCTCCACCCCAAATTCCCCCTGGATAAACAAGCAAGGGAAGTAGAGCTCTTGGGAGAGTTTATCCCTCAGTGCCTAGAAAATTAGGTTACTTTCATGTTCTGTCATTCTGTAACTCTTCACGGAAGTTGAAGACCTTTATATCCTTTAGGTATAACCTGTGCACTTGAAGGCTCAGTAAGAAGGATTTGAAAATACCTTTACTGCTGAAGGTCCATTTTTTGCTGGACCAGCTGGTCCACCCTCCTGCTTAACACCAACAGTCAACCTTTCACTTGATTTTAATAATAATATTTAATTCTACAAAAAAAAAAGAGCCATTTTATTACATTCCTTTTAAAATAAAAAAACCAAACTGTACAAAGAAGCATGATCAAACCTCCATAAAGTAGGTTAATACTGTTCTGTTTATTGCCTCTTGAAGACTCTCTGCATAGTGTCCGTGAGTTGTGTTTAAGGTCCAAGTGAAGGTAAAACAGCAGAGCAGCAGAGAGGTGAGGAAGGGCCACAGAGGTGGGCAGTGCAGAACCTCAGAGGGTACATGGGACATGCTCCATTAAAGTATCCAGAAAACAGCAGCATTGCACACACACAACCCCCCTCCAAACAAACCTATTTTCACAAGATGATTTTTCAATTGTAAACGTTTTACTTTTTGTTTTTAAAAAAAGAGGCTTATCTTTATATATATATTTATATATATATATAGTTCCAGGGCTTTATGAACCCCAAGAATAAGAGGGGAATGAAAAGGGAGAAGGAGGAGGAAAAGGAGGAGGAAGACAGGGACTGAAAAATGGACTCAGTATCTGTTTTGGCTATCTGTTTTCCAAACCAGCTCAAGGCTAATGAGAAAATGCACAGCCAGAAGGATTAAAGAAAATCAGGAAGTCTGGAAAAAAATTAGGAGCTAAATAGCCAACACCCTCAAAAAAATAAAGCAAAACAATTGTACACACACAAACACACACGAGTGTGTGCACTCACACCACACACATGTAAGGGTCCAGGATCAACCCCTTAATTGTTTGTGGACCTAAGTTTTTTTGTTTTTTTTTTTTTTTTTAAACTCTGGCTGAGCTCTCTTTTTTTCTTCCCTTTTTTTTTCTTTCTTTTTCAAATCTGCCACGTTTTCCAAGCTAAGAACTTAATATTTCTCCCCAGTTATACTCTTTGGATTTATGCCAACATCAGTTTTTTATGTTCAGTGGGGAAAAAGTAAGCCTGTAAGTATTGTATGAACTGCGGCTTTATTCTAAAGCTCCTCTGGATGACTAATCACTTTTAACCAGCTCTTCCCTCCTCCACACCTTACCACATTCCTCCCTCCAATAAAAAGCAAAAAATAAAAACAAATAATCCCCCCACCAATGTACAGGCTATAACTCAGTGTTTTCTTAACAAACAGTCTGTGGTGTTCTCACTTTGGCCACTGTTAAAGATGCAGGCATAGAGAAGGGGAGTGTTGGACTAGCATGTATTAAAGAAAAAGGAACATTAACATTGCAGATCTCTCTCAGAAAGACTAAAACACTAACAAATACAAGTCGATGCACGTTTGCTTTAAACTAGTGTAATTCTTTTTCACATTAGATTAAACATCATTTTGTATACCAAACATTACAGTGCTGTTTATCTCCTCCAGCCATGCAAAAATACTTTAAAACGTGCCACTTCTGCCCACAAATAGAATATGACTAATTCCCCTATATACCTTTCAAAATCAGGATTTGAAATGAGAAAAACAGAACTATCCTCCTTTAAAACTTTTATAAAGAAATTTAGGCACAAAGCTGCCACTTAATACCAAGATGGTACAATTTACAGATTTTTACAGAAAGTTCACATTAAGTCAACTGACACTTCTCTCAGCCTCATCATTTGAAAGGCTGTATCCTGCAAGGTCAGAAATTGATGACTTTAAAAGGATCCTGAACTTACAGCTTCCATCTACAAGAATAGGAAGAGTAGGTGTCCAGGAATTTTGAAATACTTGGTATTTAACACCTTCAGCTCACATGAAGAATTTGAGGCACTCAGCAATTTACAGGATCAAGCCTTACAGAGGTAGAAGAAACTTAACTGGTGCAGTAATTCACAGAAGTTTCTAGAGAGCTGCCAGACAACTTTCTGAAAACCTTCAAGTGTGAATCACGCTTCAATCCTTGCCTGTGAAGACACATGACCTACAATGTATCTGGGGACCAAATCAGCATCCAAATAAAATTGCCGCTTGGTTATGAACTGAGAGTCTCCACTGTAAAACTGATGAACAATGAATGCAATTTAATGTTTCACAAATGAGTAGGGACAGCAGTCACAGCACGTATGCCTTTTACTTTTGCTCTCTTGACTCACACAACCACCCCCCTTTCCTCATTCCTCTGAGCATCTCTGATAAACAGCATTGCAAGTTGGTTTTAAAAAAAAATTTACAAGAGAGAGTTCTGTCGGTCACCTATTTACACGTGGCATCACTCCACAAGGAGTTTGATCTCATTGGCTAATAGCTGGTTCATGTTGAAGAGAGCCCCCGGGAGCTTGGTGAGCAACTCTCTCTCCGTGGTCTCAGGGTCGCTGTCGACAGAGCTGGAGCTAGCACTCATGTTGTCGACAGCGGCCCCAGCTGGAGGGCCCAGCTCTGGCTCGCTAGTCTCGCTGGCCGTGGACACCACGGAGAGCAAGGACATGCGCCGCGTCAAGCGGCCGGGGGCCAGCAGGGAAGCGGCATAGTCCGCTATGATACCAGCTACGTCTAAATTACAAGCCTTGTCAAAGGCAATGAAACCTACATTTGCATTGGCCTCGCAGACGTAGAATGAGCCGTCGTCCTTCATCAGCAGGTCAATGCCGCACACATCCATCCCCAGGATGTTTGACACTTGGACTGCCAACTGCTTGCCTTGTTCGCTCAGTGAGCACATCATTCCTACACCACCTGGAAAAAATGAAAAGAACTTGCTGTCTCCACTCAGGTCACAGGTGACTGACACGCTTCTCAACTGGGCTTTTCGGCTGGGAAGCTTCAAAGTGAGCCTGCAAGCACACAGCTGATGACTTAGAAAGCAACCTCTTTCCACAGTGACTGCTAATGAACTTGATGCCACACCAGGATTTCTAAAGATTCTGACCTGCCTTGTTTAAAAACAGTTAAGCAATAAGATGACTTTTTAGTCAGGAAAAAATACGCATTTTTATGATCCCAAGATATTAAAAAATGAACTAACAAGCCACCCTTGCTCCTTCTAAGGTGGAGGCTTCCCTTACATGTTTGTAAGTGATCACAAGAAATATTCCAGCAAAATTAAACATAGAGCTCTTGGTAAGACTACAACTCTAACTGCAAATATAATTGAGGGGAATGGGGAATAAGACATTATCATATGCTCACATCCCTCTTGACTTGCTCTCACAGCTTACCATCTCCAAAGCAAGAATTAGGGAACGTTTGTGTCTGAACCTCAGCTGGTCAGGTTCACAGTCCATCACCTAAGTACTAACTGGCTCAAGCTTCATCTATCACCATACTTAAATTTAAAAATAACCAAAACAATAAGAAACAAGAAAAACCCATTTAGCAGAAAAATCTTTCAGTCTATATTTAGTAGTAACTAAAATCTCTTAGCATTTTGACTAACCAAAACTGCACTACACAGGAACATATTTTATCTCATCGCTGCTCAGGTTCGGTACAATTTCAGCCAGGCACCCTCAAGCGTTCTTCCTCCTTTTACCCTCAGAAACCCCCACGTCCAACACCCAAAGCTATGCAGAATCTCAGTTTTGACTATGCTACAAACAATGCAGTAACCTCCGCTTTCTCCCAGCTAGGGGCTTTGAGGGAAGAGGTAGCAGGGAGGAACCTGACAGACCTAAAGCAGCACAGAAGATGCACAGTGCAATCCAACTGTTTATTGCTTTCAACAGTTTCCTCACTTAACATTTTCTTCTACTCTCTTGCCAAATGACTGACTCCTCCACCTCCCTTAAGTGTTGCTTTCTGTCTTCCTTCATTTTCTGTTCCTCTTAACAGGATGAAACAAATGGCAACATGGCATTAGCATCAAACTGCTATTACCACATCAGTTGCTCCATTTGTGCTCCAGAACTTTTCTCTGCTTGTCATCATCTCATCTATCAAACACTTTGAGCAAAGATCGTCTTTCCTTCTGTGTTTGCTCAACATGCTTCTTACTTAATCCTTACTCTCATGTTTGCCCTTTAAAGCCCCAGCAGTAAGAACAATTAACACAAAATAACACCTGCAGCTTATTTCAGTCAGCTTTGTGATTTTTCAACTGGGTTGAAATATTCTGATCAAAACCATGAGCAATGCTTCTCCTACCAAGTGAGCAGTTACTCTGCATCCTCCCATCTGTTGAGCAGCGGAGCATGGTGCCCACCACACGGCCTCCCACTACGATGACACGCACATCCTTGCCATGGGACTCCTTAACGTATTTTTGAAATAAGTAAGGGGCATCATGACGGATCAAATGGCTTAGGTCTGCCAAATGGTGCTTGTCTCGTGCCAGGAACACAGCTTTACCTGTATGGAGGAAAAAACATCGGGATGTTGAAAGCAGCTACCCATCTAAGCTGCATCAATGATTCAGCACATGAAAGTAAAACCTCTGACCAGCCCGTTCTCAGAGGCCCCATCTGTAGCTTATATCCATTTACAAATTCTTCCATGGACAACAGTGTTCCACTGATTCAGTGCTTTTAAGTGTTCAAGTACTGACAGAGATGAGGAGACATGAGTTTTAGAAAAAGAAAGAAGCAAGGAAAAAGAAAAAAGGTTTAGATAAAGGAGGTCTTGCAGTTTCAACTTCTTTTGGTTCAAGTCCTTAGTGAGAGGAGAAAAAAAAGGAAGAAATACTTAAAGAGCAGCCGACATGTAATTAATAACTATTTTGTTCATCCAAGAAGACAGGACCCACCACTTACAGCTTTGACTCACAGGAACCAACAACATGAAACTGTTAAACACTGGGCATCTACGGACACTGAAGTCTCTCTTGTGCCACTGCAGAACCACCCACTTCTCTGTTAGGAAGTTCCTGAGAGCTGCTCTTCCCAATACTTAAAAGGGCTCACAACTCCAGAATGAGGTTTGCAGTGGAACAACTACGTTCAGACGAAAATGTTCCACTCCACAGTATTCAAGATAATTTAGCAGAAGATTCCACAAGACATAAAATGAATGGATTATCCTACAACTGGAAAAAAACCCTCTTGACAAATCACCGGCTTTTCTGCAAGCTAGCATCTCTAGGACTTGGATTTTTTAACCTAAGAAATTTCATTCTCTTTCATTTTTAGAGCACACTAAAGACTTCTTTGTCCTTTTCCAGTTGTATTCATACTGGTTAAAGTAATTCCTGAAACAGGCTCTACTACTTTCTAACCCATTTCCAGCCTCACAAGACTGCATCCCTTTTCATCTTTATCTACATTTCCCAACTTCTTTTGCCCGTTCTTAAGGGCTCTCTGTCATATTAGATTTATGTTTTGCAATAAGGCTGCACACTTCCTCTTGTAGCAGAACTGTCATTCAATTCTGCTGAGGTGTTCACAGAGTACAAACATAAATTGATAAACTGCCCTCTTTAAGTAAGAAAACAGAAATGCAGCAGTAGCAGAACTAGGATAAATAATGTGTAAAGAATTCCACCAAGTGTTCCTATGCCCAACTAGAGCAGCCTCTGTTTAGATAGGATTTAAGCTCTCCATAGCACAGAACACTGCCTGAGGAACATGGAATTTCTCATTAGAGACATGAGAATGTAAGTTTAAAATTCACAACAAGAAAAAAACCTCCACGTCCTTTCTCTCACTCCAAACTTTCTCTCTTCTACAGGCAATTAACAATCCTACTATATTCCTGAAATGGAAGAATGATGCCTTGGAGAGGAACTACTTAGTTCTTGAAAATTATGCAGCATCAGAACATCTTGGCAAAACCAGGATTGGCTCATTTGCTCCAGCAGCAAACTGCACAGAAAATTGGCCTAGAAGAGTATAACTTTTATTCATCAGCCAGTACCTATGACCATGTTTGCCTATTTATTTTAAATATAATTTGCAAATGTCTGCTCTTCAATTAATTTGAAAAAGTTTCCCCAACTCTCTTAATGTGAAAATATATGTACTTTGCATAAATTTGCATTAAAATGCCTGGGATTTAAAGTGCTCTAAAGCAAAACTTGTAAATAGATTTACAGGAATCCTGGCTAAAAAAGGGAGAAGAAAATCGATAGCTGAAATTCTAAAATTATTTAGTAGATCTTCACAAGAGGCAGTGTTAAGTCAAATCCACTGTCTCAGATACTCCACAGATGTCAAATTCACCTTGCTGCAACATCAAACTCCTCCCTGGTTTTAGAGCTCCAGCCACACTTTAAAACCACACTAACAGGTATTGCTGCCAACAGCAGCAGGTCTGATCTTCCTCAGCCCCAGCGTTTTGTTCTCTTCCATTACATCAACACAAGCATTTGTGCAAGTAAGTGCTAAGTCATGTAAGGAATTAATCCGAGTAAAAATAACCCATCTAGATCCATTCAGGAACATCAGTTCCTGAATCTATTTACTACATGGCTACAGAAGCACTCATGCCAGCAGAAGAGAAGCATCAGAGCAGCAGCGAGTGAGAACAAATTGACAGACAGGAAGAAAGAAGTGGTGTCTTCTAGTTACGGTTTTATTTGAAGTAATTCCTGGTTTTGTGCTTTAACTTCATTTTTAGTCTCTTTATAGACCTAATATTTATTAAATTTGTTTTAAAGTGTATTAAAACCAGAGCAACTTCCTGTGCAAATAACCTCTGAAATTGATTTAAACATGGTTTCCTTCAGTAACCACTATCTAACACTAAATTAAGTTGATGTTTGTTTTATATTCAACACTTAAAACAATAGACAAATAACAGAGCGATTTAATCTGAAACTGAGGCAATACCACCAACACTGTCAGAGGTGTTTTTCTCAAAAAGAGAGATCCAGTTTTACAAACATACATAAGATTTTATTTAAATCAGAATCATAATTATAGACAAAGTCGAGTAGGAAAAAAGTCACTGAACGAACCGAGATTTCATTTCTTAGGCCTATTTTAAAACATCCCTAAAATCCATGTAGACTTATTTTGAATGCATGAAGGCCAGACCTCCCAGTATTCCAGTTCAAAACTTTCCTCATAGAAGCCACCAATGCACCATAATTTTGAAAGCTTTCCCCCCTGTGTTTGCAAGACTGGGTTCTACTAAAACTGTTTCCAGTGCTGCAGTACTCAACATGCAGCATTCAAGGGCAGTAGAACTTAGATGTATTGGAAAGAAGTCCAACACCTAACAGAATTTATTAACTACCACTCCTTGATGAGATAAAATCTTGGGAGTGCTGCTCAGAATACTCCTTGCCCTCACCCCTGACCTCACACCCACCTCGATGACCCCGCGTGTTCTTCACCACCATAGGGAACTCCAGCACTTCCGCCTCATCAATCATTTTGGAAAAATTCTCATGACCACCTGGCAAAAAGAAAACCAACAACATTATGTGCCACCAGTCTTCTGTGGCCAAATTTGGGATGTAATTGCCATACATTCCTCCCACCCTTACAGCTTAGATAATGCAGAAGGAATTATCAGTTAGGAGGACCTTGGTCGTGGAGCATGATCAAACTTTGAAGGTGTTTGTGATGTGACAAAGACCTCATGACGCAACAAAGGCCTCTTGATCACAATCCCAAAAGGCTCAATCTAGTCTTCCAAATCCATGCTCCAATTCTACCATCTTGTTCCAGTTTATCCCTTTTGCTTTATGAACTCCCATCTTTTCAAATGTCTAACAGGAAAACAGCAGACACATAACACTTAACAGGTCCAGCCAAACTACTAACCAGGAAAGCAACACAGAACACAATGACAAGGCATAATCCACAGAGCAGCAACAACCCAGATCTTGTCAGTCCAGCCCACTCCTTCTGAAGTCTTAGGTCTCCTGTATCTCATTCTCCCTATATACTGAAGTAGTACTTCAACCTTTTAATCTCATTGCATCTGTAAGGACCTTAGAGAGTAACTTTTAATGGCCATACACACAATTATGGTTGATACTTCAAGGTTACTTGAGTTCAATTCAAAGCAGGCTGACCACAGCACAAGAAATACAGAAAAGTCAGCAGACAAAGGGGCAAGCACCTCCAACACATGGTGCAGTAAAGTGCAGAAGTCAAGACACAAAGTCACAAAGCCAGCAGCAGCCATCACGACCCTGCCATGGATGTCATGGAGTAACATGTCATTCAGCACACCCTGCTTTACTTGGCAAAGCCAGCTCTCACTGATAACTTGACACTTGTGGTTTAAAAAAACAAAAAGAAAAAAGAAAAAAAGAAAAGAAAGTCATGCTTCTGTCAAATTCCAGAGGCAGGCACTAACACAAGTGAGAGGAAGTTATGATCAAACAGGTATGTTCTGCAATTATTAAGCATCATCTCCCCTTCCTTCCAAAAATTAAAAACTCATTCCTTTCTCAACAAGTTAGGGCAACCACATGTAAAAGAAAGGGTATGTTTCTTCTCAAATGTGTTTTCATGGTAATTGAAGGAAATAGTAATTCATAATAACTGATAGAAAGCCATGGTTTTGTCAATTTTTGTCTCATTTTATCAAGTTCTGATTACGAAAGCCTATTGATGCAATCACACAAAGGGGAGGAAAGCATTGATATTTCCAGAGGGAACAGAAGGTTGAAAGGTATCTGCAGTTCTTTAATAGATTGTAATTAAAAGCAGAAATAGCATCAGGGTAGCTCAGACAATGGTTCCTCTAATCTAGCACTCTGTCAGGAACCAGAGATACCAAATTCCAGAGGCAGGCACAATAAACAAAAATCAACTCTTTTGGTGGGAAACAAAGCCCAAACTATTGTTAAAAGGTGAACACGAGGGCTTGTACTCTTTGCTACTCTTGTCCTTTCAGAAAAAAACTAATGTATTTGCAGACACTTTTATTCAGATAGGAGTTTAATCTACTTTCAGGTTGTACCAAAGTCTAGTTTTCTGTATTACACTTATGACATTCAGTACCCCAAACTCTTGTCTGTTGTTTTGGGCAACTGGAAAAGAACAGAAAGTATTATAGCACTAACAGCCGAAGTCAGTTGCTTGGAAGTCTGAGGTACAGTTCAAGTTCTCTTTTCAAAGCATCAAAAGCTAATCAACAAAGACAAAACCAGAATCTGGGTGTCACGACTTTAACTTCCTTTTTGATTACTCAACACTTAGCGGTGCAACTGGCCTCATGCTACTTAAATTTCTATGGATTTCCAAAACTTGCAACTTTTGCACTGCAAAAGCATAAGTTGCCTAGGCAACTATGCCACCCTTTTGATCCAACAGTCTTACCATATGAAAAAGTGTCTGGAAGAGGCACACCATGGCCAGCAAGTTCTTGAAACGTCCAGAACTTGTTGACACAGTTGAGGATGGCTTGAGGACGATTCATCAATCGACAGCCCATCTTCTCTAGGTGGCGAAGGACTGTGATGTCGCTGTCACTCTGGACCCAAGGTGTTGGCACACGCACAACCACCACTTGTGGGTAAGCAGTAATGAGCTCCCCTTTCACCCGGAGACCTAAAGAAGGAAGAGAGAAAAACATCCCAGTTTTAAGTCATAAGGTCTCCAGGAGAAGGTAAATAGGCACAGAAATACTGCACTGTCTGTGATCACAGAGATACCAGGCTTCAACAGTGAGTGTAAAAACAGCACAACTCTCCCTAGCATGCATTTTGTCACCTGTGCTGTTTCATTCATGTCACTCTTAACTCACTTAAAACTAGGACCAAGCAAAAAACAGACTTAATTAGGGCACACAGTCTTGGGCTCCTTCCCAGGGTGAAGGACATTTGTTTATAGGTTGACACTCCATCCTTTCTATGACAGTAAGCTGCACACTACACTCACATCAGCTGTATCAACAGCTCAGGAGGTTCCTGCCTCCCACCCCTGGTTCTTGCCTACAGGATGCAGTTCATACCTTTCCCAGTCCCAGCTGTATTGATCCCTCTGTTTGTGGTACCACGTTACACAACATACTGCCAAAGTAACAGAGACTAGATACGATCCTTAAAAAAACACAAAAAACCAGCAGTATTTTTAACAGGTCATTTCAACAATCTGATTTATATTAAGTACTCAGAAATAACTTTATCAGCTAACAGGGAAGCACCCTGTGACAAGGCAGAACTAGAAGGAAAGATAGTTTTGCCACCAAGAACAATATATTACTTAATCACGACCTATAGTTTTACAGGCTAATTCTCTGAAAAAGAAACACTGAACGACAAGCTGCAGGAATAGGAATACAACAGGATTGGACAGGAAGGCATCAAACTCAATGGAGACAGTCTGGCATCTGAGGACAGGAAAAGACAAACATGGTTTGATATTCAATTTATTTGCCTTATGTTCAAAACAAAACTTGATGACTTCAGCAAAAAATACTCAGCTCACACTGCTGTCAGCACCTTAAGGGTTAAAACAAAAACCAAAACAAACCAAAAAAACCCACCAAAAAAAAAAAAACAAAAAACAAAACAACAACAACAACAACAAAAAAAAAACCAAGCCAAAAAACCCAACAACAAAAAAGTGAGCTGAGAAATCACAGCGCATCTGCATCTTGTGCCTACCTCACTGTAACTAGTGAGATCTAACCAAATTTTATTACCTGATTACTGTATTACAAAGATGCTACGTTACAGACTTGTATCTCCGCTACAGGAAGGCACCAATTGCCAGGCTATATATTTCTATTCAAGGTGCATTAGAATTAATTGGGGGGAAATTGGGAGGGAGAGGGGAGAGAAGAATGGGGGATTTCCCCTCTCTGTACTTCCCTTTTTTTTTTTTCTCCCAACCAGGATGTATTTTAGAGCTTGCATTAAATATAATGAAGCAACCACCTAACTCCCAAAATGGAAGTTGAAATGTGCTGCCCAGTCCTCAGGAGAACACAGAACCACACTCTGGAAAGGCCAGAACAGAGCCACATCCAATTCAAATCCCCTTTTCCAATCCCCACAGCCATAATTGCACAGAGATGAGCAAACATAAGCAGACGGGTGCTCTGGCTGCTCACCTCATTAGCACCAAGCACTGCCGCATTGCAGCTGACATGACTCGCGTGTTTAAGCAAGCAGGCTTCAGACACACACACACACCCCCCATTTTAGAGAGGCATCTCAAGATTAAAAACAAGACACTGCTACAAACCTAAGCAGACGGTGAACAGCACAAAATGGACTACCATCTCCTTTAGCCAGAAAAGGAGTACACAGATTCAGCAAGCAAAAGATTTTTTTACTTATTAGTCAGATTCCACCTCACACATGTATTTTTCCATTTAGGTGCATGCCCGATTACACCCACTTTTTGCCAAGGTAATTGCATGCATGTCCTGATCCACATGCAAGCTGTGCAACAATCATTTTAAAAAGGACTGCATTTTCTACACAGCCCCAAAATTGCCACCGTTATCTGGGTTGTGAACCAAAACGACAGAGTTTTCCAACTCATAATCTCTCAGTCTATTTTGTTGTTTTGCTTTAAAGTCACGCCACATGCTGAAGTTTTGCACCATGGAGTCTGAAAAAGAAAAACAGTAGTTTGAGGAGATGTATTTGTCTCACTTGGAATTCTCCTGAATACCTGTGTTAGAATTGACCATCAGACTGGTGGAAATTTAGCCAGGTCCTACATACCCCCTGAAATTACTTTGGAAGTACAATGACGTTATCAACAGAACAGTCTGAGCTTTTGTTTCACATTCAGTCATATTCTCTGGTCTGGATACTGTTCTCCCCAGCACAAAATTTCTCTCCCCTTACAGAAGGCAGTTTACAAACAAAAAGAAGAGTTACTCAATGAAATGTATAATTTGAATCACTACTACTGACATGCACCATAAAAATTAGCTTCAGTCTCCCAGCAACACAGTGCTGCGAACAGAAGCAGCTTTATTACAGTAAAAAGGAGAGGCAGATTCTGCCATTTTGGAACAAGCATACATTCAGCAGTCCATCTGAGACCCATCAGTTAACAATCAGGTTAATGGTCATTATTGCCAAGTGGGCTGATAAAATAGTATTTATTCACTATGATGTGCTGAAAGCAGTAACACAGAAGATATTAATACGTATGGGTAATTTTTTTTCCAAAGAATCAATTCATGAATGCAAAGAGGAATAAGGGGAAAAAGACTACAGAGATGTTACTCAGTGGTTAAGAGGTAATATTTCTCTTTTTTTTTTATATATATCATAGATTGTGCTAAGTTGAGAGAGACCCACAAGGCTCATCATGTCCAACTCCTAGCATTGCACAGAACAGCCCCAGTAACAATACCATGTACCCAGAAGATTTGCCTAAACACTTCTTGAACTCTGTCAGGCTTGGTGTTGTGACCACTTTCCCGGGGAGCTGTTTCAGTGACCATTTACCCTCTGTGTGAAGAACCTTTCCCTGATATCCAACCTAAACCTCCCCTGACTTGGTTTCAGGCCACTCCCTCGAGTCCTGCCACGGGTCACCACAGGAAAGAGATCAGTTCCTGCCCCTCTGCTTCCCCTCACGAGGAAGCTACAGACCACTCAAGGTTTTCCCTCAGCCTTCTCCAGGCTGAACAAAGTGACCTTTTTCACAGTGCGGCACACAAAACTGCACACAGCTGAGATGAATCCTCTCTTCTTTGCAGTTACAGAGCCATCCTGATCCCAAAATAGTAATAGCAGGTTACATTCAGTGTTGCCTGTGGCCAATGAACTGACCTCACAAACACACAGAAAGCAGACACTCAGATCATACAGAAATACCTTGACAAGTAACAAACTGATCCATTTGTTGACTTTTACAATGGATGCCCATGACATTGCAGACACAGCAAAGAGACAGCTACACAGTCCTTTGAAGTATCAATACTATAATGCAGGAAAGGGAGATTTCAAGCTTATCCAGTACTAAGAACTTTCTCATCATGTAACAACCATTTTACCAGTGCCTGAAGAACAGTTTTTTAGGTTATCGTAAAATATTTGGGTATTCTTTGGTTCTCTGATGTAAAGACTCCTGAGATGGAGTATCACACAATAAAAACAGATGTAAACCCTGCTTTTGAACAAGACCTATTCTCTCACTCAGTTCCAGATGTCTTTGTTCTTCCTCTGCAAGACAAAATTCTCCAAAATGGAGCATGGTACACCTAATAACATTATACACCAATCAACACAGTATTCAAAGTACAAAAGGAATTTTTGCAATGTGAACTATAATCACCTGGGAATAAACTTGACCAGTTACAACATATCCCTCAAAGACAGAGCCTCAAGTTGCTCTCAAAAACAGCTCAAAGTAGCACATCATAGAACTTAGTGAGTAAATGCATGATTATTCATCATTTGGCCCAACCAGTCCTCCTGCTTTTCACTCCCAAAGAACAGCAGACAAGCTTAAAACGCAAAGCAGCTGGTCTCTGCTAAAAAGGGTTATTTTGACCCAAAAGGTAGAAGCCATCACATGAACCTGTGAAAACCACAGAAAACAGAGCATTAAACTGTACTAAAGACAGAAGAAAGAGTCAGAGATGATTACTGCTGTTACCTGTGAGATCAGAAGATATGTATCTACACCTTTATAAAGCTCCTGAGACACTAACCTCCAGCATGGCAGAGCCTACTCGCATAGTAAGACACTCAGAAGGACAGCTGACTCTAAGAAACCTGATTTAGTACAATTTTAGGGTGGGCAAACATACTTTGGAAAAAAATCACAAAGGTGGCATTGTGGATGGCTAAAAAGGATCAAGATTTCAAGCAACTGTGTGTGGCTTCTGAACATTTTAATTCACATCCAAGCAGTATTTTAAATTGCTTACATTTTTGAAACTCATTATATTCCGTTTGCAGCCTACACAAATCCCTTCCAATCTCTACAAGAATCATTCATCAGCAGATTAGTAGCTACTGCAAAGCAATATCTCATGTCCAGTTTGCATGTTACAAACAACTGTACTTTTAGCTAAAAAAATGGAAATGTTTACAAAGAAAAGTAGTTTTCACGTAGTTTCAGAAGGTTAAGTGCAAAAACTAAAAGATTGCAAGGACATAAAAAATAACTTCAGATGCTTTATATATCTCGATTTAGCAAACATCAGGCATTTTTAACAAAAGATTAAACCTTAGCAATAAATTTGTAAGACCAAGCTTTTTCACTGTGCCTGGAAAACAGCTGGTACACTGCCTTGCTACCTATGGAAGCTCAAGACCTATCAAATCCATTTCTGACCCAACAGATCAAAAGAGCAGGAATGATGCACAAAAGGTGGGCTTGCCAAAACTCCCTATGCAGTGCTGCCATGAATTCAGCAACATAAAACATTCTAGTCATTGCCTTCTTTCAAACTGACTTCCAAACGTATACATTTCACAGAATTTGCCTGAGAATTGTGTGGCTGTGAGAAGTGCCCAAACACGACAACAAAGTTAATTATTCCACGTACAACATGGGTAACTATGCAAAGAATCCTCACTGTGTGGCCTCAGCTCCCACAGGCTGCCATTTTAACTTCAGTGACTACCTCTGTCTTTAGTGAAAGCCCCAATAAACACCAGCTCTCTGAAATACGTAACTAAAACGAAGCAGGAAAAACGCTTTTCAGTATTGAGACAGATCCAGTATGTGGGGTACTTTTTCTAACAGGCATACCAGCATATAAGTGGAATAATGGTTGGTCAGCATACATTCAGCATTACAAAAAATATCTGAAGCAAATTACACTAGCACAAAACATACACCAGCTCCCACCACATTCTCAACGAGAGCTAGCAGGGTCTGGGAACTTCCAGATATATTAACCCAGATTTTTCCTCAGAGATCTGTATGCTATCCTAAAAGTCTCTAGCTCTCAGAACTTTGTCATACAAATTTATTCATCCACCCATCCATGGAGTTGCTAACGTTTCCCAAATGAACAGTCACTCAGTAAGCAGGCTATAATGAATTCAACTCAGTCAGCTGGGAGAAACAGGCAAGCCTTCTATCACACAAACCTTTCCTCGTATTTTGATGGTATTACAACCTGCTACTTGCTCTTCACAATCAATCAGTTGTTCTCACAGACATCACTGAATTTTTTCTACCAGCCTGGACTCACTCCTGCTCTCAAATCAGTGTATTCTTATTTCCGGTTCATTTGTCCTCCCAATATCTGTCACCCACAAGACACTGCATAATATTTGCATTAAATCATTATAAAGTGTTTAATAATTACTTACAGTTTACTTGCAGGGAATTAAATGTGTTTCACCCTAATTGCCATGTTAAAGCAAGCTTAAAGCTCAGAAGGGAGATATCCCAAAGGGACATATAGCAGATTACTGCAATAACAAGTTATATTTTCCCTTACTGAACTCAACCACAACTAAATCTCTAAAATTTTCAAGATTCAGCATACTTCAAACACACATTCTGCCAAGACTGTGTTAGAATTTAGGAATAATTAACAAAAGTAGAATTAACGTTAATGAAATGCTACTCTATACCTCAAAAGCTTGCTGCTATATTAATTTATCTTTATGTATCTATCTTATAACCCAACTACAAACAACATAAAATTCCCAGAAATTGGGTGATAAACATTATTTTTTTCCAACTTCTTTTTTCAAATCTTGTTTGAAAAACATAACTTCATTGACATATGTAAGTATTTTGTAGCAATTGGTAATTCCTGGGGGTTTTGCCAAAGACAGTGGCAGTCACTTAAGTTAAATTCCTCTTCTGAGAAGTGGCTGCTTGTGGCAGCTGTATGCTAGATAAAGCATCACACTTTAAATGCAATTTTATTTGAACCAGAACTTAACAGCTAAGCACTGAAATTTTAGAGAACCACCAATTTATTAACACCAAACTGAACTTCCCCTTTTGAAGTTGCACAAGAGTTTTCTCTATATCACTTATCACCTGACAGGCACAGTTAATTAGTCTGAACATTAAGTTGCCAGAATTCCTCAAAAAATTCACTGCCATGTAAAAGCCTCTTTGACATCTAGTATTACAAAGCAATTTTTCACTCTAGTGTCCACAGAAACAGATTTCTACAATAGTTCTGTGCTAAGTGTTTAAAGTTCATATTCTCTCCCTATCCCACCCATTAGTTTTTTCAAACCAAATTAACAAGTGCTAACATACAACCCTATGTGTTTAATATGACCTCACCCTCCTCCTCCACAAAAACTTAACCAGAAAGGCTTTCCCACCAAGATACACCTCCACAGGTCAGCAGCACCAAAGAAATCACATAGAGCAGAGACAAAACTGATCTCTCTAGAACAGTACTATGCCATTGTATTCTGAAAAAAAAAGTATTTTGGAAACCAGGAGCTGTATATTTAGCAAGGCCTTGTGATGAAACCTTTACCTAAACTCACTGCTCAGCACAGATCACATTTCAAAAGCAGACATCTCTCTGTAACCCACTATTGTAGTTTCTATGTGGTTTAGGTGAGGCGTCTTGTATATCATTAGAATTTTTGTCCAATAGTTCCACAAGGTGATCTCAGAACATTCCTGGGTCAAATAAGCATGATTGACCGTGTTTCAGAAATCTAAAGCATCCTCAACTGAGAGAACATCCATTTGTAGCAGGTATCTGTCCTGTATCATCTATCCAGAGCCTACCAACACTGAGACTCTTAGAAATAACAAGTTCTGGAATTCCCTTCCCAACTCAAATGCAGAAAGTCATGAACACTAAACAATCCCATGAAAATTCAGTGTTACAGAACAAGAACAGAATAATAAAATCATTAAAGCTGTAAAAAACCTCTAAAATGCAGACCAGCCATTAACCTAAAATTGTTAAATATATATAAATTAACCTTACTGTAAACTAACTCCACTCTTAACACTCAGTCAATCTTTTCCATGTTTTACTTGTGCTGTTTTTGTTAATTCTGAATAGAATGAACAGCAGCTCTGAATAGCTGGTGAAGAAAAAAAGTTAAGGATACACCTGGAAAAAAAGGGTGATTGGAAATGTCTTCCCAAAAGCAGAAAGAAATCCCAAGGAAGTTTTCAAGCAACTTACAATGGGTTCTCCTGCCATCAGAGATGAATCTAATTTTTTTTCCTGTAATATCAAAACTGGCTAAATACCTTTAAAATGCCTAGCATAATGCACCTTATCTCTCTCTGCTACCAAACAGTACTTTCTTACACCAGGAGATGCTGTTTATTTACCTAAACGAAGTGCTGAAGTGAAGTGGAGAAGCATCCAACATAAGTTTTCGATTTGTAATGAAGACACAGATCCTTCATATCTGTCTCCCAAAACAGAAAAGATACCTAGAAAAAAGTCTACACTGAGAGAAACTTTTAATAAATTCTATCCAACTCACTCTCATTTCCAATTTTTCCTAAATATATTTAGCTGAGCCTGAATTCTGGGGACTGGAAAGATCCCCTCAATTTATTGTTTTGACCTGTCACTGCAGTCTAAGTTCCTAGTCAAAATTGCATTAAATTTATGAATTGGAAGCACTTATTTTGAAGACAAATGCATCCTTCTTAAAAGAAGGAATTTAGCTGTGGTATTTTGGGAAAAAAAACTGCATTAAAACTGACTCTAAAGCTTGCAGAAATAATATCAATTCCTGTCAACTGGGAGAGTCTGTGGTTTTGTGAGGATTTTTTAATGTGGCAGAGAAAAACTTGTACTTGGACATATAGTATACAGCAGCTCCAAGTGTCATCATGAATACAGTATTTTCCTACACAAACACCTTCAGTCCCTTAAAAAAGTTGTTCTAGACCAAAAGCTATAACCCAAAATTTCTTAGTTTTGACAAACATTAACATAAAACCATACACAAATCAAAGGCAGAGAAGGAAGAATTCCATTTTTCCTACACCTCTGTAAGCAAGCTCCCTGAGCTTGTCTCCTCTTTCTGGCTTTAGAGGGTTAAAACAACACTGCAGTAGTACACATGCTCCATGCCCATATTGTAATGAAAATACAGATATAACACCACAGTAATATTTTGCACCTGATCTGGATGCAGAAGCTTCCACTGAGTTACAAAAACATGTTAATTAACTATGATATTTACTTAGTATGCTCCCTAATTAATACACTGTACAATCTAAAACCTTCTTCTTGAAAGAAAATGTTCCTCATTATTACACAGTCCTTCCAACCAGTCCAGTCAAATAAAACAAAAATCACGTAATCACAGACACCACGCTAAAGCAAGTAGAAGGGATATCTCCCCCCACTGTCAGCTTGTTTTGACCTTTGAAGGCAATGCATTCAAGAGATCAGCCAATTTACCACTAATCTCTAGACTGTAAGGGTAATTCTGTACTTACCAACTCCTACAAGCTGGTAAGTATCTTTACAAACATTTAGACTACACTGCAAGTTCTAAAGCTCTCTTGTCTTTTCTGAAATAATCACCTGCCCAATTTACAAAGATATAAAAATCACTAAGGGGCTACAGTTCTCATCACAAGTCAATGGCAGAGACGAGAAACAAAAGCTTTTTTACCACTTCAGGTATAAGTCTCCTTAGTTCATTTATCTCTTCCACAGATTACTCAAAGAATCGCCTTTGAATATTTGCAGATTACATTTTTCTTCAAGTTCTTCCATTTTACAGCAACACAATCGTGGAATTTCATTACCGAATTCCACTCTTGATCTGTTCTTAGTTACCAAACTGCAATTTACATTCATTCTAGACTCAGCCTCTAACAATTTAAAAAGATTAAAAACTCTGAAAGGAGAAGGTTTAACAGCATGCTATGAACCTTGGAAGACCTAAGCAAGAAAGGGGGAGAAATGAGCACCTCTCAAGAAATTTCTGAGTTGGAGAAAGCATTCACATAAGGTTGTGGTTCTAAGACAATTTTGATTTAAATCCTGTTGCTGCCAACAGTTTTACTCTCTAGCTCCATGCAATCCTACAGAGGCATGTAGTACCACCCACTCCCTATCACTCATCTACAGACCCTGGTGAGCTGGCAAGCTTCCTACACCAGCAGGAAACTCTTCCGTTCTTTTGTAGAATTCAATTTCTGCAGGTGTTGCAAGCTGAACAAGCTCACTGCAGGATCTGACGAATCCAGGTGTCAACTGCAACAGAGAAACCTGGATCACAGCAAGGATCTGAACAGTTTCAATTGTCAAGATAGTGCTTGATAGTGCTCTTGTTTTGAGACTAGAATTCTCTATAGTGAGGTGGGTATTCTTCTTTCTGCATTTACAACTTGATGGTCACTATACTAGCCAAGTCTCCAACTTCATAAAAACAAACCAATCAGACTGATTTCTGTTTCTCCAACTCCTGTCCTCCTGGCCTATGCAGGTAATACATTTTCCAGCGGCTTCCACTCTCTCAGGCTAAGAAATATTTGCAGCAAAATTGCTACAAAAGCCCAGCTGCCAGAGTTGTTTGAGGAGGACTAGTAATTACAAGCAATAAGGCATGCATTTACATGTACAGTATCCTTTCTACCTGTAACCACTGAACTTACTCAACTCAAAGCATCCACAAAGGGCATGCATTTTCAGAATCCTGCCTCACCTTTAGTCCCCAGCATGTAAGGAGGAGTGCACAAAGAACCATTTCAGTCTTAGGCCAGAATGATCCTGGGAAGATTGACAGAAAAACAAAAGGAAGCAGGATATGAACATGCACATCTCAAAAATATCCAGTCAATACTAAGATCTTTCTACCTTTCTACCTGCACTTACACCATGACTTCAACCCATAATCTCTCCTCAACTGGCAGCTGGATAGTTTGCATGCTGGAGGTACTGTGGTGAACGGATAAAGTCCTTTAGAAGGACAGGCTGTGAATATGAGAACGGTTTGTGCCCTACACAAAGAAGCCGATCACATGCATGCAGCTCTGCTTTGGAGTGCACAGACCTAGACAAGAGCCTAGCAACTGAGACAGCATGCTAACACATGGTGAGCATATATTTGGGCCACTCACACCATAAGGGTGGTCTAACTTTGTGACAGACTGCCCTGAAAGGCTGTGGAAGCTTCATCCTTGGAGATATTCAAAACCTGACTTCATACACCCCAAGCAATCTGATCTAACGTCAGAGCTGGCTCCAGCTTTCAAGTTGGCTGCCGTGACTGGAAGGCTGGTCCAGATGGCTTTTAAAAGTCTCTTTCAAACTCAATTAGCCCTATGGTTCTCAGGGGCCTTCTCTTGCAGTATGCCTGGGCTCTTAAGTTACTTATTGTTATGCCTGGCTGTAACAGTAGGACGTTTGCTCCACAATGCCCCGCTTCACATCTCAAACTAGACCTTTGGGTTCGCTGGGCAACATCCTGCCTTTCTTTCACATTATCAAGATCATCTGACAAGTTCTTACAGTCATTAAAAAAATAAAGATCAAGTTCTTCCTGCTGGAAGTGGAAAGTGCTTTTATAGGTTTGACAGTTGCAGGGGAGAGACAGGACCCAAGGCCTGATTCTCTGACCACAAAGAAACTTGGGAAGTGATCAAAGAAGAAATTTAATATATGGTAAAGACAAATCCTGTCTGGAAAGTAAAGTAACAAAGTGGGGAAAAAAGCTGTATGCATTTATTGTTGAGCTCTAAAGAAACAACTGAAAACAGGCTTCACACACCATCACTTCATTTTCCTGGTGGAAGTAGTCATCCACAAGATAGGCCTTCACAGAAAGATGCAAGTGCAGAAAATTGTCAGGGACACAAAGGGTAGCTCCCTTTAGGTCCTGACTTGAGTTTGAATCTAATTTTGTGTAACAAAAGCTACTTCAAACCTTAAAAGGATTTTTAAGGTACACTTACCAAAACTCTGTCTCACTGTGAATAAGCAGAGATGGATTGCACTCCAGACAAAGGAGAGTTAAACCTTTACTCTGAATCTACAGGGTATTCCTTAATGTTGTCTGAGTCAGGGGAACAAGGACACATGGTAACAGTAGCAGGAGAACTTGGTATGGCCTCTTCTGTTACTAACAACAACCTACACTGAAGAAAAAGGCATGACATAAGAAAGAAAGCTGCCCCACAACGTGGAGATTAAAGATTTACGTGGCTCTGCTTTCTAGAACAGAGTGGTTGGTGCAGGGATTCCTGAACCTCATAAAAAATAATTTCATGATCATAATGACCAGCTGCTTCTGCCATGGCAGGTTCAGCCAGGCACACTAGTGCTCTCTTCCTACTTCATATTAAGAAAAATCTCAACTCAAAGCAGGGCATCCTGCCTGACCACAGAACTAAGAATGTAGTCCATCCTGTGAGTCTGTTCCCCATCCAGGAACAGAAGGCCCAACATTTCATGCTGATATCCAAAAGTAATATATTACTATTTTTATATATATGAAGTTATCCTTAACCATGACAAACAGCCTGCAAGGCACCTCATAAAACACGAAATATAAACACTGAAAGCAGTGCTGTCAAAAGAACGCAAACTGAATCCCAATAACGGAATAAGCCAATTTCCAAAGTAGCTGAGTACAATAAACACAGGGAGATGCCAATTTACATATTCATGAAACAAGTGGGAGAACAAGCTACAAGAGCAACCGCCCCAGGTACTTAGACAGGTAAAATTCCTCAGTCTCACTAACAGAATACATATTATCATCAATGTAAATTTATCCATGGACTACTATTCAAAAACAAGAGTATTAGGTCACCCAAGTAATTAGTTATCATTCCAGAACTCCTGGTTTCCCCTACATTTCTCAAAACCTGGATAGTAAACAGTGTTGATGCATCCAGTCCGTATGTGCAAACATTTTATTTACAAATAATGCAGTCATTCAATATTACATTCAAAAGCTACAGTAAAACTATTGCAGCCACAAAGTTCAGCACACAAAGGTTAGAAAAAGTCACAACTAAGGATGTCTGTAGCACTGATCTACTACCCCACACACATGCTGTCTTCAACTGCACAAACAAACATTATTTTTCCCCACAGCAGATACCTAATGTGCACAGAAGGTACAGCATCCATTTAACAAGCAGCAACTGAGGACTGTATTTTCTTTTACATTGTTTAGTGTACAATCCATAGATTGGTATACTGAAATCCTTGCCTAAAACACACCACTACTAATTTCTTCTTGAGTTTTATGTATTGTGCTTGTCACAGTAATATCTAAGTCCTTCACAATCATAATTAATTTTGTTAACACCACGGGAAATCAGTGAACATTCTATTGCTCTCCCATATGGGGGAGGGAAACCCAGAGATAAGTGTTGACGAAGGAAATCTAGATGCCACATTTGGGAGATCATGATTTCTCAGTTGTTCATGCTGTTCTGATTGACTTCATTTGTGGATCTAAGTATTCAGCTCCTTCACAAAGCTGATCCTAGCATCCAAACTCCGGGCACTCAGAAAATGTAAAAACATGCAATTAAAGGCAATTTCTGAGCAGTTCAATTTAAATCACCAGACTAACATTTTTCTTCCAGCAATGTTCTGCTTCAATTGTCACAATTTTTTGTAATCACAAAAAGGCATCCTACAAATTGTCCTCTCCACCATACTGCAAGTTACATTTCCAGAGCAGAACACCATGTACTTTAGGGAGGTTGACAAAAAACTACCAAGTAATTAAGTAATTTAAAATGTAGTAGCTGAAAACAAATACACAACAAAGACAAAATTCCAAATCTGATTTTGCCAATTTCTAAGTCTTGGTCATTTGCTCCTGCTAGTCATAATAGAATTTTATCTTTATACTTGCAGATAATCCAAAGTAAACTTCATCCCTTGACACCTAAATAACACCTGACATGGTGGAATAGCACGTGAGGGTGAGACCAGCTGGCTTTGTCCCACATTCTCACTCCCCACTCATCCCCCTATAGCACTGATCCCCCTAGACATTCCAGTTAATTTCCAAACCATGGACTTCTCCTACTGTCATGCAGTTTCTTTGCCTACAATTTTGAATACCACTGTAACCACTCACTTGCCTGCCTTGCCTTCAAACTTATTTCCCATTTGAGTCTCCTTATTCAGTTTGCAAGTTTCAACACAAAACCCATGCTCCCACAAGTATCAACCTCCCATTTCCTTCATGAGGGAAACAACTCCTTATCTAGCAAGAGTTTCTCTGCATTCACTTCCTGTTACCATTTCTTGTTCCAGCACATTTGCCAAAAACACTGCCTTCACACCAGATTTTTCCTCACTGGCACCTCAGTACCCAGTCCCAAACCAACTTCAATCATCTTGTCCCCACTATATTTGAATGGACCATTCAGGTCTTTGTGTCAGAGAGGAGGTATAACCAATATGGAAGAAGATCTCTACTTTAAATTGTGTGCTCAGACCAAACTTTATCTCCCATCCCACAGCAGACAAAAGGCCACAACACCAGAAGTCCTTTCTTTTACATAATACACAACTGTGTTTCAAATGTTTTAGCTGTGAAGCTTAAACAAGTCTCTAAGATGCTTAACAGATTATTTTTTGACATGGTAATAATTTGGGAAAAATTTATGTCTACTTTCACTAGCAAAAGCCACTTCAGTCAAATTGAATTCCTGTTCCAAGCTTGTCCTTCCAAAAACATCCTTAGAGATCTGCGGAAAAACATTCTTTTTTCCTTGAAGTGTCCTCCTTCCACTGTATGACTTGGCAAAAAATTTGCAAGACTTCTTCAAAGAGACATTTAAGATTTAAGGGTCAGATGTACATTAATAAGGAAGGACAAATTCTAAGCAATTAAAAACTTGACACAAAGGTTTAGCCCACTGTAATGTTAGGAAGGGTGATATGAAACCCACCTGCAATGTCAAAAATGCCCTCATTCATTGTTTTATCAGATATAAATACATCACTTAAAACAGAATCAGTACTAAAACTCAAAATATGCTTGCCCTAACTAAGCAAAGTAGCAGTTTTGTACCAGTGTCACCTGTCTGGCCAACAGATGAAACCATGTTTTTATTTTATTTCATTCATAAGAAAGAAAGCAAAACAGCATGCTCTTCTTACTGGAAAGCAAGGAAGAAGGCATTATAAATTAGGACGTGTCATCTATTTACCATCTTGGGTGTCTCAAATTATACTTTTAAATAAATCCCGACTTTACCAGGAAGTAAGCGTAATGTCAGGACATCAGCAATTTCAGCAGTTAGGTCAACCATTCATATGTCAAATCAAGTAACTTTTACTGGGGGTGGGGAACCTAAAAGAATCTATTCATTAATTCAAGACCTTCACAGTACTATCTGAAGCATAAAAAGAAACTTGGAAGGGCAGCTTGAGTTTTCACACTAGGTTCACAAAGAGATTCTGGCACTTTTCACAGTAAGCCAAATTGGTGGTGAAGATGCCCTTTTACCTCATCATTCAAGGATAGTTACTTGGATATGCAACCCAAATACTGACACAGTCATCAGACCACAGAGTGTTCCTAAGCTGGTCTCTCTCTGTATCATATCACTCTGTGTTACATAATGCATACATTTAGCACATCAAAGATTAAAATATTCCATCTCTAAGGTCAGAGCATGAACTTGGGAAGAATTATACTTGTACTTACTACTTCAAGCAAAGGCAGATGCTAAACAAGTCTAACACCGATGCAAATGCCCCAAACTCCAGATTTTATGTACTCACAGCTCTTTCCTCCATGTGATGGATCAGTAAACTCCTGGGAAGGCTCAGCAGAGATGAGCAAACATGATGTGCCTGTGAAGCTCTGGGAAAATATGGGAAGTGACTGACCACAGCTGTGGCTAAGAAAGTTGACTTTATCATATGATGACTAGAGGGGTGGAGCACCCCTTCCATAAGGAAAGATTGAGAGAATTGGGAATGTTCAGCCTGGAGAAGACTTTCGGGTGACCTAATTGCAGCCTTTTAGTACCTGAAAGAAGACTACAAGAAAGATAGTGAGTATTTACAAGGGTATATAGTGATAGGACAAGGGGGAATGGCTTTAAACTGAAAGAGGATAGGTTTACTTTAGATATTAGGAGGAAATTCTTGACTATGAGGTGCTGAAGGACTGATGCAGGTTGCCCAGAGAATTTGTGGCTGCCCCATCCCTGGAAGTGTTTATGGCCAGGCTGGACAGGCCTTTGAGCAGCCTGATCTAGGCGAAGGTGTCCCGGACCATAGCAGGGAGGGTGCATCAAGATGATCTTTAAGGTCCCTTCCAACTCAAACCATTCTATGACAAAAGAGACTGAAAGGTGGCTTTTAAGACAAAGGTCTGTAACAGTTAGGATATTGCTTGACTCTCAGCTGAATGAATCAATTGTATGTGTAAATGTTTGTCCAGAAGAGCAGCAAGAGCCTGAATGTCTTCCCAAGGTAACTAGACCAGTATGGGGGAGTGTATCCAGGGCTCAGCCCAACCTAGAGGATAAAAACAGAATGATTAGCCAAAAGACTTTTGAAGAAAGCAATGGACTTGAGTTGACTTAAACCCCTTTATGCCTTCCCAGGAACTGGGAATGCCCAATGTTGCGATGGTGAGCATATCAAAGTGACCTGTAATGAGAATCACCTTTGCATTGTGCTCCAACAGCTCTGTCTATGCTCTATTCCTAAACTGCTTGTCAAATAACTCATTGCTGTATGTTTTGAACAGCTAAAGAGAACACTTACAAAGCTTTTTGCAAAAGACTTCTTCTTCTGTCCTTGAAAAAATTTAACTTAAAAGGAAATCATCCCCCCTCAAAGTTCCCCAGCATTGTACCAACACAACAAGACAACTGACACAACACCTAGAGGATACTTTCAAATCAAGTTCTTAGAACTTAAGGGAAATACTTATTGATCTTCTGACTGCTGTGTTTCCCTACCAGATCTAATTATTCTTTAGACAGAAACTGCCAAGAAACAGGATTTGATAGTATATTATTTCATGGGTGTTACATTACAACTATTATGGTTAACAAAATCTTTTACCCTAATAATTGTGTCAGTGCAGTCCAACTTCCTTCTCAGCTAAAAAAATCAAAAGCATTGGCATACCTAGTCTTTTTACTTCACACCTTGACAAAATGGATCAAATCAGTCGTGTGTCTCTTCCAATATGTTATTTCATGCTTTACTCACAGATGTGTCAAGGTGAGTAACAAGCACAGCAAGACACTCCCCAGCTCAATACCTGCCCTATACTAAAGTACAGAGCAAGAAAACCTTTCTGCATTATAAGAAAGGTTTCCTAGAAGTTAACACAATTAGTTAGTGTAATTCAAACAGGGTTTCTCTGACAACAGGTATTCTGCTCAAGTTGTCAGATCACATATAACACATTCTGCTTCAACTTGCTTAACTTTTGACAAATAAAAATGCATTTTATCACACTTTAATCCAAAAATGGACTAGACCTGTAGAAAGATGGAAATCATGTAAGCTCTATCATTCAAAGAACAATCATTATAAGGACAGATTTTTGTGACATTGTAAATGTTAATTACTTTCAATATAAGGAAATGAAAAGTAATTGATTGTTTCAATAGTGACATTCTTCTTATTGCTGTCCTGCTCTTCATTCCACTCTTTCCATGCAGTAAAGGGCAGATATAAAAGGAAACTGTAATTCTTAAAACCAGTATTTCACCACAATTTACACGTAAGAGTTTATAAAAATAAGAAAATAAAGTGACTTGTGCATGGATACTGGTACACATAGAAGTCCGTATCAATCTAAACACAGTTCTGCACACTGGAAGACCATCTCAGTACTGATCAAAGTTCAGCAGTACCAGCCTCTCTCATATTCACAGTCACTGAGAATCAACTGTCCATCATTCGCAAATGGATTTGACAAAAGGTAGACAAAGCCAAAGCCACTGTCATTGCTTAAAGAACAGGTGATAGAGTATTTCTCTGATCACAAATCTGGAAAAGTAAGCATAGCCATCAGTTCCATAAGATTAACTATTTCACATCAATACTTGTGCTATCTTCTAATGTCTCCCACTCCAACACACAGTTTGCCCTCCTGATTTAAGTGCTGAAGAACTGCTCGTGCAGCCACACTGTTCCCTGACTCGGAGGACTGATGAAGTCTTAAAAAAACACCTGCCACCAAGAACAGACTCGTTTAAAACACATCAGTATGCAGACCCAGTTCACAATACAACTGCTCAGACAAATGTGCCAGCAAAACTTGCTTAGGTGACACAGCACTGGAACAGGATCGTTGGAAGAGTGACACAGAAACCCCTAGCCAGTTAAAGACTGCCTTGTGAAATGTTAGGCTCATTTTCATTTCTCGACTAGGATGTATGGAAACACTTCTTTCATCTTGCTTTTGTCCCTTTTTACATTGTTTATCATCCAGATGGCCATTCCTGAGAATTCTTACAACCATTAAAAATCTGGCAATGCTTTCTGGCATTTTCAGATATGATGACATGCACGTATGCTTAAGATGATATGCCCTACAAGCCTGATTTTCCTGGCTGGCTGTTCTAGAACACATGGAAATTAAAAACTTCAGACCTTAACACAGTCCCCTGAAATTAACATAATAAAATATTTCCATGCAGAAACATTCCTCCCACCTTCCAGGGTGGCTTTGGACTGAGCCCATATCTACAACTGGTGACATACTGAAGAAACAGAACAATTTTGAGAAGATTAAATTCACTGTTAGCCTTTGTTATTTTAGCATCAGTTTAAGATGACAATCATTCACGTAAGAATAGAAATCCCTGACAGGAAGGAAGAAAACTGCAAGAACACCCAGGATGGTTACAGAGTATAAATCCTTTCTTTCTATACGAATTGTAAGAAAGTTGTCTTTGGTGTCATAGTTCTGGAAAAAAACAAACCAATTCCTCTTATCACATGTGGCAGCTGTTGAAAGGCACTGTTATTAAAATACGATAATAAAGCAAATGTTAAGTTTTCTCTATTAGAGATGTGTTTGTCCTGGGTATCTAATACCGGGGTGTCACATACTAGATTACACCCACCTCTAAACACAGCTACCATGCCAAAATCTCCTCTATATAGTCCATAGCTGCCTAATAGTAAAGCTTTTGGCTTTAACATCAATCACACTGGAAAGTGATCAATTTCCACAGTGAAAGAATATCAGAAACAGTTTCAAGTGATTCTGAGCCCAGCACTTTCCACAGTACAAAATCCACTTCATGTCTAACCACCTTCTAGTCCTTTGCACACAATGCAGTTCCTTCTCTTGCTCTCACTTGAGTCACAAACCAATTTCCCAACTCTGCAGAGGAAGTAATGGCTGCTCTGGCTGTAGTTAATAGCAGGAAACAGGCCAACTCTGCAGTGCTCAAAAAGGCACCTTGCCAAGGCGGCTTGCCTCTGCTCCATCACTCCCAAAGCCACTGCTGCATGCTGCAGGAAAAGCTCTTACATTAAGGTGCACTGCTGGACTAATAAGTGCCAGGGGACTACTGAAACAGCCAGAAGGACGAGGAGGTGACTGTGCTCCCTATTGTGTGATAGAAGACAGTCTTTACGTGACTTATAAAAATATTAAGAGTTTTGATATTTTGATATGGAAACCATTTCATATATGTAGAAGTCCTCTCTTACCATGGATCTAGATGATTCAAAGTGTTTTTCTTACTATTACATGAAAACACAGGAATTTGTTATTCACCCTTACATTCCTTCCCCCAGGAATTTTACTTTTCTATACTTTACAAAAATCTTTCAACTATGCCAATTCCTCCATGTTTACTTCAAATTATGTCTAATCCAGAGTCTTCAAAAAAATCGAAGACCACAACTACTCATTACTAGTTCAAACTAAGTAAAAAATAAAGGACAGATCATACAAAACAAAATCACACCTTGCAAGATGAAAGACTTAAACAAGACACTCCCTTCTATTGCAAAGTTCAGGCCCACACTAGAAACCCAGATGCCTAAATCAGCACACTAACCTTTACCAAATTAAAAGAATCTATCATTTAAGTACTTCCTCTGCAGAAAAAAATGAAGGTAAGAGATCAGTTTCCAGATGCTACCCATCTGACTTAAGAAAAGCCAGCTGACTGTGCACAATGTTTTACATTTTTAGAATACATTACCATTATGCCCTTTTTATTCCTCACCTAAGCTGACCATTTGGTTTCGCATTCTCAAAGGAAAAGCCAAGAAAGTCTTAGGGAAAGTTGATACTTTGTTTTATACTTTAGTCACTCCAGCATCTTCGACAGTTCAAAGTTCACGAAAGCAACTTTCCTTAAAACTATTTTCCTTCACAGGACAGTATCAGAAAATAAGAAGATTACAAAAATCTACAATAAAGATATTGGTAAATTGCTGACTCAGTGAATTCCTATTTCTGCTGTTCTGATAGCAAAAAAATTTAATGAAAATATTATTATATATAATTTTAATGAGGGAAGGATCCTAACATTTTCTTCACCAAAGAACAGTTCTTGAAGTGTGTCACCCTACGGGTAAGGTGTGGAGTCTGTGGGGAAAGGTACTACTCAATCTTAGACACAGGGAAGAAAAAAGAGTGTTCAGAATGAGGAGACAACCCATGGGTGTGTTTTGTCTCCTGTCCACAAAGTTCACCCTATAGGGTGGGATCGTCCTACCAGCTTCCTCCACCACGCACTACTGCTCACAAGTGTTAATTTGTTTAGCTGCAAATTCCTCAAGCCTGTTACATCACTGCATTAGCAAACTTAGCTTAAAAGTACACATTCTGACAGAACTGACTGCTAAGACTTTAGATAAATGTCTAAAAAATGCGGAGTTTTGTTGCATTACTTGCTACATATTTCAAATGAATATAGGAATTGCCAAACTAGATTAGAAAACTAGACATTTCAGTTGGTAACCCTTACAGCAGTAAATACCAGATGCTATTCACAAACAAAATAATCCTAAAGCTGACACTATCTGACATCCCAACCACAAGAAAACTGCTGTTTCAAAGTCTTTCTGGAGCTATAACTAAATCAACATAAATGCAAGCCATTCCTTGAAACAACAACCCCATTCTTCCTTGCCTGTGTACCAGAGCTAGGAATTGTATGACCACAAAAAGGGCTGGTGCAGCAATCTATTCCAACAGAAAACTATTAATTCTTTGCTGGAGTTAGTGTTTCACTGGGTTGGCCAACTCAACTCACATAAATGCCAGATCCTGCAAAGCAGCAGACAATTTGGTAAACCATTTCTTTTGAACTAGCTGAGGTACAATGCGAAAGCAAGCCAAGAGAGACATGAAGTCCTTTACAAGGCAAGCAGCAACAGCAGTGCTGGAAAGGGGGAAGAGGAACACGGCTGCTCCATTCAGCAGTAGATTGTCCAAAATTGGTTTAGTTTCAAGAATTTAGCCCTTAAGAAACTTAGGCTACAGCTACAGGGTGCAAGTTCAAATCAAAACAGTCCAGTATCACCCTCTATTTTTTCCCACACATACATTCCTGTCCATTCCTGTGCAACAATGTTGTGCGTGTCTGATTCAATAACCATCTCAGCAGGTTCAGCCCACCATAGAAGCAGAAAAAATTAATTAATACAGCTCTACTTTTCCAATTTTTTTTATATTCAGCTTTTGCCTTGGAAATCTACAGAGTACTACTGCCACTGTGGAAAACAAAAAGGAGTGCATGGCTTGGGTAAGTAGATATCTATTCAAGTAAGGCATAAACCATACTTTATTTCAAAAAATACCTGTTGAACTTATTTTCAAAACCCTTTAAGCACAAACCAGTTTAAGAATTTCCTTTTAGACTAAAAAGAAAAAACTTTAATTCTACATCTTTTAACTTGCATTTACAATCACTTCCGTGTTGAGGTATCTAATGCAGATTTTGAGCTGCATGCAGGTTCATCATGTGGCTGGTGATACTGGGACCATGTGGGGTGCTTGGGATTTTAGGTCATCCTGAGTTTTAGCTGTGAAAGAAAAGGAACCAGCAGGGATTGCAGGGCCTACATTGTTGGTCTGCCATGGGAATCCAGCCATGCTTCCACATTTCCCATCTAGCCCTGCCCCAAGGAGGGGCTGCTGCTGAGTCCACTGAGTGAAACAACCCCACCTGCACCCCCCTTCCCTTTGGCCGTGGCAAATCTTATAATTTTTGACAGACACAAACTGTGAACATCTCAGCACCACAAAAGCTTTACACATCTGTCTTTGGGCTGGGCATCAGTAATACCTGCATCAGCATGTTCTACTGTTAAGGAATAAGCCATATGGCTTGTGGAAGGGACAATTTTCACATGTATGTGTCGCACGGTTCTGCTCAATTTTCCTAAATTTATAACTGTCTTTTTCACTCTACCCCTGTTAAGTAAATAATTTAATGCTTTTTAATATTTTACGCTGAATTTTTGGTCTCTGAAGTCTCCAGCCATGTTCCTGACAGTTAGCAAGTCCACAAGAAGGATTACTGACTCTACCATCTACAGAAATACCACATTTTTGAGGTTTTAAATAGCACCCTGTAATATCCAACTTGACTGTGTAAATTTAACATTCTTCTAACCATTTACTTAAGAAATTGCCTTGGTTTTAAAGGACAAAAAAAGCTCTAATCAAAGTGTGAATATGTGGAAAAAAAAGCCAACTATTAGTTCCTCCAATATCATGTATTACCTTCAGCCTTGGCCTTGAATTGCCAAGCTTTCAAGACAAACGATGATAGAAAAGGAAGCAAAAGCACATTATTATCCACTGAAGATACATTCTCTTCATCAAATCCTCTATGTCAAAGAAAATTTTACTCAAAATTTACTGTGGATCCCTCACACAGCAGTAGATAAGAAAAAGGGTACAGAATGCACTATCTCCTGGATTTTGTTCCAAAACACCTTTTCCTAGGCCAACTGAGATTTTTAAAAAGGAAAATGAAACACAAAGCTTTTGCTTGTGTCCTCCAGCAGAAATCTTTATCAAAGCATGTGCAAAAGCTCTAGAAAAACACAACTAGAAAATTAAGACTTTTCATTGGTCTCCGAGAAAAAGAATCGTTTGATACAAGACAATTCCCACCCCTCAGGAAAAAAAAAAAACGCAATTAGACCAGACTACTTATAACAAAATTTCTATCCACAATCTTTCAGCATTTTTAGCTCACTCCTTTTCAAATGGTCAGTTATCTACATCATATTGAATGAACATTTTGCATGAGAATAATTTCCCCTTTCTTGCATTTTTTCTAATAATTTTCTTAATTTTTCTTGTTTTTATACTACACATTCTTCAATATTAGTTTTCCAACTTGCATTACTTTTATCTTTTTCCTTGCAATAAACACAGCACTAGGAGACATTAGACAGAAGAGAGCAGAAAGGTCCACAAATTATACTTGCCCTATTTAATTCCCCAAAAACAGACAGAAGACAGAAAAGAAGAAATCATCAAGAAATAAGAAACAGTACTAAAATGCTGAAGGACTAATTATGCATCTCAGAGACTGCACCTACAGTCCAGGATGGTTGCATTCCCATTACACACTGTCCAAAGGAAAGTATGCTCAGAGCTCACACTTTCTGAGAAGAAGTTACTAGATTTGAAAACATCCTACAGAATTTCAGTCTGTGATAAAAATCATAAGACTCCTTAGATTAAAAGACAAAATAGGTAAATAGAAGTTTAGAAATACCAGAATAAAAAATACTGGTTTTACCATGCATGTGTTTTATAGCTGATTGATTCATGCCAAATAGGCTATAAATTCTGACCAGAGTTCTTCCCGAGTCAGTTTTGTGATTCCCTTCCTACGTATGATTTCCCAAAGAGGAACAAGGCATACATGGCAATCTCTCCTTCATGGCTGGGGGTACTTTCATATTTTCTTCCTGCACAGAATTACTCTAATTACTCTAATACAACTTTCAGAAATGTAATTCTCCCCTGGGTCTCCAGCAATATATTTTTTTGACTGATAAATGGGGAAGAGGAATGAAAGAGTTAAAAGTAAAAAAAAACCACTGCAGCCTCCTTGCTTTAGGAAATCCAAATTAAAAAATGTTGAAACAAAAATAAATTTTAAGTGCTACACGGCTTGACATTGGTGGTATTAGTATCTTCCTATCACATAAGCTTACTATCTACAGAATCCTTCTACTTAACATTTATAATGCAACTTAACATTTTACTTTTCCTTTTTAATCACCACTGGGGGAAAAAAGCTAGTAGGAAAATAGAACAGAAATCTCACCATTTAAACACTGTAAATTGTAGGAATAGCTCAAATTATTTGATGCACCTATTTTATCAGCACCGTTCTTTTTTCAGAATTCACTCCACATCTGTACAGCAGTGTGCCTTAGTTACATCACATTATAACCTCTAGTTCCATGACACTTTGTACTGTTCATTGAAAATTCCTTTTAGATTATTTCCAGTGTTTTCTATTTTGGAGCCAGAACCCAAACAGAAAAGAAAGTCCCCCTGAAACTCTTAAATGTGACCTACAAAGTTCAAGTATTGGAGCAAAAATTATGTTCCATGATTCCTTATTAATTTAGGGGTCCTGTAGTCCTTATCCTGGACTCACCAAAGTGAAATAAACCTCCTCTCTTTTATGCAGGGGGAAGGGAAAAGTGGTTGTAATGCAAATTAGCAAACTGAACAATTATATTTGATTAACATAATAAATTCTAAAAAAAATGGTATGATGCACATCTACATGATTTAGACGATGAATGGCAGGTAGTCTGGCATACATGGAATTTGTTATTAAATAGTACAGATGCTCCATTTACAATCTTTTTCCAAGTACCCCTTCAGCACACTCCCAGCTTTAGCTCATTCTCACCAAGATTTCCATCCTCAATGGTCAGCACCACTTCATCCATCACCAAGGCCCGGAAATCCAGCTCCTCCTCACAGCACTTGGCCTTCAGTGCTCTCAGGATCTCCTGCTGAGGATAATCTTCTCTGATGCGACGGTCTGTTAAGAACCACAGTCTGGGAGCAACTGAACTGCACATCTTGGACTTGTCTTGCAACCTTCAAGGTCTCCTTCCAATGGAACTGCTAGACAATGGAGAAGATGAGACTCTGTTAAAGTACACAGGCTCTTATCTTCATGATCCCTGCTGTACTAAGTTCCACTTCTCCTGCACAAGTCAGTCCGTTTCAACAGAGTGCAACTTCCAACCTCCAAGAAGCAAAATTATGTCTACACCTACCCTGCAATCAAAAGTACCAACAACAGAAACAAATCCATTTACATTCAGTGGAATGTTAAATGCTAGATATTAGGTCTTGGTTCTCAACCCAGCTTTCTCCTCAAGAAGTACACAGAGACGTACGTAACTACTGGTATTGGCTGTAGCATTGCTCTCTCATGACAGTACTAAAAAGCATGCAAAGAACTGAAAATAATTTGAATGGCCATGTCTGAAGGCAAGAATTTCAACTTCATGATTAGGATAACTCCTTCAACTGAAATAACTCCACCCTTCTCTTAGATACTGCTAAAATACTCAGTGACAGACCTGATTTGTATCTTTCCACCACATATGAGAGTGTGACAAACTCTTTATGTTAAAAAGGCAGACCAGAAGAACAGAAGTTCATTACTACAGAATCTTCCAGGTAACTCTTCAGGACTGTTTTGCTCTCACAAATATTACACATCTGCTGTGAGGTATACTTAGAAATATATTAACTAGTACCCAGAACACATAATAATGGAAAAACCAATGGAACAAGGAGCACCAACAAAATGTCAGGAATATAGAACATTAACACACGTAAAATAAAGCAAAATCAAAGCCAGAATTTCAGCGCTAGCCCCTTCTTGATTCAAATCAACCTTTTAAAATCACCTTTATACATAAACAATACTAATGAATTCAGGACCAAGAACAGAAAACACAGTTCAAATTGAAGAATTTCAATAGGGTTAGAGCTGATAATAGCAAGGTACTGCTCCTTTTGCTTTGAATACAGAGGACTTGGGCTATTTTTCACCAAATATAGTTTTACAGAAATATTTTAAAAGCTGTAAACCAGTTACAGGTACATTAATGGACTACTCCTTCATGTTCAAGAAAGACAAGCATGGTGTAGGAAATAGGAATTTTGGAGAAAACCAGAATGCTTTTCTGTGCCACCTTTAAACTCTCCTGTCAAAATAAAGATGCAAAAATCATCACTTTCACCAATATAACTGTATACGTGAGTTCCTAGCAGAACTGAACTCTGAGATAGAAACAGGAGTTTTGCCTGGTAGTCCTAATGACTGCTGCCCGCAGATAATGTAAATACAAAAACACATTAGCATATAATTGCTATCACTCGATATTACAAAGAACTTTAGTTTCTGCAGTGGGTCTTTGGACAAAAGGATTGTTTAGTTACAAACATAAGAACCAGCTAGGTTTTTCTAGTACTAAAAAACTATTTTGTTTCTACTAGAACAGCTTTTTCTAAATAATAAAATAAAATTTTAAGCGGACATTTTCATTCCTGGTACGGAGAACCATAGTACCAACACACAAAGACTGCGACTTTTTTTCCATCGATTTGGTAAATGAGGTGCAACAATAAAGCCAAGGATTATAGTTCTTCATACTAACAGACCAGAAAAAGGCATAAGCTAGGCAAAGATGATCACGGATCCAAACCAGTCCTTGAATGCAGTCAAGATGTTCAAGGTAAAGCAGGAAAAAGAGCGTTTGCTCCCTGCAGAAAAATGGGTGTGGGAGGTTACAAGGAGTATCTTTTGATCTCTCAAAAAAACCTCTTTGTTCTTCAAAGCAGCTCGAAGTGAAAAGGGCAAGATGAGGCTTGGGCTGGCAATGGCTGACATCTATCAGATCCTGCCCCACTTGTGTCTCCCTCAACAATGGATGTCTGGACGCGGTGGTTTACACGGAACTTCCTGGAACAACATCCTGGGCAGCAGGACAGACGGTGTTTAGCAGGAATGCCCCCGCTGTAGGCCGGCCCGGAGGCGCCGGGCACTGCCCCTCAGCGCTGCCATTTGCCGAGGGGCCGGCGAGGCCGAGCAGCGCCACCTGCCGCCCCTGCCGGGCAGCGCCGCTCTGCCCCGGCCCGCACGGCCGCATCCCGCACAACAGCGGGAGAACGCCGAGGGCACGCAAACACACACCACATACGCTTCCTCTGCGTTAAAAAAAAACCATAAATCAGAAACCATCACGTATTTTCTGCCTGCTTGGGGTTTTAGTTTGAGTTTTTGTGGTTTGAGGCTTTTTCCCCCTCAGTACCGGTTCTAATGCTGATACAAGAACCAAGTATTTTCTCCCCATTTTTGCTTTCTTTGCCAATCTGTTTCAATTTTTCTCAAACCTCTTCTCTATGTGGCCCCACCTCCACCCCCTTACATACACCATCACCCCTCCCTGTCATTTCAGCACTTAATTTCTTAAAAATCAGAAAATGGTCAAAGAAGAAAGAAAAAAACGTGTATCCTTCTCTTTCCTCCATCTCTACTTTTGAAGAAGTTAAAACATGGTCAAGAAGGGCAATCCATATATATCAATGAGGATGTTAAACCAGCAGGTGTATAAAAATGCCTTGGGTATGGTTATTCATCTCTCTCCTAATACTACATCTCACTTGCTCAAAATCTTAATGGTTTTATACATGTATATACAAAAGCTCCCATCTTATCGTAAGAAAGGCAGGTAACAATTTCAAGTCTGCAAGTAAAGACGGAGAAGCTCACTTCAGAAAAAGCTATAAGCCAGCAGCAGAGGCAGAAACTAGCAATCCTAACTCTTGGATCCTTCACCTCCAACCCAATACTATATTTTTTTTCTACTCAAAAGAATTTATTTCTCACGCTGACATTCTGCTCCTAAAAACAGAATATATACATCAGTTTCAGCCTCACCTTATAATCTATTTTGCTTGTGTAAGGAATCTCACATAACAAAACTCGCAATTTACCCTATTAACCCAAATATTTTAAAAATACCTCCCACATTCTCAAGAAAATAGTCTGTAGGAGGAAAGCTGGCCTTGCAGTCAGATGGACAAAAGCATTAAGCTCTGAAGTTTGATATTATTGCCAGAACGCTTCCCTGAAAACCAACTCCACCCATTTCAATCTAAAAGACACAGCCTCAGACAATGCTGGGTGTGCAGAGAATACTTCCTAATCCATGAGAGCATCTATTGCAAAGTAACTATGGTATATATAAGGGGAAGAGCAGATGTTTAAATAACTTCAAGATGGCCACTTCAAGTGCACTTTTCACTCAAAGCTATTGCAGTCAAAGTAAGTGTAATCTTTCAATAACTACTTCACAGATTTATGAAATTAGAAGGCAAAAAATAACCATACACTTAACTGCATGTAACAGACTGGGAGAGGGAAAAGGGTGGTATCAAAGTAAAAGGCCTGTGATAAAAATCAAACTGTGTGTCACACCAGCCAAGCAGACACTGCCACAATTGCTTCAAGAATACACTGCGTGGAACAGATTCCTTGCCATTTATAGAGGGAATGAACGTTCACCTCAACTTTCAGCTGTGGCACCCTTAAACTGCTTAAGCCAGGCCTTACTCCAGCAATCACACAGCAGCTTCCTTCCCTCCCCAGCACAAGCAAACTTATTTCCTCCCACATTCCTTCAATCTGCAGTACACCTCTAGCAGCTGTTTTAACAAAAGCACTCACTGTGCTCCTTTTCGACTTTTCATCATGTATGAATATGTTTTATTGAAATAACAGGGAATTCAGCCAGTCAGATCAGCTGTCTAGAGAGATCTGGAAATCTTCTCTGAAGACCACTCTTTTTGCCTTGAAGGGGGTGTTCTCTTCACAGAAAATGATTAGAGACCTCCCTCTCCCTCCAGGAATGGGAGATTGGTCTCCATGGCTCATTTACTCGTTCTCCAGTCTTCAACACCCAGAAGGAGGAGAAAAATAGACTAGTTTCTTGCTCTTTCTCACCATGATGTATTTGCCTTAAGATGAAACAAGAAACCCATTTTTAGGAGATACTAATTAATTTATGTATTACTGATAAATGTGTAAGAGAAGAGGTATCTAGTATGCAAAAAAAAATGTTCAGTATTCTTTTTGTTCAGGATGCAACTACTGAATGTTTTCGTAAATTAAAAGTCTAGGTTGTATCTTCCCTATGGGAATGATGAATGGAATCCCAGATGTTTATAACATCAAGGATCAATGAGATCTAGCTATTTCACCTGCTCGGCCTGTGATGTGATGTTGCAGCACACTCCCACTGCCTACAGTGGCATCTGGGAAACAAGTTAGTGGAACAGTAATTACCAGCAGCCCCTCCCAGAATCGCCCCTTTTTTAGAGCTTGGCTCACTCTCAGTTACAGCACTGTGCAGATAACACAAACTCACAGATTGCAGTGGTTAACAGAGAGGTAAAACCTAACCTCAGTTTTAGCATACCTCTTTAGCATACCTCTAGGCATGTTTAATCCCTACAGCTGAGATACTGACAATAAAAATCTCAAGCAAGTGAGAAGGAATGAGCAAGAGACTGACAGTCACAACCACCATGGAAATGGAGAACTAGGAAAAACATTGCTCCAAGCACTCACCTCACTACAAGTAATACCACCATTAATGCTTATCCCTTAATAACCATTTTCAGAACAGTGCTGTTCAAGCTGGAAAAGGTATTTTGACTCCCTTTTCATCATAAATTAGCTAAGGCTTGAAACTGAGTACACATTTCCAATAAACCAATCATCTCTACCATTACAGCAGTTTCTAGAATGTCTGGAAGGATGCATTTCAAAACAGTGAAGACCTAAGAATGGTTGGCAGATGCTTGCAAGTTATCTCCTTCAGGAGACACCTCAAGGCAGATCTGAATTATAAAGTCAATCTTAGCAGACCAGTTAAACAGCTAATGAACAGTTGTCCAGCACACGACCCAGCATGTAATCCATCATACACTGTCATGGAAGTCTCTGTCTCATCTTAATGAGAAGAGAGCTGTATTTGAAACATCCCAGAAATAGGACTTTCTATGTCATAGGGAGAGCAGGTCTGCAAACAGTTCACAGCTGTTTCAAGCATAAAGCACAAGTGATTTTTTTTCCACACAAAGATACCAGAATGATGATTATCTAAAGAAAATGTTACGAAATATGTATGGATGATGAATATATCACACAGTGATAGAGAAAAGAACTGACATCTTTAGAAAAATAAATCCAGGGTAAGTCAACTCGTTCCTGACAATGCTGCTTCATGGTGATGCATAAGGCCAACATCAAGAAAAATTCCTCTTTTACGTACCAGAAACTAGTTTTCCTAAGACTGTCACACAATTGTTTGAGAATCTTTGGAAAGAACACATTTTTAAAAGCTGAAGAATCTGAAAAATTGAAATATTTATTTAACGCATTTTATATAATATATTGAAAAGATGCAGCACAATCTGTCCACTGCTGCTGCATTATCATCCACGCTCTACACATGCATCAGAGAATTGAAAGTCTCTGCAGGCAGGTGAACCCCAAGCACACCTCTCTGAAAGCACATCACAGTATTCACCTCTGTTTCCCTTTGAGATTTGTAGACTGCAACAGCCAAAGGATATGGGAATATATTAATTGTTCCCATTCATTCCCACCCCTGCAGACGGGCAACTGCACTCCCTATGATGGCTTTCATCCCCTTGTCTCCACCTTTGCACTGAGCGATGTTCAAGATGCTAGTAGCAATCCTCCCAGGCACCACTGCCTCTGAAAGGCGGACACCCACACCCCCCTTCTTTCCTCCTCTGTGTTCATGCTTGCAAGTAGAAGGCAAGATTCCTCATTCACACACCCCATTTCCCGATCACCACCGAATAATCCATTCTCTTTCCTCCCCACAACACGAGTCCAATACTGTTCAGCATCAACCATCCTTCTACTTCGGTCTTGGTATTTTTTCCAGCAACAGCCTCTCAGCTTTTTCACGCCCCTCCACTGTCCCTGTGTGCGCACGCACGCCCGTGTGCAAATAAAACACACCATTTCCTCCCACATCAGCTGCTTTTCCACCTGTGCCAGGTTCCCCCGCAGTGTGGTACAATACCCCCTTCTCCTCCCCGATCCGTGTGTACACAGCCAGTTTTCCCTCCTCCCTTCCCCCACCCCACAGCCTCTGTGCATGCCTCTCCCAGCGCCTGGAGTGGGGGAAGGGAAACATGCACTGCGTGAATGAATGGGCTGAAGAGACTTACCAGAAATTTGGTGAGGAAGGAGTGGAAGACGAAAAAGACACTAAAGATGGGTGTTTCCTTTCAGCGTGCCAAGTGCTGCTTCAGTCCTGGCTCCCTTAAGGAGGTCACGTGTCTTGCTAGGTACCCCTTTTCCAGGATCCTCTACTAACCAAAAAGGGTGGCACGGAAGTCTTCTGGATCCCTCCCTGAACTACACCCCAAAGGAGGGAAGGGTACTACTGAAGCTCCCAAAGCAAGCAAGCAAACAATGATAATGTTCTCCTGGTCCTGTCAGGCACTGTCTAGCGGAAGCCTCTGGGACCAGGGTAGATTTCTGAGGGAGGGAAGGGGGAGAATATGAATGTTTAAAGTATTTCCCAAATTGTTCTCCCCTACGGAGCAGGGAAGGATGGGAAGGAGTAAAAAGAGTATTAGTGAAGTGCTGTAGCTTTGTATGTAAAAGAAATTCAATCCTTGGGTCTCTACTTCCTCAGAACTAAAGCCCTAAATGACTGAAGTCACCAGCACCTAGGGAGGAAAAAGAAAAAAGAAACATCCCTATTAGACATAAACATACAAAGGTATGAAATAAAGATAAACTAAATCCCAAAGGAAGAAAAAGGTGCTACTCAAAACAGTAAGCAAAGTCAAAAGAAAATGATGATGTGAACATAATTAGGGGAAATGTGCAACTTTCAAGTATTTAACACGAATAGACTATAACAGAAACCAGTTTTAAGGGGGGGAAACCCACAATGCTAAGCAGTTTGCTCTTTTAAGAATATGCGTTCAATGGATAGATAAATCCGTACCTACACGGGAACATATGAGGAAATTAAGTTTCTAAACCTGCAAAAACTATTCCTATTTATTTGTGAGCCTTTAAACCTTTAAACCTCTCCCCAGAATAACCTTTACGGTTCAGATGAGACTGGCAAAAAGTACGTTTCAGTTCAGAAGCGTGTATTTCTATGCATTAGGAGCATGTATTCCCATGCATTAGAACCCACTTTGCCACAGAAAATAAACAGCGGTTTATAAACGGTGACAAAAAAAAGAAAAAAAAAAACAAAAAAACCCAAACCAAAATAACATGTCTAGAGCATGCTTGCTTAAATGATGGAATCGATCCAAGATGAACAGTGGCACGCTTGGAAAACGGAGCCCCTGGTAAGATCCCAGGCAGTAAAGTCACCGATGTGCCACCAGCTCTTTTTTAAACACCGGAAAACAAAAGGGGAGAGGGAACCTAGTTGGGAAGATCTTGCTGCCAGACCCAACGCCAGCCACACACTCCCCCTGGCTCCATCACATGAAGGCAAGCCCCCACAGCCACCGCCGACCCCCACGGACCCGTGCGGAGACGCGGCCGCCGAGCGAGCCAGCGGGGCGGCGGCTCCCGCCCCGCGTTCGCAGCGCGACCGACCCGCCCGCGGAGCGCGGGTCCCGGGCCGGGGGCGCGGCCCCCTCGCCCCTCCCGCCCCTCTCCCCTCGCACACCGAGCGGACGCCGCCGCCGCCGCCTCTCCCCCTCCGCCACCCACCTGGGCGCCCCGGCGGGCGCGGCGGGGAGGCGCGGGCAGCTCGCCCCGCTCCGCGCGCGGGGGATGCAGCACAATCACCATGGGCGCAGCGCGGCGGGGCGGGACGGCTGTGAGGGGACGGTCCCAACCACCCCCCCGCCCGCCCCCTTCCCGGGCACGGCGGACCCCACCCCCGCGGGCTCGCGCCCGCTCAGCCCGACATCTCACCCGCCCCGGGCACCGCCGAGCCTGAGGGGACCCGCGGGGCGCCCACCCCCACCCCCTCCGGCACCGGGCCTGGGAAGAGAGGGCGCGGGGCGACGAAGGCTCCGGGGAGACGCGCCCCTTCCTCCCCGCCGGCGGCGCGGTCCTAGCGGGAAGCGAGCGACGCGACGCGACGCTCAGCTCGTCCCCCCCCCACCACCACCACCCCGCCTTCCCTCCTCCCCGCGGCTGAGGAGAGGAGGCCGCGGCTGTTCCCTGCACCGAGCCCCCCGCCCGCCGCCGCCTCCCGCGCTCGCTCCCGCCGCCTCACAGCGCAGCGGCGGCGGTGCCGTAACGGCCGGGCCGGGCTCGGCACGCGCGGGGCGGGCGCGGGGGAGCGCGAGGAGGGCGGCTCCGGGGTGCCTCGGAGTGGGCCGAGACGAACCGGACTGGATGGGGCCGAACCGCATTGGATCGGACCGAACCGGACCGGACCGGACCGAACTGCTGCTCGTGCGCGGCGGCACCACCCGCGGGCTGAGGCCGCTCCTGTCTAACGGCTGAGGCCTCCCACAGAACGGGTCAGGTCGGACGGGACCACAGTGGTCATCTGGGCCAACCTGCCTGCTCCAGCCGGCCATCCCAGAGCACATGGCACAGGGTTGTGTCCAGTCAGTTCTCAAATATCTCCGGAGAGGGAGACTGCACAACTTTTCTGAGCAATCTGTTCCAGTACTGGGTCACCTGCACAGCAAAGAGGTTCTTCCTCATATTCAGGTTGAACTTCCAGAACATCAGTTTCTGCCCGTTGCCTCATGTCCTAATGGTTGGCATGATCAAACAGGGCCTGGCTCCATCCTCTTGGCATCCTCCCTTTTAACTGCTTATAGACATTGCTAAGATCCCCCCCACCTTCTTGAGGCTGAGCAGGCCCCACTCTCTCAGCCTTTCCTTGCAAGAGAGCTGCTCTAGTCCCCCAGTCATCCTTATGCATCCCCTAGACTTGCTCCAGGAGCTTCATGTCTCTCCTTACTGAGGAGCCCAGACTGGACACTGCACTCCAGATGCAACCTCACTAAGGCCAAGTAGAGGGGCAGGATCACATCCCACGACCTGCTGACAAAGCTCTTCATCATGCTCTTCCTCACACCCACTCCTGCTCTTCTCCCCACACCCCAGACCGATTTCAGTCCAGCCCCTACTGCCATGGCAGACCCCAGCCCAGGTCGTGCCATATCCAGCTGGCTTGTCCTGCAGCCCCACCTTCCACCCCTGACTGCCCACTCCGGACTGCAGACACCAGTTCACTGCCACAGGTCACCGGCCCCAGCACAGCCCAGGCAGCTGCACCGTGTGGCAGTGCAGCAAAACACACCACCTGTTGTGCTTGTCACTGCTGCTGCTGCTGTTGGCATGTGGTGCACAAAGCCGGAACCTTTGTACTTCATGTGTCAGGTAAAGGTGTGACTGAACCACAGAATCAATTTGTTTGGAAAAGACCTCTGGGATCACTGAGTCCAACCTGTGGCTGAACACCACCATGGCAATAGATCATGGCACTGAGTGCCACATACAGTCTCTCCTTAAACACCTCTAGGAATGGTGACTCCACCACCTGCCTGGGCAGATCTTTCTAATATCTAATCATGCTTTCAGTAAAGTAATTCTTTCTAATCTCCAGCCTTTCTAATGTCCAGCCTAAACCCCCCCTGGCACAGCTTAAGCCTATGTCCTCTCGCCTTAGGTCCTGTGTGTCTTGGGTTGCAATGCAGGATGTAACCAAAAGTTACATTCTATCACTATCTGTTGAAACCAGGTGGGGCAGTGATCTTTATCTCAGGGCGGGATGTCTTCTGTTAATGGGCCATGTGTCAAAAACCAGGTGGGGCAGTGTTCTTTATCTTTTCCACACCCATCCTTCCTCCAGGGAGATATCTTCTGGTAACGGCCCATTGAGTCCCACTGCATGATTGATAAAATTACATCATCCCTTTGTGAGATGCCCCACCTAGGGGGAGGAGCCAAACATTTCTACCTGGATATAATCTGCAATTTGGAACACCATAGGCAGCCTTTTTTCCACTAGATTCCCAGAGGAGGACCAGGCCTATCTTCATCACCGCTAGACCTTCAGAGGAAACTGCACCATTCTCCAGTATCGTTGCTTCAACAACCACATCTATCACTCCAGGAGGACTGCAGCCACCATTTAATTGGACTGCTACCAACACCCTGACTGACGGGGTGTCAGGTTGTATTCTGACTCTGTCAGTGTCTTGGTTCTTGTTTTTTTTATTTACTGTGTTTTTATTTTAATTTTCCTAGTAAAAGAACTGTTACTCCTATTCCCATATCTGAGAGCTCCTTAATTTCAAAATTTTAATAATTTAGAGGGAGAGGGTTTGTATTTTCCATTTCAAAAGGGGTTCCTGGCTTTCTTAGCAGACACTTGTCTTTCAAACCAAGACACTATGACATGTCCCACATGCCGCATATCTGTGACATGTCCCACATGCTACATATCATACACCATCATGTGCCTGACATACTCAGCGTGCAGCCAGGGCTGCACCATCCCTCTCTGCTGTCACTTTTCTAAAACAGTATCTGCTGGCAGCAAACAAATATGACACATCCTCTTTATCAACCGACACACCTTGTTGATCAGTTTCTGTGGCACACCTACTCAGTTTCCTTGCTACCACACCCTTTTCATTTGCTGTATTGTATCAGCTGTATATTTCACATCTTCCTGTGTGAATTTCTCCTTCACCCAACTTTCAGAACTTCTAGGCACAACACACACACTGCCCACCAGGGGAACAATATGTGTGTTTCTCAATAACCTGTGTTGCACTCCCAGCTTTGCATATATGGGGTACAGCCACTGATCGTTCCCAAACACCCATCCTACCACTAATGTTCCCATTCAACCTGCTTTCTTCCACCTCTTCAGCGTGTGACAGTGCTGTCCTACCCATCTTGGTTCTCTCACCTGAACAACAGACAGTTTGTTTATTTTGTTCTGCAAACATCTGGGTTCTACTCCCCATGTGATTCAGGCAGCTCTTCTGAAAACTATTTGCTTAATGAGTATAAGGCAAGGCTACCTCACAGATGATGCCAGAGGCCAAAATCCCTGTTTACCAGACATCATCCAATGCTCTCCTGTCTGCTTGTGTTGCTTGCCAAGACTTCTGGCTTCTCACAGCTGCAAGCCAGAGACCACTTCCAAATTCCAGGTTCCCCTCCTTCTGACTGTGTACAACAGTATGAGAAAAAATACACTATCACTCACTTAAAAGCCAACTTGAAAGTACAACTTGAGAACAGGCAGTCGAAGCGTAGGCAAGTACCAGCAAGGTAAACTAGTAATAGATAGTAGAAACAGATAAAGAACACCAAAATGCTAGACAGTAGTAGCAAAATATTACTTACTTTGACAGAATTACTACACTCTGAAGCCTTCTAGAACAGAGTTCCCATGTGCATGAAGTTCGCACTTTCAAAAGTTGTAATTTCAGGTTGCGAGGTGCACGGGGTTTGTTTACACAGAGAATTTGCTAACAAAGAGCTACTGTGGTGTCCCTGCTCTGCTGAAGATTGTGCAACCACTGCACGTTGCCCAGCATGGACACATTTCAGAGTAAAAATTCTTCTGGATCCATGCATGCTGGTTTTAAGACAGCATAAAGCAAAGAGGAAAGAAAAATATCTGCATTAGGATTTATATAACTCCAGCGACACAGTAATAGCAGATTTTTTTTCTTTTATATTTCAATAAGCAGCCAAGTGGTAAGGCAGGTGCCTGTGCTGCTCAAACACAGTTAGCAGTTTTTGGAAAGAGGAGAATTGCACAGCTGGGGAATTCAGGAATGTAGATTTTTGGCCATACAAATGCTTGTTTGGTTATAAAACATCTGAGAGGAAGTCATTCTACAAGTACAGGAAAAACACTCATCACGGTAACAGTAATATATTTGATCTCAAACCATTTGGGATACTTTAGCTGGGTCTTATGATTATCAGTAACAATTAATTCCACAAGCTGCCACTTACCTTCGTAGCTCTCTGTCATGCAAAATGTAGTAGCCCTCTATCCTTTCTATTACTGTTTGTTGAGCTGCTGGAATTGTAACATGTTGAACTTTGTCACAGATTGGATACCGTATATCTCTAGAACAATTTCCCATCATCTAGAAACTCATGGGAGTTTGGAAAGAGTCATGAGAGTCTTTTGCCCTTTCTTGGAAAGTAGAACAGAAGAAATGGTCAATTTATTACTTAGGATGTGCCCACCTAGGATGTACCTACTGTTGCAGAAGCTTTTGAGCTCCTTTTTTTTAAGAGTTGTCACTGCAACTGAGTTGCATGTAGATGTTATCATTCCCGAGAATTAGGCAAGACCTTTTTTTTTTTTTTTTTTGCCAGTGAAAACAAGGTCTCTCCTGTTACCCATAAATCTATTCTCAGGACAAAATTCTTACACAAGAATGAATTGGATAGTGTCCTCAGTGTCAGTGGTCCAGAGTACCAAGCTTCACCCTTTAGGGAAGAATTATAATTGTAGTATCAACAAGGAATGGATGCCTCTGAACACTAACAAGTCCTGGCACCTTTCTTTTGAGATTTTTCCCATGCACTCTGTAATGCATAATGTAAAGACTGGTCCAAAGCCTTAATGTATGCAAAATCTGATTTCACGGTTGATTCCATGAAACATCTTTTGTCACTGAGTTCACCATAACTGCAAACCAGCTGTTTAGTCCTGAAGCCAAAGCCTGCAGGATATTATCCCATTATTCACATTGTAAAGTTTCATATACTGTCTCTGGTTGGGTGTATGACCTTGTGATGGAACAATGATGGAAAGTCCAGCCTGCAAATGTTGCTAAGCCTAATTATTTATACTCATTTTCCTGTGTGCTGACTGTGTGCTCCCCAGTGTCTTCAGTAGCTACTCATTTGGTCAGCTGAGTCTCATAGCGATGTTTCTGCTTCCCACTTGGATGACTGAATAGTAAAAAAAACCCAATGTATACGGCAAGGTAAATGCCTGTGTTCACACATGAATGCTTGGGTTCACATATGAACACAGATGGTGCAATGAAGGGAAACAACTTCTGGACTGTGTTTCAACAGGAAAATGGCCGTATCATCCTTGTTTCATACCATGCAAAATGAGGACTATGCCAAGTGGTGCAAAATCATCTTTAATTTCATACAGCCCTAGCTTCTCATTGGTTCTTCTGTTACATTAATTCCTGTTCTGAATTAACTACTGTAAGAAAATGGAGAAACTACTGCTAACACAAAAGACTCTCAGTTAAGGAGGTCTGGAGAAATCTCCAGGTTTCACTGACTCAATCCCACACCATGCCCTCCAGAATGTGACACCCCAGCGTGCAGCTGGTTCTGTCGTCCGTGTGCCTGGCTCCATGTGCTTCATCATATCGAGCCCACCCATTTCTCTGAATAAACACAGTCTCTTGTCCTACACACACGGGTTTCCCATGCCGGGGCGGCCCGGCTCCCCACGGAACTCCATGCCCTGCTGTGCGTCGCACCGAGTGCCGAACCGCTCCATGCCCCCGCGCTCGGGTGGGGACAGCCCGGTGGGGACTGCCCGCCGCTGCTGCCGGCACGGACACACTGAGCGGCAAAGGAGGGGTCGGGGCGGGGAGCTCGGGGAGGCTGCGGGTCCGGCGCGGGAGGGTCCAGCCCCAGGCTCGCCTCCGCTGCCCACCCGCACCCGAGCGCGCATCCTCATCCTCCTTGCCCGTGTGCGGACGCGGGCGGGCGGGGCGCTGCGGACAGCGGTGGCGGCGGTGCCGAGGAGCCCAGCCCTGCCCTCGGCAGCCGGCTCCGACCGGCGGCGACGGCGAGGTCTGTGCCGCCGGGCTGGCTGCCAGCGCCGCCGTCCCGCCAGCAGCAGCGCGGACCGGGCTCGGGAGTGCCCCGAGGCGGAGGAGCGGCGTGGGGGCAGAGGGGCTGGGGCAGCTGCCCTGTCAGCGCCGTTCAGGGATCTCTGGATCCCTGCTGGGATGGAGAGTGGTCCTGGGCTGGAGGAGCGGGCAGTGCCGAGCGCACTGGCAAGGGGAGGACGCGGCTGCCCGTTTCCTGTGCCAGGCAGTGGGAAGGGCGCCAGCGGGGTACTGCGGGGAAAATAATTATTTTGCTGTAAATATTGGGACAAAATAATAGTGGCGTGTGCATGTGGTGGAATAGAAGGAATGTGAACCCCCTTCTTCCCAGCATTTGAGACGAGGCTAAGGCTCAGGGCACAATCCTGACAGAAGAAAAGGGCTTGCAGGGGCATTGAGAGACCTTTCCTGACAGACAGCGACCGTTTGGGGTCATAAGGGAGGAGTGCATGCATCTCATTGAATAGGTAACTTTGGAGAAGGTCAGAGGCTTCTGTTATCCTTATTCTGGGCACAGTTTGAGGACTGAGAGACACAAAGAAGCCCGGGCGGGCAGAGTTGCAGGCAGAAACAAAGGAGTGGATGAATAGCAGCTGGTAAGTTTCAAAGACTGGTATATAACCAGCAGCTCCCAGTTCCACAAGACAGGAGTGCATTTCTCCCAACCGAGTTGCAGTTCTGCTGCGGGAAAATAGAGAATGATACTGAGGAGCTGGACAGGAGAATGAATGTACTTTCGATGGAAACACTCATTTGAAAGGAAAACACTTTGTCTGTATCTCTCTTCTCCCAGTCCTTGTCGTCTACCTGGCCCCTTCTCCAGCTGTTTTTCTCAGTCTGCATTTTTCCTTTATCATCCTGAGAAAGTTCCTGCCTGCCTGTCTTTGTTTCCTGGTCCTTTACCTCTTTTTGACTCCTGTTTTGCCCTTTTCTGTCTCCTTCTCCATTGTCTTTTGATGAATGCTGTTGCAGTGATGACTTTGGATTTCAGTGCCTGTTGGGAAGGATCTGATGCAACCACAGGGTGGATGTATCTCGCAGGCACTTTGCTGCATTAAGTCTGATAAACATCTGCCCTCCGAGCTAAAGAGCTTTAGGCAGCAGGTTAAATGTCCTCGAGTTTATCCCAGTAGTGTTAGTGTTTTCCTCTTGTGTCCGACAGTTCTGTCACCGGAGCTGATGAGAGCTGGCAATCTGGGAATTTTTTTCTCTCATTCGTGGGGCGCGGTTTCTTAATTTTTCTTCATCTAACTGATGCATCCTCTCGGAGCTTGCAAGGGTGCTTACACACCCAGCTCCGCTTGTCTGCCTTGAGCCGATGGAGCTGATTAGGGGCGGGCGCCTGCATCTCCAATTCTGGTCTCCCCTGGCAGGGTCCGGCGCCATGATGGGAGCAGTGCTCAGGAGGCTCCCTGCGGTGCCAGGGGACCCCTCCCTTTCACTTCTTCTGCTCCAGGTTCTAAGGGAGGAGGGGGACAGAGGTGCCTCGCAGGGAGGCCAAAACTAGGTCAGTGTAGCTGGAAACCGCAGCTGGTGCACTGCGATGGGGGGCGGAGAGCCAGCTGTAGCCAGAGGGGGATGAGTGGATGGCGAGAGGGGGATGAGTGGATGGCGGGAGGGGGGAGGGTCTCTCCACGAAGTTGTAGGGGCGGGACACAGCGTCCTGCGGGCTGCTCGCATGGCTGCCAGCACGCCCGCCCCGCTCCCCATCCTCTCCAGCCCCGCGCCCCCGGTTCCTCCGCCGGGCGCCCGCCGAGCCCCTTCCCAGCGCTGAGCCTGCGAGTGGGCAGGGGAGAGAGACAGAGGAAGGGAGGGATGAAGGCAAAGCTGGAAATGGAGACATGGTGGAAAAATCTGGGCAATGAATGAGGAACAGATGGAGAAATGTATATTTAAAAAAAAGAGAGAAGAGAAGCGTGAAAGGCAACAAATAATGACAAACTGATGTTTCAGCAGCGCTTGCAATTGGTTCAGTGAGGAGGAGGTCATCTGCATTCCTCACAGTGCCCAGGCAAAAGGACGCATCCCCCTTGCCAAAATCCACAGGGCAATGAAGCTGCTGCAGCCAGACGCTGCAAGCTCCATTACCAATGGCTTCGGCCACACAGAGGTACCTCGCTACTGCCCAGAGGTCATCCTGTTACCACCCCTCGGAGTGCAATGAAAGCCCGTTTCAGTGCAGTTTGCAGCACGCTTTGTTTGACCTTTTGAGTATTTCTACATCAACACTGCCTCCTCTGTTACAGCTCCAAAGAAATCCAGATTGCCAGAGTTGTGTCCTTTTGTCATTGCTGTACAACCAAAGCCTTATTTTCTCTAGCTCCGACTTTCTCTCCTCCTCCCTTTCCCTTGTCGTTTCCATTTTCCTCGCCCGTCTCCCCTGCTGCCCAGTGCCAGCCTTGCCCCCACTGCCTGATGCATCCATCATTCCTGGGCTCACCAGTCTGATCGGAGCCGTGCTGCCTGCAGAAATGCATGCTCTCCCAGCCATGCCCTCCCCATCCTCGTTTTCCAATCCCCCCTTCCTCTCTCCTCATCAGCCCCGTTACATCCTTCCTAGCCTGACGCTGGCAGCGAGTCTCCTCCTTCCTTCCCTCCCTCTCCCCTTCTCTTCCTTCCTCATCCCTCCCCCTCCTCTCCCTGCAGTGCTTCCCAGCCCTCGCTGCAGTGCAATCCATCACTCCCAGCAAGGTCCTCACGCCAGGGGAGGGGAGGGGGAAGCCTGGCTCCTTGTGAGGCTGAGGGTGGGTGGGCAGGGAGTGCAACTATCTCCTCCTTTGCTAGGAAGTGAGAAAACCTCGCAGAATACAGACCCTTCTGGAACAGAGACCTCCCATCTGCTTTCAGCTATTTTATTTATTCATTTACTTATTTAGTCTCTTTGTTTTCAAAGAAGAATCTGTTTCTGCCAACATTCCAGTGAGGGCGACTGAAAGGAAACCAAGGAGACAGAGAGAACGTTAGAAAAGCTTGGTCAGATAGAAAAACCAGGAGACAGCACTGGGGTGGAGGGAAAAAGAAGAAAAAGGAGAGAAGGAGAGAAGGAGAGAAGGAGAGAAGGAGAGAAGGAGAGAAGGAGAGAAGGAGAGAAGGAGAGAAGGAAGGAAGGAAGGAAGGAAGGAAGGAAGGAAGGAAGGAAGGAAGGAAGGAAGGAAGGAAGGAAGGAAGGAAGGAAGGAAGGAAGGAAGGAAGGAAGGAAGGAAGGAAGGAAGGAAGGAAGGAAGGAAGGAAGGAAGGAAGGAAGGAAGGAAGGAAGGAAGGAAGGAAGGAAGGAAGGAAGGAAGGAAGGAAGGAAGGAAGAAAGAAAGAAAGAAAGAAAGAAAGAAAGAAAGAAAGAAAGAAAGAAAGAAAGACAGACAGAAAGAAAGAAAGAGAAAGAAAGAAAGAAAGAAAGAAAGAAAGAAAGAAAGAAAGAAAGAAAGAAAGAAAGAAAGAAAGAAAGAAAGAAAGAAAGAAAGAAAGAAAGAATCAGAAGAATAAATGCAGAAATCGAGGACAAGGGGGAAGAATAGATGCAGAAGAAAGAAAACATAGCAAAAAAATCCCAAGAATGAAATTGGAGAGAAAACTGAGATGGCAGGCATGGCAAGAAAACTCAAGGAGTATGCAATAATTAGCCAGAGGAGCCTTGCTAAAGAGGTTAGATTGATATGATGAAATAACATTTGTATTTTAACAAACAAACACAGTGAGCTTTGATTTGAATGCAAATATTCTATACAGCTGCATGCAAATAAAATTCCAGGGCTTTTTTTTTATTCTAAGAAAAACAACATGATGGGTAAATAGTTGCATTTTTTTCATAAAAAGATACATATAATATATGTAGATAAAAATAGGTTTTTTCATAAAAAGGTACATATCGTGGCAGTTGCATTGATGGACAGAGGCAAGAAATTATTAGAATAGTACAAAATTAGGTTTTTCAGCTACCAGTATTGCCCTTTTGTAGGCATCTCGTGAAGGTGCTGTTGATGTCAATACAGAATGGTTTACATTAGTTGCTGTTTTCATCTCTTTAAAGCTGAGGTGAGCTAAAGCAGTGCAGGCCCTTTACATGTACACATTTCCCATTAGGACAGATTTTCATTAACATTGCTTCCCTTGGTTTCAGTCTGCCATCGAGATAGAATAGTGACTACACCTGGGGAAGGTCACAAGAACATTCAGGTGACCTGGTTGAAGTCAGCAGTACCTACAGGAAACACAGTGATTTATATCAATGTCATTGCAGTAATGCCCAAAATCTTTGTTCAGATTCCTGTAATGTCAACTGTACAATAAAACATAAATGGATATTTAAGTCAGACTTTACAGTCCCTGTGAAGGTACAGGAAATGAAGGGATGCAAACCTGAAAGTGGTGCTTCCTAATTTTCCCACAATGTAAACCCTCATCAATCTGTCTGCTAACATATAACATCATTTGAATTTCTTCTACTCAGTACAATTTGTTCTTCTTTCTTAAGTCTTTCAGAAGCAGGGTGAGGGCAGTCAGTGGTGACACAGAGAAGGATTTCAACAGTTTGAATATTTTGGATGTGGCCAGTTTAAAAAAAGACTTTGACAGCAGATCTTTCGTAAATGTTACAGAATTTAAAGCAAATGGCTTTTAAAGTTGTCACCTGTGTCCCCTTCACCAACGATGTTTTAAAGCCTACAGGGTATCCTATTTTAAAATATAATTAATTTATTCTTCTGGCTTTGGACTGTTAGGGTAGACAGAACGACTAAAATCTGTTCCACCATGGAGGACTACTAAAAGAAAATAAAATGGTATAAGAGGCTGGATTTTAAGTAAGACAGATACTGTATTGTTTGGAAAGCTCAGCTGTGACTTGATCTTTGCTGGAGCAGCTCTGTGAACCTTCCTGTGTTGGTGTAAGACACAGCTCTACTTCCCAGCAGTGACTTCTTCAGCCAGCTCTGGTTACTGCTCCAGGGCACGATTGCTGTGCTGCAACAGGACGATTAATCCTGCTGGCTTCCCTCAGAGGTTTGTGATGTACAGAAAGGTGAGAGAAGGGGAGAGGGAATCTATCATGTCCTTGCTGGTGTTTTACTTGTGTCTGCAGCCTCATCTCTATATAAAATTGCACCATTGAATTAAATGTGGTGTTTCTATATGCTCAGAGTCTGTATGGACACACATAATTGAGCCTGCAGGAAGGATTTATATGTTTGCTAAGCTTAAAGTGTTATGAGAGAACAGTTTTGGGAAAAGTTCCCTGGGAAAAGCCATATTTGAGCTCAGCTACTTAGAGAAAGGAGAGGATGGAGGAACAGGTGAAACAGCCAGGAAGAATCAACCCTGAGACAGTACAAAGGATCAGAAAGGAAGGATGTTTGTGATAGTAAGAGCTATAGAAAGAGCAGAGAAGGAAACTCCAAAGCACAACCAATGAGGAAGGAAGGCCCTGACAACTCACCATAACCGCCTTGGCCATGAGAAGCCTGAATCACACAGCCAAATGACCAACCAAAGAGCAAAGAGCTCACTGATTTCCACTTCTTGTGCTCAGTTCTTCACAATGCTGAACTGATTTGAAGGAGCTGAATCAATATTAATTAGACCATGGACTACCTTAGTGTATTTTGTGGCTGCAAGGCTGCCTGCCCTCTAAGCTCTGCCTTGTTGATTTGGAAATTAAGGGGTGAAGGATTCCTTATTTTTGTAGATGGGACAACAGAAAACGTGACTATGAGTAAAAAAAAGATGAACTGTGTGTCTAGGTTCCTGTACTTGGCAGTGTTTGCTCTTCTACAATGTGGTGAAGATGTGAAGCTCCGAAGATTGGGGATAGATGGATCTGGCCTTTAACTCATGTCCCTTCCCTCTGATGACCTCAGCAACACCGGTGGAGCGACTGCAGGATGGTGTCAGACCTCAGGTATTAAAGAAGTTGATCAGCAGTGGGGTCCCAAGAAAATTCCTTTCAGCCCCAATTCACGTGACTACTAGAGCTGCATTATTGACATGATGCATTCACAGATCTCACAGCAGTTCATTAATTTCTTATCACTTGGATGTAACTTAATGCCCTGTTACCATGAGGATATGTGAAGGCCAGGAAAACAAAGAGGAGAGGTAAAGACCTCCAAGACCTTTGCAAATAGCATGCCCCAGGATTATTTAACTGTCTGTTTAGATGCAGTAATCTACAGGGTGAAATGCACCACGAGATTTTAATTTCCAGGAAGGCTGATTTTGTATCTCATCCAAAATATGCTACCATCACTACAGCATCCCAGATAACATAATGGGATCAGCATCAACTGGAAAGGAAGATAAGTTTTTGCTGAATCACTGTAGCTGCATCTGATCTTAGGTAAACACTACAGGCACTTGGGTCAGCGCTTGAGGGAATATATGTATGGAAGTGTTTCCTTTATGAGTCACCCACGCCATTTACTGTGGCACAGTTCTTCACACCATACTGTGGCACTGATACCTGAGCTTTTAGAAGAGTGTTTTACTTTGAGTCATCAGCTGTAGATCTCCCCCAGGATACCCTGTGATGGAGGACAGCAGCATGCAAAGCAGAAAACAGCAACATGAGTGAGAAGGGAACGTGCAGAAGTATTCCTCTCTCCCAGCCATGAAGGGAGTCCAGCAATCTATGTCAATATCATGAATCAAGGAGGGGAGGAGGAAATCAAGGTTATTTTCTATCACAAAAAAAAAAAAAAAAAAAAAAAATTAAAAAAAGGTTAAACAGTTGCTAATCCAGAAAACAGGAGAGCTAAGAGGAGATGCTTCACACCAGATGAAAGCCTGCAGATGCAGAGCCACATCTCTCGGGGAATGTGCTTGGACTGCAAGAGAAAAAAGGGGCGTTCACATGCCGGTGTGCTGCGGCTCCCTCCGGTGTCCACCGCGAGCAAGAGCAGCAGGACACCCCCAGCTATTTCTCTGCGGCTTGTCTGGTATGTAAAATACTGAACATTTTCCCAGCCAGCAGTTCCATCACCAGCAGCATAGCCCCCAGCACCAAGCTCTCCAAATGGAGGGGGTCTGCTAGCGCAAGGAACCCACCCGCATCAAGCAGCTGAGGGAGAATGTCTTCCAGTTTGAAAGAAAAATTTAAAGCTCAAAAGCAATCAGCAGAAACCTCACCCAGTACTGGCTCTGGATCCTGTGCTCTGTGAGAGATGATGGTACATCAACACATTGGTAGACGAAAACATTTGGCATAAATGAAAATTTCCAAATAAATGTGTTCAAAACTCACATGGTCTTCAGGATGTTTTTGTTAGCCTGTTAAGCATTAACAAATGACAACACAGAGGCACAGAGAAAAACAAAAGCCAAACCAAGGTGTGTGGAAAATTGTCCAAACATACTGCTATGTGGACTTCCAGAAAAAGCCAAGGATCTGAGAGGATTCCTCAAACTAGTGTGTGTTTATAGCTTCCATCACACCCTTTTGGTTGTTTAATGATCTCTTGAGCATTTCCAATGGACTCACTTTTAGCCGGTCCCTGAAAGTGGGAATGGTGGTATCTTGCTCCAGTGAAAGAGAGGGTTGGTGTTTGGGTTCAGAGAGCTGCCCTGGTGAGCAGGGAAATGCTTAGCTTTCCCCACCCCCTCTACATCTCTTCTGGTATGGTCCACCACTGGTGCATCCCCTAGGAGCCTTGGGAGGACCACAAATAAGAAGGAACAGTCGTTTTCCTCTTGAACACTGCCACAACTGATGTTCAGCCACTCTCAAGTAAGAAGTGGTGGCTTCAGTTGTGCCATATGTGGGCAACACAGATCTCATTTGGCAGGAAGGACAGTGAGCATTTCCTTTAGCAACTGTGTATAAGGTATTACAGGATTTTATTTTCAATTTGAAATTAGTTGAGAACAAATGAGGGTTACCAAGCTACCAGGATGAGCCTTAGGGGACACAGCTTTCCCTTACAAGGTTTCTGTCTTTCATTGCTTTATAAGGTAGGGAGCTGGGGTAATTTCCTAGTTTTCTCCTTGGCTCCAGGACTAAGATTGTGTCTTAGAGCTCATCCAGTGCCTCCTCAAACCCAGCGGAGTTGTTACAGAAGCAGTAAAGGGGAAAGAAGTCAGTGAAAGCAAGAGGAGGGGGTCGGTCGGGTTGGCTGTTGGAGGAGGAGTTAGGAAAGAGTGGCTATTCCAGTGGGATCTGTGGGGCTTGCACCTCCATCGATCATAAAATGCACCGTGCTTGGAGGCACAGGGGACTCAGAAGGATGGCAGTGAAGGTCAGGTCTCATTCATCGCCTTCCTTCTCACAGTATCACACTATGACTAGGTTGGAAGAGACCTACCTCTGAGATCATCAAGTCCACACCCTAACACCTCAATTAAACCATGGCACCAAGCGCCGCATCCAGTCTTTTTTTTTAAATACATCCGGGGATGGTGACTCCAACACCTCCCCGGCAAAGCATTCCAATACTTTATTATTCTTTCCATATCCAATATCCAATTTATATCTCCGCTGTCTCAACCTGAGACTGTGTCCTCTGGTTCTGTTCAGTTGCTGCCTGAAGAAAGAGACTGATGCCCACCTGCCTACAACTACCTTTCAGGAAATTGTAGAGAGTGTTAAGTTCTCAGTTTGTGTCTCTCATTTTCCTACTTTTTAATTTGTGGGTCTCTGTTGGGTTTTTGTTTGTTTGTTTGTTTCTTTGGGGTTTTTTTGTTTTTATTTTTTGTTAGGTTTTGGTTTTTATTGGGGGGGAGTGTTGTTTTGTTGTTTTTTCGGTTTTTTGTTTGTTTGATTTTTGGGTTTGGTTTTTTTGGTTTTTTGGTTTTGTTTTTGGATTTTTTTTTTCCGTATTCCGTGCCTTTCTCAGGCCAGAACGGCAGCGGCGCTGCAGTCCGGGCCCCGTGGCCGGTACCTGTTCCCGTTCCTTGTGCTCCCTGCCCGCTACGATCCTTGTCCAGCGGGAAGCCCGGTCCCTCCATCCCGCCGGGAAAGCGCCAGCAGGGCAGCGGGGTGGTGTCACCGCTGTCGCTGCCCGCCGATGTCCTCCTGCCAGCCCGCCTGCCCTCCGGGCCCGGGCCGGCCCCGCCGGGCGGAGAGCGGCGGGCAGCACCCGTCCTGCGTGCGGGAGAACGGGATGCGGGCTCCGCGGTGTCCCTGTGCCGCCAGGGAAACAGGGGAGAGGACCGAAGCACTGGGGTGGGCACAGGCAGCGGCTGGGTCGGGAAACGTGGCTAGTGCTGGCGGCCTGAGGAGAAGCCGGGCTGCGTGGAAGGGCAGGACGAAACGGGACACCAGTGTGCAGCGCAGACCCAAGAATCCATGGCTGGTGCTGGGCCATCCTGGGGGAATGGGAGGAGCCCCTTCGGAGGACAATAAACATTGGAATGAGGGTGTGGGCTGCTGCTCCTCGCTCCCCCCTCATTCCACATGCATGATGATACCATATCCCTCCATCTCGCTGGCTTCTTGGGGTTTTTTCATTTTCTTTTTTTTTCCTCTTTTCCCAGAAATTGTATTTTGAAGACAACCAAAAGGAGAACGTGTTCTGGGTGTGGCTGCATGTGATTTACCCAATAGCCAAAGTGGGGGGGGCGCCGAAGGGGAAAAACAGAGCGTCTGCTGCAGAAGGGAGTGGAAGCTGAGGGCTGCAGTAAGTGATGGGGACCCTGTCTTTTCTTTCAATGCTCCTCGAAATAACAGAAAAGCAAAAGAGAATGGAGGGAGAGAACGTGGGGGAAACTTTTCGTTGCATGCTGAGGGTGTGTGTGGAGCAGGGCTTAGCCATCTAAATGGGAAAAGAGATGGGAACTGGAGAAAGGAGATGGAAAGAGGAGCAACGCACTTGGTGTTATAAGCTCAGTCTAGAATGTTTCAGAAATACCTGGAAAACTGGCCATGTGAGGAGGGAGACAGGAGGAAGGCTGGGAAGACCAAATGGTCTTGAGAGGAAAATGGGTACAACAAGCAAAGTTTCTGAGGTGTAGGGGAGGGTACACCAGTTCCTGCCTTAGCTTTCCTCTGTTCTCTCCTCCACTCCACAGGGATGAAGACCTCTGGAACCTGTATACTGTTTTGTGTCTTAACATTCTTCTTGTCCCCAGCTGGTGAGTTCTTATGCCCAGGGAAAGGATTTCTTCCCCATCTGGGCCCCTTGTGAGTTTCCTACACAGAATAATGTGCAATGTCCTAAGGACAAAGACTGAAATATGCAGAGGGGTAATGAAGGGGGAAGGACCGAACAGGAAAGGCAAAGTGGATATAGGACTGTAAGGAAAAAAATTAGAAACTGGAAACAGTTTCCCATCTGTGACACTCTCCAGTAAGTACTGGAAATCACAAGAGACAGAGGTCCATAGCTTCTACTGCAGGTATGTTATAGTAAGCAAATCATTATTATTATCCAGATCAGGCTGAGAAAGAGGGTTAGGTGTGCTTTGTGCTTACTGCTGTTCCTGTGTATGCATGATCTACAGGGCATTTCCCAGTGCACTGCAAAATTTGTTCTGTCATAGTTGTGACACATTTGCTGTCACTAGCAGTTCCTGCTGGAATGACCTCATTCCAAGCCACTCAGCTGCTGGGAGCTTTTGTAGTATTTGTACAGCTGTTTTGAGAAACCTCATATCTGTAGTTCATACCATTTTCTGCTTTTGGTGGTGGTGGTTGTTGTTATTCTATTTTGTATCTCCATTACTTTGTTTGCTTGGAGACACTTTGGCAAAAATTCAGCTCAAATTTGTTCTTTTTTAAAAATCACCACAACAACAAAAAAGAACGAAACAAGAGAGGCAGCATCAGACATTAGACAGTCAGAAGACACAAGACAGGTAGTGAAATAATTACTTCAGTGAATGGACAAAGCTTCATCCAGGAAAGACTCTATGTAGGAGAGAGATGACTACCTATCACATTCAAACCAGGTTATTCCAATACCCTCCTTGATCCTTCTCTCATGCTGAAACCTGATTCTGCTCCAAATAGCACTTTTTCCTTTAAAGGTGCACAGTAAACAATGTCATATTTATGACTGTGAAGAAGGGAGGTGAGGCATCCAAGAGATGAGCTTACAGGGGGACTATAATTTGAAAGAGGGGAATAAAAAAGGCTGTGGTTTTTATTATGCATGAAGGAAGCCTGAAAGGAATATTTCTTACTTTTGAGTATTTTGTTTTAGCACTTCTCTTTGGGTTTGTTTGTTTTAACTTGGAAATAACAGGAATCACCAGCTGGTCTCTCATTGTTTCTTTTGATTTTAGGTAAGCTACAGATTTGGTGAGTTAGGGTTGCAGTTCTAGACCTCAAGGATGAATTTTCTGTAGCTTGCATAAGAAAGTCGAGTCTTTTATAAGGCTTATTTATTGGGTACCATAGTAAATATAAACTGAAGTGATTGAAGGTGAGATAAGCAAATCACCTTTTTTGTGTCCTCACCTTGTATGCAGAAATTTCACTGCACTTATGTCCTTTTGATTTAGAATTGGACTGGTTTTCTATTCAACCCCTAGGGGAAAACAAAATTCATAATAGCTGACTTTTCAATGTTAGAAAAGAGGGAGGACCCTCCCCGTCTTTTCTACACGTCTCTTCAAATCCAGCATTTCTGCAATTGTTTCAGGATTTGCATCCTTCTTTTTGTATCAGGAACAAACGAGAAAGTGCTCAGCACCATTTTCTTCTCTACTTGCTACAGTTAAGAGATTACCCAGAGCAGGGGAAGTTTTGGGCTGTATTAAATTGTGTACATAAGTTATTATACGTGTCTGGCTCTCCCTGGGTTAATAGCCAGCAGCTGAGCCCTTGCTGGCAGCTGGGTGGGGAGCAGAATATCAGGGTCCAGCAACTCTTGTAATGCTGTAGAGAAGGATTATGTAGGGCTCCCAAGAGACCCTCTGTGGCCTGCAAGTAACTGCCCTTGGAATGTGGAAGAACTATGACAAAATCTCCAGACCTGATAGTTTTTACCCACACTGTGCTCCCACTAAGAGCAGAAAGCTGCAGGCTGAGGTCACAGGACATAGCGGGATATACTGATTTTTGGGCTGGCCATGCACACATTCCTGCAGTGCCCCAGATCACTGGCTTTTTCCTGCCAACTCCTTCCTTCATCCCACCCCAGTTAGGCAGACATTTCCCTCGTCTGTGGCTAGCAGGAAATATTTTCCTATTCCTGGCTGCTCTAAGGAAGCTGATCTGTCACCCTTTGTATTTGAACAAACAAACAGTCTAGTCCAGCTTCAATTTCTTCCATGTAGCATGCACAGCCAAGCCTTCATCATTCGCCTTCTCCAGTTCACCCAGAGGCTGAGAGGGGAAAGATTATCTGCTCTGTGCTCCATACCCAGGCTGGATGATTTGCCTAAGGAGCTACAAAACCTGCAGTCTGCTTTTTACTGTAGCATGACTCAATCCGTGCTCCCAAGTGAATAATTTCCATGACTCAGTTTCCTCTTTTATTAAATAGACATAGGGATTTTGCTCAGCCTCCAGAGCAGGGAGGCTACATGGATTTTTTTTTTTTTCAAAAATGTATCAAAAGAGGTTTTAGAAGGGCAAAGTCTGGTAGCAGATCTGGAGATACTTACTAACTTGTCCCTCTGCCTAGCCACTGACCCTGGTGGAAGCAGCAGGGATAGGATCAGGACCTGCTGTATCCACAAGCCTTTAAACAGCAAATGCAGCCAGCAGTGGAGGTTGAGGCTGAGTCGAGAGCATTTCTCCCTTCAGCAGAGGGCAGTGGTGTCTCCTGGATAGATAAACATTAAAACTTCACAAAGCCTGCAGACTGTAAAAATCTGTCTTTCTTCACGCCCCTCTCTTCTCTTGCAGACTGGTTTCCACAGATGGTCAATGGGCAAGAAGCAGAAAGTGTAACTGGTAAGTTTTACAGGCATGTTAATGTGCTGAACATTGCTCATGTGACCCGCTTTTCCTGTGGAGTTACAGCCTGTTTATCAGAAAATACTGTTCTTTGTTTCCTTGTCTCTGATACTGAGAGCTTACCTTTCAGTGAAGATTAAAGCTCTCCAAGACAACCTGCTAAGTGTTACATGCTCTTTACAAATAATTCTCTAGTGCAGGGGTCCTGAGCAGTTAGCTGAAGGGTATGAAGTTATGTTCCCAGTCCAGGGTTGTGGGAGATCCACAAAACCTGGTAAGTCTTCAGTCAGGAGATGCTTGGGGAGCTCTACTGCTACTCTGAAAAATCCTAGGGAAAATGGTGCACAAGTGGCATGGTGCTTTAGTAGTGAGGCCGTTGGGAAAGCATATTGACTCATCTTCTTACTGGCTGTGTTTTTGGGAGTGAATTGCTTCATCCCTCTGGACCTTAATCCATTTTTGCTACATAGTAAGGTAAAATGAATGTACATTGACATCATGCTTCAGCATCCAAAAGGACCACAAGGACTTGCCTTTTCTTCAAACCTGAAGCCCCTGGTTAAGCCTGCAGACATCTTCCAGCTATGATCCTGTGATATGTAATAGCTGGGGATTCCTGGAAAACTATTCAGAAGCCAACCCAAAACATGTCCTTCAAGCAACCTTTCCTTCATGCTCTACCTCTCCACCACTACCCCAGATCTGCCATCAGTTGCTTTTCAAAGGAACTCATCCACTGATGAATTTCTACAGTCAAGGCTAGGTTTTGGAGTTGCTTTCCTCCTTCTCTGCCATGGATTCCTCAGCTGTCTGTCCTAGTGCTGCAAGAGCCCTCAGAACCTTAATTTCAGAAATCTTTCCTTCCCATCCAGATGCCAGCAGTGGCCATATCTGAGAAGTCAAAATATGCATCCAAAATTCACTGAGGGTTGATACAACATTTGCACTAAAAAATCCAGCCCCAGGCCAGTCGCCAGAGAGGGGAGTGGATATGGGTGTGTTGGGAATACTGTGTTTGATTATGTATTTGTTGGGTTGGATCCTACTGTCTCGTGAGCCTATGGTGGCAGGAGAGGTAATTCAAGCTGTCCCTGGCTGGCTGTATAAGGGACCATAAAGTAAAGACAAGCTTTTTCAAGGACATTCTCTTTTCCAGATGCAGTTACCCCTGACAGCAGCTCTGGTAAGCTCCAATTCCTTGGTATCTTCATGCTTCTTTTTCCCTTTTCACGACTCCTGCCCACACAGATGCAGGAATGACCCATTATGCCCAGAAACTCCTCGTCCCACTTTTGATGAACAGCAGAGTTCTTCTAGCACGTATGGCTGTCTGGGAGTCCTTTCTGTGCTCCATGCAGGGAGATGAATTTAGAGTGACTTAATGGTCTGTTTCCCAAGGAAATGCCAATCTCACTTAATGTACCATGGCTCCCTGAAAATGTTTCCACTGCAAGAAGCCATGAAATTCAGAGCTCACACACGCCTGGCTTCCAGAGAAGGTGGCAGGAACAAAGAGGCTGAATGACGAGGGTGAGAAATTGGACAGGTTCAAACTGGGTTGTGTGTGTGAGTCTGCTGACAGGTAGCAGGTGTGCTTCAGTTCTCAGGAGACAGAGGTGCCAAAAAAAACCCTGAAAGTAGTAAAGCAAACCCTGAGCATTGTTGGAGATAGGAAGTGGAAATTCTCTTCTTTTGGTACTGTCTGGCCCACTGTCCCTGCAGCTGCATCACAACAGGGCAGCAAAATGCCGTGAAGGGAAGGGTAGATGGAGGACTTGGAAGATAAACACACAGAGCACACAGTGCATGTCCTTAGAGAGTGGAGATGGCCTCAGGAGAAGGACACAGCTGATGGGAGTGTAGGCAATTGCAGCAATGGGCAATGGAGGAAAAGAGAGGGTCAAGAGGGAGCCTCCCCACTTTTTCCAACCATCTGTCACCACTGGCCTTGGCAATGGTTTCTCTCTCTGCTGGAGAAGTCTCTCAAACACATCCCTCTGAGGTGATGAAGACCAGGCAGGGCAGGGAGAGAGAGAACACATGTGGCTCAGAGAGAGACAGCTATGCATGGCTCTTTCTGGGGAGTGTGCCCTGACTGTATGGGAACTCATCTGAGAGTGGTGTTGTTCTCTAGAACAACTCCACAGTTTGCCCTCTGCCCTGACTCTGCTCATCAGCTGGCTGCAGTATTTGTTGTGATCAGACTGCCATGAGACAACACTGGAGGAGGAAAGTGGAAGCATAATATTGTATCTATAGGATGTATGATCTTCGTGGTTGGAATGGGAGGTGAAAGCAACTGTGTTCATTATATGAGGCCTGACAGTCTGTAGGAGGGTAGATAGGACTTAGCATCCAAACCAAAGTGGTGGTGACTGACCTACACCTAAAGTTAAAAGACTAAAGGTGAAGCCTTTACAGCAGACTTGGGCTTCAAAATGCTTACTATTGAGGGATCAAACAAAACTCTTCACAAAGGATGTGCCATTGGGACCCATCTTTCCTCTTCAACATCCTGTCAGCTCTAGCACACCCAGCATATTTGCAGGGAAAGCCTGCAGTTACTCTGACAAATCAGATAATAATACCACCACGATCAGCATTGTCTATGAACCAGATGGGAGATGGCTACTAGTCAGGACTGGTGAGCCATCAGCAGAATAGTGGCAGGGAGAAACAGACTGGAAGCTCAAATTAAGATCTTTCAGTACATCTCTTTTCCCAGGTGCAGCTGTCACACCACCTGTGCTTCTTCCTCCTGGTGAGTTTATTCTCAGTTTACAGCCACATGTTACGGACCCTCCTTCCTTCTCCTCGCACAGTCCCTTGCACACCTGGAATCCTGCCTTCTCTGACTGCTGCTAGGCCCCACACCCAAAAGATTCATTCTCTTTAACACATGTGTTATGTCTATGCTTCTGGCTAACACTATGGCACCTGAGCAGAAGTTCTCTGTAATTGCTCATAGAACTTGCACCTGGAAGTCAGTTCTCTGAATTCCTTTCCAGTTCATTACTGGGTAAATTATAAAATGTACCAGTTTGCTGTGGTACAGGTGGGTTACTTTAACAGAGGGAATAACAAACCAGTTTCTTTTTGACTTCTTATCATGGACATTAAAGAACCAGTGGTGTTGGGATGCTGTTTCTTAAAGGTGTGTGCCAGTGCTCCTTATGAAGGGCAGTCACAAACTTCTTCGCTTCTTGACTCGATAAAGGTGAATTACAGCAGCTAAAGAAATTTACCTGACCTTTTAAATCAGATTGTCCTTGCAGTGTAATTTTGAACAGTAGTGGTAATGTTTTATGGGAAAGCTTAGGCAAATTTTTAGCATTGTTGACTGCATAGCTGGCACTAGACTCACACTGGATTTTACTTTATGGTTTCGTGTCAGTAATCTCTTCCACATTAGAAGTGGAATCTTTTTCCACATTAGAAGTTACAATAGAAGGCTCTTGAAAGAGTTTTTCAGATATTTGTTTTGATTAAGCTGATTTCTAGGAAGGAATCATGGAAACGAACTAACTTTGCTACCCTCTGTCTTCCAGTTCAGTCTGACAGTGAAACCTCAACGGCTTCATCAGGTATGTTTTAAGTTTGCTGCCTGCACCCCCTCCCAGACTCACTTTCACCCACCCTGTTAGCTCTCAGAGAGGTTCTGTCTGGGCACAGAACTTTGTCTCCTGGAAAATTGCTTTAAATTGTTCCTTGAGTTAGAAGCACTGGAGAATGATGGAAGCGGAAGCTGAAGCCTTCTCCTGGATGGCATGGCTGGGAAGGGAGGAGCTGGCAGATCAGCAGACCAGATACAATGGGTCAATATTGTGTCAGGGTCAGTGGCCAAGACCTGACATTCTAGAATGACATGCAAGAAAATCCATTGCAGTTAGGTACAGGGTTGATTGTTCAGAAAAGAAAGAACTAGATTTATGTCCTGAAATGTGATAATTGCACATCTGTGAGAAACACATGTCTTAAATATGCAACTAAAATTCTCATTTTGTTTGTATGTGTCTGTTCCCTTTACAACATGTGCCTCCTGTATTCTGGGTGTCCCGTGGGCTTGGTTTGCATTTCACTTAAATTTCCCTCCCTTTTGTCTTACAAAGCAAGGGGATCAGAAATGTCTGCACTATTTTCCTCTTCTCTAAACCAGCCCCATCTCTCACATGAGAGCAACAAAGAGGCTGGGGCCCTTCCCTAGAAGCCTGGAGGACTGTACCTAGTGATTAAGTTATATCTGTGCCTGAATGAGTGCACCTGGCCATGATGCCAGCTGGATTGCACCTCCATGTTTTTGTGTGTGTTCTCAGACTGTCGTGAGGAAAAGTTCCCTTGCACACGCCTGTACTCTGTTCACAAGCCAGTAAAGCAGTGTATCAGCTACCTCTGTGTTACAAGGTAAGGAACCCTAAGAAAATCACTAAAAACTGCCCAGAAATTGTATATCTGGTTCAGCAATGTTCCCTTTGAAGACTAGAGGTTCTCCCTGGGAACCTATTGGTGAGATGAATCCTATCCTCAGAGTGTCCTTTTAGTGAAATTATTTAAAAACAGCACAATGAGTACAGTCTGTGCACTGTACAGCACTAAGGAGCTGTAATGTGCCCTATATTGTAATCTATATTTAAGGTATTTGGTCATTTGTAGGGCCATGAAAATGATCAGAAGTGTGGAGCACCTCTCCTACAAAGACAGGCTGAGAGAGCAGGGATTATTCAGCTTGGAGAAGAGAAGGCTCCAGGGAGAACTCATTGCAGCCTCCAGTACCTAAAGAGGGCTTGTAAAACAGAGGGAGAGCAACGTTTTATATGGGAAAATAGTGATAAGACAAAGGGGAATGGTTTTAAACTTAAATAAGTGAGATTTACATTTGATGTCAGGAAGAAATTCTTTACTCAGGGGGTGTTGAGGCACTGGCACGGGTTGCCCAGGGAAGTTGTCAATGCCTCATCTTTGGGAGTATTCAAAGCAAGGGTCAATGTGGGGCCTTGAGCAACCTGATCCAGTGAGTGACATTCCTGCCTATGGAAGTGAGTTTGGAACTAGGTGATCTTCAAGGTCTCTTCCAACCCAAGCCTTTCTATGATTCTAAGATTTCATGAAGTCTTTACAAAGATTACTTGACTACTGAGCAACCTTATTCTAGGCTAAGAAATCATAAAAATTTAGGATTTGCCTGCTCATTAGTGAATCTACATGTTTATTCCCTGTACCCCTTTTTTTGTTTCTTTGTGTGTCTGTGCCTTCCGCTGCTGATCCTGGTGATCCCGCAGTGTGCGCCGCATGTACATAATAAACAAGGAGGTGTGCACTCGCATTGTCTGCAAGGAGAATGAGGTCATGCAAGGTGAGTGGTATCACAGGCTAGCCTAGAAGGATAGCTGCAGCCATCTGATAGAGTTGGCTCCAAGAGAACTAGTTGGCTTAGATCCTGATCCACATGCAGTAGCTGCCCTGGACTTGGAAAGAGTTCTAATGCAGTGCAGTCTTGGACATGCCATGATAAAAAGAATGGGAAGTGCATATTGTACCACTAAGAAATGTGATAGCTCTCTATTCCTCGATCTTGATCATGGTCTAGTAGCCCCAGATACACCCTTACTCAAAGTTGTACTCCTTTGAGGTTAAGAGTAAATCTCAGTGTTTCTGTTCATGAATAGAAGCAGGATCCAGTCTAGATTTTTAATGCAATCTTTGTTGCAGCAAAATACAAGTGGTTTTAATATGTAATGTACATGCATAAAGCCAGAAGGAAATTCATAAAAGCCTAAGGCCTTGCTTTGCTTACCTCATGTATATGAGGATTGAGCAGTTTCAATAGTTTCTGTAGATGCAGTGAAGGATGTACCTCTAGCTATTCTGCTGGTGAAGGATTTGAAGGAAGCTTTGATTATCTGTCAACCTGTGTGTGTCTGCTTGTGTTCAGATGAGATCTGTCGCCAGCTGGCTGGCCTTCCTCCTCGACGTCTCCGCCGATCCGGGCAGCCCCTGCCTCTCCCATGCAGGCAGATCCTGGAGCAGCAGCGCAGGCCTGATGCTCTGTGAGCTACCAACAGTAGGAGAGGAAGAGAGAAGTCATCATCCACTACCTACAGTCCAAGACAAGTGCTTCTTGTTTGTGATTCCCCCATCATTTCCTTGCTTCTATCCCTTCTTCTACATCCTCTTCTTCATGTGCTGCAGTGCACAGAGTACCCTCTCTGCTTGTCAGTCATGGTAGCTGTTGTCACCTTTATAATCTATTGCTGAGGATATGGGATTTTCCTCTCTTTTCTCTCACACTCTGCCTGGCAGGCTGTGAGCTGCTTATTTCCCAGAGGTCCTTATAAATGTGCTGCACCTTCTCTTGCTTTGCCCCTGAAGAGAGATAGTAATGGGGACAGGATGAAGTCCTCCCCGATGGTTCAGATGCCCTGAGCTGCATCTCATCTCACCCTCATGCCCTAGGACTCCTGCCCTAGATTTCCTGCCTGGCATCAGCATGAGCTCGGATGTGGTTGGTCAGCCTGAGCCTCTCTGATTCTCCCGAGCCACTGAGTTTGTTGTGTGATAGCACATTCTCCTCCTTGTGTCTGCTGGCCTCAGGGAAGTGACAGAACTGGGAGATGAGCTGTCCTCAACCCAAGGCAGACCTCATTGTCGCTGGGTGGCAACAGATCATTTATAACTACCTTTGGGAAGCTTTTGTCTCAAGCCCATTGCCTCCCTCATACACATCTGCTACCAAAAGGAAAAATTCTGGATTTAGTATGGAATTACATTTTCCTCAGGAAGATGATGTTGGGTCAGAGTGCTGCCTCTTCTGCTCCTCCTCTCCCCTGTTCTTGTCCCTCCCGTCCCACTGAAGACATGTCTTGATGCCCATTCCAGGCAAGTTCCAGGGAGCAGCAATTACAGCTGCCTCCACTCCTAAGCCCAAGAAAGCCCATGAAGAACCTGTGTGACCTGACATTACTGAGACCTTGCAATGAATTATCTTGTCTTGGTGTCTTGTCTTGGTCTGGCTACCTCCACATTCTCCAGTTGCTGTGCCTGCTTTCAATCTCCAATCTTTTGAGTTCCTACCTCCAACCTGGAAGCTCCTGCACAAAGCAGAAAGAAGTTGCAAATTGTAATTGGATGTGGGAGCAGAATCATTATCTGGGATTGCTGTTTATCTGAGACCTGGGATTTTCCTGCAGAATCTCTGACTGTGCTGACTTGCACAGAGTCAGGTGCTGATGGGGAAGGCAAACATATCTGTAGGTATAAGCACTTATACAGGCCAGCCTGGACAGAAGAATTCACTGTGGCATCACTGGATGTCTGGTCTGCTCAAGGACTTTGTTTTCTAGATATATGGAGAACATTTCCAGGTATATGGGCAGTTTTCATGATGAGACTGGGAAGGGTAAGTGGGGAAGAGCAGTCTGAATTATAGTAATCACTCCATATGACTCTTGGTGACATGATTCTGTGGGGCACCAGAGGATCAGCAAGACCGTGTCTCTAGGATCTCTGGGTTGTTCTGAAGTAACTGAAAGCCAGTTTGCTAGATTTGGCATTCACTGCCCTCACATAATAAATTCTTCTGCAGAACAGAAACCATTCAGTCTTGCAGGAGCACCACTCTGTTGCACGGAGCCAGGGTCACACAGTATTGGGGACAGTTTGCTGCACAGAGGCAGATGTCTCAGAAAAAAAGCAAAACAATTTGTGTAGGACCATCTCACCAGGACCTGCATTTCTGCTGTATGCAGCAAGAACTGGTTATATCCTCTGTAGGGGAAGACACCCTGTGCAGACAGATTCCATATGAGGTCAAAATTGGTCCTAGATGGGATAAATCTCTCTATATTAATCCAGTATACGGGAGAAAGAATTTCAAATCATGCAGTGACTAGAATTTTGTCCTACATAAAGGGGCACTGCACTGCAACTCAGAGGATGATGCTCCTCTCAAGTACTCCAGGCTCATGAGACTAAGAATGAAGGAGGGATTTCTTTGTACTGAGAGGGTGCATATTTCTGTAGAGAGGAGGGTACTGAGAGCTTGATCTCGAAGACATTCAAGCCTGTGAAAATTGCCAGTGTGGAGGAAAGTAGGATGGAGATGGGATGTGAGGTCTTGGAAACTGGACTAGGTCAAGTCTGCACTCTGTATTTAGAGGTGAATATACATCACTATAGATACATAACTGGGTAATATAGCTACTGTACAGCATATAGAAATTTAACTTTCATACAGGTTGGGAAGTGGTTAGAAGCCTTTCTGTTGCTTGCTTTCAGCAGGGACAGGAAGAGGTACTCCTGTCCAGGAGAACACTGTTTTAATGCTAGAGTCTATATAATCCATATTAAAAGAAAATTTATTTCCTGTTATTCTTGGCAACTCTCATGTGTTTGGGTTTATTTGTCTCTTGCTGTATTTCCTCCAGATTTGTGGGGAGACTTGGTTCCAGATCAAATCTGTAAGTTGGAACCTTTCACTCCCTGCTAGCCTAGTCCTCTGCTCTCACCCTCCTTTCAGTCATGAATCACAGGTCTTCCTGGAAACTCTTTTTTTTTTTTTCCTAGAGAATCATAGCATTTTCTCCAGCATTATTTTTAACCATGGATAGCTGTGATATATTTTCCTGACAATTGGTAGCTGCTGAACACAGGGTTAACTCCTCCCAGCCTGTGAAATTTGTGCTGAGAACACATCTTTTCACTGTGCATGTGCCATGACTTTCTGGTGGAGAATTAACATCTCCAAATAAAATGGCAAGATGACTGAAATAAGAGAAAAGCTGTAATAAATATCACATAAGCAGAGAAGAGCTTGTTCACTACAGCCATTTAACTCTATAATGGGAATAACTGAGAGACTACATTAAAAATTACACATCTAGGTCAAAAAGATTAGGAAAATTTCCTTTTCATTGATTTTCTTACTTTTTCATGGTTTCATCAGGTACTGAGTACATCATGTTCTGGTTGAGAAGATGAAGCATTAAGACATGGGGGACTCTGACCAGCGTCTTCATGTGCAAGCAGTCAAGTCTGCATTTAGATGGTATTTCTAGAACAAAAGTGGCTGTGGGCCAAATTACCCATTAAGCTGCCTCTGAGAGTGCCCCATAGATCTTCAGAACTAAACCACACAATGCAGGTTGTTGCACAACACTCTCCTCTATGTCCCTTCCTGGCTGAAGCTGTGGTGTCCCGATCTGGGACTGCTGCAATGGATACAGCCTCGGCCCCAGTGACTGGAGACACTGCTCCCACCTGCACAGGCCAGACCCTTCTCTGTCTCTTAAACTCAGCCTTTGCAGTGCTCCTGTATTGGCACTTTCACATGGCTGTGTGAGCCAAGCACAACATATGCCATCAACTGTTTGTAATTCAGCTTGTTCTTCCTTTTCCCTTACTCTAGAGTCGGCCCACACTTATTAGTACTTGTCCCATACACAGATTTATCTCCCCTGCCCCTCCAACCTCAATTGACATGATTTCTGGGCATCACTTTCTCTTGCAAGCCAGGGAAGTGGTTTTAAATATGCCTCCAGGTAGGTGTGCTGCTCATGCAGTTGAGGTAGCCACAAAGAAAGCTGACAGAGCCCTGGTTTTAGAAGCATGATTCTGCATTTGTGACTGATTTTCATAACCTCTCCTGACCTGGAGAGGGAGTTAGATGCCCCGTGGTCACTTCCCACACAATAGCTGTTCCTTCTCCTTTTGCTGTCAGCTCCCCAGTATCCTTCCATGTGACCAGTTTGAAGGTTGCTGTTTAAAGCCAGTGCGCCGATATCTGCTTCCCTGCTTGAAGCAGTGCCTCACTGCTGGGCATGTGGAGCTCACAAGAATGGGAAGGCTGTTGGAAGCAGCTGGCATATCACCTAAAAGCTCCTGAAACTTGTTGCCTGAATCTTGTCCACAAGAACCCAGAGCACGAACAAAGAGCGCTGGCATCGGGCATCTCGGCTTGGAAGGATCCCTCAAGGATGTACTGCTGGCTGCTGTGTGGGGTTGTCCTTCACAGAGGGGACTGGTCCTTGCCACCCACCCAAAAAGAGCACCTCTACTAGACAAAGAATAGCTGGGTTGAAACCAGAAGGGATTTTAGCTTTAATTTTTCATTAAAAAATTGTTTGGGTATTTTTTTTCCGGAGGTATTAAAGTACACGATCCTGTAGCATTGACCCCTGACAGCACACAGTGACATTGTTTGGCAGGGTACGTTTGTCCAGTTGTGAACAGCTCCTTGTCTGGGGCACAGGAAATCTGAATTCCAGTTCTGAACCTCTTCACCCCCTGCTCTCTGATCTTTAGCATATTGCTTTTATCTCTCTGTTCCCTGCATCCATAGCCCCTGTAATGCAGCAAGTTGGAATAAACTCCCACAAAATAAAGAGCTGGAGATTAATAAATTTTAAAAAGTTATTTAAAAATGTGTGGGAAATATCACAAAGGTATTTGACTGTCTACTTTTGCTATCAGTGTAAATTATTTTTTCAAATAAAAACGTGTTCAATTATATGAGTTATAGCACTTAAAATGCAAGCAGCATGTGCTTGTTGCTAGTATGCTGAAGTATATTTAAAAAGTGAATTGTGAAAAACATTCCATTCATTTAATGAATAAATTATCTATCAGAATGCAGTTTGGGGCATTTTAATAAGATTGCAATTTTCGTACAAATACAGATGGTCACAAATTAGCAAAAAGGTGTAATAGAGAAGCATATGTAATTCAATGTGTCTAACTAATAAGTCATGTCAGATCTCACCTGCTTAAATATAAGAGTAAATGTAGGTTAAGCTGTGCATTTCTTTTTAAATAAATGTGGATATTGAGATATTATATGCTCCCAGTTAAGATCACATTGAAACTTACATTGAAAGTTAGCATGCAGAGCTAACTTCAAAGCTGCTCAGATTACTCAGAGCCTTGTCCAAGTCAATTTTGAAAAATTCAGCAGGGGATGGAGAATCCACAACTTGTTCTAATATTGCACCATGCTTAAGATGGAGAATAGTTTTCTGATGTCAGATCAGAAATTCCTTTATTGCATACTTTGTCTGCTGCCTCTGTTCTTTATGCTGTGCATCTCTGAGCAAACTCTCCTACAATTTTGCTGCAGACAACTTAATAAAATAACAAGAAGAAACTTTTAATTAATACAAAGCACAAGTTTAATTGCAAAACAAGGCATTAAAATTATTGAAATAAATTCTCTTCCTTTGGGGAAATTGTGTTAAAAAACGCAAAACATGACCAAAAAATCAGCGGTTCAATTAAAGAATTTGCAGTCTGTGTCCCTGCAGCAGGCCACTTTTTCTTTGCTCATACAGCATCTACTTCTTGTGCTCTACCTTCTCACTCTGAGGTCACTTTCAATTTCTCTGCCTTGGGTTTGGTAGCCTTGGGTTTCACTGTTTTGCCCTTCACTGGATCTTTGCCTCTTTTGGTCTGTCAGGTTTCATATTCTGTAGCTATTTCTTGGCCATGCTGGCTGCCAGCATCTTGGCCTTCCTTGGGACTTTCTTCACAGCCAGAGCTAACCAGGGCTCCTTGGCAGTGCCAGTCAAGGGCCAGGTGGGTCTTGGCCTTTGCTGCCTTCTTGGCACCTTCAAAAGTGTTTCTTTTCTCACTGCCTGGTGCAGTGAGTGTAGTTGCTCCTGACAATCTCTGTCCTGTGGTGACCAGTGATTTTCTCATCAGCTCTGCTTGATGCCAGCACTGTCATCGCACACCCACTCTTTTGGCTCCATTGTCCATCAGCTGCTCTCTTTGTAGTCACTTGTTAGTTTAGCTTAGGAAAGGCATCTGAACTCTTTGTACTCTCTGCAAACCTCTTTGCCATTTCCCTGAGAGTCCCCAGGGGCACTGCCTCACGGTAGATTTTTGCGTCTCCAATCTAAAAGCTTTTCTGGCCTTGTTCCCAGTTTTCCAAGTTGGAATGGGACCAAACTAGCCACCCTTAGGTAAATTTGCCTGTGCCTTACCTGTGCCTGCACAAAAATGATAGAAGAGAGGAGTGGATCTGATGCCCCCATGTTGAGCACATACTGGGAAAAAGGAAATTACCTGGCTGTGTATGTGAGTGCAAGATCAAGAGATGCCCATGAGGACTTCCAGCCAAGGAAACCTTGTACAACTGCAAGGTACTCAGCACACGACTGACAGCCAAGGAACATCCAACACATGATTTTTTACTGACTTCCCAAGACTTCTGTCTCAGTCTCTCCAACAAACTTCTCCAAAGACAACAAGGAAGTTAAAATCAGGATCTACCACCCAGGCCCCAGGTGCAAGCTCTTTTTGCACTGAGTAGCACGAGCTGCAGCACTGCACAAACACGAGCTAATCACAGGCAGCACTGGTTTGCAAAACCGTAACCACAGCTAGAAGGTAAGCCTCATTGTGGAAAACTGCAGTGCAAAACCGAGCTTGTCCCTGTGGCTAGCAGGTGATTGCAGAGATATGAGACCAGTGACTTCCATTGAGGAGGGGGAAGATGAGATCTGAAGCAGGGTGTGGGACTGAGGGGGACCAGAGGGACCAGGGACCTGAGCTGTAGGAGAATGCAATAACACTGGAACAGAGCCTGCAGCTCCCTGGGCACACAGAGGGTGTTCTCCAGGTCAGCACAGAGTCAGGAACCAAGTGAGATGGGCAGGGCATGCTGGAGGCTGAAGCTGCAAGCACTGCAATGGGAAGCAGCAGGGTGCAAGCAGCTCTGGTAGGTACTTTACCTCCCAGCTCTCAGCATGGGGAGGGCACCATGTGCCCGTGCATTCTGCTTTCATCACAAAGTCGGTTCCTCTTAGCATAAATGAGAGAAGCTACCAAACATGTCATGGTCTCAAGCCAGAGAACACACTAGAGGACATTTAGCGTAAGTACGTGGATTTTGGTCACATTTCTTATCTGCATTCATGATGGGGAAGCCATTCACTAGGTCTTAAACTCCTCAACCCAATCTAGCCCCTTTCCTGCCTTCCTGCTGGTGATCCCAGCAGGTGCCCCTCTCTGGTAGCAAGGGCTGGAAGTGCTGTGGCACAGAGACATACATGGTGGAGGGTACTAATACAGGCAGGGAGAGAAAATAATTGTGGGGTCACAGGGCCAGAACTGAGGATTATTAGTTCCTATAAGGAGCCCCGAGCTGAGCTGGCAAAGAGCTGCAGGGCAAGAATGAGAAGCACTCACAGGGCTGCGGTTGAAAAATGTATACTCAATTCAATACTTTCACCCTAATTTGCCTCGTCCCCCAGCACCAAAACAAGCTCAACAGTGAAACAAAAATAAACTGCAGGTCAAGTCTCCAGGTAAAGATTTTGCAGTGCAAGCCTGGAAAGCTGAATTACTAGTAAAACACACCATAACGTATAACCTCAGTGCACACTCAGCAACCAGACGCCATCAATTCTGCATTGACAAACCTGCAGCATGCAGCAGTGCAAGTTTTGTAAATCCACCCTCCTACACATCCTGAACTCCTGCCTTTTTTACTTCCCCTTGCCTCTCATAACCTAGGATCCCTGCTCTTGTCTAATTTAGATGCAGACTCCATGACACTCATCCCACAGTGCTTTAGCTTTGCATTTGCAAACCCCACCACCACACCATCCCTCTCTGGTGAAGTCCACCCCTGGCAAACCTCACACACATCCTCACAGCTTTTATATATCTCTGTGGTGCTGCATATTCCACAAAAATCACTGCTTTGTACTGCAACAGCTGAAACCTTCTCCCCAGGCATGGCATCCACAGCTGCATCACAGGATGAGTTGGCAGCTCTGGGGACAAGGCTCTCTGCCCCGTGTCCTAACAGCAAGCTGCTCTACATCTAGTGTGGAGGGCATTTTTGCTCTCAGGACTGGAGCAAGGGGAGTGCTGTGCCTGGCAGAGGTGTCTGAGCATCTGCACTCCCTTTGTGTTGGGTCTATCATTCTAAACAGGGCGACAAATCTTCGTGGAGTGAGCAATGCAATGTGTGTGTAACAAACACTGACATATAGTCTCACGCTTAGTATATGCTCATATAAGCGAGCATGTTCTATGTGCTTATAATAGATAAGCATAACAGCTTATTTATCTGCCAGTGCCTAACTGCAAGGAGCTCCACCATTCCCCTGCTCAGGGTCTCTGTGCAAGTCAGGGGCTGTGGTGCATCAGCACTTGTGGAGCAGAGAAAGTTTTTCTGTTTGAGGTTTTCTCTTGAGGCCAGGGGAAGCAGGTGTCTGCGTTTCTTGTGTTCAGTGTAAAACCAACCAAGTGGTGATAGAGGCACTACTTTCAAAAGGTGATTTCTGAGCAAAGGGTGAATGGAAAAAATAAATATATATTTATAATGGCATGTACCAACACATGACTTCCTGTTGACTAAACAAGCAACCTTTCCTCTGCATTGGGGCTAGGTAATTTAAATTATTCACTGTATTTTTGCTGTCTGATTTCTTGGTAATTTGCTTTCTGAATCTTTCGTAAAAGTAATGGTGCCATTCCTCCTCTCACCCCACTTCACGCCTGACCACTGCTCTTCAGCCAAGAGTTATTTCTCTGTTCTCACTCCAAGATAGAAAATAAAGCCCTGAGCACAAGAAACCTGAAGAGATGCTCGAACATCCTTCCATGATCCCAAAAAGCTGGAGCAGTGCCTCTTGCTAGATACCACTCCAAACATAGCAGCACAGGAACCCCCTCCAGCCTTCCCCACCAGCCTTAAACTGACCCAGGCTTTGAACAGAAACAGCGATGGAGGCATCTTCAGTATTTTACTCTCTCATCTTCAGGTCCCTCTCCAAATAGGTTTTCATTGAGCAGAAAGGACAGAAAACTGAAGCAGTCAGCATATCTCCTTGTGTATTAGCTCCCAGAGTATGCTTGATATATGTAACAGATTTGGCAATTTACAACCAGGGAGAAAGCTGGACAAGCAACCAGATCAGGAATCAGTGACTTTTCCATTGTTTTCCAAGCTACTCTTTTTTTTTTTTTTTCTTTTTCTTTTTCTTTTTTTATTTTATTTTATTTTTTTTTAACCAGATCAGGGGTGACATCTGCTAATGAGCAAGATCTTGCTATGGCAAGAGAGTGGAACTCCTGTTTTAGGCAGAACTGCATATGAACTGAAGATCCCTCTTGAAATGTTCCCTAGACTTGCTACAATACACTAAAACACATCCACACCAGCATGTTTCTGCTTTGGGTATTAGAGATAGAGACAGAGAATCTCTACCACTGAATTTGTGCATTTGCACCTCACATGTCAGGGAAGTTACCAGTCTAAATGAAGGGCATTAGAAAGCCTACAGCAGTGTTTAGACTTGAGAGATTTGCCTTTAATTATAGTTCATCTGTTTGTTCATCCATTCTTTCCTTTTTATCTCTGTGGAGAGCACAGAAACTCTCAATATTTAAGGGAAAGAACATATTTTAAACATGGAAGGATGAATTCCACTTACAGGCAGGACCAGAGAAAGGATCTAGTTAGACATTTTATGAGACTTGATATGTAACACCTTCGAGAAAATAATTTTGCACCAATTAAATTTATGGGGAAGACTTGGCTGGCCATGGAGATATTTCTTGACTCCTTTCAAAGTAGAAAATTTTATATAAAATTTTCTGCAATCTTTTGGCTATGAAAATTGAGAACCAGCACAAGAATAATGAAACACAAACACTTTTGAAGTCTAAGAAGCAGGTTTCTCAGAGTGTTTTGCTTTTTGCTTTTGCTTCTCTCTTTTTTTAATGTCCTGTGTAAGAAATGTCCTCTTTGAATTATTAAAAGAAAATCTAGTATTAAAGTATGATGTGTTGGTCTGACCTAGGAGATTTGTCACAAGGTGCTACTAGAGCAAAGGCTGAAAGAGGACAGCTGTTTCTTTAGCCAGTGCTCCCTTAGACTCAGTTAGGTAGGACATGGATTCTCAAGGATTTCAGTCTCTTCTATCTTTGGTCAAACACTAGGAGCTCGATCCTCAAGGAGAATAATTGCCACAGCTCTTGAGACAGATGCGGGTTCCAAAATGTGTCTTCATTGAGCATGTGTCCTACCCAGGTATTTCCCTCAGGAGTAGGATGGCCCATGGGAGAGTACTTCTTTTCCTGAAGTATGCCATGCTCCCCGCTCTCAAAAACAAGTCCTTTCCAAGTGCTGGGCTAGAGAGACTGCTGTGTTCTGGCAACTCATCTCTCCTTTGCATGTTTTTGCATATACCGGTTTCACAAAGCCTTAGCATTTTGAAAAACAGTAAAATTAATAAGGAAAGTAAATCAAGCAGAGAAAAAACGAAGAACTACCCTAGCGTGAGGTAAACAAAAACCGTGCTTCTCAGCCATGCCCCACTTGAGGCACAATGGGAGCAGAATTTCCCTGCACTGCCCCAGCCCTCGGTGGTCCAGCCCTGCAGAGGGGATGGGTGCCAGGGCAGGACAGAGCCTGGGCAGCCCAGAGCAGAGCTGGCAGAGCAAGGTGTGTGCATCCTGAGTGCCATCCTGGCTGTGACAGCGCAGACCTCAGTCAGGGGGTCCTGAGTGCCACCCTGCCACCGGCAGAGCTCAGTGCTGGTGCCAGTACCGCCTGGAACAGCAAGATCAGACCCAGTCGCTCCCCATGGTGCTTCGTGTGCAGCTTTGCAATGCAGGTCTGCCACCACCCCTGGCATGTTGACAGGGCTCAGACACCCGTGGCAATGTTCAGGTGCCAAAGTGAGGCCAGCCACTCCCCACTGAGCCCTGGGAGCTGAGTCCTTCTCACTCTCATCTTCAGCTTCAGTATTGCTCCATGCAACTGCCAGGCCTTTCGGAGGGGGCACAGAGGAGCTGGGAAAGTCTGCCAACAATTTGGTGTTCCCTGAGCTGCTTCCAGCAGGGTGGCTCCAGGTTGCTGCACAGAGTTGCCTCTGTGGTGGAGCAGGACAGGGTCACCACCATCCCTGCACAGCTGTGTGATGCGAAGCCCGAAGGGATGGTGTGGTTTTGCCCACATTCACATTAGTGGTACATAAGCTGTCAGGCCCCCCTCTAACCACTAGACAATGTTTCCTGCCTTGTTATGCTGTTGATATTATTTCAGAATAATTTTGCAGGTGGGGGGGCCAGTAGGCAGTGCAAGGGGGGCTGGTGACCAATGGGTGGTGAGCATCTTTCAGAACTGATGCCCTTTGCATCTCAACACTTTCCTCTTCGGCTCCTGCAGCTCCAGAGATCCTTCAAACTCCTCCCTCAGCCACACCCCGATGAAAGCCAGCAGGGAGTAGATAGGGGTGAATGGGGAAGGGACCCACAGGCCAGTCCACATTTCTGTACATCAGGTCAGAGGGCTGCACAGACAGAGTTTGCAAGATAACCTCCCTGTAATCCCATCACCTGAGAGACACCCTGGGAGTCATGGACAGGTAAAATGAGTGCCTCTAGTTTCTTGCTCATATGGGAGATGAGAGTCTTTCTGTCAGAATTAACTTGCTTTCCCTCTGGTGTTGACCATTGCTTCCCTCATCTGAGTCACTGATCTGTCCTGCTCTTGCAACTTGCATCTCTGTGTCTCTGATGTTCTTTCTCTTTGACTGTCTGCCACCTGCACTCTTTTCCCTCTCTGTCATTTCTTTCTTGTGGCTATTCTCTGTTCCTTTCATTGTTTTTCTTTTCTAGAAACAAAGGATGATAACAGAAGGATGAACAGTCAGATGCGATCTGCCGCTTAAGCACCTCAGTCCTCTACCTGCACTGCAATTACTCTGCGAGCTTATTATGACTAATCACTCTCCACAATTGCATATTATGCACACACTCAGGGGCCTTCGTTCTGATGTCATGAATCTTTATATGAGGAGAAGATCTCTGTTCAGGCTGCTTCTTCAGTGCCCAGGTGTAATCCCAGCTCCTGTGTCCTTGCTGCTTTCCCTTGAGCTATGCTATAGCCATAGGAGTTGCATGTGTATCCAGCAGTTTATACCTAACCAGACATCTGCTCAGTTGCTCCACACAACATCTGTTCATTCATTATTCTGTTCACACCAGCCATATTCTGAAATCCTCACTAGGGGAAAAAACCCTGGGACTGTGAATTCCAGAGGAAAAGGGAGAAAAATAACGGATGTTAATGAACATTTATAGTTGGACAAATGTCTTCTGTGATTCAAATTGTCTTCAATGTTTTCTGAAACTGAAAAAAATAATCTAAGTGATGGTAATTTTATTTTTCTGTGGTTTGGGGTCATTTCTTGTTCTTCACTCTTATTTGCATCCACATGCTACTCTGCAGGGGCAAAAACATTGAATAGAGAAAAATTGAATGAGACGAGAAAAGGGACAATTAGAAGAAGGATCAGAAACATTTTGAAAGCAAATTATTTTGCCCAAAACTTAAAAAAAAGAAAAAATGAAAAGAGGAAGTCTGTTTTCCCTTATGTTTTTGATGTGATTAAGAGCATTTTTCCATATGGGTTTTAATGAAACATCAAAACATCAACATAATTGTTTTTCACCTGGTTTATATGTTTCTTCAGCAAGTGCCTTGTGCACAGTGCCTCTGCTCTGTTTTCTGCAGTTGTGGCACACTCCAGGTAAGTGCTTTGCAAGTCTCTGGCCTATCACACCTGTACAATTTTCTGGGTTATCTATTTTGGACAACCTGAGGATCTATCACTACAGAACTGATCCCCTCTCCAGCACCTCTGTTACAGGGCATAATCGTTTCCACATCTCTGCAATAATACATCTAAGACTTAGAAACCTGAGGTGAACCACTGGCTGATAATTTCATGAGGAGACAAATGTGTGTGTGTGTATTTTAGGAAAAGACTCAGGTGGTCATTTGTGTTTGTACAAAGGCAGGGATAGGGTGAATCTCAAGTGGTAGGAAGTGAGTCAGCTCTAAGTGTGAGAAGGATGATGAAGAACATACAATGGGTATGGGAAAGCACACACACAACATGAACAGCCAGAGAAAGGGGTGACGAATGCAGTGGGATCAGCTCGTGCTCTACTACTGACAAAAGGTGCAAGCCCAACAGAGCAGGACTGCAATAGTGCTTAAGGGACAGACCTCCAGGAATGGCCTCAGACTGTTGTTGGGCTTAATGAAAGACTTAATGGGGATGCTTTACCCTCTTGAGTGAGTGCAGTCTTCTCTATGGACAGAAGACATGCTCGCATGTGATGTGCTTTTGCAGGAGCCTGTCTGTATAAAGCGTGGCATAACAGAGTAGTGTGTGCTTCCTCTTTCTGTGTGAACAGGACAGGTATTTTTGCACTGCAGGCTGAAGGAGACAGGGCAGGCAAGAGTCATTTGCCTGTCTGTAGGGCAATCAGGGGAGCAAGGGTGCCCGAAGGAGAACGTGTCTGATGCAGATGAGGAGCAGTAGGGAGTGTCACACCACCTCAAAGTACATCACTAGGTAGCAAAAGGCAAGAGGATGTGCATGAGTGTATGAATGAGTACCTGTGATGCAGTGGCCATGTGTCAGGGTGCTCAAGGGACGAAAGCTCCTGGAGGAGCAGGTAGGATGCCTGTTAGCTGGTCATTAAGTACTCTGCAGTGCTTAAGCTTTATGGCGACATTGCCAAACAGATGAAGGGTGTATATATGTGCTTAGACTCTCAGATTTAAATTCCTAACAAACCCATATTCCCCTTTACTATGCTTGCTGGAGATAGGAGATTGTCCAGAAAACCCAGCTCATTATCTCTTAAATTTACCCTATCTTTGTGCTGAACATCAGCCTAACAGTGGGAAAAGATGACAAAGGAGGTGATTATTTTTAACCTATTCACTTCTGTTTTGCATTGCTGCGGAGGAGGTGAGTATCTCACCTCAATGAACCCAGCTGCCTGTGCCCCTCCACTTGGCAGCGAGGCTGTTAGATATGGCTCATGACTACCTCATACCCTCCCTGTGCTCCTGCTGCCTCTCCCCAGAAGGATCCCTGGAGCAGGTCCATGCCAGTCTCAATGTCTATCTGCTGTGGAAATGGTACTTGTGTCTGGAGAGGTGTCAGCATGCCTTCCCTTTATATATTCTATTGGCTCGTCGATGGCATCTCTCCCTAGTCCTGCACACTTTCAAATCTGCTCTTTTAGGCAGTGCTTGGAAGACGTTCAGTCCAGTCTTCTCCGGAGAGAGTAAAATTGATCTGTCCCTTGCCCCAGTGGATTTTCAGGGTTTCATAAAGCAAAAATAACATCTCATGATGACTGAACTCCATGCCCTCTCATCTTCACAGGTCTTAGATGCCTTCATCCTTCTCCCCCATTGGTGTCCATGTTCTGGATATTTTCAGATATGTTCACACTCTGCCCAGCCATAGTTGCTGTTTGACTAATCACTGCTAATTCACATACTATTTCCACTCACAAGGTCACCTGCTTCATCCCCAGAGTCACGTCTGCATCCTTTCCCTAGAACATTTCATGCAAATTACTGACACTCTTCTCGTACAGAGAAGCTTGGATGTGAAGAGGATATTTTTGGTGCTGAGCCCTCAACAGAGACATGGTAAAGTGCTGGCTGCAGGTGGGGCTAATGCAAATTCTCCCTTATCTTCTCCTGCAGCATCCTCATGCAAAGGAGACTCTTCCTCTACAACTTCAGGAACCTGCGCAAGGCCAAGGGCCGGCGTGAAACCTACCTCTGCTATGTCGTAAAGCGCCGGGATAGTGCCACCTCATGCTCCCTGGACTTCGGATACCTGCGCAACCAGGTACGGGGAACACGTGTCCACCCTGCTCTGAGGTGCCTGCAGCTCCAGTTTGCCTGGGGCAGCAGGGAACAGAGGGCTGTGACAGCAACGCGGCACATCCCGACGCTGTGCTGGTACACACGGCTGGAGGGATGCAGCCTCCAGGTGAAGCTGCACTTTGTGCTACCCCCGAGTGTGTTACCAGCAAGACATCCATACTCCCTGCTGTGTTATCAGTCCACCTACCTTCCTGCTCAGCTCCTGCCCGTCCCGTGTGTACATCCCTCCACACCAGTGCCCTCCTGTGCTTCTCTAGCCCTTAAGTACTACCGTGCCTTCTCCCCGTGTGTGCTGAGCCAAGAACACGGCCCCACCGTGTTCCTCCTCCCCACATCCCATCCACGCCCCCTTCCCTCCTTGCTCTGCTCACCTCCCTGCTCTCCCCGCTCACCTCACGCCCTGCCCTGTCCCTCTCTCCCGGTTTCCCGAAGATGGGCTGTCACGTCGAGGTGCTCTTCCTGCGCTACATCGCAGCCTGGGACCTGGACCCGGGGCGCTGCTACCGAATCACCTGGTTCACCTCCTGGAGCCCCTGCTACGACTGCGCCCAGCACATCGCCAACTTCCTGCGCTCCTACCCCAACCTGACCCTCCGCATCTTCATGGCCCGCCTCTACTTCTGCGAGGACCGCAAGGCAGAGCCCGAGGGGCTGAGGCGCCTGCACAAGGCAGGGGCACAAATTGCCATCATGACCTTCAAAGGTGAGTTGTGCAGGCAGGAAAGAGGTGATGGAGAGCTAAGGGGAGTTAGAGAGACCCAGGAGAGGGGGAGAAGGTAGGGCAAGGAGCCAGAGAAGACGATGCAGTGTGATGACTTAGTGATCCTAGGAGACGTCAATGTCCTGTTGAGCACCTTGTAACTCCCCTGTACCTTGCATAGATTATTTCTACTGCTGGAACACATTTGTGGAGAACAGGGAACAAGCATTCAAAGGCTGGGAAGGGCTGCATGAAAACTCTGTCCATCTTGCCAGGAAACTTCGGCGAATCCTCCTGGTAAGGGCCAATTCTCCTTCTTCTTCCAGTGCCTCTTCCCTCTTAAAGCTTAATTCCTCTCTTCCTCACTACAATTCCTCTCTGCTCTTGCTGCTCATCCCTGCCATCTGCCATATCAGTCACTCATGTGTCTTCATCTTCCACATCCCTTATGCCTCTTCTCCCAACTTTCTTTATCTCACCTCTCCTGTTCATTCCCCCTTCTTCCACCTCTCACCCCATCCCCTGCCATTCCTTCCCCATATTCATGGATTCCTGCTCACTTGACAACTGACCTGCCATTTATATTTTGTCCTGCAGCCACTGTATGAAGTAGATGATTTACGAGATGCTTTTAAAATTCTGGGACTTTGAAGTGAAAGTCATCAGCAATCAGAAGACTTCACAAACACTTGTTGATTTCCAACTCTCTCTCTTGCAACGGAGAGTTGATTTAGAACTGTCTCCTTTTCTCCTCTTCCCTCCTTACATCACTCTTCCTTCCAGCCCTGTGTCTAGAGATAAGACTATCCTTACTTTTTATTTCCAAGGAGAATTAGGCTGATCATGTGAAGACACCTTCCCCAGGCTCACACTTATCCATTGCTAACTGAAAATAGCCAGGACTGCAGCGACATTGCCAGAGGGTGATTTGCCTCCCCTCAGTCCCTGCAGGGCTAATCCAGTGATCCACTAAATGGAATTCTGGGTTTAGCCTCGCCCCAGTGGGAGCAGACAGTCTGCAGAGCTGTTTGTGTGACTGTGTTCTCACTGGCTCTGCACTGACCTGCACATTTCATGAAGGCTTCAGGGAGCACATTTTTTTACTCGTAGAGCTGCACTACGCTCTGCTGCTCTGTGTCCTCCCCTGTGAAGTGGTTTATTTTTCCTTCTGGATGTTGGTAGGAAGTTGAAAACCACCACGACTGAAGCCGTACAGCCTATGTATTAACAACAAACTTGGCCAGCTACTAGAAAGCTCAGCTGAGAGTATAGAAGTGAGTCCTTGACAGCCCAGGTAGCTCACCTGAAGCCAGCAGGTCTGTCTAAGTGGATGTGTACAGAGCAGCACAGCTCTCGCTGTGTGGGGTGCTCTTCACCCACTGAGCATTTTCCCCTAGACCAGATATGCAATATGCTCCCTCCCCAGCCAACTGCCTCTGCTGGAGGTACCTTTACAGTCCCACAGTCTTCTGTTTTTCCAAGTCTTTTACTGTCCATAATATGGCCAGCAATGTCTAGTTGGTGACTGTACTAAGGGCTGGCCAGAAAAAAATCCTGGCATACACAAAACTCTTTAGCCTGTAAATAGATGTATTCTGTAGGGGCAAAAATCAAACCATCCTCCTGCCTGGCAATCACTTTGTTTGCAATAGGGAACCCATTAATTCCTGATCTGGTGGACACAGTCTCTGCAAGTTGAATATACCTGTTCATAGTTCATGCCTGCTCACCACCACCTTCCCACCACCTAAATTACAGCTGGACTGCCCTCTCCAATCTAACCTCTTGAGGCTGTGACAAGGCTGTGTTCTACCCTCTGGGTGTGCTCTGTCATTTCCTTCATGATGGCTGCAAGTTCTCTGCTCCATCCTGTTCCTCTTTCTGCACAAGGCTGGAGGCTCCTCAGAGCACCTTCTCTGGTCTAGGCCAGCTGCAGGAGGACAGCAGAGAGCCCTGATCCTACAGGGCTCCTCCTGCCAGGAGAGGTCACAACCAGGTGCATCACAAGCTTCCTATATCTTCAGGCTCCTGAGGCACTCTCAGCTTAAGGAATTTCGACCAGGAATACCACTGAGAGCCCTTTGCAAAACATTAATTTGCAAGCATGGTGTTGTATATTTGTTTCATATGGTGCATATATTTATACAAATAAAGGTCTTACATACAAGCATCTGGTTTTGTCTTTTTTTTTGGTCTCATGTGGGTGAAGGAGATAAACTGGACACAGAGGATTGATGTGTCATCTGTTCTTCCTGATTTCTGGCGGCACAACCTGGAAATATTGAACTGTCTTCATACTTTTACTTGTAGTTTTGAAGTTATTGACAATGTAACCCTGCAGATCAAGGCAGAAAAAAATGCAATGAGTAAATGCAAAGAATCATGAACTACATTAAGAATACATCCTATGATTAGATTCTTATGAACATAAATCAATAAGTTCAGAATGGATCCTAGAGTTAATCCATGTGATTCAGCTATAGGAATTTAGCTCTTTTGCTATGGAGGTTGTTTTAACTGCGCTTTTTCTATTCACAAACACCAATTCATATTGTTTGTTACGAGATATTCTTTAATTTGGCTTTCTAAATTAATTCAACCTCAAACGCTTTAGGTGTCTCTGCCAAGAATAACTCCCTGGAGGGTGACTGTTATGCAGTACCATTACTTTTTAAACCTAAGGTATTTTTCTCACTTTGTAGACTGTGCATATAGTGAACATTTCACTACTGCTAATATATTCTTGAGGACCACTTATATTTACAGCCTTATGGAGATTGTGGGTGTGCATGCTATTCTAGGTGTCTCTCTCCTTCATATGGACCTGGGCAAAAGCTAAGCTCTCAAGGGCCTGTGGCAAATATACCTCCAGTCCCAGCTGCCTGAGCTGTGGGAAATGGGGGCTTGTGATTTCTGGGAGGGCGTTTCCTCCCTAGACTGTGGGAACAGCCAGAGCAGGGGCCTTGGTGCTGGCTGAAAGCCCGGTCTCACTTGATCAACACTCCATGGTCTGCAGCAGTGAACAAGGCACAGGCACATCCAGGTAGCTGTAGAGGATCAGTCCTTGGCAGCAGAGGAATGAGGACAAATGGGCTGGGACGGTGACTGGTGTGGCCAGCTGGGCATGGCTGCCACCTCCTGGTGTGTCCTGGCGGTGTCTGGCACCCTGCTGAGGGTGCTGCCTTGAAGAGATGTTGATCCATGCTGCAAACAGCTCCCAAATCCTGTCTCTCAGCAGCCCCTAGAACATGCCCACAGAAGAGCAGGACACTGACATCATTCCCACAGCTGCACACAGCATTACTCCAGGTCAGTACACAGCGTCCTTGGACTTTGCAATAATAAGAAACAGATTACCATTAAACAGTGCAAAGACACACTCCAGACCCTTGCAAACACGAGCATGTCTTCCCCCTCCTTGCTTTCTCTTCCTCGCCTGCATGCTGGTACTTGGAAATCAGGATAGAAAGGGGTTTCAGGGTCATGGAATCTGGTCCCTTGCTACTTGTCCCTTCAGGGGATTTTCAGCCTAGATATATTTGTGTCTAGCATTGTCTTTGAGTATGTTTTTCTACTCTCCCTGGTGCTGACCCTTTAGCGTTCCTATGAGTAGAAATGTCATTATTTCATCACATATGTATTAAATATTCACAGTGATAGAAGTCAGACTTGGTTCACAGAAGAAACATGAAGGGATTTGGCAGAGAAGAGACCCCTTATTCAGACAACAGCCTCTGCTGGGGAAGGAGAAAGTGGGGTGCTGCAAGATCAGTGGTCATGGCAGATGAGGAGGCACCAAAGACTGGCAAGTATTCTGAAGGCTGCTTTTGGCTTTTAGACCTCTCACACATTTCTGTCTTAGGCAGGTTTCCCCTCAGGCTTTCAATGCCACATCAGACATGGCTAAAACTCCATTGCTGTTGCTGCTGTTGAACTCAAGTTCCAGCGCAGGGGGAGTGTTGATGTCTCCTCAATAACCTTGTCATTAATTCACATTTAAGAACTATCCCACCCTACAAGCTGGCACAATGTTTTTACCAGTCCAGAGGGCCAGAAGAAGATGAGAGCAGACCAGCTGCCTTCCGTGGTTACCTTTAAAGGATACCAGTGTGGTAGACCCACTTCTAGGCTCTCACAGCAGAGGTACAGCAGGGTGAAAATTCACTCTGGCAGACAAAACTAGTGTGAAAAACTTCACTGGGCTGACTTGGAACTGGCAAGCTTCCAAACAGACCAGAAGAAGTTTGTCCTCCTGCCTTCAGTGGGAAAGGGGTGAGCCCTGGGCATGAAGGGTTATGGACTCTGCTGTACTAAACTGCCTGTTATTCAAGTGATTTGATTGCTCCCTAAAGAAACAAAGAGTAAACATTATAATGTCCAGAAAGAGGGCATGTGACATCCAGTACGAGGCCCTGGACAGGGGGAAAAAACTTTAGCTGTGCTATACATTGCTGGGAGCTGTTTTATTTGACTAACGTAGGAGACATTCCCCAGCCAGTTGTGCTCAGCCTTAGGTACACTCTCATACTGCTGGGACTGGAGCTGCTTCCTCAGCCTGCAGCTTTTCTGGCTGTCTCAATAGTCTGCTAAACATCTGGAGATTTTGGCATGGCCAAAGGATGCTATAAGCATTAATAAACTGGAAGAGATAGGCACGGTTTCCTCCAGCCCCTGCCTTTTTCTTCAAGGTATCTTTTGTGCACGTTGTGGATCCCAGAATCAGCACATTCCCCAGTGAGATCACACAGTGGGCCTCCTGCTTGAAGAGATTGGGACTCATGACAAGTGGAGCTCCCCACATGATTCATTAAGATGATCTGCATTATTTACTGTTCAAATTCAAAACTGCTGCAATACCCAACACATGTCTATCTTCATTTTGCCTTCTGCCAGTAGAGAGAGCTCAGAGCTCTTCAATATCTCCTACTTCACCATTCCATTCCATTCCATTCCATTCCATTCCATTCCATTCCATTCCATTCCATTCCATGTTTACAGCTGGAAAAGCAGAGACTTCTTACTTTGTTTCCCCAGTTTGCAATGAACAGCTATGTCTCCAGCATATGGAATTACAAGGGAAGGTAGTGTACCAAGGAGCTGAACAAGAAAAGCAAAGTTGACATCTGCCCTTTTATTACACTGGTTTTATAGTCATAAAAAATGCTTACACTCATAAATAAAACTTTAAAATGAAGTATTATTACAGTATTGCATAAATACTGTAATAGCATGAAATATTTTCTGAAACATACACACATAGCCATAAAAGCGATCTTCATAAGAAATTCTGAGAGCAGGAATGCATGGCTGATTACTTCTTTGGAACAGATCAGAGCAGGAAAAATGTTACATGCTGGCCTCTCAAGAGGGCACTTGCAGAATCTGATTGCAGAATTTGCAGACGTGGAAGCCCTGATTGTGGGGAATGGTCTCCATCCCCACTGGACTCTCAGGAAGCTCTGTAAAGACCAGAGTGGCCTGGATGCCTGGCTGCATCATCCAAGCTTCCTGATGGCTTCTCATGTGCCCCTTCTATTCTGTTCCACACTTAGTAATGCCCAGGCAGTGATATGAATCTTCTCTGGAGGCAGCAAGAAACTTATCAAGGTTGCAGCAAAAAAGACTGCCAGGGTCTGGCATTTTGTATTGATGCACAAATTGAGCTTGAAAGCATGGTGGTGATGTTCATTAGCATTCAGTTTGGCAGAAGTGGAGGAAATCCCTAGGAGGAAGGAAAAAAAAAGTTAAAAATTAGATACCAAAAGCTTAAGCCGTCTCTTCAGCACGATAGAGAATTTTAAAATAAAGCATCTACTCCAGGAGATCACTCTAATCTTCCTTCAGTGTGTTAGATAATCTCCCTTGGAACACATTTTTCCAGACAACAAGGTAGCACCTCATAATTTACTGTGCCATGTGTGCCACTCCTACCATTTAGACACAGAATTGTAGAATTTAGAATTCTACAGTTTAGAAACAGAAGTATTTAAAAGGTGGTAACTTGCATAGCTGAATGCAGGGGGAAGTGGAGTTGGATCCTGTGGAAAGGCACATTTTTGGGGGAGTTAGAAAAGCCCCCTCAGCGGTTTCTAGTACCACACCATATTTGCAGCATGGCTAATTCCAAGGCTGGATCTGGCAGCCAGAGGAAAGTTCTCAGCATCTCCAGGGATGGAGGCAACAGCCTCTTCAGGTTCCAGCACAGCACCATTGTCAGGAGAGACATTTTCCTTCTATCCTGCTGGAATTTCCCTCATTGCAGTTTGTGTGTGCTACCTGGTTTTCTCTCTGTGCATCACTGAGGAGATTTTGGCTATGTCTTTACTGCCTTTCTGTAGTGGAAAACTGCAGTTAGATACCACTCAGCCACCTTCTCTATAGGTCTAGGAAAGCCTGTTCCCTCAGCCTCTCCTCGTAGGGCAAGTGCCCCAGCCCCCTGCCCTTTGCAGTGGTACTCCACCAAATCCCATCTGGTTTCTCAGTGTCTTTCTTCTGCCTGGGAGGCCAGGGCTTGATGCAGCAGCGTGTATTTCTCTGGAGCACATGCCTGGAACTCACTCACCTCATTACACCTCTGCATAATTAGTAAAACAGGGCAGGATGTTCCAAAGGGCTGAGCATACAGACATTCCCATTCCTCCTGCAGAGGGTTGGTAGCTAGTCAGAACTATTGATGATGGGCCCTATTCGCCTTCATTTGAGGGGTGGCTTGTGTTTAGCTGAGACAGCAGAGCAGTTGAGCAGGTGCCTGACTTCCAGCAGGCTTCCCAGCCAGCAGGATTTTGCAAAAATCACCAGGGTTGCCTGGTTGGGACAGGCAATTTGTTAGCTGGCTCTTTAAAACCAGGAGCTGAAGGGCAGATTCCCCTTGCAGTGCTGTACAGGGAATGGTGCTGAGTCAGCAGCAGTTTGTCAGCACTCACAGCATTCCGCAGACAGCTCTGCTCAGCTCCCGGCAGGCGTCACACCACACACCTGATCGTGTGTAAACTGCTGAATTATTTAATCATCCCAGGCATTAGGAGAGCCTGAAAGGCTGAAAACCAAGGGAAAAATGTCTCCTAAACCATTCATTGCATAAAGTACTTTGTTAGATCAGCTGACTGACTGGATATTGCTACTGACTGTGTATCCTATCACCTGAGTGTCTTACTCAGACAAGAAATGGAAAGGTCTTGAGTTACTGAAAGTCCTATGTAATGTTTGGGGTGGATGGAACTGAAATGAAATGTAATGTAATATGTGCCTTTTCCTCAGCCAGAAATAAAACAAGGCATTCATAGCATCCTACAAACAGGTGAGTTTTGCATCTATGACTGTAAGTTCCTGCCTGCATCATTTTGTGTCTGTCACTCTGAGTTCCTGCCAGCAGTTTCGTGCATCCCTTCCTCCACCTCTTGCCATCCATTCTGCACAGAGGGACCAGTTCCAGCAAGAACAGACTTGCTCCACAAAGGGTGGCTGAGCCCCGCAGTTAACTCCTGATCTTCTCTCCTGTCCAGCAAACCACTTCCTCTTTCTGAGTAGGACATCAGGCCGTACAAATAACTTCTGCAGTTGCATGGATTGCAAGAAATAGGGAAAACAGATCTTGGTCATACGATACTCTTATCTGTAAACCCTGATCCTGAAGGTAAATTCACCTATCTGGGCTTTTGAACTTGCTCAGAACTTAACTAAAATCCATGGTCCTGTCCTGAGAGGCAAAAAGAGAATACTTGAATCATGATTACAGAGCTGAAGGAGCTTTTGGGGTCAAACAGCTCCAGTAAGCTGCAAGCTAATGTACTGGTAGCTGATTAATGCAGAAGGTTGAAATAATGTACCCTTTCCTTAGTTAAAATCTGACGCTACTGCTAAATCTCTTTTCTTCTCTGCTGCTGGCCACAAAGGCACAATGTAGCAGTGTAGTCCTTGGGCAATCCCTTGCCTGTTTGGCTCTCTGCTTATGCAGCATCAAGACCATGCTTTTTTTTCCTACTATCATTTCTGCTAACACCATTGCTAAGATCATCTAAACCTCCTTTTCCTTGGACTTTTTGCATTTATTTTCACTCTTGGTGTTTTCTTCAGGTGCCTACTAACCAAAAAGATATGAAAGAGTTCTGTGGAATTCAGGAAGAAGTATAGAATGACGTTCTGGGGCTGGTAATCGTCTTCTCCAGGTTGGTATGCAACAAAATTTCTCCAGCAGTAACTGTAATCTAAGAAGAGAGATACACAGTCACTTTTAATGAAAGGATGCCCAGTTCTTTCTTCATTAACATGTCAAGGAGTCATTTGTTTCTCAGTAAGACTACAGTAAAGGACAAAGATATTCATACAAGGGGTACACAAATAACTACACAAATAAGTTAATGGAAAGGGGAACCAAAACTCTACAGAGTAGCAATACGTCTAAAAATGAATTGCCAGAGAGAGAAATTGATCATTGTGGTGGCTTGGGCAACCCTTATCACAAATAGCACCCTCTGGCCTAAAGCCAAGAGAGAGGGAATCAGCAAGTGGCAGGAGAGAAAAGGGAAGTGCGACATGCAGTCAGAGCTGGTCAGGCTCTCCTTTTGGCAGCCTTGTGCTTGAGAACACAGCTTTGGTAAGATAAGCTGCTTCAATCACAAATCTGTCTGACTTATCCCAATGATCAGGGAAAACCTGGAGTGAACACTCTAACATTTAGCAGTTTCATATTGATCTTAGTGTTGACAGGATGGCCAGAACTTCTGTCAATGCTCTGGTGCTATAATCCCAGAGACAGTACCCCCAGTATAAGCAATGTCCTTTAAGATTACATTTGACCTGGTGGGTTTTGTAGCCCCACACTCCTGTGGTAAGTACCCACACAGGTGTGCGAGGTTCACCTGTTCAAATATACATTCCTTTTTGTGAGCTGCTTGTCTGGACTGTTTTTACATGCAAACATCACTAGGCAAGCAAGAGACACACACAAAAAGGCACACGTGCAAGATGTGTCTTCTGTGATGCACCATCTGAAAGCCTCCTTTAGACAAGTTTCCTTCTTTTCTCCAGCTCCAAAGGGAAACCAATTACTTGATGCAGCTGGCAAGCTGATCTGCAGGTGTATTCTAGGAGGGACAGGTTCTGTATTGCCCAGGATTTTGCACTGCATGTAAAGGAGGTGTGGATAGCTCGAGAAACCTCCAATCCTCCATGTTCAGATTTAGCAAGAGGAAATGACCATGCTGGTCCTGCTGCTGTACAGGATTGGGGAAGAAATTAGGCAGAAGAGAGCGACATTTTTGCACTCACTAGTCCTCCCAAAGCCAGTCATCACCTGTGTTACAAACTAAGAGAGCTTTCAATCCACACTTAGACAAAGAGCAGCTGGGTTACCTTCAGGATTCATGATATGTACAGCGACTCCATTCATCATCAGGCTGCGGAGACCTTGTCGATTATGGGTATTGTGGTGCTTGAACAGCCTGGCTGCATATATTTTCAAGGTCACATTCGGGTGTGACCTCAGGAATTCCAGAATCCTTCTGGAGCAGTTTCCACAGGGACTAGTTGAAAGGAACCAGGTGATGGAGCAAGGAGCTTGTCGCCTGTCATTGAAATGATTTTTCAAGAAGTTGATTTCAGCATGTTGTCCAGGATTGTTTGAGCACCAGTTCCTCCAGACGGAACGTCTTCTCCACCTGATTTCATACAGCAGGTACACCACCTGCGCCTTTTGGCTAGGTGAGTAATTTCTTTGGAAGTCTCCTGGCTGTATCCTCCACCTGAAGAAGAGTAGCAGCAGTACTGTGATCTCAGCACCTCAATGATATTTGGTCCCATTGTGCACTGCCTACTCTCAATATCAGCCAGGACTCCCACTCCCAGCTTTTCCCATCAGAAATGAGCAGCTTGAAGAATGTTGGGATTTAGCGATCTAAATCTGGAATTTGATGAAAACTTCAGAACACCCCCAGCACCTCCGTGAGAACTGTTGGGTGGTAAGCAACCCCATCATCACTCAGAGATCAGCATCAGTCAAAGCAGTAAGGCAACTGGAAAAGGAAGATTGAAGGAAGGGATAGTAAGAATAAAACAAGGCACAAGGCTGTCTCTGGAAATTGCCATGTAACTCAGGCAGCAGTGAGTGACTTACATCTCTTACCCTTGGTTGTTCTCTCTGGATGAGGAACCTGTGTAGAAAAGATTTGTGGGTCACTGAGGATAGGAGGTCAGAAAACAAAATTTCCTCTACCCTTTCTGTCCAGACTCCTTTCAGTACTATACACGCCCTGCCAAATCTCCTTTCTCTAAAAGGGCTCAATAAGTAATCACAGCACAGCAGGATAGGCACTCTGGGATGCAGGAGGTGTGCACTCCTACCTGGAAGCTGAACTTGATGGTTGTTTAAACTCTGTTGTACATAAACTCTTGCTCAGTTTAGCACATTATGGTTGATTTTGGAAACACTCAAGTTTGAATTCCCTGATTTCAGCAGTACTGCATCTGTTTCTCCCTGACTAATCAAAGACCAGAATCAAATGTTATCCCTTTAAAACTTCCAAACCACTTCTACAGGACAGGCAAAGCTTGAGCCACTTTCTCATTGGTACTCATAATCTTGGCAATCTAGACAAAAAGATTTCCACAACCGACTTCCCATCTTCACTTACCCTGTAACTTTCTAAAAAACTTTTAAAATATCAGTGCCAAGGAAAAAAATATCGGTACAGAAAGGAGCATAAGAAATACATACAGGGTGGCAAAGCGGACCTGCTGATTATACATATTTTATCTTCCATGGTGGCAAGCAACTTTGACCCCATGACTCATCCCTTCCTAGCTGAGATTCTAGATCTCATGATTCATCCCTTCCCAGCTGAGGTCTAGAGGAAAACAATTGCAGGTGATCAAGGCTACTTATTTATTTTGTAAAAATCCACCAATAGAAAACTTAAAGATCCAGGAATCATCATTTTATTTCATAAAATAATTAATTTCCATTTTTTTAATTTTTAAGTGTATATAAAATAAAAATCATTAATTTTATTTTTAGTTTTTATGTATTACACATAATAAAGATTTCTTTTTAAATTTACTTAGAATTAAGATACTAAAGGCATTTTTCTGCACCTTAGCTCTTGAAGATAAGAAATTATGAATTATACAGAGTAAAATTACATTTTAACAGGAAGAAAATAGTTTTCCACATCAACAGAGACACAATCAACTCCTTGCACAGCCTTATTGCCCTGATTCTTTCAGAAGAATATTTTAGTTATTTATCACAATGATAATAAAATAGATGAATACATAAGCTAACTAAATTCCTCCATTCTTAAATGCTTTTGAGATCTCTTTTCACAGTAAAAGTCCTTTTAGATTTTGAATTCTGCCTGCCACACCAAGGTTAACAAAATTATGTTAATATTTTGAAGCTAGACCTAAGACTCAAGGTATGGTAATGTATTCAAAGACATAAAACACAAATCCACATTTGTCTCCTGTGTATCCTCGTGCCAACAAAACACATTTGTATCTACACTCCAGTCCTTTAGATACAACTACTTTAAATATTTACACTTGAATATGGAGAAATAGGCCTGCCTTTCACAGAAATATACTTACCTCTGGCACTGACAGCAGCCATGGGTGTTTCTAAATTTGTGTGTGGCTTCCTGGGAAACTGGTATGCCTTTATAAGTCTTACATTAGTTTCAGTTTCTATTCCTGAATCAGAATACTGTTCTTTGGTCCTTATTAATGCTGCTCAGCTGAGCATTTCCTTATAGTGACTTTGCTCTTACGTGCATTATCCAAATGGCTGAAGCTGAAAGCAAGCCCCTGGCAGCAAAGAACTGCAAATGGGGGTGACCCCACCCACAAACTGATCTGGCCTTGAGTACAAGGTTACCTTCCAGAAGCTGGAATTAACAGGTGAGCCACTTTTCTCAGTGCAGGCAGAAATTACATTCCTTTTTAAACTCTGGATCCAGAACAGAAAAGCAACAAGAGAGAAAAGCATCTCTAAAAATGGCATCAAGCCACATAGCTGTGGCATGGCACGTCACTTTTCTGACACCCAGATGCCACGAGAACACAGCCCAATGGAAAGAGGGAAACAGAAGACATCATGTGCAAAACCTGTGAGTCTGTGGAACTCCAGCAGGTGGTGGTGGTGGTTTCTGCCATTTCCCTTCATGGGACTTCTACCCTGGAGTTCCAAGGACAGCTCACACCCCCTTGAGCCTGAGTCCTCACAAAATCGAGGCAGACACTCAGTGTGTGTGAGCACTGAGCTGAGGGCAGTGACTGGGCAGCCACTCTCAGGCTCACTCTAAGCAAGCTTCCCAGCATCCAGGAGAGCTTTGGCAGTGAGGGAACATCCACATATTTTTGAAATATCACAACAGAGCAGAGCTCTGTACTCAAGTGGACACTCTGAGAGCAAGACCTGAGCCATCTGTGGAGTATCTGCAGAAGCAATTGGTCATGATATCAGTTCACTGATGTAAATAGAACAGATATTTTCCAGTGCCCTGAGAAATCTGCTCAGCATTATGAACTGGGCATCACCTTACTGCAATCAGTTCTGTAACTTTCACAAAATGCAGCAAAAGAATATTTCCCATTTAATCTGAAAAATTACTGAAACAATGCTAGTTTCTAGTGAGAAGGTCTCCTCTGACTGACACACCCAAAACTGGCTTGCAGAGGAAAGGGATTACAAAAGAATTCCGCACATGGCTTAGGTAGAATCAGTCTCTGTCACTCACAGTTTTTCTGGTTTTGTGACACAATTATTTTTGGCCTGATGCACAATGTAGAGATTGCCTTCCTTGGTGCCAAGCCGGACATGGGATTCTAAAGCTAAGGGAGTGATTTATTTGTATTCTCTACAGCAAGCTCTCAGTATTCTACTGTCAAAAAATATTCACTTTCCTGCCAGGAAAGACAAAAACCTAGAAGTGTACATGAATGGTGGAGTTCAGAGGGAGTAGGGATTGAGGCACTGGCAGGACTCTCTGTCAAGAAGACTGGTTGTGGCAGGTCATCAGGCAGTGCCAGCACAGAGTCTGCCCTCCAGGCCTCTTCTGCTGCAAGGTCACTCCTCGCTCCTCAGCACAGAACTGTCCCCTGGTGGTTGCATGATTTCCTACTATAGAAGAATGAAGGGGAGCAACTCAAACACTCCAAGATTGTTGAAACAAAAACGTGATTGACTAACGTGGTTTTCAGTTTGTGGGCATGACTCACAGTGAGACAGGAATGCTTTGGTTCTGTAGTACTCCCTTCACTGCCCTGCCCTTAACGTACATATTTACAAATAAGCAGGTGTGAATTAGGCTTAGAGATTATTAGTCTGATCTGCAAGGAACGGCTTGATTAGCAGCAGTACTTCCTGACAGAAAACCAGCAATGTGCCACAGAAAGTGGAGAAAGAAAAATGTCCAAGCAAGGAGTCAGCAGTGCAACATTTTCTCGAGTCTCCAGGAAGCTGAATGTGCTGTATGAGATGGTGGTGGAAAGCCAGAAGGAAAAACAAAAAAATGAAAGCTTGTTTGCCTAATGTGGGAAGACGAATCTCTTCCAAATTCAGTAGTTGCTTTTTTTCCTTGTCAGGAAGACAAGGTTGCCACACAAGTGAATTTTCATACTTCTAGAAAAACTTGCACATTCTGTTTATGGGGACCACGCTTCAGTGAGTCAAGAGGAGGATGATGACCTCCAGAACGATCATACAACTAGGTGGGAAACCTGTTCCTTGGTTTTTATGAGCAACCAGCAGTAATCCATCTGTATCCCTTAAATTGCTATGTGCCTGTAGCAAGGGTTATCTATATAGGTGGAGTCTTGTATTACTCAAAACAACTGTGGTAAAAATTTTCATTCTACTTCTCATGTAGTCACTTATGTTCCCTTACAGAAGCTGCCTAAGGTAAGGTAAGAGATAAATGTGGAGGTGGTTTGTGATGGTGAGCTATTGGTAACATCTGGATGTATCTCAACCACTCCAGCAAAAGGATTTCTTTTAATAACCACCACTCTCATATGCATGTGTTTTGGAGGAACATACACAGCAAAGGGTGCATAGAATGCACAGAATGGTGGACAGACACTTGCTCATGCCTCCTTTAAGCACCAGGCTCCTTAGACCTTCTTGAGAATATTCCCTTTGGTGGTAGTAGAGCCATGCTGTATACATATGATCAGATTCACCAGGGAAAATAATCTAGAAGCTTCACAGTTTCCTCAGAGCATTTTACAAAGGGCCTTCAGGATTCACACGAAGTGATGGAGAGGTGGACAGAGCATCAGGGTGCTGGGTCCCTTCAGATGTCTCCCAGTAAAGAGATTGCAGCAGAACAGGTCTGCAGCATGACAATTACAGAGGGGTTGTCTGCACTCCCTCTTCTCAAGCGTCTTTTAGCTTATCTGACACTCAAAACTCAAGATGTGCATCTGGTAACAAATCTGGACTGGGACAGAATCCTAGAAATGGAAATATATGGAAGAAATTAGGGAATGTTAGAGGAGAAAGAGGAGCACAGAAGGAAAGTTAAATCAGACATCAAAGAAGATGAAAAGAGACAAGGTTTGAATCACCAAAAATCCCAATTTGCAAATCTCTGAGGATTTTACAGGTACTGAGCTTTTTATTCTCTGGCTGAATGACCTATTGGAAAGAAGTGAGAATCACCAAGTGGAAGTCTGGGAGCAAAGAGAAAGGTCAAATTTAAATGTGACAAAAGCCTGGGGCTTATGCCACAGAGGCTTAAGTCTCAGCCTCCAGTTACAGGCTGCCTCCTGGACTTAATTTGAAATGGTAAATCCTGTGTTAGTTCAAGAGTTCTGCTGATGACACATTTGACAGTAAAACGAAAATCCACTGTATGTTTACTTGGATTTAATGGAGTTTTCTCAGTAGGTATCTGTATTTTTTATGGAAAGAGAAACCACACAGAGCCTTTTGAGATTTATTCTGTGACCTCCACGTTTAAAAAAGGCTAAACCGTGTTTATGTATGAGCCTACATGTATGAATTCACACTCTTAAGATACTTATGGATATTTACATATATGTGTATGCACAATAATGCAATAATGCATATGAAAACAATCTTGTACATACACAAATACATCTCCTTGGGAGCATATTACTTTGCAACTCTGATAAGCACACCCGCTCATGGCTCTTTTCTCTCTCCCCGTAGTACCTTTGCTTTCATTTCCTCTGCAGGCTGCACAGCATCACCATACTTTACTGAGACTCTTGCTCATATGTGGAAACCGAAACACAGATTAAGATAACTGGCGGCATCCTGCCACTGCTGGGTGAGCTTTATGAGGCTGACTCTGAACAGTGAAGTGGAATGGCAGCCAGCCACAAGGATGTGCAGGCAGAGCTCTGAGCCAGGCAAAGTGAAAAATAATTGGCTAGTGGGAAAGACTTACCTGTGTGCTTACTTTGCTAACAAAATATCCTGATAATATAATTCTTTTATATTAACTGGTGAGGTTGTAGAAATCAAAGGATTGCCCAGCTCATTAAAGATACTTCATGAGGAGTCAGTGTGAAAATAAAAGTCTGCAAGTGATCATACTTTGGAATGTTTTTCTACTCTAAGCAGTCCTTCTACAGTCTTCTCACACTACTTTCAGTAACTGAAGTTCTACATACTTATCGTTCTGATTTTGCTTCATTTCTATGTCTTTGTTTCAATGCACATGCTTTGTCAAAGCACAAAGCAGAACAATAATTACCTCAAACCCTGTGGGGATTAGAGTCCAGGCTCTGCTTGAGAGCCTGAGTCAGTCACCACACATCCAGCAGTTTTAAGTAGGAGGGGGACCACATAGCCAGGTGGACTTCACTTGAGAGAAAGCAAAGCTTTTCTATAGCTTGTACCAAGCAGAGTGTTCAGAGCAGCTCTAGGAACTTTCAGCTGTGAGATTTTATTTTCCAAGCACTCAGTCATTGCTCAAGGACAACAATACATGGTTAAACTCTCCCCAAAATTCACCTGGAAGACGTAGCTGTCATGGGAGGCAAAACCTCCATCAAAAGCAGAAAACATCTACCTGGATTAGGCATTACAACCATTGGGCACCATCAAGGATGGAGTTAATTTTCTTCATTGCAGTCCATACTAAACATATTAACTCCTGGGCCATCTGTGGGCACTGTGCCAGTGGAGGCCACAAGTGAGGGCAGTCAAGATAACCAATTTTTTAAGTCCTCAGCACCTCAAGAGGCACAGACCATAATCAATAATAAATAGTGTCCAGCATACAGCTAGATAAGTCCATAGGGCTCCAGGTGAGCAGCTGGGTGATGGCTCAAAAAGTTACAGTCAAGGGGTTTACATCTGTCACCACTGGGGTTCCTTGGGGCTCATTTTTACAGCCAGTGATCTTCAACGTTCTTATAAATCATCTATATGGGGGAATCAAATGTAGGAACCAAAATCAAGTAATTATGTTTAGCCAATGATACTAAACTAGGAGGATCTGTGGATTCCCTTGAGGGTAAAGAGGCCCTGCAGAGAGATCTGGATAATGAGGAGCTGAGCAGTCACCAATTGTATGAAATACTACAAGAGCAAGTGCTGGATTCTCCACTTGGGACCAGGTAATCCTGACATTTGGGTAATCCTGAAATTTATGTAACCCTGAAACCACTGATCAGTGATAGGAGTGATATAAATAGAATCAAGCTGCATTAGTGGATGTTCAGCTTGTACATGAGGAATAAATTCTTCACTGATGTGAGAAACGAAATCCAGTCCTCTTAAATTTTTAAGAGTTTTAAAAAATGATTAAAAGGCATAATCATAAAGCCATAGTTACAGCGTACACTGGGTGCGTGGCCACAGCCAGGCACACCCACTTCTTCTGTCTGCAGGTTTTTATATTGTTACAATTGTGTTACTCCCTCAGATGATTTTTCAGATTTATTTTGGGCTCCTTGACTACAATATTACTTCAGGTTTTTGCAGCATGTGCCCAGTTCAGTAGTTGCTGGCAGTCTAGGGTGGTTTTCTGATGCCATTTTAAGCTTGGTACTCTTCTTTTATGGTCTTCTGCTCTTCACTTATGCTATCTTGGATATATATTTTGCAATAATAATAATATCTTAAAATACACCTTTCACAAGCCCACTTACATCTTGTGAAAGCCTTGTCTCCCCTTTTATGCTGCCCACAAGCAATTACAAATTTTACCATACTTAAAAGCAATTTGAGACTTACACTAATTATCTACAAACTATTACAATTTTATAATTAAAACAAACGAATTATAGAGAAAGTCAACTACTACATAACTGTTTATAGCATGGATGATGATTTCAGACATGTTGTTTAGTTTTAGGAAGTCCTGAGAAGAGAAGGGAGTTGGACTTGATGTTCTTTTTGGATCGCTTTCAACTTGAGATATTCTTTGATTCTATAAATGAAGATCCTGAAATGGAAGAAAGAAGTATGACATTTAGATCCTCCAATAGCATTTTGAACTTGCTGTGATTTGAAACAGACATAGCTGAAGCAGTCTATTAGTTGTAGTAGCCCAAGATGTTACTTTTCCACATATGCCATATAAAATGGATTTCCCAAATAACCAACAACCCACATAGCCATAGATTTCTTTCACTCTCGTTCAGTAAAAATAGCATTTGTCAGAAAATTCTAATACATTGAAATCAAAATGCTGAAGCACTTATATTAGTTTTGCTAGATTTTTTTTTTTTTTTTTAGTATAGTCCTTCCCAGCCAAGGATATGGACTTATTCATCCAAGCAAAATCTCTTGTGGGACACAGGGACACAAACTTTCAGCACTGGTGTTGAACACACTCTTCTCTCTCATCTGGCACAAAACAAAAACAAAGGTGAATTTTGGCAGGGTACAGACATTCCGTTTTGAACAGCTTTTCTCATCTCACAGAAACTGTATTCTTCCAACCAGAAGTTACTGAATGGAATTTAGAAGGGACTTTAATGAAGTATGCAGGGGCCCAGTAGCTGGGGGTGTCAGATCACTCCAGACATTGTGAGAAAAGGGCTGAGTAGCACCATTTGGCAAACTGAAACCCATGCTCAGATCCAGGTTAAAAAGGAATCTGGTGGAGGGCTTCTGAGATGAGACTGGAGCTCCAGATAAAAATCAAGGAATTTCCCACCCTGGAACCCAAAGGAGAAAAACTGCACTCATAGTTTTTCCTTCAGAATATTGTTGCCTTTTTCAACCTAAAAATGAAACCTGAGATAATTTTAGTACAGGAGGTAATATAAAACTAGATTTTTATTTGGAGGCCTCCAGGGGAAGTTATGAAGAATGTCCACTAAAGCCTCCCCATGTGGGGTGAATATAGTTTTGATTAGTTTTAGGAAATTAGCATAATTGATAAAAAATACCAATTAGGAGGACAAATGGTAATGCAATTTCCCCCAAAGTTAAGCTCCTTCTCTGGAGCCCCCCACTTGGTACTAGCTGTGGTTGTTTATGAAAATGTGTCTCAAAGACCTTGGGACTTGTTCTCAACCTTGGTTCCCGGGAAGAACCAAGATAGGAGAGGTGCTTTGTATCCCCTGGGGCTTGGAGCTCTGGAATTTGTTTTGTCTTCCTGCCTAGGGAAAGCACACGGAAAAGTACTGAGCAAACTAGCTAGAATACAATAATAAGCTACAGAGCTCCAAATATATGTGCGAAGAATACAGAGAACATATAAAAGAAAAAAAGGCAAAAACCAAGACGGCATCAATATGATGAGAAAATATCTGCAGTGTTTCACTCCCAGTGAGACAGGATAGTTCCCATGATTTTAGTACATTACCTTTTTCAAAAGCCTGCTGCAGTACTCTTTAAAGTCCATCTAGACCTACATGTGAACAAGGGCTTCTTTCCTGCTCTTTACAGCTCAGTTGCCCTAGACTGCAAATCATTTCACGTGATTCCCTCTGCCTCTCAGAGTGTACTGACCATAAGGATGTCTTCCAGCGTTAGACGATTCCTCTCTACCACCGACCGAAAGCTCCCAGCCGTGAAATCAAAATAGCCGTCTGTTTGTAAAAATGTATTCCAGCAGTACCTATAGTCTGGAGAAACAGAAGCAAGATAATTAACCTGAGTTTATTCAGATACCAGAGAAGCTCAGGGAGCACGACTTTTTAAGCTCTTCCTTGTGTCCATATCACAGAGACAGCTTGGCCACTGATAGGTCAGCTGATGGATGCTGTCCACTCTGTATTTGGAACCAATGCCATTCACTTGGGGCAATTTTTTTCCCTCCCTTAACTGCAGAGCAGCTCTTCAGCCAGCCTTATCCCAGCAACTGCATTTATTCCCTTAGGACAAGGGAGAGGAGAGAGACAATGGGAGACAGTCTCCCATTCCCTCAGGAGTGCCATAAGGATGGTATCTCTAAATAAAGGAGAATTTTCATACAGATCTAGTTGCTAAGGGTCCTGCCCCTCTTCTCCTACACTATTTAAACTTTTGTTTTTTTTGGATGTGACTCTCATTCACTGCATGGAGATGGTTATGCCCCCAAGGAGGCTGAGTGGGACATGGGATGTCATAGAAGCAAGCCCATACAAAGGTCACCAGCTCACCCTTCCCCAGTCCCACAAAGCATGGGAATCCTTGCCTTCAACATCCATGGCTTGAATGGTTACTCTCGGGAAGCTGGCAAGCTCCCTCAGGGCTGCGCGGTTTCTGGGAAGCTCCGCGTAGTAGAGCCGTGCTACGTGGATGTGCATGTTCACGTTGTGCTCCTCCTCCAGGAAATCCTGTATTATAGCACAGCAGTCCTCACAGGGACTCCAGGACAGGTACCAGGTGATGTCACAGAAACTGTAGCTTCTTGGCTCGAAGATTTGCTCCAGGAAGTACTCTTCCGCATGGTAATTGTCAACATCGTCATTTTTGACCCAGTGCATCCAAAACCTGCCACTCCCACCCCACTGCAGCTCGCATAGCAGGTATGTCTCGTTTGGACGTGTGCGGGGATCAAACTGCTGTCTTAATGCCCTCCTAGATATATACATGCTGAAACAGAAGAGAAACTGGTCACAACTTTGTTTTCAGTAGTACTCCAGTACATTAAAAGGGGGACGGTGGAGGAAATCGGAGGAGAACTGAGAAGGGCAAAGCACGAGACAGCAACACAAGGAAAATGGAGAGGCAGGCACCAGGCAGGGTAAAGGAACTAAAGGAATGAAACCCTGAACCACTTATCCTCCCCTCATTAACAGCTGCATGCAGAACTTCCACTTCCTCCCCCTCCCTACAGCTGTCCTCTTCCCCATCAATGGCAGTATTTCTAAAAGCTCTCCACATTTTTTTGTGCGTCATGACAGTTTTACAAGGTTCCTATTGCAGCCCTTTTCAATGTAGGGAGCTGTTGTGAATTTTGCAAAAAACTAATACAAAAAATAAAAGAAAGAAAATAAAAGCACTGATACGCTATGAAGCTGATATTTCTCCTTACTGGATTCTCTTGCTGTTTGTACTCTCGTAAGGATTAACACAGTCAACACCATCCAATATGAGAGAAGAAGAAAGAAGTGCTCTATGCAAAAAGATGCAACTCTCAGGATGGATATTTTCTGAGTTCAGAAAGGACCTCTAAATATTGTCAGTTAAGAACCTATACAAAAACTGCCAGTAGTCTTGATTATATCTTTTACACTCAGTAATTATGTGTAATACATAAATAATGAAGTCTCCAGAGGCACTTTGTGGCCTTTGTACAATTGCCTTATATAGAGACTTATATGAGAATGCACTTCGGATATATGTTTTTCCACATTAAAATAATTCAGAACAAATCTAGTAGACAACTGATCAGATTCTGAAGAGAGAAGCAATAAGCCTGTAAATTGTTTTATAGACTAGTACTCATTAGTAACAAAAAGCAACAAACAAAAACCCAAACCAACACACAGAAAGCACAGTAAAAAACACAAACAAAGAAACTAAAAAAGTCACACAGCTCCCCAGTCTGAACTAGGGACAAATGAAATCCTGCAGAAAAAGTAACTGTGGCATATTCTCTATCTGCAGGAATTATCACCTGTGTAAAAAAGCAACTAATTTATCCAAGTCAGTCAGAAGGCTTTGTCTTCTTACCCTGCCTTCTGCCACATCTCAGCCTCCTTCACATTAAAATACATATGCACACAAACCAGTTCATAAACCACAGAGCGTGTGTCTTTGTCTTCTCCATATAAACTCCATTTATATAAATCAAAGAAACCACACATGCAGATTTCTTTATGAGACTTTCTATCGATTTTATGTAAATGTAATAACAAATGTAAATGTCACCAAATGTTTAATTCTGGTACAGGAATAACTATTTTATTATATGTAATTCCTTTAGTAGGTTGTCAAAAAAAACCGACTAGGAGAGACAAAATTGAAGCACAGACTCAATTTTAATGCTTCCTCATTTGAGGTGTTAAAAGAGATGCACTTTTTAAATTTATATTATGTTATTTGGAAGTTAATGTCTATTAGCTTAAATCTCTGTAAAACTCAATTTTTAGGGAACATATATATAATATATCATATGTTCACAGTAAACATGTAAAATATGTGACTGGTTGAAGTTCACCAAAGAAAATTCATTAAGCTCCCAATATTCAAGCCAAGTCAGTTAATCTAGTTTTCACAGAAGGTACCTCTAAGGTTTTGGAAAGCAATGTCACGACAGATTACAGAGATCTGATTTGTTCAAAGGTATCTGTAGATGTTCTCATTTGATTATAACTCACAAACAAGTTAAAACTTAGGAATCTTAAACATGTCTTAAGCACCCTCTTGCCCGTGTTTTGACCCCATAAAATATTGCACTCTGGACCAGCCATTGCAATGGGTCCTATGCATATTTTCAGAGACATAAAGCTATTTCTTTAGAACAATCCTGAAATACTCTAATCTTCAAGATACAAACACCTTAGGGCTGCGTTAAGCCGAGTGAAATTTGTGGAGTAATCAACTTAATGCAATATGATCAAAAGTCTGCATTCTTATAAATATTTGCTACATTTATAACTTGCTATTTTTAAACAGCAGATTAATGAAAATTTAAACAACACTACCAGAAGGACAAATGAGAAATTTTAAAACCGTGATAAAACTTTCACACACTACAGAATATATACCGAGACAGTGTTCATCTTTCTCTTCAAGTCAGATAAAAGAATACTTAAAGTAAATTAAGAGTTTACAGATACATTGCCCAAATCCATGCAATCACCTCTTTTTTAAACTCTTTTTAAAAATTTTTTATAGTTATCACCAACTGTCCTTCCTATTCAGCATTGTTACACATGGTACCCATATACACATAGAGTATAACTCAAAAAACCCCAAATCACATAATAGCTATTGAGACAAAATTCATAGTTAGCAAATAATCAGAGATATCAAGAAGAAGAAAACATTATTATTTTTCTTTCTCAATTTGGTTCATCGGTGTCATAGAGGTGAACTTCTAATCCCTTCAGAATTTGAGAGCTGCAGAGAAACGCACTGTAAAGTGTGACCAATAATTTGAAAGGTGGATTGTACCCCAAAATGTTTAGAGGGATGTTTAGGGCAGAAAATGGCAGAAGGATGACAGCCAGCATAACTGTCTCCTAGGCTTTATTTTTTATTAATATGCAGCTGCCACATAAATGTGCATTAAACCCTGACGATGTATTGACTGATTACAAAATAAGTTTTAAAACGTGTTATTTATGTATTTCCTACTGTATGGTCCCATCATCCGTAACTTGAACAGGAATGCGGTGAGATTATTTTAAAATGTACTAGTATTACAAAAATAGCTCCTAATACGAATAAAAGCTCTTATTAAAACTGTGTAATAAACTGCATCATTATAGATATTTAATAATTTACCTTTTTTCCTCTAACACTTTTATTAGAAACTTTAAAACTCTGCTCATTGCAAGATAATAATAGCAAAAACGATAATGCCTAAAAATACATGAGCATAAATTTGTCAGGTTTTTTGGTCCCCTGCTAACGCTCTGCACAACCGAGTCACTTCTTTACCAAGCTCTGCAATAGAACCCCCCCCTGCGTGGTCGGCACACGCAGTTTTGGGTGCTAACAGCTGCCTCTAGACCTCGAAGCTGCGGAGCGAGAAGAGCAATTCCAGCTTCTCCCTCCCGAGCCCGTGCCCAGCATCCCGCACGGCTCCTGGCCTGTGCCACAGCCCGCCGTCCTCAGGGGCTTGCGGCTGCCGGGACAGCCTCCGAACCAGCGCTGGGTCACTTCCCCAGCAGGCTCAGGCCCCGGGGCAGCCCCTCGCCCACCGCAGCCACCCTGGGGACAAAGGTCCCGCTGCTGGTGGCATTGCCCCATCCCCCAAGACTGCACAGGCACCAAGCGTTCTGCAAAGCCAGCGATGCTCCCGGCCTGAAGCAGCAGCAACAACACAGCTGGAGCTGGGGTGCTTTCTTTTTTTTGGTCAGCAATTCCTTTTACCCTCTAAGCCCTCTCTGGTGCATGGCTTCTCCTCTCCCAGTGCTGTCCTGCTCTCTGTCCCTGCAGACGAGGCTCCGCGGACGCCCACACACAAAGCACACCCCCAGGCTCCGCTGGCACGGGATGATGAGAGAGAGGAAACCACGAACTCTTTGCCTCACCACTGTTGGTGCCTCTTTAATGACGTGTCCAAACTTGCCTGCCCCCAGGACTGCTCTCTGCTCTTTCCTCCCGCCTTATCTGAGCTGCGGGGGGCCTGACACAGGTTCCCAGTTAAAAAAAAACAAACCTGTGTAGTGATTGAACCATCTCTTCGGAGCCTGCTTCTACATTTCAAATGGATGATAATGGTTCCTTGGCAGAAAAGCGTGGTTTATTCTTTTGTGTAGGTCGCAGCTGTTCAGTGCAGTGTACACACCTTCCCTGAAGCACCTGGAGCTCGGCTCTGTGGAAAGCACGGTGGTTCTGCCTTGTGTGTCGCCAGATCTTTCCATGCTGTCAGCACTTTGTCAAAGATGAAGTGCTCACAAATACCACTCATGAGAGACTTCACCCACAAAGGGTCGGCAAAGCTTCATCGCCTTCCCTACCAAACTCAAGCAGGGCTTCCCCTCCGGTTTTGAGCAACGCTGCCTGAACACAGGGTGCCCAGCGTCTGAAGGGGTTCTTAGATTTACTTGCTGTCTCTACTCCTCTTCCTGTTCTATTTTATTAAAACAGCTGTTCTTTAACTCATGTCTTGTCAGGCCTTTCTTACAGAGAACCACTATGTACCCTGCACCATCTCTCTTGCACATAAGTGGTCCTGGCCAGGACGCTGAGATGCACACATCTTGGAATTGGACTTTGATTTGATCCTTGTGGGTCCTCTCCAACTCAGAATATTTTATGACACGAATGAGTATACAGATAAGAGTGCAAAGGGGCAAAATCCAGTTATTTTGAGATTTGTAAAAAAAACTTCCCATTGCAAGTCTTCATGGTCTTTTTGAGTGTTGTTATACGAATTTCCTGTGGAAATACTTAGGAAAGATAGTAGCTCCCAAGTCCCAAACAGTTCTTGCTGTTCACCTAACCACTATGCTGGAACAGCACGGTGCAGCTCAGCAACAGTGAGCTGACTTAAACCCCTTTAAAAAGGTGGCCAAGGCAAACCTGTCAAGAGTCACAATCCTAGGAAGACACTAAGGAGTAGCTGCAGTGACCATCCCCTCAGCAGCGTTCTGCTTGTGCACTAACTGCACTGTGCGTGTGGAGAGCTCAGCTGGCTCTGTGCAGAGTCTGGCTGGGTTCCTCAGCTGGAGCACAGCACTGCCTCATCAGGTCTGGAAACATTTCAAATACCTTCATGGGACACCAAGCCAAACCTAAGAAAGACTAGATGTGCCTAGAGTACTGCAGAGGCTCTGCAGGTGTGCTCCTCAGACGAGAGCACAGGGAAACAGGCAGCAGCAGGACCCAAGTGACTCCTCGGAGACCATGAAGGATCCAGCTCTGCCTCAAGGTGAGTGGCGGCACACTCTGTGTGCCAGCAGCACTCCAGGAGAGCAGGTTAGCTCAGACTCAGCACTGCCTGCATGCACAGAGCCAGCCTTGGACTAGAACAGCTACAGAGCTATTTCTTCCTCCAGGAACTGGCCTTGGGGTTTTTTCCCATTACCTGGGATATCCCAAAATGCAACAAGTTGACATTATGAGGATTTCAGCTTCCATTTCTCTTTTTATGAGATGCCTGAGGAAAATTGCTGAGTCTCCTCTGAGGGACAAGGAGCTCTAGTGATTACAGGACTGACGCTGAAGCTGCTGCCAGATGTTGCCAGTTGCTGCCAGCTTGTCTAACTCTCTTGGCTTGAGTGCTGGCTGCCTCAGAAAGCGCCTGTCTCCAGTTGGGAAGGACAAAGGGAGTGGGGTGGGCTGTTGGCTAAGCAATGTATGCCACCCTAATCCAGCAGGAAATCTTGTGTGGCTTGGAAGAGGAAGTAAAGGCATGCACAGCCAGTGTCTTCATTTTGACATGTCTGTTTGTAAATGCATTGTAAGTATCTGTGGCAGCAATGCAACCTTCTGAAAGCTGGAAAGGATCATAAATACTACCAGATAAGGCCTGCTAGGAATGCACTTCTATCATAAAAAGCAGAACACAAATGGAAGTTTATGGTGGAAATTCATGAATTTCAAGGTTGTGATAAACTCACCTAACTTGGAATGAAAAACTTATATTAATAAGGAATGGGCCTCTTTGCAGCTTGCAGACTGAAGTGTCTTACACATTTAAGATAAGATGGTGACGCTCAGCTTTAATGGGCTCAGCAGAGATTTGATGGGAAATCTTCCTGTAGGATAATGTGCAAAATGAGTTTGTTTACATGATCCATTCCAGTGACTCTGCTCTGACAGCAACAGACACGAAGTCTATGACATGCAATGAAGTCAAGATGTGGGATAAGCACTTTCCTAAACTGCAAAAGCTCTTTTCCCTACAATGTGCCTGTAAACAGCTTTCTCCAAAGATCTACACAGTATGTCATGGGCTGACACTGAGCAATGTCTGTATCTCTTCTCCAGAAGCCATTTGTCACCTCTAGCTCCACAAACAATATGGCTTTTATCTGTGACCCTTGGGAGTTCTTGGTGGACAGACACACACTCATATTGTTAGGAATATTTTGATCAAATACTCGATAAAATTATATTAAAGGGTTAGCTATGATTATAAGTAGAAAATTGCAAAGTATAAGGTATAGAAATATCACTAGTCTATGTTTGGAATGTGTAACCTTACAAACCTCACCAAGAAGTTACTGGACCATTCTGTTTCAGTCAAGAAGCATCTTGCTCACCAGTTATTCTCCCTGTTGGGGAAGGAAAAAGTTAATTTTAATCAGCATAGGAGCAACTTACTTGGTATTAATTATGTGTAGAGAAAAACTTCGTTTGGAGCCTGTAAGCATTGTGGGTGCAATAGGGAGGAAAGTGAACGGGCTTGGTTTTTTTACAAACATTAGCATTCAAGTTAAGAAAACAGTGGGAGACACACCAACGTGTGTGTGCCTGAATGAACAATGCCCTTGTTGGAAAGAGATTTATTGGGAAAGTTGGATGCTTAAATAACTTCCTGTGATGAAGAAATATAAATTCAAATATCAGAATCAAAAGCTGTTGAGGCAAAGATTTTTATGTTACAGGAATAAAAAAAGAGCTGGAAGAAATCCCAGAGGAGGTAGAGAATTAATCCCATTGGTATAGAGAACTGAGATGCCTGGATGATCAAAGGTGGGCAAACCAGAAAGCATTGCTTTCAAACCTGAAGCCAAACTGGTAAAGCAAAAATTGTATTCTCTTAAGTGGAAGGCAAGTAAAAAGTTGGAGAAGCTTATTGAAAAATGTTTGGAATATGGGTTACTGAAAGAGTGCGAATTAGAATATAACATACTGATATTACCAGTTACAGATTAGTGCAAGTTTTAAGGGCTATTAATTAAAATTACCTGATATTTATCTAGCAGTAGTTAGTCTGTACACACTATTGACAGCACTGAAAGGGGAATATAAATGGTTTGTGATTCTCAGTCTTAAGGAGGCTTTTTCTGCAATATGTCTCGACACAGACAGTTAGAAATTGTTTGCTTTTGAGTGGGGGAGTCCAAACACCAGGTGGAAAGTGCAGCTGACATGGATTGTGCTCACAATAAAAAAAAAAAAAAAAAAAAAAGAAAAAAAGAAAAAAATTGGAAAGCTGGAAAAAGAAAATCTGGATAGAACTTTACTACAATGTATGGATGATATTTTACCAGCAATCAAGACTGAAAGTAAGTGCCCCAGTGCTAGTGTAAGTTTATTAAATTTCTGGGGACTGTTTAGATACCGAGTGTCAAAGAAAATGGCACAAATATACAGAGAAACAGTAATATATTTTAGTTTTGAGATCTCACAGTTAAGAAAAAAAAAAGAAGAAGAAGAAGCTTGAGAAGCAGCTGAAAAGAAACCATTTGCCAGACTCCAGAGCCAAGGAATACAAGCCTTCTTAGGTACAGTCATGGATTGCTAGTTATGGGGTACTGGCAAAACACCAAAAATACCTGGTATAAACTCCTGAGAGTCAGAGGGTCTTTGAAGCCCTAAAAGAACCTTAATGCCAACTCCTTCATTGGGACTCTCACACTTAAACCAAACCATTTGAGTTATTTCTGCAGCAAAGGATGCACCTGGCACTAGGGGTACTGGTGCAGCATTAGGTCATGAAAGTATCCTGTCCAAACAACTGGACAATGGAAATAAAGGTGGATACCTGGAGAGGTGGAAGCTGCAGAGAAGCACAAAAGCTCCTGTGTGCCCCACGTGGGCACAGCTGGTTTGGAACAGAAAGGAGGACACTGGATATTGCCAGCAGGATGCTGCAGTACCAGGCTGCTCTATTGGAGCAGAGCAATGCTGAGCTTAAGGTAACCACTACTTTAAACCCAGCCTTGTTTCTCCAGGTTTCAGAAGAAGCCCAGAGATCTTTGGATCATGACTGCCTAGTGAAAGGAATGAGAGGGAGGTGTTTTTACAAACAAACTGTGGGCCTGCTTGTAGATAAAGCCAGATACTGATAGGTGAAAGATGCAATGGGAGGAACCATAAATTCCGGAGGAATTCCACTAATTGACATACACTGTTACTCATTCAAGGTCGTGCTAAATTCCTGGACTGAGAGAAAAAGAAAAGAGATACAGAGAAATAGAAGGCATGGTGGGGGGGGTTGCACATTAGATAGGGATCTGTATTAGGAAATCTGGGAAGTCTGCACCTCTCAAGTACTTCAGCCAAAGGGGAAAGAGAGAGGGAAATGAGACTGGGAAATCAGGGTAAAAAGGAGGCTGCGCTCTCTAGCAATTCGAGAGACCCCACGGGAAATGTTCCATGGTCTCTACCATTATTTGAATAAAGTTACAGGACTCCTCTGCCTCCTTTTTGGACCTCTGGCATCTTGAATTAAATTTCCTAACACAAATAACCTCTGAACAAGTGTGTTTTGGCATACCTGACCTCAATAGCAATCCCATCCCGGGCCCAGAACTGGACCTGCACTGCAGCATGGTGCAAAACAGAAAACAGGAAGCTGGCTATGCACTAGGAGCCTTGACTCAGGGAATAGAAGCCCAGGCTTTACCTTTTAACACATCAGCACAAAAAGCAGAATTAGTGGCCTTACACTGAGTCCTAGAAATCGCTGAAGGAAAAAGGGTAAACATATGGACTGATTTAAAACATGAGTTTGGAATAATACATCATGAAACCACATGGAGAAAAGGGAACTGTTATCAGCATAGGAGGCACCAATTAAATACAAAGAAGAAATTAGTCTGCTACAGAGTGTGCAAAAGCTGAAAGAAGTGGCCGTGATGGCCTTGAAAAGTTCATCAGTTTGGAGACTCCCCAGTTAATACAGGGAATCAAATCGCTGACAGAGCAGCTAAAGAGATTGCTGAAAAATGTGTCCTTGCACTAATACCTAGCACAAAGTTGAATGTCTGGGAACAAAAACCAAATTATAGCAATCAGGACAGCCAATTAGCCCTATCATAAGAAGCTACAGAAAATCCCAGCAAGTTTACCTTCATAGTAAATTCATGTAGGCAGGTAATTGTACCTCCACCATTAATATATAAGAGAGCTAAGATAACAGAACTAAAACATCAGGAAACACATTAGGAAAGAGAGAATTTGGTAACTACCTTATAAAGGAATATAGTAAGCAGAAAGATGACAGAAATTAATAGATCCATTGTTGAAAAATACGTGATTTTTTTGGTAAAATAATCCCAAGGAAGGAGGAAGGCCAACTCCAGGGTTACTGAAACACAGGAATTTACATGCATATTATTGGCAAATTAATTTCTCAGAATTGTCCAGGCAAAATAGGGTCTGGCATATTTTGGTACTGGTAGATACTTTTTTTGGATAGCCAGAAACTTTCCCATGTCACACCAACAAGAGAAGTCTCAAAGGTTTTGCTGAAATTAATATTTAATAGTACTGAAACTAACACTTAAGTCTTAAAAGATGCATTGCTATCAACAGATCAGTAGGACTAGGCTTGCCTGTACATCCTTTCTAACCAGGAGATATGGTGTGAGTCAGAACCTGGAATTTTGGACCAATCCAGGAGAAGTGGAAGGGACCAGGTCAAGTTCTCCAGGTCAACTTACACTGCACTCAAGGTGGAAGGAATCGAACACTGGGTTCATCACACACAGGTAAAACCAGCAACCACACATTAAATTCAGCAGAGATAAGACTGACTAACACCATGGAGTTTATATGTATATAAATCCTATTGTTTTAGTTATGGAATATTATTTTCTAGGGGGATACTATTTATTTGATTTATACGAAGATGACAAATAATTGCGTATTTATGATAATAATAACAATAATACTATGAACTATATTTTAATTTCTGGGAAGGGGAATGTGGTTTTAAAGTTAGTGCAGATTATAGAATGCAACTTCTATAATATATTGCCAATGCAAATCTCTGCAGAAAATCCAGTTCAGTGGGGTTTTAGTCATCATTTTGACAAAAACTTGGAAACTAATGTTAGTGGGAGCCTGGGGCAAGGTAAAAACTGAACAATGAGAAATATCAATAAGAGATGGAGTGTTATTGAAATTGAAGTGTGATTTTACTCAGGTTCCAAACTTTAATCCTGGAAAATTGAAAATGAAATGAAATGGGAAAAAGAGTTAGAAAATAATTGTTTTTAAAATTAAATGCATAGATAAATGGCACAGTGGCACACCTTATCATCCTGAAGGATTGCAGACAGTATCATCATTGGTTGAGTGAAGGTGATTTTTGTTGCCAACCCATTGAAAATAAGGAACAAAGAGGCCAAAGATATGACATAATGTTGCAAAGTCCAAAATAAGAACTGGTTTGTAGGGAATACCAAACTCCAAAGCAGCGATGTTTTTGAGAACTGGAAAGAGACCAAGGAAATTTAATTTGCCAACTCAATCATTCAGAAAGAGGTGCACTCACCCATATCAAGAAGAAAGGCAAAATGAGAATTAAAAGTCAAACAGAAATAGAGCAATTAATCCTCGTCCTAAGAAAAACTCCAGATGAGAATTTGAGGTTAGGATTAATCAAGGAGTTTGTCAATTTGCAGAATGTATCACAGCTTACTGCTTGTTTACCAATACCAAGAGCAGTAGGTGAGTCCATTCCATGGGGAGTTTTAACAATTAATTTGACTATTGAAGTAAAAATGAAACCACATGTTGCGAACAGAAACCTGTATTTGGATGGAAGGAGCAGGTAGAGAAAATTAGGAAACAATGGAAGTCTCCAGGGAATAGAGCTGATTGTGAGAAATTTCTAAATTATATTTTCGCCAAAATAGGTAGATTTCAGACAGTAGGACAGTGTTCTTATGATGAACAAATAAAGAAAAATGATGAGCCAAATGTTTATGGAACAGACACGTGGCAAAACTAATCAAACAAAAGTAAAGGAGGCGTACTGGGACTCCATTTGGTCTATGACAATACTTTCTCAATTTCAGTATATAATTAGGGCTCCTCGACGTTTTACTTGGGATGGCTTAGTTTTTGCAAACTGGTCATTTGTGCAAGAAAGGGGAATCTGACATCAAGTAAAGCAAAAGCCAGTGTCATGGTGGAAATGTGAGAGGATATATAACTGTAGTCCTGTTGATAAGGACTACAGATAATATAGGTATAGGTAATACAGGCTATTCCCTCTTTAACTGCTGCTTTAAAGTGTGTTAACAAAGGTGTTTTGAGGCCTCAGAAATAACCTCCAATTGACTGATAGGAGGGGAAACTTTTTTTTTAGTTGCAGTAGAGCTACCATTAGGAGCCTTGGACATTTAGTATGAGCAGTAAATGATGGGACTTGAACAACTCCTTTACCTTTAGATGGTAGAGTAAAGCAAAAAATACCATTAGGTATGCCAATTTTATGTCCAATTGGGAAGAAAGCTCCTTTCAGGGGAACAGTAGAAAACCTGCAGCTGGAATAGGTGAGAAGGTCAAAAATGGATGAATGATGGAATGAATCTTCATCTGAAGTGAAAGTTAGTTGGGCCTTAGAGTGTTTATTGACTCGTTTAGTAATATACAGGAATAAAAAATGGTTATCAACTCACAGGACATGTAGAAAGGCTGGGAAATTTGTCCAGGAAAGGATTTATGGATTTAAACATACAGTTACAAGCAACCTCCAGGATGACTTTATAAAATGGAAAGGCTTTAGATATGCTCCTGTTCAAAGAACATGGGTGCTGGGATTGTTATGGCTTTATATCTTCAAAAGAGCAGAGCAATCGTTGGTTGCTGTGAAGTTGTTTATTGTAAAGGCACCTCAGTCTCAAAAGACAAAGAGTCTCAAATGTTAAAGTCCATGCTAAAAGCTTTCTGGCACAGAGTCTCCAATAGAAACAGCTCCCTGGTATGAAGTCCTGGGCAGAGGCAGGAGCAGCAGTTCTCTGGTACAGAATCCTGGGTAGAGGTGGAAGCTACAGCCTGGTACAGAGTCCTGAGCAGAGGCAGATCCTGCAGCCTGCTACAGAATCCTCAGTAGAGGTAGATGCTCCCTGGCCTTTCTTCTTCTTCTGTTCTTTTCTTCTTCTTCCTCCTCTTCTTCTTTCATGTGGTGGTGGTGATGATGATGATGGTGGAGGAAGAGAGAGAGTGAGAGTTCTCACTCCAACACACAGATTCTTATTTACAAATTACTCAATGAGCTAAAAACACGAACCTGAATCATTTCTTCTAAACCTGTTAGAATTCTAGTTTATAATACAAAAGTTTATGCATAACTTGCACATATAGTCTATCAGTTCTAGCTGAAGAACGTAAGCAATATTCTTACTATGTCTTTATTATGTCCAAAACTGTTTTTGAGCTCTCACTGAAACTTGTTTTTGAAGCTTGTTTTTGTTTTTCAGCTCTCACTGAAGCTTGTTTTTTACACTAAATTCTAAGGCTTTTGCACTTTAAGGCACTTAAAACATATTTTTACTTACTTAAAACTAAGGCTTACACCTTTATTTCGTGTCTGTGTGCCTAAATGTACTTTAATTTCTCTAAAGGTTTTTAATTTAACTCAGTGAGCTTAACGCCTACTGGGTTGCATCCAGCAGCAGAGCCAAAGATCTTCTTGGTGGCAAACACAGAGGCCAATCCAGTCTTGCCCTTGACTATTTCAGGAGGATCCTGGCCAGCCCTGCTCCTTTCACCTGGTTATCAAAGCAGAGCTTCACCTGCTTCATTCAAGTGGCTACCATGGCAAAGCACACACAGATTTGCATTAACAATATAACTACAAGGATAGCAGGCCAAACTCTGTTTCTACAAATGAAAAACAATCCCCATGGTGATTGAAACAATATATCATTAAATGCAGACTGAACTAAAGAAATATGATTACACCAAAAGGCCTGATTTTTATATGTAGCATGATAAGGAGAAATATTCTAAACTAAAGCTTGGTTTTCCCCTGCATAATTAAATTTGACACACTAGCTAAACAAGTGAAAAAGAGTTTTTCTGGGGTTGTGTTGGACAGACATATGGTATTTAAACTTAATACACTAGCTAAAGTTACTTAAACATTTACTTTAAGTTGGCTGACTAGCAAATTTGTACTACTAAAAACAAACAAAGCAAAAGCATAACATATAATTGAATCTCATCACCTGACAAAAAATTCTACAGTACTACTGATTTCCACGTTTAAAAACCTAAACTTCACAATCTTCTGCAGGCAAAATACAAGATGTCAGGTACAGGTTGAAATCACTGTGCCTGCTTTTACTTATAGAATGATCAGTGTCGTCTTGCATTCGATGGGGTTTCACATTCTTTGCTGGAATCCACCTGTGAAAATACAAAGAAACTCTTTGCTCCAAGTCATTAGAGGAAATGGTCCTTCAATTTGTCATGTTTCTGGGTTTCGAATCAAAATTGAAGGATTTTCTTTTTATTTTGCCTCTGTGCTGTCAGAAAAATACCTGAAGATTGGTAGTTCAGCTTCTGCAAAAGAACTGTTCAAAAAATTATGAACATACAAGACTTGACTCAATCTTATCTGTGGTGTTGCCTGTGCCAACGCTCTTTTTGTTGATTTTAAAAAACAGCACGCAGGAATTTCATTACAAATATGAAAAGAACAACAATACAAATGATACATGTAGTAAAACTAAAAACTTTCAATCAGGGATGATTTGAATACAACAACCAACAATATTTTAAATTATAGGCATATATATATATATAAAATTAGGTTATTATCAATCCTTAAAACACTATGTCATTACTCCAGAGTCTGCAAACAGCTGACAAGCCTTGATTCAATGAGGAATTAGATGATCATCTCTGGATAATGAGCACTGAATTCACCCTATAATCAGCTTCAGCTGTCATATTGATAGGGTCAAATTGCCAAGTCAAAATGAATCTAATATTATTTTGATGAAGAAAACACCTGGATTTATTGACCATTTCCCTTCCAGGTAGAATTAAGGCCTGGCCACTGCCTAAATTCTAATTGGAAGAGAACTCCCTGACATATTTTTTTAAAAATAAAGTCCTAAGGACAAAAGCTACACTGAAAAATTTCAGAGCAAGAAAAAAAAATCAACTCCCTTCAGCAGCTTGTTCTCTCTGAAGTTCTTCCTCAGGATCGAGATGCTTTGAACATGACAAGCTGCTGGAGTACTTCTGTAGTAATAACTGGGAAAAACCATAACACTGGCAATTTCAGTGAAGCTCAGATAATTTCCTTGGAACTCTGAAAAATACTTAAAATTATGAGACAGCACAGGGTCAGGTCAGAGGAAACCGGCTGAAATAAGAAAAGGAACTAATAAAGAAATGAAAATAAAGGAATGTTAAAAATTCCTCTTGGAACTAAAGGTGCCTAGAAAATATTTGATTCAGGGGCGTGTCTGGAGGTTTTCTAAAATTTACTTAGAATGTTGAGAGAGTCCAGGTTAAACAGTAACATATTAGAGACAGAAATACTTTGCACAATGGAATGCATACTCTTAATACAATGGTTTTGAAATTAAATATGAAAACTAAATTTGAGTCTTAAAAATTGAGCCTATAGAGAAATACTGTTATTTCCAGTATACATAAAGGAAATTTTGACTTGAATTAAATTTTACAATTTAAATGATGGTCCCAGAAGTGGTCCTGATTTGTGTTCATGAAGCATTTCATTGATAATTTGAGAAATATAAACTAGAAATTTATTATAATTTGGTTTGAAGGAAAACTGGAGTACTGGTAATAAATTTGTGCGGCATAAATTGGCAAGTTTCTTCTGTATAAAAATTCAAAACTTACTAAATCATAATGAGGGCATTGCAACGGCTTAGATGCTGTTTTTAAAAACAAATAACTATAGGAAAATTAAAACTTAATGCTGATATTTGAATAAGTGTCTATTAATATTTGTGTTATAACAAATTGTTAAATATCGGTTGTATCTACTCAAATCAGATATCAAATGTTTTCTACCTTCATTATTTTAAGAATTTCAGAATAAAATGGATCTTTTTAACAACAATCCTGTCAAAATTACAAATCACAGGTTAAGGAAATTTTAAAAGGTGGATTTTAACAGAGTTTCAATCTATTAAGATGTTTTAAAACTGATCCTTCTATTCTTCTGGCCAGCAATTAACTATCAGGGCATTGAGAACCTTCCTAATAGAAAAATATTTCTATTTTTGCTCCCCATTGAGACAAGAGACCTCTTCCCCACACCGTGATAGGGTTTTGTATGACGAAGGGACAAATAGTTGCTTTTTTCCTTCCTGGCCCTGTAATGAGAATCATGTGTTCACTTTGCAAACACAAGACAGCTCTGTGGAGAGCCTGGTACAGGACTGGCTTATAGAGAAAGGCCACAGTCAGACTAACCTAATAATGCTGAGGGAGAAGTAGGACAGAGGTAGCTACAAGGACAGGGTGCCCTTGCAAAAAGGGAAGAACCGCTGGAATGTGATAAACAAGATGTAGGAGAGGAACAAAAGTTAGCTACAAAACCACAGGATTACAATGGCGCTTAGCCAAGCTTTGCCGTAACGCGAATAGCTTAATAGCCAATGATGAGCTAGGATTTTGCACTATGCATGAGCTAATTAAGCGTTGTACTTAACCAAGAGCATTCTTGCCAATAAATGAGACTTTGCTGATGACCATCTGGTGTCCGCGTCTCCCTTCTCCGACACAGCTCCTTCAACTCCTGTAAAGGAATTTAAAGGTGTTAATAAATTCAGCTGTTTCGGCCAAAACATACAAGGTGTCACTGCAAGCAGCCCCTGACGTCCCCACCTTGCCACCCGTGCACGAGTCCAGCGCTGCAAAGAGGAGGTGGTGGGCAGGGAGAGCAGAGCAGCAGCTTGTGGGGTTTGTGGATACTCAAAAGATGGAGTTGATCCTTGCTGCAGGCACATTCCAAATGCGACACAAGATGTAGAGCATGACCCGGACTTATTAGAAAAGGTAGAAGAAAATGTTCATGGGCTTCAACAAAACACGTAAGAAAATGGGATAGCTACAATTTTTAGTGGATTGGGATGGAATCTGAGCTCATGGGTAAAATCACTGATTAACACAATTTTGTTAGTAGTGTTCCTAGCAATTATGTTGATCTACTATTGTTTGAAGAAGCAAATTAACAATAAGACTGCAGGGAATTGGATGATTATCATAGCAGTAGCTAGACAACCAGATGCAAAGGAATCACTTCCAAGTCTCCCACCAGCATGTAGTGAATAAGATTTGGATGAAAACATTGAAATAGTTTTCAAAATTTTCCAAGGGGGGAAATGTTACTGATATTTTAATCAAATAATCTATTAAACAATATTAAAGATTTAACTATGATTATAAGTAGAAAATTGCAAAGTATAAGGTATAGGAATATCAGGAGTCTTGTGTCTGGAATATGTAACCTTACAAACCTCACCAAGAAGTTACTGGACCCTTATGTTTCAGTCAAGAAGCAATGGAGACCTCCATACCCATCAGTTATGCTGCTTGGAAACCCGTTCCACTTCTCACCTTGATTTTAATATTAAGGCTTCCAATCAGTAGACCTCAGGAGAGACGGATGGTTTTAGGCTAAGAATATTGATGAAGTTATTAACAATTGGAACCAACCAATGCAAAGGTTATATTTAAGAACATGCATAGTACACAGAGTATGTAAAAGAACTTATGCACCAATGATTCAGCAGAAAAAGTATATAAAATGGGTGGGTTTGGTTGTTTAAGTAGAACATGTTTTCAGAGGAGCTATTCCCCATGTTCCTGGAGCCTGAATAAAGACGTGTCTGCTTATTTGTATCAAACTGGTGTTGGATAAGTTTCTTTTGTCCCATTTGGTGACAATACAACATGCAACAGCTGTAGTTTCTTAGATTAGTAAATGTGAGAACCTGATTTATTCTCACTCACAGGCTCTCCATCATGCAAACAACATTAGTGAATGACACAAGGGTGTAAAACTAACACAGCCTGAGACACAAGAACATAGCATGTCCTAGGTCAGGTTCTCTTTCAGTCTTTCAGACTTCATCATCTCCTGTGTACCGCAGCAGCAGGATGACATGCTGACCTGGATTTCCTACATCTTAGGGAAAGGGATGCTTTTGCTGTGCTGTGACAACTTCATGTCGTATTGTCAAGCCACAGGTTAAGATTCTCCGAGTGAGCTGGCAACAAAAGGCTGGAAGCTGAGGGCTTTCAGTTTCCAAACACCTGGGGCTGGAACTGCCTCCTCCTGCTGCTGCAGTGTCCGAGGACTGGATGAAAATTATATGCTGAGATAACCTTTAACCCTCCCACCAAGGAATGGTGGCTGCCCTCAGAAAGAGCCAGTCCTTTCCTGGGAAACTGCCCAGACACCTGCTCTGTGCAGCAGGAGTGGATGGTTGCAATGCACAGCACGAGCCATGTGGCTCACCACCTGGAGCACCAGCTCCTCACAGGCAAGGCACGGCACAAAAATGTGCCAGCACAAAATCTCAGCTGGGAGGAGTCACCAGAGCCCTGTCAGAATGTGTCTGTGGGCCTCACCTGAACTAGAACAAACCCACAGCACCTACCAAGGACCAACACTGCACAGGCCTGGCAGTAAGCAGGTCTGGCTCAGGAGTCTCCTGGGTCAATAATAAGCATTATTAGTTACAGGGATCTGATGGGGCTATAAATAAAGCAGGTTAGGTCACTAGATCTGTAGATAGCCAACAAAGAAAAGATGAAAACTGATGAGTGATCAACGTGCCCTAAGTCATTTTGCCTCTTAAGTGGTCTTGTCATATTTGTTCTTTCAGTGAAAGCTTGAATATGGCAATGATGTGAGATCATCAGCATGTAGCTAACTCAACCAGAAATACAAAACATCTTGTTCTGACAGTTCAGTCATGGGACATATGAGTCATAATGTTTTAGTTCCATTTGTAACATTCAATATGCTGCTCTTTATCTTTATTACTCGATGAAATAAAAATCAAAACATAACTGCATTTTTAAAATTTATTTTCCTCTTTGAAAAATTTGCAGAGTATCAGGAAATATTTCCTGTGCACATAATAGATGTTGGTCCCCCAACATTGGGCCTTTCTGACTCCACATCTATTATGAATCCTGTTAAGGAGGCTTTATCACCTCACAGAGTTGGGTAGGACAGGAGAATCTGTACAAGCCAGGAGCTTTATGGAAGACAATTGTCACCAAAATCAGTGTATAAAAACACTACAGCACTCCACAGCACATCTCTCTGTAGCCTCTAGGATGTTGATGACCTCTGCTGTCAGATTCTGAAGGTTTTTCCTACATCTTAGCCCCTCTAGCTTCAGACCTGCGTCACAGCTACTCATCTGACATTAAATATTTGTTCAAGTCTGTGGGACAAAGAACAGGAAGGACAGTTCAGAGCTCAAAAGTAAAAGGCAAATGAATACTCCAGAAAAAAAATACTGATCCCTGTTTTATCTTTTCATGAAGCATAGGTTTCCCTAATGATTTTCAAAGGGTTTTGATGATGGGGAAACACAGTGAAATAGCTTCTGTTTTGAAAGCTGGTGTTTGAAAAAAAGGAAGATGGGAAAGTCTGCCTGAGCAGTACAATAGTGTAAAGTATTTCCCCTCACTCTTTAAAGGAAAATTCTTTTCTCTTCTGCATCATTCCTGTGCTATACAGACACTTCTCACTGCTAAAAGACTGCCTTAAGTGGTGATACTTCCTCTTGGTTACTCCAGCTCATCAAGGAAATTCTTCCCATTGGGATAATTGATAAAAGATTCGTGTTAATCACAAAAGTATTGAGGTTTGTATAAACCAGAATACCAAGCTCTGAAGTGGACACTAGATAAAGGAAATTATATGATAAAATCATTCTGTTTAAAATCACCTTGTTATATTATGTTACATTATGTTAGGTTATGTTTTCCAAATAAGTTGCATCTACTACCAGCTTGCAAAATCGGACTTCCCAATAGCCCTTCCTGCCTTTGTCTGATCAATGCTGCCTATCTCAAGGACCAGATTTCCAGAACTTCTCTGGTGGTTATCTCAAGAACCAGACTTCCAGAACTTCGCTGGTGGTTATCTACAAGGACCAGATGGTTATCTGTGAAACTGACTATCACCCAGAAACTTTGTGAATTTGTGTAAGGACGTTTATTCGACCACCACTGCTTACCTGGCAAAATTATGACAGCAAAAAAACAAAACTTATTGATTACAACGAGAAACCACAGTATAAGAAGAGGCTGCAAACCAAGGTTCGGTGGAGCGTGGAGTGGGCGGTGACCCCTCACGTTCCCCAGCGCGCTGCTTGCTCTTTCTATATCACATAAAGCAATCTAAATTTTACTGAATATCGAGACTTTTGTTTCTCATTTATAACACCATAAAGAGGGAACATGAGTCAGCCAGGCAGAGAAAGGCAGGCTGGGATACAACACACCTCTATGCACCTCTACTTGTGCACTTGCAGGGCCCTCCCTTTACTAGAGGAATTTCTTGGAGTGGTAACAGAAGTCAGTCAACCCCTCAGCACTACCCAGCTTCCATGCTGCCCCAGAGGCAGCAGGCAGCTGCCTACACACCCTCAGCACAGCAGTGAGAGGAATGAGCCGTCAGAGATGGGCAGACTTGGGCAGGATTGGCCCCTGCTGCTGCCTTTGGCACAGCCCACAGCAGGCACTGCTGCTCCTATCTCCAGCCTGAAAATGCCCCACCTCGTCCCAGCCCTTTGCTGCACAGCACCAACAGCTCTGGGGAAATTCCTGCCTGCCCTTGGTTAGACTCTAATGAGTGCAGGGTTCTTTTCAAATACAAATGCATGAGCAGGAGCATCGCAGAGGCAATGTATCCAGGCAGTGCAATTTGATCTCTGATCTCGGTCCCCAAGTCACCCTGTGTCATCTCCTCTCTTGAATCTGTGCATCTCCAACAGGAAAATCCAAGCTGCAGCAGTGGGTAGTAGTGAGTGAAAGGAGACACAGGGATAAAGAGTTTCCCTAAGGGCATCGTGGCTGTGCAGAGGGTGGTAGGGCAAAGGGTTTGGGCAAAAGCACAAGGCAAGGAAAAAAATCCCAATTCAAGTGAAGCCTTCTGTAAGACAAGGAATGATGAAACTTAATTTTCTTTTCTCTGGCCCTAGTTCATCCTGGTCTTTAGCCATAGAAAGATAACATGAGCCAGGACAGTTTTATCTTGACTTCAAGCAACAGTCTATCTGTACAGGGATTCTGTAGCAATATCTAAAGAAGGAGGAACAGGGTGAGCTGTGAAATGGGCTCAAGTCCAAATCCCAAAACAACAGTCCAAGTTATTGGGCTTGCATCATAGCTTTGCAGACGTTTTGAAGCAGGATAGCTCCACTTACTATAGCACAAATTATTCATAGGACTGCAGCAGGACCATCCCTGGCTGTTTGTTGTTGCTGTTGTGCTGCCAGTTGACACCCTTGGAGTTCTGTTATTGGAAGGGACAGGGTAAATGGTCTCCTCCACAGGTTTTTGCAATGTTTCATTCTAATCCAGTCAGTCCTGCAGAAGGTAGTAAAGTAGTTTGGAGAGCAGTTCTGCAAAGTAACAGATGGGTTTTGGCAAAAAACAACCAGGCATGCAAGCAAACCAAACTGTGATACGAAACAAGATATCACACATCCAGGAAGTTCCATTTTCCCAGAAATACCTTCCCTGACTAACTCCAGCCAAGCTCAGACAGTGGGCCGTAAATCAGCAGTTCTGTTTCCTGAAAAGCCTCACTCTATTTTTATTCTGACTCACAGCACAGACAGGGTCCCTCCTTCTCTCCCAGTCTCATTGGCTTCTACCCCACACCCTGTGCTGTTCTATAAAACAGCTGTCAGCCTATGGCATGCAGCAGGGATGCCACAGAGCCAGGTTTAAAAGGAGATAGGAACCCAAGTCTCACTCAAAATAGGCTACCCAGCTAATCTCCTTTCCACAGATACCTTTTAGTTCTGTCCAAGCAACTTTTCCCTGTGAAAGCCAAAGGATCCTGGCCAGCTCAGCTGTCATTCCTACACACAGTGCTGTGTCTTCAGGATAGAAACCAACTCAAAGAGCTGCAGAAACAGACTGTATTTATCTGAGGAGAACAAAAAGCTGCGACTAAGGACACCTGGATGGAATTTATCTTTTGACAACTGCATCAGAGGGCTGAGGCTTATCATAAGCATTCAGACACTGATGCTGTAGCGAGTACAGCTCAACACATTTTCTTCTGCTGTCCCCCACATCTGTTACTGCCGCTGGGGCAGGACAGTTCCCCAAGGGAAGTCTCTGAGTTTTAAGTAAGAGGTGAGCACTGTCTTACCTGAAGGGACTGCTGAGCAGGTTAGTGTCCACAATACACTGAAAATATTATGGATATTAAACATTATAGGGTGGGAATGTCCTCTTGCCCTTCTGACTATAAACTCCTAAATTTCACTGTGGTACAGCCACAGAACCTTCCTCGGATCCTGTCATCTTTAATGTTAGGCAGGAAAGGACTACCTGTGAGGCTTTCTTCTAAGACACAACATATTTTGACACACACACACACACACAAAAAGTAAGATCAGCACACAAGAGAGCATAGAAACAGCTGAAAGTTGGAGGTTTAAAAAAAACTATTATTAATTTGGCTACTTTGAGCACGCAAAGAAGCCTGATGCAATCTGACTGTGATCTAGAAGGCAGAGTTGGAAAGCAGATGAACATGCCAGGTTGATACCATTCCCTGGTTTGATTGGGCAGATTGTCACCATGCCAGAGAGGCTGTCACAGCAGCATGGTTGGTGGACAGTTCTCAGCAGTGATGTCCTTAGTGATGCCAGCACCACGCATGCTGAGAGCATCTAACTATCGCCACAATATAAATGGACAACAGTGAAGGAGGACCCTAAAACCATGAGAATTATCGAATTATCCCTCTCCAGGAAGAAAAAAAATAAATATGGTGCCTGCATCCTTACAGCTGATGGCAACTACAGTTGCAGGTGCAAGCAACTGGTGCTTCAAAATCAGCTCTCTCAGAGATTCTGTTTGTCTTCAAATGAAGCTTGCTTTGGGTAGTGGCCGCAGACTGCTGCACATCACACAGAATCAAGGAAATATATCAAGGAGATATAGTCAGGAAGGAAAAATATACAGGAAGATGAGAATTTAAAATGACAGGCCATCTGGAGAAGAAAATGAACAGGAAAAAATGCAGGAGAGAAGTGAAAGCAAATAAGAGAGAGAACAAAAATAATAGGAAAATCCTGAGGGGAGATCATTGATGGGCAAAGGACAGCCACACTTCCATCCTGACTGTGCAAGGGAAAGAAAATGCTGGATAGTCCACACTACAAAGTTCACTCAGTCCATGCACAGGGAAAGCAAGCCAGAAGATTGTGACAGCTGGTGGAAGGAAAAGAAATCCTTCTCCTGGTAGACTGAAGCACTCAATCTTTGCCAGACTGGATTCTGGCATATGCTGCAGTCCTGCTGGGAAATGTTAGCAACATCATCCTAAAGGAGGGAAAGTTCAGACTCTTCTCATTTAGCCTGCTTGATTCTCAAGCTAATGAGCCCTCCAGGACCTCAGGCCACATATTCCCCAGGGTTTACACCCTACAGATTAACATCTTCTGAAACTATTATAGCTGAAGTGCTTATTTTATTTGCACAGGAAATTTCTCCCAGTTAGGGCCTTTATTGTATGAGTACCTGCTGTGTGGAAACTCTAGCACATGAGTCACTTGCCTGCATCACAGGTAGCAAAAAAAAAAAAAAAAAAAAAAAAAAAGCACCCACTGAGAATTTGAACGGCCTGCAGCAAAGCCAGGAGCTGGTCATGGAGTCATACTGAAAGAAACACAAAAGGAGCGAGTCTCAGCTGCCAGCGGGGGCAGAACAGCCAAGACCACACCTCTACAAGATTCCTAGTGTCATATTCAGTCTTTCCTTTGTGAAAAGACAGTTGGAGTCTGGCATGTCATGCTTGAAAGGATGCCAGTCCCTCTCCCCGTGCAAACAGGAGAAGATGCGCATTTTGCAGCAATTAAGTTGGGCTAGCTTGCAGCCATTTATGCTGATGCCAGTTCAAACACCGATTTACAGAGGCTGCGTCTGCGGTTTGCTGCCAGCAACAGGAAATCGTGTCCAAAGCACAGGGGTGAGCTGTGAGCCTAAAGAAGGGAAGTCAAAGGCAAGGGCAGAAAGGCTCAAGAAACGTCGTGCTGGAGGAGAGGCTGTGTTTTCAAGCTCTTATTTTGGGTGCAAAACTGTGTAAACACAGATTCCTGGATTTAGGTGCTGTTGTGGCTGATATCACTGCACATCATGGTGGGGTTCACCACACTCCCTGCATGCCGTGTGACACGTCCTCGGCAACGATCAGGATGGCGCCGAAGCCGCTCGGAGCCCGCGGGGAGGCTCCGATACGGGGAGCGGGGTGCGGGAGCCAGGGTGCCGGACGGGCGGATGCGGGATGCAGGAGCCGGGATGCAGGACGGGGGATGCAGGGCGGGAGACAGGGGATGCGGGAGGCTCCCGGCGCGGCTGTCTGCTGCCGCTCGGTGGCCGCCGCACGGTGAAGCACAGCAGGGCCGCGGTGAGGGAATGACCCCCGGCCCTGCTGCTCAGCCTTCCCGCCACCTGTCCTAGAAAGCGGCCGTGCCGAGCCGAGCCGAGCCGGAGGAGGAGGTCCAGGTGACCCAGAAGCGACCCTGTGTCTGTGAAAGGCTGACCTCCTTCAGGGGTCCTTCTCCACCTGTTGCTGTATCCCAGGACCGGCTGATGGGCTGGATGAGCTTCCTGCCGCGGGGCTGGGATGATATTGGAAATATATACGTGTATGGAAATCCAGATTTTTAGAAGCATATAATGTGCTTAAGTAGGTGGAGCAGAAAACAGAAATATATAGATTATTTAGCAATTTTGTAAAAATAGAGAAACAACTTGTAACAGAACACATAAGAATTTTAGTTGCTAGGTAAAGGCCATAAAGATAAGATGTATATTGTGAAAACTCAGTAAATCAGGACTTGGGTATTTCGAAAACTCGATAAAGCAGAACCTGTGGTTTAAGAAACCAGCAAGGACCAGGCTCCTGGTTTTGGCCGAGACAAGCTGAGCTGGGAGCTAGCCAAACCTCCATTGCGCCTGCCCAGAGACAGGGTCTTCCTGAGGAAGACTTCTTTACTTCATGAGAAGGCTCCCGCCCGCGACCACCAGAAGGCATGGCACCACAGAGGACTAATTATAATATGAAGCACGAGGAGGCGGAGAGTGGGCGGGAATGGGCGGGCAGGGAGGTGTGGGTTTATGGGATCTATGTCTATTTAAACTTAAAACCTGTCCTGAGCAGACATACGTGTATGGTGGAAAGATCCCCCATGCGTCCCAGCTGGAAATAAAACATACCTACTTTATAAATTTATTTGTAAACTCCTTATTCCGCAACACAGGGATGCAGACAGGGTTACCCCTTTTTCTTCTTTTCGGGTGTGGGATGGGCCTGATTGCATAAGACAGAGCCCCCTGAAGAGCTGTGTACTCGGGTCACCACACTTGCTTGGGCTGATGTGAAGTCACTCATTCTCTGCCTGGAATGGCGTTCCCTCCGAGGCTTGGAGGGATCTGAGGGTAACGCCAGGATGGCCCCTCTCCCTGGGCAGCAGCACAAAGCAGGAGCATACAATGGAAGCTCCACATCTCCCAGTGGCTGTGTTTTGGGACATGAACTAACCAGCAGCCACACTGCCCTTCTGACAGGGCACATCTCCCAGTGGCTGTGTTTTGGGACATGAACTAACCAGCAGCCACACTGCCCTTCTGACAGGGCACATCTGTCCCAGAAAGGGTCAGTGGGAGATGCTGTCACGGCACGTCTGTGACAAACCCAACCATGGCTCAGTGGGAGATGCTGTCGTGGCACATCTGTGACAAACCAAACCAGCTTCCTCTGTGCAGTGCCCAGGGCTGGGGCACGCAAAGAAACAATGTCACAAGCGTGTACACTACTTCACTAAACACAGTCTGGGCAGGAAGTGATGCCATGGCAAATCCTCACTTTGACAGAACACTGATCTTCACTTCTGCTCAGCCTTCACTTCTACAAGCTGTCAAAGACTTGTGAATCGCCTGATGCTTGCTCCAGGCCTAAGCAGGAGTGCTGGGCCAACACACAACCTTGTGCCTCAGTTTCCTGGCATGTGGGTGGGGGACACAACAAACAAAAGTAATTGCAATTACACCGTTTAGTTACACAATTAATTGCTATGTGCACTGCTGAGGGTGGGGAGGTAGGCAGTGACCTGTTTCTGGAAAGAAATTAATTAAGGCAGTATTTTTCTTTTGTCAGTTATACTGAAGAGTTGATGTGTTATTTTCAGTCTTTCCCCGAACCTGATAATTTGACAATTCACACTAGAGCAGCTCCATGGGTAGATCATTTTGCCACAGAACTACCCAATGTCATCACATGGCATTTTCTTGCAGTTTTGACACCACTCTTTCAGATCACTGCCAGTGTTTAACCAGCATGTCAGCTGGTATTTTTTTACCGTCAAACTGTCCAAACTCCATCATTACCCATAACCAAACCACAGAGTTAAGAGCTGGCTCTAGAACAGTGGTCCCTGTGGTAAACTAAAGGTCTTTCTCTGATGTGGAAAGTTGCCTGGAGCTGTCTGCTGGTGAACGTTGGTTTGTGATGGACCCAGCACAGCGCAACAGCAGACACTCCTCACTTAGCTTGGACATTTACTGTATGCTAAGTACTCTACATCCCAAAATACTGGATCAGACCAGTTGGCCAGTTATACTTCTGCTGGCAACTCATACAAAGGGAAACTCTTCTCCCCTCCCAACACCTGCTGGCAAACAGTGTAGGCAGCCTCCTAAGTCAGCAGACTTCAGAGAGCACAAGAACAGGACTGGGAAGTGTTTCATCCATCCCTGTTGACCTGCTTTTTCTTGTATCTGAGCTGAGTTTTCTAACCAAGGCTGGCCCCTACTCACCAAGTTCAGCATCTTGATGTACCCAGTGGCCTCAGGCCAGTATGTAGAGGTTCCTCTATGGCTCTGAAGTTGACAGCTGACATCTACTGGTCTCAGCAGTTCCACTGTACTGATAGCAGGGAGTTCTCTAACCCTGTGAAAATCTAGTCTAAGCAGGAGCAGAGTTGTCTCAGGGGCCACAATAAGCCCATGCTACAGCATGCCCTGGTCACACCGCTTCACTTTCGAGTAAAAGGTGCACGTTTCCAAGGCACACCTCAAATACAGACAACTGCGAGCATGTTACAAACAAGCCCCAAACCCAAGCCCTGCTGACACAAAGTTAAATTTTCTACAACATGTGCAGCTGTCTCCCCGAGGAGAGGATGAGAAAGAGACAAAGAACCACATGTGGCAGATCTGAGTCAGGCCATCAAATGCTCCACCGGAAAATGCTCAGACACCATAGCAGTGAAGGCAATCTAGGAACCTGGACCTAATAAAATTGCTTTCTGTTCTCTCTTTCTGTTACCTCCCCTCTACTGATTGTGGGTTGGCTTTTTCTCACTATGTCTAACTTTATTTCTTTGTCCTGGAATGCATGTATTGCCACATGTAAATAAAGGGCCAGAGTGTGTGCTCAGATGCACTGTTACAAGCACAGAAAAAATCTCAAACTTCAGTGCTGAAGTTGATGTGTGTCTTTGACTGTCATGGAGCAAGAATCTCTCCCTGTTCGTGGTTACACAGAGGGAACAGAAATCAGCACCTGTCCCACTGGACGAATTCTCTCTTTTTTGGCCTTGACTTCAGGAGACTGAAACAAGACGTTCATGTGTTTCACCATAAGGGAAGTTTTAAAGCTACAAAGAGGATGTTGCATAGAACAGCCTGGTTCAGAGAATTTGCTTTTCCTCCTGTTCCCTGGTGCCATAGCAGATCGCTATTAAGCAGGATGCCAGCAGTCCTTGGCACTTCTATGACTGCATCATTCAGTGCTTTGAGGACACCTTCAGGTGCTCCAAGCAGCTCTCTCAAGACACAAGAAGATCAGTACATGAAGAGGACAATGTTGAATTCCATGACCAGCCTACACGTATTCCCTGGGGATCAAATCACAGAAAAAGAGTGCCAGCACATTGCTTCACAGAGCAGGTGGATACTGATAGAAACTGAAATCTTCAGTGGTTTGTGTCAATGTGGTGTCTGTGAATTGCAGTGGCTGAGGAGAGATTAATTACACCTGACTTGACTATTTCTGCTGGAGAATGGGTGAAGTTTGATGGGTGCAGTGAGTGAAGAGAGACACCTAAGGTGCTACCATGTCAGAGAGCGCTGCTGGATCACAACTCAACACCTGCATCTCTGCACCAAAGCCATTAAATACTCTGCAAGGTTACTTTGCATCTGCAAGCACTTTTGACACTATTATTAGGCTGTTTATAATTACAGTAAAACAATAGAGTCATGAGTGGGGTTAGAGAAGTTTTTCTCAGGCCTGTCTTAACCTCAGAGTTTGCATGGAAGACACAACTGGGGTTAAACAAGGAAATTTTAGCAAAATGTTTTTCTCAACACAGACAGTCATGGCTCCATCATGACTAAGCTCTGCTGGAGAAGCATTTTTATTTTGTCACAGTAGTCTGGGAGTCGAGTTCTTTCACTGTATGATTCTGTGGCTTCTGACCTTGCACATGGGGAGAGATGCAGTCCATACTATGGCAGTGCTATGTTCCCCTATCCACTTTCCACCTTTCACTGGATTTAATTCCTAGACAAATTATATCCAGTTTTAAAAGTTCCAGCCCCTCACTGTTCGTCTCTTCTTTGTCTCTTTCTCTTTCCATTTCAGCCAAGTCAGCCATCTAAATATTGTCAGACAAAAGCAGGTAAATCTTTTTCTTCCGTCAGGTAAGGCGCAGACATCATCCACTTGCAAATCCCATTCCACAGCCCTGGGCTTACCCGGCTCTGCCATTCAGATGTAGAGCGGGTGTCAGCCAGGGAGCCGCAGGCTCTAACACTTGCTAATCGCTCATGAATGCATGTGCAAGAGCCTGTCTTGGAGAAAAGCCGAGGGTGTATAGTTGGGGGCAAGGGCCAGGCAATGGGGGAGATCCCTGTCTCAACCCCCGACAGATTTGAAAACTGAGCCAAATTTTTCCAAATACTAGCCTTCGCTGTAATTAGACACTTGCATCACAAGTGATCTGCTCCTTTGGGGACTTCCTGAGACTTACAAAAAGCCCAGATAGCACAGATGTGGAGCAGTGAGCTGCCTGAAAAATATGCACTAACTTCGAAGAATTTGGTTGTGGGGTGTGTTAGAAGCACTTCCAGACTGTGTGCCCACTTCGGGCCTGCACGAGTGTGATTACGGCCACTCACTTGGCACATAATCCTCATTAGTTCTGTCCTGATATTAATTTACAATGGGGACATACATGGGACAATCCTCAGATGAGAGATGTGGGAGAAAGTAGGTGCCACAATATGCAGTGAACTCGAGAGAGCCCGAGATTTAGCCACCACCTGAGTGTCCCACTTGAACTGAAGGCTCTGACAGCACTGGATTTTGTAGGAAGCTATCCCTATGAGAATGAGGAAGACAAAGAAGTCTTAGGGAAAGGGGGAAAAAAAACCTGTGTAATTTCAAAGTTCGTAAGTGATGTGTGTTTGGAGAACAAAAGACAAAGTGCTTGATGTAGAGCAACCTTTCGAGGAGAGTGGGGGAGGTGGCTCATGCCATGCACAGGGCCTTGGTAGAGTGTGAAACACAAGATTTGTCATTCCTCCCTTAAGGTGGAAATGGCAGAAAGCATTTGAAGACAGCTCTGTGCTGTTTGCTTTTAATAAGAGGACTCCTAACTGAGCCTGTGGGAGCAACCACACCAGGGATAGTGGAAAGTGCGGAAGATTCGAGCAGAAAGGGTGCTTGGAAGGTTTTTGCTCGATATGCACATCTCCCCATGTTCCCCAGGACTTTGCATAACCCTGACTCCAAGCTGCTTGCAACACTGCTCCATATTCCAGCTGACGGGAAGTGGTAGGGGATGCTTCTTGTGAAGAGTGCTTACAGCTACAGCACTCTAGCATCATGTGCATGCAGGCATGGATGAAGGACTGGTAAAGAAATAATAGACCTATCAAACCCTAGAAATCCGTGTTCTCACCAGCCTGCTTCCCACCTGCTTTTTGACGTGCAGCTTTCTTGCCCTGGATGCCCTGTGCCAGTCTGCCCCTGCACTGCTAACAAAGGGCCTCATCACCCAGTAATTCTCAGGGCATTGAGAGACTGGGCTATCAGGGGGAGGGAGAGGACTTGTCCTTTTCTCTACCTGCTCCCCTAAGAGTCAAGAGAAAGGAAAACTGTATTTTAATATGAATGAGGGCCTAATTTTTGTTATTCTTTCTTGATTCCCTTACTTCTACAGCCTGTCATCTTGGGTCCAGACTGCCGGCTATGACCATGCTACAGGGGACAGGCTGACCAGCACAAAGGGCTGGGCAGGTGCTGAGGTCTGCAGGGCAGGAGTGTTTTTCATATGCCTAACTTGGGGAATGATCACTTTCAACAAAAATAAAATAATAAAATTGAAGGTGCCTGCTTTGGATGAAAGCTCAGACAAGCTCAACAGAACAGAAGGCAAGTCTTTCTAGCTGCCTTCCCCAAGCACACACATCTCTGACAGAGGATGATGGTTCTCAAGAAAACCTCCGAGGGGCAGTGGGGCTCTGGCCATGGTTCCCTGTTCACTAATACTGAGACAGCACCCTGTGCCTCACTGAGCACCACCAACATGAGCAGAATGGCACCACAACACGCAGTGGCACTTCACAACATTCACCAAAACACAGGTGACCCACATTACAGCCAGCTACAGGAGGGCACCTAATCTATGTAAAATCTGAGACAACCACTGTAGCATTATCCTGTTGATCAAAATGAGTTTAGCGATGCTCTAAGGTAGGAAAACCCCAGGATTTCTGATGCAGTGGTATGAGCTCCTGAGCTGGATTTACAGCATTAGCCAGCTGGTGCTTCCCCAGCCTCCATTTATGTAAACTGGTGTTTTTGCATCGCTTCAAAGCAGGCTTGAGCTCCAGCCCTCTGAAGGTAGTGACCCTACCGAGAATAATGGAAAATCCTTGTAGGGGGAACTTCCTGCATGAAGCACCTTCCAGCCACAGTCCTATCTCACCGTGCTTAGACAAAGAGGCCAAGACTACTTTTGGACCTGAGCTTGTGTCTCTTCTGCTGAAGCACTACAGAAAGGGTTTGTTAGAGAATGCTACAGCCCAGTGAGTGGCTGCATTCAGTCCCATACACTTGATAGGAAAGATGTGTGCTTATGTCTGTCTTTACAAACAATTTCAAGGGTGAGGGTATAGGTCAAGAATAAGCCAACTTATTACTCACCTGACTAATGCTCCACAGTACATAATGAACACATAATGAGCTAAAAAAAGAAAAAGAAGGAGAGAGCCACAGAATGAAGGGAGAGGGGGACACAATCCAGTGGGTCAAAAACCAAATTGTTCCTGCTATTTGGCCATGTTGGGAAAAACAGGATTAGACTAGATCTGACCCGTGTTACTGTTTCAGCTGAAAACAGTTCCAAAAGAAACATGTGCTCTGTGAGTCATTCCTGACAGGTATTCTTTAAAAGCACATCAGCCCTAAAGATTCATGGGCAGTACATGAAATCTGAAAGCTGATGGTGCCACAGGCAGATGTTCCAGACCAATCACGTCATTAGCTTCCCAAATATCCACATCATGTTTGCCATAGCATTCCCTGTGTCTGTATGATTTCTGGATTTACCTTTGCAGTATGTTTTTATCATTTGTACCATTTACCTGGGGGAAAATAACCGAGTTTCTTTTCCTGAATAAATTCTGACTTTAGGTGGTATGGTTTTATAGACTTGCACAACTCTTATTTCTCTCATAATTACATTTTAAAGGATATGTTTGGTGACATGATTAGAGGTACTGTTGGGGTGAGGAAGCAAATTATCCTCACTGGAAGGGAATATGTGGAAAAGAGATTTGGTGGTTAAAGCATACAACAAAGGGAATAGAGGACAAATGGGATGAGAAAATAAAAATATTAACAAAGACATAAAAAAGGGTGGAAATTAAATCAGCTGGATGCTCACTACAAAGCAGGTCTGACTCTGGGACAAAAGCTGATATATACGCAAGAACTGATCCATGTAGAAAAATTGCAAACTGTGAGCAGTCCTGCTGCCTTTCCAAACACACACGCAGCTCTCCAAGGGAAGATTTGCTGGCAGAGGTGGTGTTACTCCGTCTGTAAAACTAATCCCTCTGCCGCGGCTGATCCTCACCAGCCTCGGGCGACTCGGGGCTTCCTCTGGGGCCGCCAAACACCAGGGCTGTGCCTTGTAGAAACCCCGCGGGTTTTTCGTCCTTGCAAGGGGCTGGATTTGGCGAAGTGGGAGAGCCCCCGCGGGGATCACCCGTGTCCCGGGGCAGCCCTGCCAGCAGGGGACATGGGGACCGACCGGCGGCTCTTTGCTCCGCAGAGGGCAGCAGGACAGCCTCGCATCGCAGGGAAAATCCCTTTCCGTTCGTGCATCTGCTCTGCGAGCATCGAGCAAGTGGCCTGCCCAAAATCCACAGCCCGGCTTCCTCTGCTTGCTTTGGGGCCGGTTCTGGCCCTAACTCGGTATTTGCATCCCTCACATCCGATTATAATCTCTTCTTCCCACATTCCTGATAGTCCTGATCTTGTCTGGATTCTGAGAAACTAAATCATTAATTAGGAGGTGATCAAAAGCCTGGCAATGACCCTTCCTTGCTGGCTGAGAGGACCAGCTGGGGCTCCTTTTTCTTTATGACTCAAGATGGGAGGCGGAGATATAAATTGAAATCAAGGGCAGTCTTTCTCTGTCAGGTCCTAAAGACGTTTGATAGTGCAGTAGGTTAGTAGCTACACCTCTGCTTGTGTCCTGTTTCCTTGTGCTCGGAAAGGTGGGGAAATTGCTTTTGTATAAAGTTTGCATGCATTTGTACTTTTTCCAGGTGATTTTCTAGGTTTTGTAACTCCCGGGCTGTGAGATCCTCCCGATAAGTTTTTATCTTCCTTAAAGTAAGCAGTAATAGCTGTGGGAGGAGGGTGGCAAGGGAAAGAGTTTATTCTCCCCAAGAAGGCCATAGGCCCTAACTTTAAATCCTTAATATCTGTAAAGCTCTTTTACAGCCGCAGTGTTCTTATCTCCTTTTGAATCTCATTTGGTGATTCCCATCCCTCCCTGTTGTGTAGCAAAAATAATCTTTATGTTTTATTTTTGTTTGAAGGTATCACTTTTTAAAGTCTTAAATGGTAGGGGAAAGAAGCTTGGAAAATACGTAGAACAGGACTGCATGGCTCAGGCTTGGGCGAGCTGCTAGGAGAAGCAGCCCGGCTTTCTTTAAGCCCTCTTCCCCGCCATACAGACACATCTGTAGGGCCATCCCCCCTGCCCTCAGTCCGGATTCACTTGCGGGGAGGTGGAGGGCTTATCAATTTGCAATGATGGTTGCGATCTGCAATGCAGACGCACAAAGTCTCCGCATACCCCGCGGCGGGCTCCGGGGCCATTCTTTCTGTTTGGGTGGGGACCTGTGAGGAGAAAGAGTGTGAAGTGTGGGGGTGGGAGTGTCCGCTAAGCACTGTCCAACTCACCGGGCGACTCTGCTCAGGCCCGCTGCCCCGAGGGGCCAGCAAGGACCTGCCTCCCACGCCCCAGCAGGGAGGGGTGTACTCATCCCCACCGTGGCACCTACGAGCCAAGCTGGCGAGCGCAGACCCGTGCCCCAGCCCTCCCCCAGTCCCTGAATACCCTCGAAGTCCCTCCCCCCGCAGTCAACCAACTTTTAACATGACAATGGCCATGACAATACCCTCCAACCAAGGCCAGGCTGAGGAGGACATAAATGGGGTGCCTGTCCACAGCCTGCCGCTAGTTTCGACGGCCACATCGCCTCATGCTCGGGACTGGGGGACCCGGCTCCGCCATGAGCGCCCACCTGGCCACGCCGCCTTACGTGCCCTACCCCAGCACGGCCAAGTATGGGGACTACTACTGGCTCTCCGCAGGCAGCATGGACAGTGTGCCCACCGAGGAGGCTCCGGGGCTGGACGCGCTCCCCCTGCCCGCCGCCAAGACGCCTAGTCCCTCAGGTACGTGTCCGGGCGGCCGAGCCATCGGGCTGCCCGGGACTGGGAGCGGCCCGGGAGTGTGCCCGGGGCTGGGAGGCGATGCTGCTACTGAGGGAGTGTGCCCGGGGCTGGGAGCGGCCCGGGAGCGTGCCCGGGGCTGGGAGGTGATGCCGCTACTGGGAGCGGCCCGGGAGCGTGCCCGGGGCTGGGAGGTGATGCCGCTACTGGGAGCGGCCCGGGAGCGTGCCCGGGGCTGGGAGGCGATGCTGCTACTGAGGGAGCGTGCCCGGGGCTGGGAGGCGATGCCGCTGCTGCCGGCGGCCCCGGCCAGGATGCGGTGTCGGCGGAGAGGGGCGGCTGTAGCCGGGCGCTGCTGCCCGCGGTGCTAGCGTGGCCACTCTGCCCAGGGACGGGCCCAAGGGGCGAATAGAGGCGCCTCCGTCGTTCTGCTGCCAAGAGGCGGCCTGTCCTCACCTCCCCACGCTTCCCACGGCTGCGGAGCCTCTGCGAGTCCCCAGGGCACCCGCGAGCTTAAATTCTCCCGAGAAGGTGGACTTCAAATGGTTTTGAGTCTTCCCTGCCTTATTTTGCTCCCTCTGGTTCTGTTCTGTCTTCAGTTGACTCTCCAGCTTCCTCCAGCTCCGGGACACTCACCCAGTACCACACTCCCGACTCTGCCACTAGCCCCACCGCATTAGGGACCCCGTCTCCCCACTCCTCTGCGCAGAAGGTCAAGGCGCAAGGCAAGGGGGCGGTGAAGATGGGCAAGAGCCGCACAGCCTTCTCGCAGGACCAGCTGAGAGCCCTACACCAGCGCTTCCAGAACCAGAAGTACCTCAGCCCCCAACAGATCCGAGAGCTGGCTGCTGCCCTTGAGCTCACCTACAAGCAGGTGAACATCTTGCTCTGAGCACCACCTGAGTTGGGGGTTTCTTTTTTGTGTTTTTCTTGGATCCCAGAGAGGTTTCTTTTGTTATCTTGTAAGTGCTATTGCTTATGTGAGAGAGCGGAGGGTGTGAAAATTTATGACTCGCAGTTCTTACGTTTGGTTCCAGCACTATCCACCCACTCCACGCAGGTGTTCGAAAGGGCCTGCAGAGCAGCAAAGCAGGGCTATGCAGAGTCAGGTTACTGTTCTGTATGGACACGTGTTGTCTCTGAATGTAGTAAGATACCTGCCCTGCTACGCAAGTGGCCTTTCCTAGTCGGAGTGGCACCGTGGTCCCTCCCTAGACAGACGGTCCTTGCTCCAGCATGTGCTTGTGTCTTGACTAAAGGAGCGACTCCCTGCTGGAGTCCTGAGCCCTGACCTTGGCACAGCAGTGAGATGGTCCTGCAAAACCCGATTTCTGCAGTTGCCTTGGCCAGTGTCTTAGGTAGGGTTTTTGAAGTCAGTAAAGATCCGGTGGTGATCTGAGGAGTAGGAATGTTAGTTTTCATGTCTCAGCTCTGTGATTTTATAGCCACCTGCATCTGCTGCACGTTGTTATTAGAAATAAATCAGAAACTTGATTGTTGCAGAAATAAGGATGTGTAGTAAGCTCTTAAAACAGAATTTCTAATTTCTTATGTCCGTTCCACATCACTTCTAGGTCAAAACATGGTTTCAGAATCAGCGGATGAAATTTAAGCGTTGCCAAAAGGAGAGCCAGTGGGTGGATAAAGGGTTGTATCTACCCCAGGTGAGTAAAATTCCCCATCACCACCAGTCACGGCTCCCCCAGTCTGCGGGGAGAAATGTATCCTGTCCAACCTGCTAATTCAAACAATGCACAGGACTCAATTTACCAAGCCAGCTGTATTTCTCCTAATAGGCCTTACAATGACATCTCTTTTAAGCTGTTTTGCCCCCCTGTGTGGTGTTCCTGGACACGTTGAGCTGGAGATTACTAACCCGTCATCTCTGCTATTACTGGCCTATTGGGAGGACAATGGGCATGAAAAAGGCGCTATTGTTCGGCTTGGAGGAGGGGCTGGGGGAGAAAAGAGGACCCATTCCAAAGAATGGGCCGTTGGTGTGGTTCTGCACTGCTGAACGACTTTCTTTGTCTCCTAGAGTGGGGCTCATCAGGCTGCCTACATGGACATGGCACCCACGCTTCACCAGGTCTTCCCTGTCGGCGCCGGCAGGAATTTTCAGGCTGTGCACAACGTGCACGAGGCTTACAGCAGCGGACAGACTTACGGGAATGGGCAGAACCTGTACTCGTTCGTGTCTGTAGAGGATGTGGAGGATGTGGGGCTCTTTGGAAGAGGTGGGGCAAGCTGCAATACCCAGCAAACCGTGGGTTTACTAAGCCAGCAAATGAACTTCTACCACAGTTGCTTTGACAATATAGATTATGTCAGCGTGGAGGTAGAAGACACCTTCAAATTCCAGAACACCTCTGACAGTGTCACACCATTTTCAAGCTCTCCTATACAGAATCAATGCCAGTTACCTTGGCATCCCATGGGGACCCAGAGTGGGTATCAGTCTCAGGTTTGAGTATCTTTTTTTTTCTCCCATCTCTTGTGTTTACCCATGGGATTTCCAGGGTTTTGACTCAGGGACACATGTTCTATTCGTTTTTTCTTGCCCCTCCTCCACTACTGCTGTTTTAATTACTGGAGGGGCTCAGCACCCTGCTGCCTGGGGCTAGTTTCAGTGTGCCTGTCTGTTCATAGCTAACCCTTGGCAAAGATACTTTGGGTATTAATGAGAATGAACCTCATTCATTGAGGCCAGTGTGCAATGTTGCAGCTGTGAGCAGCAGAAGTTAAGGTCTGTTTGTTGTTCGAGTCTCACCTTCTTTGCTGTCTCTCTAGCCTGTGATCTCTGATCCTTGCCCTGTGTGTCTTGCAGCAGAGCTTCCACTGCAAAGGAGGTGAATGTTTGTTGTTGCAGAATAATTTTTCATAAAGTCCGTTTTCTGCAGTGTTACCAGGCATGTTTTATGTTATGTCCATGTTGTATTTTATTGCTTTTTCTGCTTATGTTCAATGTTCTTAATGTTAATGTTCTTACAAAGTTAAATTAAATTGCAAATAAATTACTTTATTTTAATGTTGTGATGTCACCAGCTTGCATTTGAACAGCCAGCTATGAGAGTGGTAATGTTACATAGGTCAGATCTGCAGTACTGAGGAAAGGGTGGAAAAAAATAACCCTACTGTGTTTCTCCTGGGGTTGGGCTCAAGCAATTGATTAAAAGGAGCAAGTCACAGAAGTCTTATCAGCTTGTTTTTAATATGCAGGTGTGTAGCCCAGTGCAAGGAAGGTGAGGGGAGGCTCCAGGGCTAGGCAACTGGGCAAGCTGCTGGCTTGAAGTGATGTGCAGCCCTGTAACATGCTTATAATTAGCCCTTGAACAGCAATGCTTTTTGTACTGAAAAGCACTGAAGAAGGAGGACGGAGCAAAAGGTGTCCTAGAGATTGTGTGGCCTCCTGCTGGCGCTTCAGAAGATCACAACTGGAGGTCTGGAATCCTGCATAATTAAATATGCAGCTCTGTTTTGGGGTTCTTGTGCTGACCTCAAACGGCAACAGAAGTCTGTGAGTAAGTAACTAAATCTCCTGCCTCCAGCACTGAAACAAAACCAGAACCAAGTTGCTATTTAGTCATACTCCAAACTAGCAGAAGTTGTGTTTAGTTTTAATCCTAGGTTCTTTAAAATACACTGCACCACTAAAACCCTTCATCTGCCCGGAAAGGGTGATTCAAGGGGTACTCCTACTGAGCACAATTAGCCAAACTGGCAGCTGACTGCTCATACTCAAACTCTGCTACAGGTTCTTTGAATAAAACCTGCTTGTGTGGATGCAAAAGCACATCCTTCTTTCCTTTTTCAACTGCAATTCTCTGCTCCCGAGGCAAGGTACAATAGGTCCTGGAAGGAGAGAGGAATAGAGGCTTGAGCCTGTGTAGAGAAGGACATAAGAATAAGTCACTGATGTGTGGGTTGCCAATCTCAAAACATCAGAAAAAGGTAAATCTGACCCAGAAAAGGGGGAAGGCCAGGTTCATGTGGGTTTTGGTACTACTGAACAAGAGGTCCTTTCTCATCCAGATGGGAGATTCATATCCCAAGTGTATGAATTCTGGGCCATTCTCTAGCTATAGTACTAATTTCAACAATTGTCTTTAAAAAAAAGCTGGACCATATAAATCACCTATACAAGTCAAACGTACTATGCCTTGTCTTTCAGCTTTTAAAATTAGCAGCTTACATTTTTGGGGTTCTTTTAAGATGCACTCTTTTAAAAGAAGTAAGGTATACAGATCTTTGCAAAACAATTGCAGAGGATGTCTGCTACAGTTTACCTGTGCTACTTGGTATGTTTTGTTTCCTTGTGTCTGCTGCAAGGGAAGCCAGAACTCTGCTAGCAGATGTCGTTCTGCAGAAATAGGTATTGTTGCTAAAACAGCCCTGGGGCTGAGAATGATTTCTTGTGTTGTGGTTTGTGTTACTCCATGTACGGGGGGGGGAGTGTTCTGTGGAAATTGAGTGTTCCCTCATGGCTGTGTTATTCCCCTGGTTGCTCAGCCCAGGTTGTGTGTAGGTTTGGCAAGCACATGTAGCTGGAGGGAACATGTGGAGCAGCTGTTGTTCGAATTTTGGAGGGTGGGCTGGAAAGGATTTCTGGTTGCTCAGGAAGTGTTTCTAGAGCCTGTGGAATTAATAAACAGGACACTGCCTTTCCACAGAGCTGGTGATCTCATTCTCTCCTCTGTTATCTTCACATGCCTGAATCACATCACCATGTGAAACAATTGCACAGGTAATTGGGCACTACTACCAAAATTGGTGGAGATGCAGGTGACTCCAGCCTCATACTCAACTCAGAAGTGTTGGTATCAGTTCCTTAGGGGAAGAAAGAGCTTTTGTTGGCATGCACTTTCTGCCAGGATGCATTACACGTCTATTAGGACTGCTGCTGTGTGACTTCTGCACACTGCAAACGTGATTTGCCTTGCTAGCAAATCTTTTTAGGTTCAAGATCTAAGATGATTTGGAGCCTTTCATATGCATTACAGCTTGTGGGAATACACTCCACATTTACAACATCTGCAGTGACAAAAAAGGTGCAGATGTAGTTCCAGTGCTGCAGAGAATCCCACCTAAGCAGAAGAAATTTGGTCTGGTACAGATTATGTAGATCAGGGTTTTATTCTTTAGTTCACTATTCAGCTGTCCTATAGGGACAAGGCCAAGCAGGTATAGTGGTGGTGCAAGCAACCTCATTCCTTGCTCTCCATGTCAATATGGCCTGCAGGGGTTTTACAAGCTACATCTTTCTTCTGAGTAATCCATGAGCAAGGGCTCACAGCCCCACTTGTGTCTCCAGAGCAAATAAAAGTAATGATCTTTCCTTTAATAGGCTCTTGCCTATAGGCATATGTAAGCACATTTATTTATCTAACTAGACCACATGACTCGAGTTTTGGAAATTTTCAGTCAAGCATTGCCACACATCTCTTGCCTGGCCTGTCATCAGAGGGCAGCAGCATATTGGCTGAATAGCCATGAGACATGAATGACTCTAAATCATTACACTTGGACATTAAAATAAAAGAAAAAAAAAACAAAACCAAAACCAACCAAACAAAAAAAACACCCCAAAAACACCACCCCCAAAAAAATAGCAGAACCCAAGGAATCACAAGTCCACGTCTTTTCCTACCTGTGAGGGCCATGCTGTCCAAAGTCTTGAAGAAGACCCTTGGCTCATATCTGGGATTCTCTTTCACAATGAGGCTAGAATTAACTTCTCATACTTACCAAAAGTCCATCTGCTGTCTAGCAGCTGGAGAGTGTCCAAACCATTAAATCTTTTACAACTTACAGCGTTGGGCCTTCTGCTTTGGGTGAGCCCCAAGATGCAGCTATGTCATTGCTTACATACTAGAGAAAGACGAGAAAAGAAACCGAGTCCCTGGTGTCTCTCTGGCTGGCTGGGGCTGAGGGACTCCCTCTAACAGAAGCTGCATTCCTGCTCTTTTCACACAGGACATTTGGAATGCAGTTCCTGATACAGCAGACATCAATGATCTCTCTTCCTGGAAGCTGCTTGCTTGCCTGTTGGAATTGCTGCAGGCTTTTGGACTCCATAATCACCTGTGGCAATAAGGTCTGTCTTTGGATGATAACCTCTGAAAAATCTTGTTTCTGAGGAAACAACAAGATTTGGTACTGTTTGTTAGCATTACTTTGCTGAAGGTCAATGGCAGGGAGATCACAGCTGTTGCTCTAACAGACAGCAGCTTTCTGCAAGGTAGTCCCAGAGCCTCCACAGCAAAATCCTGCCTGTCTTAAAGCATCTCTGAAGGAGCAGGGCATGACATGTGACTCCTTTTCCGGAGAATTATTAGTGAGGACCAGCTGCAAGCTTTTTTCACCTAAAGTAGCCTTTGATGGGTTGGCAAGGAAAGCTTTTAGGTTATATTCAGGTAAGTAAACAGAACTGTTAGCTTGAGAAGAACTGAAAAATATCTTCATTCTGGTGTGAGAGCCCTGATAATTGCTGCTATTGTAGTCTGCCCTCCGATGTTAGCCAGCACCTTTTCAGTCGACTTAATTGTTCCCCACCCCTCTGATGGTTTCAAGAACAATCTTGCTCATCCTTAGCCACTTGCTGATTGGAAGAGGAGAGGGTGGGGGCTATGCAAGATCCTATGACTCACCATCCAAAAAGCCTTATCTCTCCCCAAATGATGAGCACCTCGTGTTGTGGTTCAATGCCAGGCAGCAAATAAGCACCATGCAGCCACTCAACTTGATTGCTCCCCACCACTGGGATGGGGGAGAGAATCAGAAGACTTTAGGTGAGAAAACTAGTGGATTGAAATAAAAACAATAGGTAAAGCAAAAGCCGTGCACACAAAGCAAAACAGGGAATTAATTCATCTCTTCCCATAGGCAGGCCACCTCCAGGACAACAGAGCCCCATCCTGTGTAATGGTTCCTTAGAAAGACAAATGCCATCACTCTAGATGTCCCCCTCTTCCTCCCCCCAGCTTTCTATACTGATCCCAGAGCCGTATGGTATGGTCAGCCACCCTAGCTGTGTCTCCTCCTAACTCCCTGTGCACCCCCAGCCTTCTCGCTGTCAGGGAGATAAGGAGAAGCAGAAAAGGCCTTGACACTGTGCAAGACCTGCTCAGCAATAATGAAAACATCTCTGTATTATCAACTCCATTCTCAGCACTAATCTAAAACACAGCCCATCCTAGATACTGTGAAGAAAATTAACGAACAGAGCCGAAGTCAACACACCATACAGCATACCTAAAGTCAAAGAGTGTCTGCATAAGGGAATGGGAGAGGGAACAAACAGCTGTGAGGCACAGGGACATAAATCAGCTTTGCCAATAGAAAACCATGCCTCTTATTACTCAAGTTACAGAAATCACTGCCTTAATTTTATGCTCTTTTTTTTTTTAACCATGGCAGCTACTTCGTTGCCCTAAGAAAAATTTGTTGTCATCATTAAAGAGTGAGAAAAAGGAGTGATAGAAAACCTGTGATGCAGGGAACTGGAGGCCTGTTATTACACATACTTTGCTACACACATCTGGTTTTAGGTACTTAGACAGTTACACAGTCAAGTTTAGAAATTATAGTACCTCCACGACAGTCCCCATATTCATTATTGCTGCATAGGGAAAATTCTTAAGGTGGGTGATAGTTACTCACCTGTTTCTTTGACTCGAGATATCTGGCATTGCCAAGAGCCATGAAGCTGATCCACTAATAACACAGAAAAATTTCTGTTTATAGTTTCAGGATGAAATAACAATGGCATACGGTTGCTATGGCTATTTATGTTCCATCTGGTTTTTATATTGCAATGCTCTATTACAGTGGGAAAAAAGATATACATAAAAATACATAATGCATGTTAAAAAATACTTTTTTATTTGCCAAATTGAATGCACTGTTAGGTTTTCTCAAGGGGAGGCACAGAAAGATACAGACTAGAAGGAAGGGCTTATAAGATCATCTTACCAGCCTTTCTGCAAGCTACTTGTCACATCTCCTTCATTAGACACTTCATCACTTCACCTCATGGCTGATTTACAGAAGGGATGGTTTACACTTCAGATGGATAACTGACACGTGGCAGTAACTTCTCCAACTTCAGTTAAAAGTATGTGACCAGCACCCTCCATACAGCCCCTAGGTTCGTGTGCTATGCACACACAACTGTACAGTGAGATCCCTGAAACAATCTGTGCTTCCCCTTAGACAAGTTAGAAGATCCATAGTTAAGAAGAACCAGGGCATAAGCTGGGTAGTCAGATCTTGGGCTTTGCTATAAGGGAGCTTGGTTGTCTGTGCCAATCAAAGAAGGAATGTGTGTGTGCCCGTGTAGGGGCACAGAAATGAAGGGCTCTGTGTGCGTGCACCTGGGCAAACAGGTCTCTGCAAGGCTGCGTGTCTGCAGGCACACATTTGGATGCCAAAACAGGTTCTAGCTACAAGGTGTCCCTGAGGTGGACGGCACACAAATAGCAAAGGGAGAGACGAGAAGAAGATTTGATTCCTGGCTGACCAAGTACCCCACATCCACAATGCTTAGGAATGATAAAGATGATGGCCGGTAGCGGTGGGGAAAGGAGCCCCCATAGTGGCCGAATGGTGAAAATTACAGCCATCACCTGTCTTTGAGCCTGGATATTCCACACTGCCAGGGTAGCTGTGGTAAAAGTCTACTTTGTGCTGGGCAATGAAGCCCACTGTCTGCTGGACACTGCAGGTCCCCCCGCCTTTGCCAAAGACTCCTCCATCCTCGCTGGTCACGATTGTATAAGCGTTCTGCCCTGCTCCATAGTGCTGACAGGGGGCAGGCATGGTTTGGATGTTGCCAGCTGCAGTGATGGGGTAGCCCTGGTGGAATTTGGGGTGCATATCCAGGTAAGTACCAGTCTGGAAGCCACTCTGAAAGGGAAAGGCAGACAGTCAGAACACATAGCTTCTCCACTGGTGTCCACAGGCCTGACACGTACTGGGGCTCTATCCCTTCACGTTTCTTATTGCCTGTTGACCAGCAGCAATAGCATGGAGGGCAAGAAGAACTACGTACATTCCCATAGCTTAGGGGTGGATACACAATCATATATATATTCATATATACATAGAAGGAGAACAGCTTTTCCCTGGAAACATTTCTGTGGCATAGTCAGCCCGCTGCTGGGCTACCACCAGTACACAGAGTGGTGTCAAGTCTGAGCCTCTGTGCTGAGCAAACCAGGAGGCCGGGTACACTCACAGTCGTATGCTTAGGTTGCCCCCATTGGAGGAAACACAGGCTTGATCTGCCCAGACTGAAGAGCCGTGATGAGCCACGTGCTATGTTCTTACTTGTGTGATGCACTGAGCCCGTTCGCTCCACAGGCTGTGCTTCTGGCACCTTTTCAGCTTCATCCTCCGGTTCTGGAACCAAGTCTTCACCTGGGTGGGGAAGGGAAAGTGGAGAAAAATATCAGCAAAGGAGAGGGAAGAAGAAATGTTACCAAATTCAGGAGCAGGAAGAGCGAGAGGGAGAGTGACCAGATGGCAGAGATACATGGGCAGCAGCAGCAGCAGATAAAAGCCTTTAAGAACTCCTGGGGGGTGTTGCCAAGGGGAGAGGTCTGTCTAGCAGCCTCAGCAGGTGGCTAGTGCAACTGTGTGATGGGGGAGGGGGTGGCTCGGTGTCAAGAGACAGTGATAGTTGTGACAAACCGACTCATTCCAATCATGGAGGTGAATGACTGGTGTAAGTCAGATCCACTGACACATCTACAAGGCCCCTGCACTAGAGGCAAACTTCTAAGACACTGTTTCTGCATATTTGCAAAGAGAGAAGGGACAGACTTGCTCCTTGTACCCAGCAGTTCCCAAATTCAAATCTCCCTGCTGGGGCGAATTCCAGGGCCATTTCCCCTTGGGCTGTGTCTGTGCTGTGAAAGCAGCCTTTGCAGGGATGTGGATTGAAGGGAAGAGCAGACTATCCCACCTGCCTTGTTCTTGACAGAACCAGCTCAGGGTGTACTGTATGTGTGCACTTACAATGCTCGTATAACTTTTTTACTCCCAAGGCATATAGGCCATCATGCCCAGCTCTGAGATCCAAATTTCAGGCAGATTTTGGACTTGCTACGGTGAGCTCTTGTGCTCCACTGCCCAGCCCCCCCCGCTTTAGGAAGGCATCGTTAGACACAGCATCATTTCACCACACACAACATACCTAGAGATCAGCAGAGACCCTAAAGGGCAGTGATGTGTGAACCTAGCACCCACGGGGAGGAGGGAGCACGTGTCAAGCAGCTAGGCAGTGCTGAGAGTGGAGCATTATTAGATATTGGACAAGATAAGACCTGGGAGACAGTAGCAAGAGCTTTCAGCATGTAGCAGCCCCGTGATTCAGAGAAGAGATGCATGCCAGGGTTTCTGTGAAGTTTACAGCACATGGAAAAACTGTGAAGTGCTGTCAGGCCCAGGGTAGAGACTGTGGCGAACAACATATTCATCATTGGGTTTGCAATTCTACTACAGGTGTTGCCAACAGAACCCTTAACTGACCCCCGACTTGGGAGGCCCAAATGAGGTGCCACTGACCCCTCTACCTGCAAAAGTGCTTCTGATCTCTGGGCATGAATAAGCAGGGGACCAACTGTTAGCTGGCACCTTTGCCTCAGTCCCTGCTAGGGGACTCATCTTGCCATCCTGGCAAGTAAGTGACCACTCAGCCACTGAGAGATTGAAACACTGTGGGTCAAAGTCTCTGTTCACCTGCTTGTAGGTCAATCCCAGGGCCACAGCCAGCTCCCGGATCTGCTGGGGGCTCAGGTACTTCTGGCTCTGGAAGCGCTGGTGCAGAGTTTGCAGCTGCTCCTTGGAGAAAGCTGTACGGCTCTTGGTCTTCCTCATCCCCTCCACGCCATATTCTCTGCCCTTCTGAGACTTAGCTGTAGGCTGTGGGGACGAGGATGACGAATGTGGACTGGTGGCTGAATCTGGTGTGAATTGGCTGAAATTCCCAGAACTGGATGAAGCTGGAGACACTTCTGTAAATAAAAAGACAATGAGGAAAGGTGTAAGAGACAAAACGTTTAGCTGTAAGGGTATAAAAACATGCTCCCTGCCTGCTGTAGAGCTCCTCGCCTACCAGACAGGAGCTTTCTTGAAGCAAAGGCTTGTATGACCCTCCTTTCTTCATGTATCTGTGAGCACAGACAAGTGTACTGAAAGTGAGCAGCCTCCCAGCTCAGTTCTGTCTGGGATGCTCGTGGTTCCTTTTTGCCAGGCAGAAAAGTCAGGGCAGGGAGTGGTGCAAGAGCACAGTGTACATCGGTTCACAGTGAGCTCTCCTCCTCCAGAAGGCCTCAAGTTATATTTCAGTCTGATTGTGGTGTAAAAAGGCCTTGTCATGACTGCAAGCATAGCTCTGGGTTGCTGGCTGGGCTCCCCAAAATTGCCTGCCCAGCAATACCAAGGCACTCAATAGAGACAAAACATCCTCTGACCAGGGTATACAGTGGGGCAGTGTAGCCAGTGCTCACAGTGAGGGCAGCAGGTGGAGAGGATCAGGCATTAGATATTGGCTCAATCCTGTTTGCCTTTGTCTCCCACCACAGAGACTGGAGACACTGTAGGTGGAAGGACCTATTTGTCTGAGAGGGGCTTTTGGTGAGAGAAGAATGAAGGAGAGAAATTTCACGTGGAAGAGGAGAGGGAGAGGAAAGGTGGATTTGTGAAACAGGTGAAAGGAGGCAGCAATTCTGTACTAGGGACATGGGGGACGAAATTCAAGAGTGCAGAGGAAGGCATTCAAGCCCCTTCTCATTTGTCCTGGTACATGTTTTAAGGGGTCTCTGTTGATGACAAAATTGAGATAAGGACGTAAAGGACAAGCTTCCTGAACAATTTGGGCTCCTAGTGAAGACAAAACCTGCCAATATGCAAAGTCATTCAGGCTGCAGCAATAAGAAAATGTTTCACATGCTAGATTACTGGGGTCTGAGAGAGGCTGAGACCTTCTCAGGCCAACTTGACTGCAGGGCTGTTTTACCAGTCACTACTCTTTCCCCTAACTACAATGATGAATCTGCCCATCCCTCCCTCCTCCAGCTACTCCTCTGCAAACTATCCTGCATGGTCCATCCCCCCTCCTCCTACTAGAAGTGCAGTGAATGGGGCAGTGCCATTTCAGTACACAGCTTCTGCCTACTGAGCCCAACCAATGTCTCCTAACCTCTTTATCAGTGACCCTGAGAGCTGTGACACTGAGACACCCTCCTCAACCTCCAGAACATATGTCCAGAGCAAAGTCCTGATTCCTCCCAGAGGAATGGGTTTCCCACCCGTTCTACAAAACCTTTCCTTCTTCTGTCCTAAGATCAGAGTCTACTGAACAATCACTCTAGCACTGGGGAGTGGGGCCCTGAGGATTGCAAAGGGATTCTGTCTACAAGCAGGAAGAGGCTGTCAGCAGAAGAGGTGCAAGGGCCTGGGGTGTTATGTGCATGGGGCTAAACTGCAGAGCCCTGAGGAAGCTGAACATTAGTGCCCTGGCTGCATGGAAGCTAAAACTCCGTGTGGTATCACAGGATGCTTGGCTCCTGCAGGCTGTGCAGTAGAAACCTTATAGGGAAGAAATGAGTATGCTGGGAACGTGGGCCTGGAAAACAGGAAAGTCTCCTGTTAGACAGGAACCACAACGAGACACTGTAGAACTAAAGCTCCCCCAGGTTGCTGCTTGACCTGTGATGTAAAGCTCCATGAAACTATGGTGTGCAGCTTGAGCTCAGGACAAGTGTTCCCTCTCCCATGAGAAGAGAGTAAAGGAGAGAGGAAGCAAGAAATACTAACAACAGTGCAACAGACATGATGAACACAAAAGCCTGTGACAGACCCGCTCCCACAAGTCCTTGACATCTGTAGGCCTTGACTTCCACAACTGGGCTCTCTCTAAGAGAGGCATGAGGGGAGAGTGCTTGAAGATGGGTTTAAAGTCTATATACCAAACCCAACGGGCACAAAGGAGTCCATCTGCCTGCTGCCTTTGTCGGGCAGGCGGCATGCAGACAGCTTAAGCCTTTCTCCAAACTACACGGCAGGTAGCCATGTGCTGAGTAGCCAGAGTCACTCTGCCTGAGCCTGCAGCTTTCCATAGCAACCGACAGCTTGAAAGTGGCACCTCAAAACCTGGCTCTCCTCCCACCCATTCACCTTGCTAGAGTGTTGCCCTGCTGACCATAATGTGGGGCTGGGCGAAAAGCTGCTCTTACCAGCTCTTCTATTGCCACTCACTGGAGTGGGAGAGGAATGGCAGGCACAGAAAATGTCACTGTGGTGGGGCCTGTGACTTTTTGGTTAAAAAGTGGAAGGCGAAGCAACAAGAGCACAGAACGAAGATGGAAATAGAGGAAAATGGCAAAATGACAGAAGCAGTGAGTAACAATGCTAGATTTAAAGGAGCAGATCTCCCAGCACCCAGTTATTCAGAGCAGGCCTTGGATCGTGATTAATAAGCACATAAGAGATGCAAGGAGTTTGTAAGGGGTATCACAAGAAGTATCTCCAGGATCTGTTTCTCTCGATGGTACATATGACAGCATTAAACTAAAAGGAGGCACAGACATTCCTGTACCAAGAACTTCCATAAGAGCAAGCTGTCACACTGCCCTTCAGCCTGGAGCACAGACCTGACAGTGCCTGGACTCTTGCAGGCTTTTTTGACGTTTAGGAAAATTAGGAAACCGGTTGGCAGTCACCTCAGAAAAGTAGCATGGAAAAGTGGTGTGACTGGCCAAGGTCACCCTCCTCCTTGCCTCCCACACCGCATTTTGCCTAGGTCACACACAAGGAAACCAAGGCAGGGAAAGAGAAAAACCCGCTCAAAGTCATTTGAGCCTGACCTGGGAGCAGAGGTATCCCGGGGATCAGCGATCAGTTCCAGGATTGAGCTGCAAGGCCTTACCTGCTGTGTGCCTCCTCGCTCCCGCCTCAGGACACTGCCTGGCGGCGGCGATTCCCGCGGGCCCGGCCGCTGTGGGCGCTTGCCGTGCCTCGCCCCAGTGCAGCTCCAGGAAGCCCATGGCAGCCCCGCCGGGGCACGCCTGGTACATGGGGAGCAGCGGCAGGGTGGGTCCCCCACCTCACGGCAGATGTCACCTGCAACCCGGGGCAGGTCCCACCGCCGAGCTGAGGTGGCCCCGGAGCGCAGACAGGCCTTTATAGCCGGCCATTCCCAGCCTGGGACCGCAGTATTCGTCGCGGCCCGCTCCTCCGGGCTCTTTGTCATGTTAAAGAGCCTGATCGGTGGGGTGGGGACAGAGCAGGGGGCAGGGAAAGGAGCACACGGCATCAGGGCTGAAATATGTCCCCTCTGAATTCCTCCCATTCTGCAGGTTCCCCGGTCACACCTGAGCAGGGTCTGACCCTGAGCCCCAGGACAGCTTCTGCTGCTCGCTCCTTTGGGCTCTGCTGGACTCGTCTCGGCTCAAATCCCCGTGTCCTGTACAGTTCACTGCCCTGGGAGAACACATCCCGGCCAGTCTCTCCCACGGCGGTGGACAAGGTAAACCTGGAGGTAAACCTGGTGCTGAGCTGCTCCGAACCGTGCCGGCCAAACCCACAGCCGGCCCTGGGGTTATGGGGAGGATTCTGAGACCTTTACTTTGTGGCTTGTGTCACATTGACACCCCCAAGAGCCGCAGAGATACCCGCTGACCTGGCAGCACTTCCCATAGTCTTGGTGCAGATGTCAGAGATGGGAGAAGGGGGAAGGAGTAAGAATTAGAGCTGGGGACTAGAACACACCTTTTTTATTATTATTAATTTAATTTAATTTAATTTTAACTGAGAAGGAATTTCCCTCATACAGGCCTTGGAGAGAGCCAGCTGAAAATGTGCTTGGTCCATCTTCAACAAGCCTGTGCCAGAGCAAACTCAGAAACACTGGGCAAGACACATCCAACACCAGATCTCACTTTGCAGAGCAGGCTGAGGAGTCTCACCTGGCTGACGTCCAGCGGGACAACTAGCAGAGATATTTTCATTGTGGAGCTAGGAAAAGATCTAGTGCACGTAAGGCGCACAGCTAAGAAATTTGCTTGCCCATAGCCTTTCAAAAGCATATCCTTCTTTTATTTGTGTAGCTTTGGCTGTGGCCTTTGCCAGGCTGCTGCAGGTTGGTTGGAATAAAGGAGATGAAGAGTTTCCTTTAAGACAGGGTTAGCTGATGTTTTCTGACATATGGCCTACCCAAGGGGGACAGGTACCTGCAGAGCTGTTCATTAAATAATTAAAGATAAGCAAGTGAGCTACAGAATTCAGCTGTGGGCCTGCAGATTGAGCTTGTTTTGGTCCTCTCTCATCAGCAGGTTTTGCTCTACCTGTATTTAAGAAAATTTTATTAGTTTAATCTCAAAAGACATTGTCAGTCTCTCACTAGTGTCCATTTCTCAATAGAGAGATAGAAATCCTAGAGTTAATTAAAATATTTCTTGCTAGAAGCAGCCCTGTGTTGTCGCCAGGACATGTGCATGCCTCCTGTTAGAAGCTCAGAGCTGAAGGTGCTGACCCACAGAAGTGTAAAATGATTTCAAATGGACAGTCTTTTCCCCACTCTGTACTTCATTACTTCATAAATGCTTGTTGCTGCTTTCATCTCAAGCCTGTGCTCATCCCAAGCATCCCAGCACCTGCCAGGAGGACAGAGAGGGGCACCTGCTTGCTGTGAGTGTTCAAGTATCAGCAGGGAGAAGATACAGACAGATGGGGGAAAGCAATAGAAATAGGAAGTAGAATTTAGATGAGTTAAATAGGACATAGAAAACCACTTCTACCAGGACTTGTGCTGCTGCTCTGTGCCTCATGGCAGGTCACTAGTCCTGGCTTCCCTGCCTGTAGAGACACTTTCCCATGAGGTGCAGACTGGAGGGAGCTCAGGACTTGGCTAGAGTCTCTTTAACTTGTCACTGAGTTTTATGTTTTCTGTTTGCATGAAGCACTTTTTAATTTTACAAACTGCAGGGATTGACATATCTCTGCACAAGAATGGCAGGTTTTTATGTTAAATTTACTTGAAAAACTTAAAGCAAAAAAGGGCTTTTGAGCACATCTGCCTCAACAGAAACCCAAGAACATCCTGAATATGTCAATTATGCTGCAACAGCGCCTACAGTTTGCTTTGGCTAATGTCTCCCTTCTGAATCATTCTACATTTCAGAGCTGCAGTGCTACAAGAGCTGAGATCACTGTCCCTCACATCTGCCCTCGAGCCCTAGCTAATTAAGCACCAGTTCCATGAGTTGTACAGAGCTTGGGACCCCACTGGGCAGCTCCAGTGCCACCAGTCAAGGTGAATATTATGCTTTCCTTCTTACTCATGCCTGGCCTGTTAGTGTATATTGGCGTTCAAATTTTTCATGGCCTTAGGTGCAGTTAGGATATGAAACCAAGGCAGCAGACTTGGAAGGTATCACCATCTCTGAGGATTGTTGAAGGTGTGGGTGCTGGTGTGGGTTGCAGTGGGTGTCGGTGTTGCTTTTGGGAGTTTCACTTGCTGAGCACTTCACACTTGATCTCATTGATTTCAGCTGCTTCTGAAGGTGTCTGGGATCTTTCCTACAAAGTGCCCAAAGGCCATAATAAACCGGTATAGTCACTTGCACTACAAAGTCCCTCTGGGCTGCAGCTGGGGAGGAGAATAGTGTCACTCCTGGGAGCAGAGCCACCCCCCTAGCTGGACCAGCAAGTGGGGCAGCACGGAGGGAGTCACCTCCCTGGGGGCAGGAGGGGGAACCGAGGGGCAGAGGAGCTGAGGGGACCTCAGGGCCTCATTCCTTGTGGTTTCAGAGCAGCAGCATCTCTGAGGGAGCAGCTAATGTCCCCCACATGTGACACAGATGTGGCTTGGCATCAAACCAAGCCTGGTTTGGTACAGTTTTGTTCCAAATACTCACTGTTATCTGACAATGCTGAATATGGTTTTGGTTAATTATTCGAAGATTGTTAATACAGTTGTTTTAAGAAGAAGGCTTTGATAGTACTGTTTTATAATATTTCTTCCTTTTTTTTGAAGCCTAAACAAATGCCCTGCTTTGTTCAAACATTTGTAGGGTTGTTGTGATCGCTATTGATACTAATGGCTTAGTCAAAAGACACTTTAAGAGCAAAAACTGGAAAAATAATGGAGTTTGAAGGATAAGAAGCAAAGTAGCTAAAACATTCACACACTGCAATGTTACTACTTTGTTCCCCTTTGAACCACTTCGTTCAGCATGTTAGTTCTTTAATCTTAACTTGAATTTGAATTTGCCTCTCTTAAAGCACCTTGCTTTTCTCAGAAGACTTTTATTTCGGTGACTTATCATTTTCTACATTTTTTCTTTGCTCTGTGTGAGACTGTGCTGTAATCTAGTTAGATACACCTGCTTGCCTGGTGTCAAAATGACCTTGTACTCTTTATAAATATTGTTAATGAATCATGCCAGAAAATAAGGTTTTTCCCCTTCTAACACACATGCCTTTGCTGAACTGAGAGTAGGCAGGGGAAAGGAGAATTTATTCCAAAAATTATAAGTGTGCTGCTACTTTTGGGGGGTTTTAGGTGTGTCATACTGGGCTCAAAAATTCTGAAAGGGGTAAAATAACTTCCCATTGAGGGAATAGAGCCAAATTTAATTTGGGTAATCATAAAAGGAAAAAAAAAAAAGGAAAAGGATTCCTTTTCTCTTTTTCCAATGCTCTCAGCCTAAGGCTGGTCAGAACTGGTACTTTGCTGTATATAGCAGTCATCCAGAACCACAAAAAAAAGTAAGTTAAGACCCCTCAGGGCAGAAAGTTGTAAGGGGATCTATGGTAACACCTACCTAAAAAGACCTGGGGAGGGTCTAGAAAGTCTGCAAACCTTAAATAACATTCGTAAGTATTTCCTAGCTGCCTTCAATTTTTCCTTCTGTAAATGTAATTAGGACACAACTTCACATGTTAAGTGCTTTTGGATCATGAAGGAAGGGAACAGAGGGCCCCTTCTCTTAAATTACTCAGAGTAATAAAAGCCCAACTTATTTTACTGTGTAAATTTTTTCAGTAAAATCAGTGAAAGGTAAAAATTAAAATCTGTGCCACACCCATCCATATATGTATACATATACATTTAAGTCCTCTTCTTCTCTCCCCTCCTCTTTTCTGGTTTTTTTTTTGGTTTTTTGGGTTTTTTTCTGTGTAGAGAAAAAATTGTAAGGATAAAGAAATTAATGGGTTTCGTTTCCAACAAAGCAGTTTAGGACAAGCTGTTGCTCATTATTGTGAGATGGATTTTTCTGCTCATACATCCTTCCTGGAGTCCTTCACAGTCAGGCCCTCAAAGAGAAGTACAGTTTGGCACTTACACCAAGGGGAAGATGAAACTGGAAAAAAATGATCTGTCAGTGTTGCCAGCACTCCCACAGTCTCCTGGGTCTCACTTGTAGGATTTTACTTCCCATTTTGCCAAAAAAGGTGTGATCAGTGTAGGAAGAAGGCCTGGACACTATTACCATATCTACCACTTTCAGTCTCATTCCAGCATCTCTTGGAATGTAGTAGACTTGTCTGCTCTCACACATGCTTCACAAAGCCCAGTCTAGCTTCTGTCTCTTGTCTTCAGGTTTAAAAGGCACCTGTGGTTACTAGCCAAAGCAATTTCTCTGGCTACATGGCTACAAGTTATGGCAAATACAGCTAATTCTTGTCCAGCCTGATGCTGCTGTGTGTTTCCCACTTCCCAAATTGTCTGTCCATGCCAGGCATGTGCCACCAACTAAAAGAGAATCCAGCATCAGAAACAGAAGGTGGAGTTTTTTCCCTATTCAATACGAGTTTTCACTTTAGAGAAATAAGTTTGCATAAAAAATTACAGCAAGGCTACCCTCCAGATCCACCATGTCTAAGTCTCCTGCAATAATGGATCTTAACTGCTGTTAATGTCATCTATGGTATATTTTCTCCTAGAAAGGAGGGGAGGGTTTTTCTAATGCTTACTTCTTTTTTAGTACTTGAACTGTTTCCCCTTCTCTATAACAAAAGCTATGAGGATTTTTTTATGGTGATTATTGCCACAGCACCAAGCTGTCTGAAGTCTTGAAATCTCAAATCGTGTTTAACCATTTTGCATCACACATAGAATTTTAATCTAAGTGTGCATATGGAGAAAACAGTCTCCCACCACTGGAAAACTCATCTAGTCCTACAGAGATGTAGTCCCTGTGTGACATTCCCCAAACTTCCTCCTAGGCAAATTTTCCAAAGAATTCCCACTTAAGTAGAATTTAGAAAACTGCATGTCCCCATGGCTCCTCTGCCAGTTCAGTTGTCAATACCTGGCAGTACGTCCCACTCATCCAGCATTTTGATATTAGGTTTTGACCATGACATTTGAATTGGACTAGGCTCAAGATACGTTTTCCATGTTCCTTCCATGGTTTTCACTCATCTTGCTCCATGACCAGTGGATCAGTGCACAGTCTCATAAGGGAATGGTGAAAAGGTCTTCAGTATATTGTGAGGATGTGGCAGACAAGTAGAGAGTGAGCTGGTAGGGAAAGCTGCCCATGGAACAAGGCATAAAGAAACTGTTGGGACACCTCTGCAAGGGTGTAAGTTAGAGAGAGAGCAGGTGATGGATTTTGGCAGGGGGGAAGAAAGTTAGAGGTTTTTCAGTTGCATTAAATGCAGACAAAGGCTTCCTTAAAGGGGTTATAGGCCCTGGAATATCAAACCTTGAAGACCCTTTGACATATCTAAGGCTGGAAGAAGAATGTAATGTTCTCCTTTTCCAGTCACCGGCTCTGGTATCTGGGATTCCACCAGCCCAAATGTGCCAGGAATTAAGTCTCCTCGGACAGAGATAACATAGCAGAGCTCTGATCAAGGGACTGATATCAAAGGAGCAAATCTTTCAGCCCCGGGGATGAATCATCAGGGCAGTTTATTCCTACCTTTTCTCCTCCTTTCATGTATCAGGTTCAATTGCAGCAAGGCAGGACAAAAAGCTTCGTCATTCTAGGTACTGAAAAGGAAGGGAAAACACAACCAGGAGGAATGGAATTCACAGGTGATACAAGGCTGGGAGGGTGTTGCAAATACCACAGAGAACAAAGAAGTGATGCAAAAGGAACATATCTTGCTTGGGCAGGGAGGAAGAAGAAAAGATGGGGGCTGGTCATGCACCTAAGGAGAAAGGAAACCAAAGGGTAAATATTCAAAGGGAGATGTCTGTAGCACAGCATGGGAGGAAATTTAAAAAATGGTAGGCAAAAAACATGCATGTTTACCAGCTGAGGTATACCAGATTCAAACAACAGCAATATTATTTTGCAGACATTCAAGCATTTGACAAAAATCCTTATAATCTTATTTTCCTGAATGGGCAGACTGAGGCTGCCTGCGGGCTCAGGAAAGGGCCTGTAATTGTACAGCACTGGCCACTCCTTGGTTAAGCAGAAACAGCTTGTCAGTGCAGAAAACCTGTGCTTAAAGCTAAAAGGCCCTGCTAATACTGCCCAGAGTTATGGTAAGATTACCCAAAGGAGGTCACATTCTGTTTTGTATGCCCTGCAAAATGTGGGGATGAGGAGAAAAGAGAAGCCCGGGGAAGAGCAGCAGGCACAGGAGTGTTATAAAACAGTTTCTCTCTGCCAAGCAAGTATCAAACCAGAACTGCAGCATCTCAGCCTCTCTTCTCAGCAATCTGTGGATCTAATCTCTGTTTACACACAGGGGGAGATCTGTCTTGTCTGAAGGCATTCCCACTGCTTGTTCCACTCAAGTTACCCTACTACCTACAAAGCAGGTGAGGACAGGTGGAAAGGGCTGAACTGGAAGGTACAATTCTGGGAACTCTGATGAAAGTAGATGAGGTTGTGTGTCACTTCAGCTCCACCAGTTATTCACAATCATCTCACCTGTACAGAGATGAGCTGGAGGACCAAGCTAGGTTTGGTCCTCTGCCTCATCAGTGTTGGTTATGTCAGCTGATCCTTCAGCAGTCTTTCCTGGGACATCAGTCACATCATTGCTGGATCTTAATAAACTATGTTGTCAATGGGTCTGCTTCCCCCATGAAGCTGAATTAGCTCTGCAGGGAAAAAGAGCAAGACCATTGACAAAGCAGAAAGATAATTTCTCTCTGAAGCCCAGCTCAGGTAGCTAGGTAGCTCAGGTGCACGCCAGGAGCCACAGAATTGCTGTTGAGCTGCAGTCTGGCTTGGGCTGTGGTTTGGTGTTTGGGGATTTGGGTGGGAGGGAAGGAATTGCAAGTTTTGTGGAGTGGTAGCATGGCACTCATATTTCAGAGTGCCCTATGCTTTGGCATGTCACAGTTTACCCCTGTGAGTTGTCAGCTGCCCTAAAAGACATTTGCTGATAATTACATTGCAGATTAATCTAAGCTTTGTGAGAATTATGGGTGTGGGAGTGAATGTCAGCTTTATATATATATGTATATGCATACACACACACACACACACACACGGCCTCTTTGCAACTAGGAGGCACCTGGGAAACACATGCTGCCAGCGTGTTGCCACATAACCAGGCACGTTTCCATGCCTGGAAATGGGAAAGCACGGAGTCAGCACACTCCAGTGAGGCTGAACTCCATAGCTTATGTTCCCCCGAGGGCACTGTGCTGTAGCAGGAATGAGGCACCTCAGGAGCAAGGAAGAAATTCATGGCCCAAAGGTAATCAGCTTGTGGGGATGAAATGTTAAACTCATTGGGAAGACAAGACGAGGTGGGGGGTGGGGGGTTGGCAGCCTGTGAAAATGTCAGCATGAGAAAAAACAGGAAAGGTTTTTTTCATAAGATTGTGGTATTCTTCTGGGAGACTATCACATAGTAGAAGGAAGGACCAAGTGTGTTCAGGGGCACAAGAAAATTGTTGAGGTATGAGAGAGGACCCAGAGATGGCCAGGTAATGCAAGCCCATCTTCATCCACACTTTCAGTTTGCCTTTCTCTGTGCCATTTCGGCCCCTTTTTTGTGGTAGCTGGGCCACTGATGTAGACAAATCACCCAAAGACAGTGTTAGCAGGGAGCATTCAGTCTTTTCCACTCTAGAAATGGAGGCTTCCTTGTGCAAACATGCAGTCTCAGGTCTCTGGCTGCTGCTGGAAGAGACCTTGGCACTGCTTTGCATTATTCCTGCAAGGCACCAAGTACATCAGAGGCAAACCACAGGCTCAGCAGGAATTTTGTGTCTCCTTTGCTACAGAGATCACTGGTAATTTTGTGTGGGGGCTAGATCATTCAGGGAATCTGGGTGAAAACCTTGACTCTGTCTGTTGCAAAGCTGGGCTTGTGTGCATGGCTGTATGATTAGAGTAATTCAGCTTTTGCCTTTAGTTTCCCAGCAGAAGAAAACGATTAGCAGATCTGCAAGCTGTGATCAAGGCTGTCAGAAGGCCTCTCTAGATGAGGCTGGGCATGTGGACGCTTTGTACCTTTTCATTACACTACTGGCAAGAATCAAGCAGCGTGTGTGCAACCAGAGTGCTCACACCCACAGCTCACACTTCACATGTGTGCTCGGCATGGCTGTGCTCCAAATCCTTCCTGGAAGCACCCGCTTCAGAGAGATTGGGAACAGGGGCAGTACAATTGCTTTGACTCCCAGATCTTCCAGTCAGCTGGCACTGCAGCTGCCCAGCACTTCCAGTCGTGCAGTCTTTTGCACTGTGCCAGGGAGATTACAACCCCTTTCCCTTGTGTCCCTCTTTCACCTTCTTTCCCTATCATGTTAGGCATGATAAGGAGGTGAGGAACCAGAGTCTGTGTTATGCCTCTGAAGTGTCCTTCATGTCAGGGCACTGCACAAGCAATGGCAGCCAGTAGTCTGCACATCCAGTGTGCACCACAGCTTCCCAAATGCTATACATTTCCATGGTCTCTATTTTAAAAGTGTCACTAATGTCCTGAACCTGCCTTCAGCAGGACAAAGCATGCTCTCTAAGCTAAGTTTAGTTAATAAAAAGATTAAGTCCCAGTCAAGGAGAAGAAAGGAAATTATCTTTTCAAGAACCAACACTGTGCACTGAATCTTTGCTAAAGCCTAATTTCTAGTCAGCCCTGGTGTTTGTGCTTTGGCTACTCTAGTCTCACATACATAGTCAGTCAGGAAGTGGACTTTCCAGTCACAAGGAAAAATGTTTCTCTTCCTTTACTTCTACTTTTTTCCCCATTTTTATTTTCTTATTTCTTTTCTCTTTCTTTCCCAATTTCATTTGGAAAAAGAAACCAGACTTGCTTGCATAAAAAGATGGCTCTAAACAATGTGTTTGGAAACACCAAAACCTTACACTAATATGACACTTTTAACTTTTTTTTGTGTGTATGACCAGAGCATGACAACACACACCATTACCTATGAACTATATGATCAGTGTGAATGTCACCCTTGTGTCAGAATGAGAAAAAGGAGGAGCACAAAGGTGGTGTGATGCTGCCCCACAAAAGTTTTGTCTCTTTCATGAAATAAGGAAATATACTGGTAAGTATTTCTCTCAACATTTCTGCATGGATAAGTTTTTCTGAGATGAACAAGCCCGTGCAGGTTTCAGCAGTGATGGTGTCTGCCACACTGGGCTGTGCTGATATTGGCCTTGGCCAGTTCTGTTTGGATCTTGTCTTACACTACCTAACACAGATAGAAAGATACCTCTGCTTTGTGCTGATGGCCATGCTGCTTCAGATTTGCTACTGTGAAACCTTCAGTCCAGCTGAGCCAGCTATATCTTGCATGCCCATCAGTTCTACCTGCCCGTGGCACTTAAAAGGTCCTGTGCATTTTATCAGTTTCCACTGAGCCCTTTATGCAGGTCGCTCTGAATGGCAGCTGACAATAAATTCCAGTGGCTGATATTCTGTGTAAAATGCGTGTTTCAGTCATGTTTCTCTTTGAGATCATGTGAAAAGTCTCATTCTGCAGACAATGGTGCATCCTATTTTCTGTTTTGCAGGATGTGAGTAACTTTCTGTGGACGTTGATCACTCACATCCTGTGGGGCAGTTGCAATCTAGTCTATATGGATCTAAGATACACACTTAATGGTGTTGCTTTCATAACCCAGAGAAAATATACCAATGGTGTGCTTAATTGAAATTTTCAAAGGCCATCCATCATCTCTCACCACACCCAGCTCCCTCATCCTGGTGGTTGTTACAACTTGACAGTGCTGAATTTACCAAATCGAGTGCAATCTCTGTGCCAATATGATGCAACCAGATGGCTGAAAAACTGTTGTGATGCAGCTGGAGATAGCAGCAGGACAGGTCCCTACGAAAAAACTCCACAGTTAATAAATAAGTCACACGTGGGTGTAGAAACTCGGTAAGAAATATTGAAGCAACATTTGTCCTTCCTGCTCTCCTCCAGCAGTGACTGTCTACCCGAGTGTAGCTCTGCACTTTTATTTGGCAGTGTGAAATCTGGCTCAGATGGGTATGAACTTTGCTCACCGACTTCCCTGGGGCCATGCCTTTGCTGAAAATGAAAATATCCAAGTGCAAGGAAGGGCAGGCAGTGTTTTGCCCGAGATCACCCAGGCGGTCAGCAGGAGAGTGAGGTGCGAGCTGGTCCAAGCCCCTGCTCTGCCCAGGAGGTGGCACTGCCAGCTTTGCTGCCTGCAGCTGGAGCTTCTTACGCAAACACAGCCCGGCCAGCAGTTCCTGTTCGAACTCCGCCTGCCGAGCACCACCCGTGATAAAACCTAAGTCATCTACCCTGTTCTGTTTGCTCAGCTTTCACCCTGATTATCCCTTCTTCCAACAAGATTGTTCAGGTCAGAAGTCCGGAGAAGACATTGCACACTGGCACAACTTCTTGCTGCGCCCAAAACTCCCAGCCACCCTTCCTCTCCTTATCTTGCCACCCCCCTCGCTTTTCTGTCTTTCCCTACCTCTCAGCTCTGATCTGTCAGAAGAAGTGAGTAGATGCTCCAAACATGTGCTGTGTCTTGTAGTATTGCTGTCTGCTTTTAACTTGCATATCCAAAATTTTTGCAAGTGTGCTGGTGTTTCCCCAGCCTTCTCATCAATGGCTATCAAGCTGTGCTTTATCCGCAGGAGAGGCCCAGAGCACACCAAGTCCTGTTTCTAGCTGCTGAAACAAGATTAGCCTTCAGCATGCCACTTATTCCAAAGCTGTCAGCATTTTTTTGTTCATTCCCACCATCTCATTGTGCTTGGCAGCCATCTCTGTACCCACAGAACACTCTTGGATGGACATGAAAGAACTGTTTTGGAGGGAGCATGGTGACAAAAAGACAAAGGCTGCTGGGTGACAGCAAGTGCTGAGCTGCACATTCTTGGTGGATATAGGCTAGAGTTTATTTATCTCCTCTGCCTCATGGCTGCCTGTTCCCAGCCCATCTTGCAGAAGTGATGTGCTGACTAAAAAGTGGAGTCTCGCACCAAGACACCTAAATAGTTAGCTGAAACTACCTGATGGCCTCTCCACCTCACTTCAAACAGCTCCACTCATAGCCACACCACTATAGGATCCTCCTATAAAATGTCTTTTCAACCACCTTTGACTTCAGAGATCTGACCACTCTTCACTGCATACTTCTCTCTCCTTATCACACACAGCTCCCTCCTGTCTCCTGCTTTAACTGCTAGACATGCTGCCAACAAGTGACCCAGTGCTCTGGGTATATGATAATCCTTCTGGCTACCTCACTACAGGGACCATTTCCTCACAGCTCTAGGACTCCATTCCAGAGTCACTCACTGTCTCTGCCACATTTTCTGCTGTGTTCATCTCTCAGTGATTCACTCAATTCCATCCTTCCTTGGCTTCCTCTTGCTCAGTTCCCTAAACATCATCTTCAATATCAAATCAACCTTGTCCCGACCCACCAGTGCCATGCTGACTACTCTGAGATAGCAGAAAGTGCTCGCTGGGCTTTGGGAACGCAATGGCCTTCTGCAAGGACAGCCTCCCTCATGTCCACATTCATGTAACAACACCAGAGAAGGGCAATGATTTACATGCCAGAAATCCAGAGTTCCAGTCGTGCCATCAGTCACTTTGATTGCCCTGGCCAACACTGTGCAAGACAGCATCTTCAAACCATTTTTTTTTTGTGCAGGGAATAATTTTGTGCATCTTCAAACCTTTTTTTTTGTGTGTGTGTGTGTGTGTGTGTGTGTGTGTGTGCAGCAAGTCTGGTAATTTTGAATGAAACTCATCCTAACTAAGGAAGGAGCTTCACAATGAATTCAAGTGCAAAAAGCACGTGTGCATGAGCTGGAAAAAAAAGATAGGCTATGGAGAAGGAGGATGGCAGCATTACTTGGGTACAGAAGGACAAAATCAGAAAGGCTTTAGAGACCAGCTAGAGGAGAAATTTGCATGGAATAGGATGGGTGACAAAGAGATTGTACAACTATCCTAGTAACCAGTCCAGGGAAAATACAGGTCTGCTGAGGAATGAGGAGACAAAGTAGTGATGAATGTCTCAGTCTTAGATGAGGCTGAAATACTCAAAGTCTTCCTTGCTATAGTCTGTAGCAGCAAAGCCTGCTCCCAGATTTCCAAACATATCATAATGGTTTATAAAACTGAGGGACAGCAAGGCTTGATGGTACTTAGGGAGGTTGGATATATTGCGGTGCTTGAGATTGAATAGAATACAATTCAAGGGTGCTAGGACATTTCTGAAGCTGCTGAAAGAATTGCCTGATATGATTATGAGGCCAGAGTTTTTCATCTGTCATCCCTGGCAGCTGAAAAAATGCTAATATTGCACTCAGCTGTGCAGACCAACCAGGATGAGTGGGTGAGCCCCAGACCAACCATCATTAACTCAGTGCTGTGTCAAGCACAAGAATGTGGTCAGGAAAGGGTGATGCTGGTTTACCAAGGGCAAACAGACTGCCTTTTGAAATGAAAGGACAGGCTATATGGGTTAGGGGAGAGTGGCTGATGTGATGCACTTTGACAGGAGTCACACTGTAGGGACAGCATACTCCTTTGGAAGGAGGGGGACGTATGGCAGCAAACCACTACTCAGCATACCAGGAACTGGGAAGATGCAAAATATCCCAGTGATTGTGAATGACGCCATCAGCAGCTCCTCTAAACACCAGGCTGGTGTCCTGTCACATTGCCCAAAGACTGCCCTGAGCAACCTATCACGCTCTTCACACCCTGACACACGGCAGAACACATCAGAAAGAGTAAGCGCTGCACCTACACAGACTGGCTGTCCAACAAAATGTTCTGTAGCACTGAACGTTGCTCTGGAGACAGAGAAAAAGCTTGACAGACTATACAAAGTCATAATTAATTGAACAAACTTTAGCAAATTTCCCCCTTTTCATGAGCAATATCTGGAAACAAAAGACGCATCCCCCATCTATTACCACCACATACTTCTGATGTTCTGCTGATGTTCTACATCCACTGAATGTTGCTTTACTTGAGCATGTGATTTGTAGAGATGCATTTGCCCATGAAATATTTTGCACCTTCAAGAGGCCGGAGGAGATGTTGGAAAATTCATAACCAGGGAGACAGAGTGAGGAAGAAAGTCTTCACACTAGTTTCAGCTTATGTATAATGGTTATGAGCTATTCCCTACAAGCTATCCAACAGTGCATCTATCTAGGCAGAAGACGCTGGGCCCACAGGGCCACTGTTCTGGCCATGCTGGGACAGCCAACAGGATGCCTCAGTGCTGAGGACAAGATCTATAGGAGCAGGCCATACAGGTTGCCTAGCATTTTTCTGTGCACTGGGGCGTGGAACTGGCTGGAGTGATACTGGGAGAGCTGGGTCAGACACCGTGAGGTAGAATGACAAAGTGCAGCATGCCAATATCTGCAGGTTAATATGGATCTGGACTGGCTGGAGATGAGACCCCACAGTAGCTACTGGTCCATTTTCTGCCCCATGTGACAGGGTGCTTCAGAGAACAAGGCATTGTTGTTTCCTTACTGCAAAGTGCCACATTCAGATTTCTGTCCCAGTCCACTGGGAATGAGGAGGTGGCATTACAGAAACAGACAAGACAGATGGAAAGGAGGAAGCTTATGGCTTCCAGTTCTAGGGTGATAAAATTAGAATGGGAAACCCCAGGTAGTAGGACTATTTTGGAGGAGCAGTCGATTTGAATAGGAAAATAGAGAGAAGGAGATAGGGTAGGGTCATGAGGAACTGTTCTCCAGTGTTGACATCTGCTCGCAATTCACTCATAAAAACCCACTGCCTGCCCCTCATAATCATCCCTTACAGACACTACTTCACATTAAGCACAGGCCTAGCTGTTAAGCACTCATTTTCAGTCCCTCACAACCACTCAAACTCCGGAGTTCTGTAAGAAAGGCAATAAAAACTATTCTGAGGGTTTCATATCTGTCCGTCAAAGTTTCAGTGTGAATCAAAGGGGCGGACATGGGGGACATAATTTCAGATGATGTTGTTTTAAAAAAATGGGAGTGATAGGAAGTCTGGCTTAATCACAGAAATACCTTCTATCCCAGCTGCACTTTTAACACCGTACTACCTTGAGCAAGCAACGGTATCTGTGCAGCCAAAGTGCTCGCACCCACAAACCACACATCAGGTAAGTTTTTATCTCATAAGAAGGACCTGGACTCTAATATGAATCTCAACTGGGGTTTGCAGTGTTGGTGGGAAGCCACTTCAAACACAGTTTTCATGGCCATGCTCCAAAAACCTTCCCGGGAGCACCCAGTTCAGAGAGTCCAGGAGCAAGTGCAGTATAATCCCTTTGGATCTATCCAGATCTTCCAGTCCTGCAGTCCTTTGCATTAGTATCAGGGAGAGATCAACCCTTTCCTTCATGCTCCTCTTTCCTCACCTTGCCCTTCCAAGTCGAGCTAGATAAGGAGATGAGCCATGCTGGGCTGCCACACAAGCAGATGTGCCTGGTGACTGCACATCTGGTGATATGCCAAGTCAGTGCATTTTGGACCATTCTCATGTCCCTTTTGGCCTCCAGTCCAGAGAGGGCTGCCAGGAAACTGAGGTGTGTCCTTCCTTCCAGTTCAAGTTGCAGTGGCTGGTTATGGATCCTAAGGGCTGTCAGCATTTCCAGGCATGTGTCCCATCTTTTCCTCCCTGTCAGCCTACTCTGCAGAATTCACTCCTTTGAGACTTCCCATGAGCTTTAGATTTGCTCAGTCTCTATTTTTAATTTGTTTTGACCCTGCCTTCGGCAGATTAAAACCTGTTAATAAAATTAAGTCCCAGTCAAGGAAAAAAAATGAAAGTATCTTTTCAAGAGCCAATACTGTGCACTAAATATTTGCTAAAGCATAATTTCTAGTCAGCCCTGGTGTTTGTTCCTTTGGCTGCTGTATTCTCACACACACAGCCAGTCAGGAAGTGAACTTTCCAGTCACAAGGAAAAATGTTTCTCTCCCTTCACTTCTACTTTTTTTCTCCCTCCTTTGGTTTTGCTAGGTTTTATTTTTTGTATGTTTGGAAACACCAAAACCTTACCCTAATACAATGCTTTTAACTTTTTTTGGGTATATCTGTGTGACCAGAGCATGACAACACTCACTATTACCTATGAACCACACATGATCAGTGTGTGTGTGTCACTCTTGCATCAGAATGAGAAAATGTCAGAGCATAGAGGTGGTGTGATGCTGCTCCATCACTCAACAAAAATTTTGTCTCCGGCACGAAATAAGGAAGCTGAAAAGTATTTCTCTCAACATTTCTGCATGGATAAGTTTTTCTGAGATGAGCAAGCCCGTGCAGGTTTCAGCAGTGATGGTGTCTGCCCACACTGGGCTTTGCTGACATTGGCCTTGGCCAGTTCTGTTTGGATCTTGTCTTACATTACCTAACACAGATAGAAAGATACCTCTGCTTTGTGCTGATGGCTATGCTGCTTCAGATTTGCCACTGTGAAACCTTCAGTCCAGCTGAGCCAGCTGTATCTTGCATGCCCATCGGTTTTACCTCCCTGTGGCTCTCCAGAGGCATTATTAGTGCCATCTTTCAAGCAAGCAGAACTCAATCTTTGTGGACCAAGAGGCAAAGTCATACTGCAAGCAACACTGTGACTCTGACATAACTATTTGTTTCAACTGCAAAGGTACTTGTGGACACGTGGTGGAGATGACACCTCTATTTCTCTTTCCCTCAAGAACCGATGACCTCTTGCCTGTGATTCATAAGCTACTGGAGCCCTATTGGGTTTCATTTTATTTTGAGTGCAGGTCAAGGGCCCATACTTCGGTTGTCTTCAGTCTTTCACTTCCTTAATTTCTCACCTGCTTTTTTTGAAGTTCATATTCCTCTCTTTTAGGTCCTATCTTACCTTTTCATACTTATAAACATGTTATCTTCCTTTCAGATCATGGGCATTTTTTGTTGTTTTTTTTTCTCTTCCCTTATTCTCCTACTACATTGCTGTGTCCATATCCCTCCACACCGTCACCACTGCTCCTAGCTGTCATCCACTCCTGGTTCTGCATCCTTATGCCTTCCTCAGTGGAAAATTATTCTATTAGCTTTCCTCTAAACCTTGAGGACTCATATACTGGACTCAAAGCAGAGTTATTAGGATAAGACCTGTCACTATGGGTTTTGATCCATACCAGAGAGAGCACTTTGCAAGAAATAAGCAAAACAAAGGCGAGATAAAGCTAGTCCAGACTCCAAAGGATTTAATGTAACAAGACAATATGCAGGCTGGGTGAAAATGGCACTTGGTGACAAGAATATAAAGGAAGCAATAAACATCTGAGTTTGTTTGTGATGGAGAATCAAATTTGTTAATGGAAGGCAAATTTGTTCGTAATGTAGAAGACTAAAAAACAGGATGAAACAGAGACCAGAGATGGAAAAACAGGGTGCTGTTTGATCAGGTTGATCACTACATGGATGACCAGTTGCTGGTTCAGAACAGGATCTGCAGTGGTGCCACAATGCATGTCACAGTGACTGGTGCACTAGTATGACTGCCTTACACAAATCCATGTGACTTCTTGCTAAACAGAAAATGGTTGTGCAACATAAGCAGAAAACAGACTTAGCAGGTCAGTCATGTGTCTATCAGGCCTGCTGAAGTTTATGGAAGAGACCGTTCTTGCAAACACTGTGTAATTTAGTGAGGTATAGCATAGAAACAAGATATATCACAGCAAGTGAATTGTTTTAAAAGTTACAGCCTGCCTCCACCAGAAATGGAATACTTTCAAGTAACACCAATTAAATTGTCATAGCAATATATATTTTAGGAGACAAAACCATATTCTTTCCTTGTCTTACAGCCTGAGTGCTGCCTTTTCCCAGCAGCACATTATGAAGACAACTGTCTCTTGTCTGTTAACTCACATTGTAAAGACAGGACCAGGCTAAGTGACAGACCAGACCCCAGGTTTTCCAGCAAGCATCTCACATGTCTTCAAAGAGTCCTTCTAAAAGAAAATGTTAGAATTGTGTCCTTGGTTTGATCTGCAGGAAATCTGAAAAAAAAAGCCAGAGAGACATAAATTTTCTGTGCAACAAAATGAGCATTTGATTTACCTGCTGGCTGGACCTTTCTCACGATGTGTACAGTGGGAGAAAAGGTTGTGGTGAGTCACCTCTTGATGCATCGTGGCCCATCACAATGACATTGGCAGTGTGTCCATACCTTCTTTCCTCTCAAATGAAAGCAGTGATGGCACAGTCCCCCACCAAACTAGCAAATGTTCCTTCTCAGAGTAATCCTCAAAGAAGGTGTTAGTGACTTTGCTTGGAGGTAAGACTGCAGTCTCTTGCCTCTCACTCAGATACCTTCCCAAGGGAGAAGCTGCCCCACATTGCCCCAGCTACTGAGGTGTCTAGAATGTGTCCTCTTTTCAGAACACAAAATCAAATAAAGATTTTTGCAAGGGAGGAGGGGAATCTGCCTCCAATAATATGTTGTTTGCTGGAGGTATTTTTCCCACGTTTCTTCTCACAGAAATAAATTGCTGTTCTTTGCTGGTATGCAAAGACATTCACCAGAAATAACACAAGCAGGAAGTGATAAATGTTGGTAGTGATGCTGTGACACTCTATTATGCTCCAGCCTCTAAAACAGCACTGAAACCTTTGACGTGGCTGATGGTATTTGGGACCCTTGGGGTTCTTCTGTCCATTCAGCAGCAATTTAACTCCAGGAATGCTCCAGTGATTCATTTCTGTGGGGTATTGTGGTGGCTACCAGAACTGCCTACGTGCTCACTTGGATGTGATGAAGACTTTCAGCTGAAAATAACCCATCCTCAAACCATTTAATTGCAAACAGGTTTTCCTTTTGAAGCTTCCTTAAAATTTTAAGAACTAAGCAGATCTGAACTAAAGCCTTGTTCCCTAACTCAGAGCTTATCACAAAAACTACACAAAATATTTAGTGCTCAGTGAATCACATGCTTTGGCCCTAAATAATTTTGTTCTCCACTTCCACTTTTGACAAAGAAAACGGAAATGTTAAGAGTTAAGTTTGAGCTGGATATGCTTATGAATTTGGATGGCTGGGCTTTATTTTTATAGTTGAGCTAGAACTGAAAAACAATCCTAGACAGATTAGCCCAGGGCACTCTCCAGCTCCAAGGCTCGTTGCATACCAAGCTTAGCAAAACACAAGCATGAGCTAGGAACACACAGCAGCCAGGAACAGCAGCTTTCAGAAAGTCTTCATGGGATCACTGCTCTGCTGAGCTTTTTCAGACTTTACAGTGCTCCCTACTTTTTCCTTGTTTTAGGCTTTAGCAGCCTGCTGACTCTGGAGTTGTATAAGCCATATTCCTGCTCTAAGGGACTCTGGGGTCTACCATCTTTTCCTTCCTTTCACTTCATTCCATCCTCTTTCACTGAAGGCTATTTTGTTCACACATTTTTTGAGAGCAGCCCAGAGACCTGAGCATGGTCCAAGGAATGCTGCAGTCCCTGAGCTATGGGATCAGCTCCTGGGGAAGTGGGTTTACTTCTCCATCCCCCTGCCCCTTTCTAATATCCACTATTGAGTGTACATAGGCAATCCCACAGGAGGACATGAAGGTCACATCCCAAACAGAGGGAGTCAAACATCAGCTACGGGGGAAAGGAGTCCTTCTCCCTCCTGGCAAAGAAGGTGAAGAGCACAGTGGGAACAGAGCAAGGGCAGAATACAAAGAAGTGTCAGTTTCTTTAGCTCTGGGCAGGATTCATAACCTCCAGACACTTCTCATCTCCCTTTCTCTTACACAGGGAAAGTATTTGCACATAAAAAGGACTTGGGCAAACAAGAACCAGAGAAGCAGGTCTTTTTAGTTTAAAAACTGCTAAGAAATAATAGTAAGGGAATTAAAGGTGATTTCCATAGAGGCTGAGATAAATTATCACTTCCATTGGGATAAAACAGTAAATCCAGAGTGCTTAGCTACCCAAAAAGGTTGCACGGTAGGTGCTGGTGACATTTCAGGGTGAAGTTCCAGACTGTGATAAAAGAATACACGGTGACCTATAGGATAAAGGTAAAATTCAAATCAGGTATTTATTTCATATTTTTTATTTGAAAACCAGGAAACAACCACCTTAATAAGCATATAAAATCCATCAGAAATATTCACAATGCCATTACAGAAAAAGAAAACAAAGATACCATGTGAGAAAGGCCTACACATTTCGGTCCAAGCCAACACACATCTGATGCAAACTATGGAATGCTCTTATGCACAGCTGTGGAGGGAATTTCCTAACATACAGATACCCATATATAAATATCATATCTGGATGTGCTGGAGGGTCAAAGGAAGGGCACAGAAATCTATGTAACTGAGCCAAAATATCAAAATTGGGAGGGAAGTCTTATATAATACTTCCAAGAATAAATACCTGGCATGTCAGCCTGATAAAAAGCTGGGGAAAACTGGATGTAATATGATTGCATGGTGCAAAGCTAGGGCATTTCAAATTAATTCACAGGAAGCATTTAATAGCCGCAAATTTAACTGATGTTTGCAACTGTTTCTCATTAGGGAAGGTAGAAATGTCATCACTAGATACTGAAAATGCTACACAGACCCCTCAGAATATACATCAATGGGAATTTCTCTAACCTGCTCTGAAGCATTATGTTGGCAAGAAAGCTCGGGCTATCCATGCTACAAAAGTCTTGCTGTCATTCCAACCTAAGCCTTTCTTCCTTTTACCACCTCAGAATCTGTGGGTCTGCCTCTCTTCTAGGATATCCAGTAATGAATTCCAGCAGGTTGACCTGAGTTTGACCATGTCCAAAAACTGCAGCTTGATCTCAGAAGAGCAGGAGTTTAAATTGGATCTACCTCTGTGCTACCTTTAGATATTTTGTGCAGGCACGGGCCTGGAGCCTCTCACAGAATGCTGCAGTGATTAAAGCTGTCCCTCCTTGACTCAAGTGTACCATGTGTGCTACTGTTTGCCTGCCTGAGCTGTGCTAGCTCGGCAGCAAGGCTGGGGGACACACAAACTCAGTTGCCCAGGGGAATGACAAGCAAGGAGATGAACATTTACTGATGAGCAATTACTGCCTGCCACATCCCTTTGAACAGAGGCACTATTACAGAGCTGTACATATCTACAAAGCACACTGGTGAGCACCACAACATCATGCAGACCTTCCAGAGAGGATATATGGGGCAAATAACATCTAGCCTTCAACCAAGCAGGGGACTGAGCACTACAGACATTTTGCACTGCTAAACGAGCAAATTCCAGCAGCTCTGGTGTCTAGTCCTGCACCTCTACCCTTATGAACTTACATGTACCACAACTGACCATGCCTGTGTCCAGGAGGGTCATGCTATGTGCCTCTGTAATATTTATAGGAACAACTGCTAAGAAAATACAGCTTTGAAAAATAAGTTTTATTCTCGCACTCCTTTTAATGACAATCTGAAAATTTCAGAATTTATGACTTACTAGACTATAACAGAGAAGCTGAAAAGAAATAAAATTAAGAGAAGGCAGGAAAAATTACCTTCTGGTTTGCAATCACCACCCTCAATCATCCACAGAATGCTTTAAAACCATGTCTGAAAATATAATCCAACAACACCCCTTGTAAGATGCAATATCAGACTCTCATCAACACTTGAGAACAATTATTTAAAACAGCCACCAAAAATCCCTAATAACAGAGATTTTAGTGCAGAAACATACCTCTTCCCACAAATATACAACTCTTCGAAATTCCTTCCAGAGGGCACAAATAACTTCAAGGTGATGTGCATAATTGGCTCTGCTGTACATACCACCTAAAATGCTCAATCTCCTTTACAGCCTTATTGCACCTCAAGTCTACAGCATCTTTTGTTAGAATAGCTATTTCTCTTAAACTTCTCCAATTTCTATCTGTACATTTTTGTACACTGTTAAAAAAATAAATATTTACAAAGTGACATACAAATAAATAAACTGAAGTAAAAGTATGCTTTCAGTCTGTCTATACAAAAAATAAAAGAGCAGGAAAAAATATGCATGTGACTTGGTCCCCTTTTTCCTGAGGCTAAAAAAAGTGCACACTGGATAGGAAAAAGCAAGATGGCTTTTTGGTAAGCTTGCTAAATTCCAGTGTAACACCATATACACGCACACAGAGTAGACTCAAAGGGCTGGGGACTTGTTTAGCAGGTCACTTCAACTCACTACAAAAATAGTAATTAGGTTCAAATACACAATGGTCACTGTGTGCATAAGTATGTTAACCCCGAATGGCAATTTTACATGAGAAAAGTAAAAATATTGCCAGCTCTTCTCTGTTCTCCTGATGTTTGTGGCAGGAAAAGATGAAATTATTTTTGCAAGTGCCAGGTGCTTTCCAGTATGGCAGATCACCCATATCAGATTTGCTTAATGCTGGCAAGCCTGGCAGAATGGGCGAGCATGTGGGTGAAAAGAAGAATATAGCAGCAATTGAGGAGGGGAAAAATGTCCCAGTTCTCATGGTTTTCTTTGCGCATTCCTTTAATGACTCTTTAAGCATGAACGAGTTAAAGAATGGGTGTGTCATGGATCTTAGACAGCTGCTTTGTCCAGCTCCACCATGGGGGTCTTCTGGGGTGAAGAGGCGGTGTTGTTTGCTCCTCCTCGTCCTTCAAAACCCCTGGAGATGTCTTCAAAAGTCCTGCCCTTGGTCTCTGGCACTTTGAAGAAGGTGAAGACAAAGAAGATGACCAGGAAAACAAGGAAGATGAGGAAGACATAGGAGCCACATAATTTCTGCATGGAAGACAAACACAAAAGATTTTATTTTCAAATAACATGTAAGGTCATTTGCTGCTGACAGGTTAAAAATCCAACACCTTTCTCCCTCAGTGCCCTTACTGACTTGTTTCTCATCACAGCATTTTAAAAATTGAAATCACATTCCTATGGGCTTCTAAAGGTCTTTAATCTTCCTGAGGGTGACCAAAATTGATGCTTTTAAAGCAAAAGCCCTGATGGGCTAAGATGGCTCTTCCAAATTATTTGTAAGCTGCAACCAGTTAAGACAGCAGAATATAAGGTGAGCAACAGCCTCCAGTAATAATCATAACTCAGACTGCTGGAAGACTCACCAGCCCTCTTGTCAAAGCAGGGACAATATCCAGGAGGGGTTGGGTTATTAAAGGTCATGTAGTCATGTGTCAAAGTATTCAAAGATGCAGATTCTACTACTGTTCTGGACAGCTATTCCAATGCTGCACTGCTCTCACAGTGTTTTATAAACCAAGACTTACCTCTGCATAGGGGAAAAGCATTCCCACCAAGAAATTGGAGGTCCAGTTGGAACAACCGGCTACTGCCATGGCTGCAGGTCGGGGGCCCTGGCTGAAGAGTTCTGCCACAATGAACCACGGGATAGGGCCAGGCCCAATCTCAAAAAGAGCCACAAAGCCAAAAGTGGCAACAATGCTGATGTATCTGATCCAGTCCACAATGTCCTGCAAGGGAGCAAAATATCATCAGCACAATGCCATCTCCAGTGTCAAAACTTTCTCAGCTGCACTGTGAACACTCAAGCAGTTCCCAATGTTATAAAATTGCTCTCTCCACTGCACCTTTGGCTCTAGCCCCAGCTCTATCTGCCTACAGGGCAGCATTGCAGAGCAAAGCAGATGTGTTTTCTTATAGGTTCGTGCTGGAGTCAGCCTGGACAATGACACTGAACACTCACCTTCAGAGCTAAAGCTACAGTCATAATAGCAGCACACACAGCCATGCCAGCCAAACCAATTAAATGGAGGGTCCGGCGCCCTGCACGCTCCACCAGGAACAGCTGGAAAGGAGAAGGCAGAAGGAAAAAAAAGTTCATTACTTTTACAGCAAAAGCAGGACAGACTTCCTTGCTCAGTATCTCCTGCACCTCTTCCTCATCTGCCTGTAAACCTCAGAGACCATGGTGACCTCAGTGCAGGTCACCAGGCTGCTCCATCGTCAGCACAAGTTCTCCCACTCTGGTTCTTGCTACTGCTTTCTCTCATCACTCTTTTGCCCACATGCACTCCTTTTCCACCTTCTCTTTCATCAAAGACAAAGACAACACCACCACCACCTTTTTCTGCCCATCTCTCCTCCCACCGTGCCTTTGATGCACTCTGGTCTTTGCTCCTACAGATCAGTGCATAGCCCAGTGCCTTGCCACTGCCTGGCTACTTGTCTGCAGTGCCATCTGCCAGGGACGGGCCCAGGCAGGCACACAGCCCTGTTCCACTCACCGACACCACAGTGAAGACTGTGTTTACCACACCAGCTCCAATGGTGGCATAGACAGGTTGTGTGATACCAGCTCTTTCAAAAATCCCTGTAGAATAATAGAATACCTGGGAAGAGAAGAGAAAGTTTGACAGTCACAATTTCACGTTTGAAAGCATATTCCTCATCCTCTGCCTAACGGCTTGCACACCCAGCAGGGAGTTTCTAAGCAGCACTCCATGCTATAAAACAGCATGCTTCCAGGCAAGGTTCATTCACTTGGTGGAAGGCTGCAGTGTCTTGCTAGGGTGCATGTGGAGAAACTGAAAGCCATAATTGCCACTTTCTATCTCTGCCAGATGACCAAACAGTGACCTCCAATCAAGGCACAAAGATGTTTTGGGACTTACAAGTTCTCTCCGCACCAGTAGCAAGTGCAGGTTTAGCCAGAGATAAGGGAGGCCCAGAAGATGAGACAAGAAGAGAACTCACAGCATTGATGCCTGAGAGCTGCTGGGACAGCTGCAGCATGATGGCAATGATAATGGCTTGACGGTAGTTTGGAGAACGGAAGAGCTCTGGAACAGTTGCTTTCTTTTCCTGGGACATTTTTGCACTTTCTTCTTTCATCTCCTGGATGTCTTGAGACACATCTCGATCACCACGGAGTTTTTGCAGAACTGGAGGGAAGAATCCAAAGATGTCAGGTATGAGACACACACCTAGAGGCCACAGGGGGTGTGTGTGTCCCATCCTGCTGTTGCAGGGAGGGCATGGAAGGAAGACTGAACACCTCCAGCTGGTGTTGAGGCCTGCAGCATGGGAAAGACCAAGCCTCTACTAGGAGCCTTGCTCTTCTTTCCAACCCAGAGGTCAGAGTGCTGTGAACAGCACAGAAACCAGGCCCAGGTCCTGCTCATATTGATTGATATCCAAGTTTGGTCCTGAAATTCTGTTCACACTCTTGCAAGAGCCAACCCCAGCCCTCCAAGCTCCCTGAAATGCTAGCCTATTTCCTGCCTTTCAGGAGGAGCAGGCAGAGTAGCAGCAGCTGGTCCTGCTACATCCCACCAGGCTAGGTGTCACTCCTCATGTCTTAATCCCACCTGGAGCCTCTGTTGGGATGCCAGGTTTCTCATGCTTCCTGGCATTGGTACAACCTAAAGGATGGGAAAGTAAGCCAGGCCTGATGCCCTCTGGGAGTCACACCCTAATCCACCATAGGTTCCAGGATCAGTCCTCGCCACCCACTCAAGTTCAGTGCAGGCTGGGAGCCAGAACACTGCCCTGCCCTTTTGATATGAATTCTCACCTGCTTGGGCTTTCTCCTCCTCCATCTTGTTGATCAGTAGGAAACGGGGGCTTTCAGGGCAGAACAGAAGACCTATACACTGCACAATTGCTGGGAGGACTGTGAACCCCAAAAGCATTGGCCAAAGTCCTTCAGTGCCCATGATTGCCTCCAGCCCAAAGATCTGAGAATAGAAGAGAGATAGGAGTGACTTTAAACACTTCAATTCATCACCCTCACCCCAGTATGACAGGATCCACATACTGCACACCTGATGGCAAGTAAAGCCCTTCTCCAGCCCTCCGTCCCCCACCTCAGGGCAGGATCAGATTGTACCAGGCTTACCTGAGCCACCAGGATGCCCACCACGATGCCCAGCTGGTTGAGGGTGCCGAAGGCTCCGCGGACACTGGTGGGTGAGACCTCACTGATGTACATGGGCACGAAGCCCGTGCAGAGGCCACAGAAGGCACCGATAACAAAGCGGCCAATAATCAACATCTCCACTGCCTTTGCTGCCTTAGAGAAGGCCATGAGAAGGCCTCCAGTAAAGGCCAAGACATTCACCAGCAGCATGGAGTTCCTCCTGCCAGGGTAAAAATGTCAATACTGAGTTTAAACTGGCAATATAGCAGGATAATCATCAGGAGAGGGGGTCAAGGTAAATCTGCCCACGATCTCCCATCTCAGGGGTGGGAAGAGAATGGAATAATTCCCATTCAGCTCCTGCCTTGGCCTGCTATCCTTCTTTTTGCAGCCCACACATCCTTGCTTCCTCCCCAGACATCTCTTCCCACCTCTGTCCTCTTCCTCCCAATACTCCTTTGTGAAGGGAAAAGTTCTCAAAAAATCTTGCGTCCCTCTTCCCAACTTACCTGCCAAATCTGTTTACAAATAGACTGACAGAGAAGGAGCCAATCATGCCTCCTACTGAGAAGATGGCCACAGAAAGTGACCACAGAGAGGTGAGGAGTTCTTGGGAGACAGCCCTCCCACTCCTTTCTGACAGTGTTTTGTTGAAAAACGTCCGGATGATCTGCAAGAGGAATCAGGTAGAGAGTTACAATCCAGAGGGAGGCATTTCACAATGCAGAGAGGGGACACTAATGTCCTCTTTCTGCTTCCATGAAAACAGAGAGAGACCCAGAAAGGCAGCAACAAGTTATATAAGGGAAAGATGAGGACACAGAAGGAGGAGCTTTCACTGAGAAGCAGCAGTATGATGAGGGAGAGCGCTTCACTGAGTGGAGGGGCAGGCAAGGTACCCACAGGACAGCAGTGTTTATTAAGGAAAACAGGCTGTCTTCTGCATATTTCAGATTATGTGAGTCACTGCTGGTTCTTGGGAGGAGGCGGGAGACAGTTGGGAATGAAAGGGAACAAGAAAACACGACCAGTGAGTGTATGGGAACATTTCTGGCAATACCAAAACCCTGACAACAGGGACAGGATTTCTGGTATAGAAATAGTTGGGAGACACACAAGGCTTGTGAAGCCTGAAAAATTGTTTATTTTTTACATAATGCTGTCCCACGGGGATGTGACAGGGCCATTTTGCTGATTTCCCAGGCATCTTCTTAGCTAGTGGGGTAAATTCTGGCATGGGCTGGTGGGGACAGAGTGCCTGCCCCCAGCAGATGGCAGCAGGACATTAGCAAGGGAGGACTGACCCCATCCCCCATCCCAGTGTGTGAGTTGTGCACATCTCTTCCCGGAGACAGGGTGGATGTGGTATTCATGACTCAGTTCTTGACAGAGGAACCATGTTAAAGTTGCATGAAAACCACATCTCTCATTTTCTTCACCTCTTGTTTCTTAGGCTACAGTCATGGGATGATTTGGTCAAAAGTCCAAGTCACAACTCTTTTACAAGCACTGAATCTATACTTAACACACAAGGAATGAATAAACAAGTAAAATAAACTTGAAATAAAGTAAATTAGGGCAGCTGTAATTCCTACCAACCCTTAACTGTTTTCTGTACACTGCTCTCTACATTCCTTCTGCCATGGTTGGTTTATTCTGACTCAAAACTGAAGCAGCTCACATTCCTCTGCACACCACATATGGCAGATGGAGCCCTCCTGCCCTTCCTGTGCTTCTAATTAAGAGAATTAACCTCTTCGTTTGCTCTCTCTCCTCCCCAAAAGTTTGTCCTTCCTGTTCAATGTTGTGTTTCAACGGGGGTTTTAAATGCCTTACTAACTTCATAAACCAAAACCAAATTATTGGCTGCTTAGGAGACAGTGCCTCTCCTTTCTACACCATTGTCTTCCCACCAGCCCCTCACTCATCCTACTTCCCCAGCTCATTCCTCACCTTCTCAGGTGCATTAATGACCCCAGTGTTGTACCCAAACTGGAGAGATCCGATGGCAGCGATGCAAACAGCATAGACAAGAGGTGCTGTGATTTTCTGTGGAAAGAGAGGGAACAATTATATAGTTACTGTGGCTTTGTACACAACTTGAGTTTCTCTTCAGCATAAACAGCAGCTGCAGCTCATAGGTGCCATGTGCAAGTGCTCTGAGGGCAGGGAATGGGCTTTTATCCAGCAAGAGTAAGTACCAGCAGCATCCCTTGGATCCCCCTCCCTGGAAAGGGAGATGCAACTTGTACAGCAGGAAAAGTTCTGTGGCTACAAGTAGGAGGGCTTGTCAGGGCCTCCCCTTTATTATCTCCTGACCTTCAGCAACTGTTCTCAGCTCATTAGTAATGAATACACTGGCTGCATTAGTGGCTGTTATTTTGGGTTGATCTGCTTTACAGAAGCTTTTGCTGATCTCTGGCATGTCATGAAAGAAGGGTCTAACTCTTCCCCGAGCCAGCTGACAGGTTCTCATAAATTGAGTCTCAGATCTGCCCATGAGCTACACTGGCAGTCACTCATAACAGTTACAACACACCCGCTTCAGCAACAGGCTTGTTTTTCCCAGGCTAGAACTCCCCAACCCTGCCCCAGGGCATTGGCACAGCAGCCTGCCTCAAGAGGTGGCAGCAGTTGCTACCAAGCTTCCCATCTATTTTTCTTTAAGCTGTAGCAAGAGTGGGTATTTTAAATGAAGCACATTCCCTGAAGTTTCAGTATACCTGAATCTCTATTAAATTAAAATAAAAACTGCTGAGCCCTTAGAGCCATAGAGAAAGCTTGAAGGCCCAACCTCAGAAGTCCCACAGACTGAGAAACATTAAGTGTCAGCAAAAAGCATCTGACATTTTATTCATTTTTAAAGCTTGTGGCATTTAATCCAGCTCCGAGTGAGGGAGGTATGGGGGAGCAGGTGACTCAGGAGTTGGCACTCAGGCAGCCAGTGCCTGAGTTGGCACAATTTGGAAAGATTATGTTCCTTCCCGTCTCGGGAGGTTTGGAATATTTTCCAAAAATATTAACAGTTCCTTTTCCAAAACTTTCCAATTATTGTACTTAAGCCTGGCAGAGTAAACTACTTGGTGGGGTCTACTGTCACAGCAATTCCAGTCTCTCACTTTCTAGCTCAGCTCCAGGAGCAGTGGCTCTCAAAACCCGAAGGTTTTGGCAATAAACTTCTGTCAGTGCTCATGCCACCTCCTCCAATCTTTTTGTGTTTCTGGCCTGCACAACCCTCAAACACAACTGAGTTTGTAAACAGTTCAGTAAACAGAAACTGGGGAAAGGACTCTCAGGCATGGTTCCCCCCCTCGCTACATCATGCAAATGTCCTCCTGCACAGGTCAGTGGTAGAGACAAAGTGGACGGGGGCAAATGAGCATGGAGGTAGCATTTACACCTGAACACACCCTAGGCAGTCCAGGCATTCTCCTTGGCACCCTGCGACTGTTCCCCTCATTTTTATCTCAAGGAAATTTGGCACAAAACCACAAGGACACAACTCTTTCAAAGCCTGCAGAAATGTATTATAATATCTAAGTACTTTTGGGACTCCAGGCCAGGTCAACTCTAACCAGCAGGTATGGCAAAGCTGCAGACAAACCCCAGCTCTCCACATGGTTCACACAAGAGCACCTTTCCCCCAGGACTCTGCTTTGTCATGGCTTACAGTGACCACAGCTGGCCTTTTCCTTCTAGATACTGCAGGGACCACAAGGTGCCTGCTTTGTGGGCACCTCCCACTTACATGGTACATAAATAAGCTACAGGGTTAATTGTTCTACCCTCTTTCATACTTCCTTCTCCTGGCTGCTGTTTGCTACTCATCTCCTTCCCAGCCTCCCACCCCCTAGACATCACATGGCATGACCCATCCCCTCCAGTGAGCCAGGCTGTGATCTAATGTATGGATCATTTGTTAATGCTGAAAGCGCCTCGCTTCCCAAAAGGCAAACAGGGAGCTCAGAAATAGTTCAGTTACACCCACTCTATCTAAAGGCTCAAGGCTGAGGTCTGTACACCAGCATGGAATTCAAACCACCACCCCTCCCTTCCACCACAGGCATCAGCAGCACTCATTTCCCAGGAGATGCTCCTCACCGGCTCCCCTTCTTCACTGCCTCAAACCCCAGAGCTGTACAACTTGTTGAGCCCGGCAGGAGCGGCTTCCCCGCGCTTTGCTGAACGACCTTCACCACACGCTCTCCTTTCCTCTGCCTCATCCTCTCACACTGCCCCCATCTCCCATCAATATGGCGATGAGGGCCCCGGCCTTCTCCAATTCTGGCTGTCCCCGTGTTATTCCCCGGCATCCCGCACCAGGCTCCGGTGGGTATTTGCCGTCCCCCTTAGTACGTTCAAACACACGCAGTCATGAGTTCACTCCACTGCTGCACACGAGCGGATGCCGACAAATATCCTCTCCTCTCCACATGAGAAGGAGGGGAAGGATGTGCTCTGCCACGTTCTTAAAATTTAAAAAATGCTTTTATAAGTCATACTACCATCACCCAAAAAAATGCCTTTCACATCAATCCTCCGTTTAGCATCCTAAACGCTGGGACAAATCGAGTGCGGCACCGCCAGCGGAGCAAACCTCGTGATCAATACCGTAAAACGCGGAAAGCATCATGTGCATCATCAGGCCACGCGCACGAAACCAAAATCGATCTCGCGACCTGCCACAACCTCTCCCAAACAGCGCGGTCCCCCCCCCACACACACCCGCCCCGCAGACAGAACCGCCCAAGGGCCGAGCAGCGGCCTCGCCGGGACCACCAGCGCATCCATCCCCACTGCCACCCGCAGACGAACGCCGGCCGCCGCTGCATCCCTCCCGCATCCCTCCAAGGAAGCGCCCGGCCCCCGAGCGGCTGGGGGGAGAGAGGACGAGAAGGAGCCCGCGCTGGCCTCCCTACCTTCTTGGTGTCCATCGTCGGTGGCTGGCGGTGCACGACTGACTGCCAGCGAACGGCCGCCCGTGCGCACCTAACGGAACCCGCGAGAGGCGGCGACGGCTGCGCCCGCCCGCCCGAGACTGTACGAGCCCGCCCCGCGCACGCCTCCGCCCGCCGATTTATGGGCTCAGCCGCGCCAGGGGCGGGGCTGGGCCCCGACCGAGCTCCAAAACACAGCCATCGCCAAGCACGGCCCGGAGCTCCCGCCCCTCCGTGACGGGAATCTGCGTGCGGGGCTGCGCGGCGGTGATGGAGCGGAGCGGGCCGGGCTGGGCGGCCGGGGGCGGTGGCCGTGGGGCGCTCCCCGCACGCCGCAGGGACCGCACAAGGACCCGCCGCACCTCGGATGCCACGCGCGAAGCGTTGGCTGATGGCACAAGAGATGCTTTCGGCGATTTGCACCGACCGCGGCTGCGTGATGTACAGCGACGTTATTATTTGTTGTATAATAAAAATAAATTAAGCTAAAGCAGTAAGGCGGGCAGTGACGGTGCAGGGGCAGCCACACAAACAGCACGGGCAGTAGCCTGAAGTCGGATGCTGTGCTCTGCGGGTGCTCCCACCACCCCGCAAAGCTGTGGGTGAAGTACAGTTCTGGGTAGCTGCGTTTCGGGGATTTTTTTGTTTGTCTGGTTGCCAAAAATACATTTTTCACACGATGCTAGAATCTATGGGGGCAAAGTTGAAGCTCTATCTTGTCCCAGACTTAGACCCTTCCTTACAAGGGCATGTAATGACAGGTCATGGGGGAATGGCTTCAAAATGAGAGAGGGCAGATTTAGATTAGGTAATGTGAAGAAACTCTTTACTGTGAGGGTGGTAGGGCACTGGCAGAGATTGTCCAGAGAAATTGGGGATGCCCCATCCCTGGAAGTACATAAGGCCAGGTTGGATGGGGCTTTGAAAAGAAAGTAGAAAGTGTCATGGCCCATGGCAGGGAGATTGAAGCAAAATTATTTTTAAGGTCCTCTCCGATTCAAACCATTTGATGAGTCTATAATTCAATCAAACGCCACTGTGCTCCACATTTACTGTCCATCCTTCAGGTCAAACAATTGCCAAATTCTTCCAGGAGAATAATGAAGAGTTGTGCTTTGAATCAAGCAAAAGTGCTGTCAGACAATAAAAGTCTTCACTGAATTAAGAATCTGTCAAGGACTTTGAATCAGAAAACAGCAGCAGTTGAGGGCTGGGGGCAAGGACAGTGGGGAGAAAAGCTGACTTGCCCTGTTTGTTTTTTTTTTTATTGTTAGGAAAAATACCTTGAGACCAGATACCACTTTTGCCATCAAATTCTGGGGAACTGGAACAACCCAATTTTAAATTCGATTCTGCTATTTGGTGGTGTCACCTGGCTACACATAACTGGAAATTAACAGGTCAAAGCTTTCTTTCACTCACTCTCAGAAATACCCGTTTAGTTTTTGGCATTTATCAGGGTGAGTGATAAATACCCTCATGGGGTGTTAATGTGTTATATTTATTTGATAAATATCTCATGGGTGTTCTGTGTGTTGCTCTTAAAATATTATTGCCAGCAGAAAAAGCATGGAAGAGCATGGGATGCCTGCACAGTCCCCCTCCTCCGGCTATGTGACAAAAGCGCCTCTTCACACCCACAGAGGGGCCCAGAGAGAACGAGGGCCCCAGCTAACACTCCGCCCCAGCTACTCCCCGGCCCCTCACAAGAGCCATTAGCACATCAAAGGTTCCATTTTCATTCACCCGGAGGAAAACAGGAACACAATGCCAGGTGACAACCCAGATTAAGGACACCCTGCCTGGGCAAGCAGCTCGGGAGAGCCACCAGCCCAGGTGTGAAATTCATCACAAAGCCGAAGCTGGAGCACCTTTCAAACTGTGAAAGAGGAGGCGCTGCGTACAGGGCACGGACACCTTACAGGATGCACGGGAAGAACATTTTGGGATTGTACAAGACTTACTATGGGATGTTTAGGGGAGGAAACAAAGAGGGGAAAGGGAGAGGGGGGGAAGAAGGGACAGTAACTTGAGAATTCTTGGCTGACCAGCAAGTGTCCAGCACTTGGTTAGCACAGTTTTTAGTATCTCGTTATTAAATCCTATTTTTAGCTCTATAGTGCTCTCTGTAGGGGTGAGTACCACTGGTGTCTGCTTGTCTCTAAGGGTGAGACCATGCCAGGTTGGTTCCTGGGGGTCCAGGAGTGTCCTGGCCATCCTGCACACACCTCTGTGTGTGCATACCAGCAACAGGAGTGGGGCTGCAGCCTTGTGCCAGCATCAGAGAGACTGGTGTCTGTTATCAGACTGTCTTAGCCTAGCTCCCACCTTATCATATTTACATGTATATTCCCCACTGCTGGACCTCTGTCCTGCTCCTCCTGTGAGGTCACTGGTGCTGTTTGTGTAACTGCACCGTGTGTCTGTGGATCTCTGTGCAGCGTTTATGTGTGGGGTTATGCATGTGCCTACAAGTACTACAGGGTCATTCTTGCTACTGGGAGCAAGGAGCTGTGCCAGCTTCATCTCTGTCCAGCCTAATTCCCTGACACTTTTGAGGAATTCTGGCTCACATTTTTCTTTTTTCCTAGCTTATTTTCCATTTGTTTACAAGCATAGCAAGGTCGGCGTTGAATCTGATCACCCAGCTGTCCCAAACTCTGGCATTAGCTCTGGAAACATTCATTTACTTGTTAGTGTGAGAAATTGCCATATTTGTGGAGGCTTTAAGCACATTCACATTGCAGAGACAATCTTTGGACTGCATTGTTCTGAAACGTCCTCATTCTTTGTTTATTCTTAACCCACATAAGTCTGTTGCAAATGCTGAGCAAACCAAACTTCAAGATTAGATTAAATACATACATAGCTACCGGTCCAGTTTAGAAGCAATAGAAGTTTAGCTGGAAATTAAATCTGTAATACATAATGCAGAGCATCATGGGTAACACGTCTTTATTTAACAGAGCTGGAGAAGTAAACAGTAATGAGAAAGACTGTTTCTTTCTAAAGCTCAAAATGCACCACTGAAACCCCAATTTCCCTAAGAAATGTGAAGGGAAATACCAATTTCAGTGAGTTTTGCCCCGTGTGCTGATGCTCAAATATTTAGAGTTGAAGTTTGCATCACAGCCTGTTCCTCCTAAATACCAGTTTTGTTTCTGTCCCAGGACACACACCTACCTCCCACATCACGGCTAATTCTTCTGAATATGGGCTGTTAGGGGAAGTACCTTAACACCTCCGTAGCAGAGCTATCTGATACTGCACCAAAACTATTCATCCAATCTTTTCATTAATATAATACTCGTATATTATGCAAAGGGCAGTAGCTGTGCTAGGATGGAGGCCCACGGCATGTGGGCAGCCAGACCTAAGGTTGCTAGAGGAAGGGCCAGGCAGAACCGGTTCCAGGTAGAGCTCGATGCTGGCTGCCCCACATTAAACACCGGTATCCTAACCACAGAGCTGTGGGGATTGGGAAAGGCTTGTCTTTTGCTTCACAAGCTTTTTTTCTTTTTAGCTTTCAGAACACTTGCATGTCTAAACTAGTGCATGCCAACTAGCATTTCACTTCCAGGGAGCTTCCATTTTCTGAGGGAAGCTGGTTTAATCAGAGAATCCCTGTCTAACATTAAGCAAGAGCTCCAACAATGGGCAAGCCTGTTCTTATTTTAATTTATCTCAGGGACTGGAGCTGGCATGTGGCTCCACAGAAGCACCTTTCTGTGGCTTTTTGAGAACGTCAGTGGAGGTCCAGCAGGCACAGTTCTCTGGCAAACACATTCCATATACACAAGGCCTTGGCTCAAGGCGCAAATGAGGAGAAGGTGCCAAAAATTAGGTGCTAAAAAAATAAAAAACCTAACATTTTTTGGTCCTGTCCATGCCTCTACAACCTAATGGGAACACAGAGTGATCAGCGGGGATTGATCAACCACGGGATCATCACATTGCTGTCTAAACTCTTGGCAAGCTGTATTTCACTTACTTTATTGAATCTGCCCAAGTTGCAGTTCAGCCGTGCTGCCCCATACGATGAAGCTCTTTCCAGTCTCTCTTTTGCTTCCAAATCTGGTGAATCCTATCTCATGTTTCTTCTTATTTTGCCTGAAGAACAAATTCTTCAGAGATAAGAGGAGCAGGGACAAGGAGGATTATTATGCAGTGTTTGCCTTGAGAGCTGATTTTGTGCTTTTCTGTTTGTTGTGTTTATAACAAAAGAGCATTCAGAACAAAGGAGAGAGAATGAGAGCCAGCATGAGCCAGATGCTTCCCCCTCAAGCCATGAGTAATTTTTATTGTTGAGAGGAGGTTAGGAGGAAGGGGGGGAAGAAAAGGAGGAAAGATAAAAGAGTGAAACAAGATGATGGGTGGGATGTAGGTTGGCCTGTAAACAACAGGAGGTTAAGCGAGTGAGAAAAGAGCCAATGGAGAGACAGAAGGCAAAAACAAAAGGACATAATGAGGTGAAGCAAGAAAATACTAAAGCAGATTAGAAGGGCAAGGCAGAGAAAAAGAAGTGAAAAGGAAGAAAAAGGCAGCAGCCAAGTATCGGAGGAAAAAGAATAACTTGTGAATAGTCAGAAAAGATGAACAGACAGAGAGGTAGAGGAGGAAGCTGCAAAATTACTGAACTAAAAAAGCACAGATGTAGCCCTGGAGAGATCACGGCAGTGAACCAAAGCCACCTTTAAATTCTATCCTCAACCACGGTGCAGTGTAGGCTGAAGCTACTGTCTGAAAACTTTGGTCGTTAAGCTGGCTGGTTAATCTGATGTAAATTTAAGTTAAAAGTTTTAATACTTTTCACCGTTGCTTGCAAAAGGGGAAGCATCCATTGTAAAAAAAATCAGCGGAAACCAATATTTAATGCTTTAATAATGATTCACAAAGAGAAACTAACCTTATTAAAAGAATGAATAGTTCTGCAGACACCCACATGCTGGAGAGGAAACCAGCATCCCCTTGAAAATTCTATCCTGGTGCTATGTGAAAGACGTGACAACTCCCTGAAATTCCTCTAATGTTTCCTAGTCACATTTCCTATAATGCTTCAGGCCTTGTCCTCTTCTTTTGTTCTGACTGGAAAAAGACACCTGACCAACATCTAGGCCACAAGCCTGCTTTTAATCTTGATTGATGTTAGCTTGTGTTACCAGGCTTTCTAGAAAAAAAAGAGGAGCTATATGCCTGTACATTTGCCTTTTCTTGTGCTATTTATTTATTTTATTCTAACACTGGTCCATATCTCAGAATAGCAGTAATAAAGTATGTGCATGTGACTCTTAGAGAATGTTATAAATATATTTTTTTACCACTGCATTTCTTATGATCTCTCTCCATTTTTGCCTCCTTTTCTCTGGAAGGTACAGGTGAGCTACAACAGAAACTGTCCCAGAGCCCATGTCCCAGTCGTGAACTGGGATGCTGCAGCATCTGGGGTGGTGGAGACAGCAGCAGAGCCGTGCTGGGAGCTCAGGGGTGAGCTATCAGGAGGCTGCAGGGCTGCAAGAGCAAAAGGCTTTGGCCAAAACATGTGGTGTGGGTTTTTCTGTATCAGTCACTGCATCTCACTGTGTTTTTTGCCATTCTGAGCAAGAAACTAAATTTGAAGGGCAATGTAAGAAACCAGCCTGGCTAATGAAGTTCAATTAAAGCCCATCAGCATAAGCAGAGAAAAAAAATTGTACCAAATTGTGAAATTACAAAGATAATTTCCTAGCAAAGTATTATAGGAAGATAAACCCAGTTTAGGAGAGTGGTTGGACTAGGGATTCGGTTCATGAAAAGGTCTGGAGAGGAACAGAAGGTATGGGATGGAGGGAATTAGGGTTGCCAGTCATCTGAGCCTCCCTTCTTTTCTTCCTTCTTTCCTTTTCCCACGGGCTGAGCAGTACATGCATAAGGATCGGGTTGTTTCTGCTAAATCTCCGCAAAACTAATCGTTACTTGAGATTGGTCAAGGAATGACTATATTCAGGCGGTAAAACGTTATTTCTTAAGGAGGGTGGGAAACTTTTTTTCTGCGGAAGGCATAAGAGGAAACTCTTTGGTACGTGCAGGGCACTGTGCCAGCCTGAGGGAAGGATGATGGGAAGTTTGACGAATGCAGCTCTATGGGCAATGTGCTCTGGCTGCTTAACCAGCTGCAGGGTTTCAGTCGCGCAGATACCGATCAGAAAGCATAGGCTTCCTCACATTTTATGCCCAGCCTGGTCAATCCAGCACCAGTGGAATGGGTGCTGGGGAATGCTGCCTGCTGGCACGCAGAGCCAGTCTGGGCCTGCATCCATGGCACGGAGTGGAGGTGTTTCATCAGTGTGAGCTGCCTTATCTCACGTCCCCATTTCGGCATGTTTCTCACACCCCAACATTAGCGAGACAAAACTACACGCAGGGCCAGCACACGCACCCAGAGCGTGGGGAGCCGAACCCACCCACTAGACCTACACACGCCCCAGCAAACACACACATTAACACACGTATCTCGACACAGCAGCTCAGACATGAACACACACACACACCGGGCACGAGCAGAGCTGCTGATTCACAAACACCGCTTCTGGAGGCATTTCTCACCAAGCCAGGTTCTGTTTCCAGGTGCCTGACCCGAATCACACTGCATTTTCCAGCAACAGAGTGAAGGATTGTAGCCTGGGGCAGAGGGGAACAGAGACTGTGAAAATGGCTGAGATCAAATGTAATTACAGCAGCAGGATTCCCACGAAAAGAACAAAGCCCCTGGCTAACCATCCTCTACTCCCCTGCTATTGCAATCTAAAGTTTGCTGTAAACACTCAGTGGGACCTGAGCCTCCCCCTATCCCAATGCGGGCTAACAATGGCTAAAGCAGACCGGCGCACGGGGATTTATCATTCCTGTCCCAGCAGGAGATGCTCTGAGCTGCCCCGGGGCACTGCTCCCCTCTCTCCCCAGCACAGCACTCCGTGTTTGCTGCTCAGTCACCAGGAGCACAAGGAGCAGCCCAAGCAGGTCAAAGAAGGGGCCGACGGGAAGAGTGTTCCAAAATCGCGCACACTGCTCCTGTGCTGAGATCCAGGCAGAGCACATTAAAGACGAGATTAAAAAGCTCTTCAGGAAAAGATGCCTTATGTACCCAGTTCTGCTCTCTATTGCCATCAGGGTCAACCACCAGAAAAGGAGCAGAAGGGATTCCAGCATGACAGCCTCATCATCCCATCCCATCCCATCCCATCCCATCCCATCCCATCCCATCCCATCCCATCCCATCCCATCCCATCCCATCCCATCCCATCCCATCCCATCCCATCCCATCCCATCCCATCCCATCCCATCCCATCCCATCCCACTCCCATCCCATCCCATCCCATCCCATCCCATCCCATCTCATCCCATCCCATCCCATCCCATCCCATCCCATCCCATCCCATCCCATCCCATCCCATCCCGGCAGTTCTGTCCCACTCCCCCTCAGAAACAGGTGCCAGCAAACCAGGGTGGGTATCCCCCCTAAACTGTCCCCTCCATACTTCTTCCTTTTCAGGGGAATATCACGTTTCCTGATTCATGCTCCCTTGTCTCTTCCCCAGCCTCCTTTCTCACCCTCCAGTGATGTTGCCCTGCTCATGTAAACCCATCTGGCTCTTGTATTGCTCCCTCTGGGTGCTCCACATGCCCTTTGTCCTCCCCCAGGATCATTCCTTCACCCTTTCATGGCTCACTTGCACTCCTACACACGCGTGTACCTGCTTGCCCGTGGCCCTCCTCACCCCTTTGAAAACCAGCGTGGTTGTATTCAGCCAGCCTAGCTATGCAGGGATGCTGTGCACAGCTGCCCAGGTGTGTTTTGGTGGGCAGGTGGAGGATTCTCTCAGGCCTGCTGCATTACAGTTGCATTTCTATATAAAATGTTCATATCTGAGTAACTTTATGTTCTGATACATAAACAGACACATAAGGTGTGATGTTGCATACGAGTACAAACAGTAGCATGCCTGAGATTACCAGTGCATGAATTCATAATATTAATATTATCACCATATTAAAATATGTACATAATACTTTATGTCCATATATGTCCGTATGCTTTTATTTCCGAGCTTACATTCAAATACCTGAAGATATTTGCATACATGCTACTTACATACAAAGGTATGTAGACACACACATGATCATGAGTGTATACATAATATATAGCTGTATTTTTGTTTCTGTTTGCATATTTCTGTTTGTTTGCATTCATATATATATATATATTTGTTTTTATATATGCATCTCTGTGTACTGGTAGTCACCTATTCCATCTTTGAAAGCCTGTATTTTTATTTTTTATTTCTACTGGGCAAAGTTTATCCAAACTCCAACTTTCACATTCATAAAAATAAAAGCAAAATCCTGCAGGAGAACTTCTGTAGGTAATCAAGAAGGACTTTTTTTTCTTCATGATTTGTTTTGCAAAAAATATCACTCCTTACAGTGATAAGGTCTCAAACCCGGAAAAAGGGAGAGCTTGAACAGTAAAGATAAGATTTTGCTGAAAGCATTAAGAAAGTTAATGCTATTGACCAAATTCTCAGAAAGAGAAAGAAATCTGTACCTTTCCAACCAGATGTGAAGGGCAATACTTTTAATATTTTGCATGACCATTTGCAAAAGGGTAGGCCCAAGTGCTGCTCTGCACAGCTTTACAGTGAAGTGTAAGGAGAGCTCCTTTGTACTCCCCAGTGGCAATTCCCTGCAGAGGTTCCTGGGGAACTCACACAGGAGCTATGGCTGCTCTGGCCTAGGCCTCTCCAGAGAAAGCTCTGGAAACTGGAGAGGTCACAGACCTGGCTGCATGGCCTCCTCCTTCCAATCCACGTAACTGCAGCAAGTCCTCTTCCATAATACTTTTGTTTGCTCTGAAACAGCTCTGGCTGTGGCCCTGTTTATCAGCAAGGTACAGGCCACCTGCTCAGAGGTCAGGGGCCAAGAATAAGCTTTGACAAACATCTCCAGTACTGAGAAGCTTTGGATTCAAGTTCCCCAGAGACAAGACAGCTTGTAGGAAACAAGCTCAGCACCACTCCATGGCTTTTGCTCTATGAGAGCAACAGCATCCACGAGAAAGCATCGATAGCATTTGTTCCAGTAGGGGCTTCATTCAGGCAGGCTGTACAGGAGTGTACTGCATGGAAAACACCATCACAGCTGGGGATGACCCTACTGCAATCTGCCTGAGCAGACTGGCAGTGGCTGGCACAGCAGGGATGAGCTGCCCATCCCACAGCTCCAAGTAGGGCTGAGGTGGTGTTCACAGGGAAAGTCACCACACATCTTTCCAGGAGGCAAAGTGCTTGGCCTCAGGTCAGTGCTTCTGCACAGATTTGTTCCGGTTTAATTGACCAGGTGGGAACAGGGTGCACTTTGTTTGAAAGACATTATACTGCTGAATTAGCTCTCCTGCCAAGTGCATTATCGCTCTACAAACAATGTGAGTATGGGGAAATGCACCTGGGAAAGCAGAGACTAGATGCATGAGGAAGAGTGTAGATTCTTCTATTGATGACACAGATAAGTAGAACTGGCCATTCCCCAGCTCAGCAATTGAACTAAAGAAATGAGATGGCAGGTCTAGGATAGCAAGGAGCCACAAGGCAGGGACTACACACTGGACAGTCTAATATCCCTGGCTACTGACAGAGCTACAGGAATGGTAATCAAGGAACATATGGGGGAAACCACCCACGTGGCAAGACTGAGGAACCCATCCTGCTTTTGAACTTTGTGTCTTTAGTGAGTGGTCTTCTCCCCACTAAGCACCAATTTTAAACATCCGTAGTTCGCCTTCTACAAAACTCTGCCCCAGGCAGGCCCAGATGTCAAGTTTGTACCCACTGGCCAAGTGCCTTGGTTTCAGTATGTCACATAACCTTGCTTTAGCCAGCTCTTGGCACCTCCTGCAGTTGTGCTTTCATCCTCTCAGGCTGACTGTCTTCTTTTTCCCTTCTTTCTCTTTGTCCAAGTCTGCTTCCATCTCTTTGTGGTTTCTCCATCTATCCTTTCTGTCCTTTTCCCTACTGCTGCATCTATTTCCAAGCAGTGTACATCTTTCTACAGGCTCCCCCCTCAACATGCATTTCCTCTATGGCCTTCACATCAGTGGCTCCTCCTTTCCCCAGCCACACTCACTCTCATCATTTTTCATTGCGTGTGCATTCCTCCTCCAGCCTCTGCTGCTGTGATCCCTCACTTGCATTCCAAGGTGAAAAGACATCATGGTCCCCACAGGGTTAAAACCACTAGTGGGGGTGGGGAGCTGCCCTTCTCTGTCCTTGATTAGTGCCATCAGCCTTTTGGGAAGCAGCAGGTGGCCCGAGGGAGCTGGACTGCATCCTCATGCAGTCTCTCACGTCCTCATCACTTAGGGGAGTGCAGCAGCCCTGCTATCAGCTGCGCCAGTGCCAAGCTGGAGGGAAGGAGGGAGGCCACGTAAAGCAGACTTTTTGGCAGACACAGCCAGTACCACATGTGGAAACCTCAAACACACGAGGATTGATATGGTGAGTGACTGTACTTCATGCAGCTAGAGGGTATTCAGTGTAATTTTTCCTTGTACTCAGCCGCTCTGCAGAGGCCCCTTGGTCCCCCATGCTGCTCGTGTGTTCCTTTGGGGTGCAGTGAGGCTCCTCGAGGCCTTTCGACATTATACCACAGAGTCCTTCCTAGTAATTCTCATTCTGACCCACCTATTCACACACTTGTATGTGCATATCTCAGGTCCCCAAGCAGCTGAATTTCTAAAGAAGGGAACACCTCACAGCAGTCAGTCTGACAGACATCCGCCCTGGAAAACCCAATCTCCCTGGCAATGGGAGTGTGAAGAGACAGACAAAACAGAATTAGATTTTTCACAAGTAAGAGCAAGGAGCAGGCATCTCCTATCAAGACATCCACATACCCTCCACTCACTCTAAAGAGAACTTAGGGGGTAGAAATAAAACATGCCAAAAACAAAGGGGACCTGGCTGAGCGAGACTAAACATTGAAATTTAGGGGTGATACCAGAGACTATGCCTTTGAGCTAAAGTCCCCCAAGTGAAGGACTGCTGTGTTACTTCTACTTCTGGTACAGCCATTTGGAACCTGATATGGGATAGGGCAGCATCTTGCCAGATTCTCAGCCTTCAGGGGACCACAGAAGAATATATCAAGTGCTTCTAAATATGTGACTAATTGTGCACCCTCTCCCATCCACAATGCATGTACACATAGCACCACTCCAGGAGCACTATAGGATCTGGGCATCTGACAGTCTTGATTTTTCACAGCACCCCACTGAAAGGAGGAAAGAGCCTTTATCAGATGTAGAACTGAGACAAAGAGAAACAAAAAGCAGATACCAGTCTGAGATGCCACAATGCTGAGCACTGCAGCACTGGGACTTTCTCAATCCCTTAAATGGAAACCAAGGGCCCAGAAGGAGAAAAAAAATACCCTGGGGAGTCATAACATAAATGACACAGAAGAAAATAGTAAATCCTAGCACTCTCCAGGTTACACTGCAGTAGTTAATCAGAACTGCTGAGAGGTGCCTTCCTTCAGAGGGGCAGCCTGCAACCTCTGCTTTCCTGAACCTGCACTCACCCCTCTCTTTACTTCTAAAAAAAAAGATTCTTGAGTGGTTGCTTTTTCTCTGCTAACAGGGTAGCTCTATGGTTAGTGAAATACTCCAGAACAAGAGACCAGTGTTCAGCTTCTCCATTAAGGGACCCATTTTCTACATTCCTAGACACAGTGTTCATGGATCCACAAGTTGCTAGGGAAGGACAAACCCACTCACCACGCTGCTCTGAATGCCTGATTAACCACCTGTTGAAGTCCTCAGAATATACATGTGCTCTGCCTAATAAATTTGAATATGCTCATGGTGAAAAAAGACTAGGAGCCAAGATCACCTGTTTTCTGTAACTATGCCAGGTCAGGTAGGGATCAGGCTGCCTTACTCCCAATGCTTCCTTCATTATCCTTTGTATGGGGATGTGTCCCACTGCCTGACCCAGAATTTGCAATCACTAACTTCTTAGGGTCTCCATCATTCCAGCCACCTCCAGTGATGAGACAGGCTTCCTATGGAGGCTTTTTAAAATGAAAACACACTAATCACCACTGCACTGCATGTCACATCTGATCTCTAGCAGGGATGCAAACAGTATTTTCAGAAATAAAGCAATGACAGAAATTTGCCTCCAGCACATGTTAGCCACTGAGTGCAGTTTTTTTTGGAACATGTTTTAGGTGTAGTTGCCTAAACGCTGCCTCTATCCCCCTTCAGATCTCCATAATCCACTCTATTGAAGTCTGCCTTAACTAACAAGCACTGCAGTACCTGTCCTAAGAGCAAGCAGTGGTGGAGTGCAGCCTGTTTACACTGAATTCTTAGCTCCAGTCAGTGTCCTGGCACTAGAGCCACTGTTACACTTCTCTTCTGCAACTTCATCTGTTTTTCTAGACCTTGTGGCAGTGCAGTGACTGAGACAATAAAACAGAAAAAAGAGATTAAGAAGAATTGAAGCAAAAAAAAGAGGAAGGAACTAGCTGTCTTACAGAAAATGGACAGAAAAAGAAAGAGAAAGCCAAAGTGCAGGTTAAGACAACGAAAGAAAGAAATAGCTGGGCAAAATAAATATATTTGCGAAAAAGGTACAAGGATGTAATAAAAATTAAGAAAAGGAGAAATAGAAAAAAAAAGGCTGATACAGAAACACATCTCCTTCTAGTAGGTGATAGATATTCTTCTAATTCTCAGAAAGTTGCATGACAGTGTAAGGGAAGTATGTTCTTGCAGCATTTTTGTGTCCAGTGAAGCAATTAGTTCAGCACTGAGTGACAGGACAGAATGTTTGCAGGATTCCTCCAATGCCTGCAGAAGGATTTTCTTGTTGGGTGAGAGACCACTATGTCAGCAAGTCAGAAATGTTTAGGTCTTCAAAGAGTCTCCTGGTTAAGAAGTATCTCCTGCACTATCCCTGATGTTAAGTGCAGACTGTGCAGCTCTTCCTGCCACAAAGGCACAGGGCACCACAGCCATTCAGCTACCCTATGCCAAGAGTTCAGGTTTCCCTGGGAATTTGGGACCCCGAGCCAAACCACCTTTAACAAGTCCAAAGACTTATCAGATAGCACATTCTTTAGCCTTTCAGAAGAATCACTGGGTCAGACAAAGAAGACAATGTGCCAGTCACATGAGACCCTAAATCCTGAACTGACCTAAAAATGCAGTGAAGCTCAAAACTCTCTGAATAACATATTTATCTGCAACTGATTCCTGATCAAGAATTGATGCAAGATTTCTGGGAACACTTTAAACAGTGAAGTGAAATGTAGTAGTAAAAGAAATGTCTGCCCACTGTTGCCGTTATCTGATGTTCATACAGCAGCAGACCCAAGCCTCTCTGAATTCCATCCCATTCTGTGCCAGGCTCAATGAAAGATCTGGAATTATTTTCCTATATCAGCCACTCCTCTGATTCTTCCAGAGTTCACCCCACAGAGCTTAGAACATTGCAGAAACCAACAAATGAAACTACTGATGACATGATCTTCAGAGCTTGGAGCCAGCTAGAGATGCATTATTAATAAGATTAATTAGTCCTCCTAAAGGGTCCAGCTTAAATCAGGCTGACACTGTAGAAAGCATTGTATGTATAAAAAGAGAGTAAGAGAGAGCTATATCCTGAAGGCTTACCTCAAGATCTACATACATAAGGCAAAAGAAGTAGTATTAATTATGTTTTGCTGGTATGGAAACCTGACAGGTAGTGACTACACTGTTGGCCCAAGAGAAGATCTGTGATGGAGCCATAAATCAAACTCTGATATCCAGAGACCCAGACCAGTGCTTCACCAGCTAGGCAATCCACAGTCTCCCTCTGGACTAAAAGCAGAGACCATGGCACAGGCAGCTACTAGGTCTGCTAAACAGAGCCACTACAAGGGCTGTATGTTCAACGCTGTTTGTTTTCATTCTTGATTTCATGCTCCTTTACTTAGTTGAAGCCTCTGGCACCAACAAACAATTTTCTGGGATGCAAGGAAGTATAGTTATGGATCATAAACCCTCACTTGCCTGCTGGGAATGTGCATAGCTGATGCTATCAGGGGAATATACACATGTCAGATTCTGTCCATCTAGCCCAGACCAGAAACAAGAAAATGACCTTCAGAGTCATGCTCCAAATTTTTGTGGTTAGATGACTGAAAGACTGATGTTGCAGCAGGACACTCTTCTTAAACTAGGAAGAAAAGCAAAGCCACTCACTGGCTGGTGTTATACACCAACAGAAGTTAGGATACAGCCCTTGGGAAATTGCTGCACAGAGCACAGAAGTATTGTTGAGACAGCCTATGTGTGCATAAGCATATTCTTACTTTTTACTGAGAGGAATAAGAGCTGCTGAGTACTGTGACATTGTTCCTAAACAGACAGATTGCCTCCTCCCAACAGCTAAGGGAGGACCAACACTGAAGAAAACACCAAAAATGCAACCCATTCTTGTAGCCCCATGGCCTGTTCTCCCTCCCGGGACATTCAAAAGGCTAAACCAAACCTCAGTGGCTTCAAGGGCAGTAAAAGGCCTGCCAGTCACAGAGACACAACATGACATGCTTGGATACCGTACAGCCTTTTCAGTCTCTAATTCTGGCTCCCTAATCACCTAATATCTGGACCTGATATAAATGCTGTGGTGAAGCAGGTTTATACGAGTTCAGTGTACTCTGTGGAGATCAACCGTCTCCTCCTGCCAGGCAGCAGGTGTGGACATTAAACCTGCCCAGCCCCTTCCATCCATCAGTTTTCAAGGCGCCCAGAAGATTGCTTTGGGAGTCATTTTGGGTCCTCTGTTTTCTTACAGAAAGGCTACAAAGATCCAGAGAGATGCAGATGACAAACACACATGGCTCTCAGGCAACAACCTGTGCCTACTATCCCCAGCAGGTACCAACTTTTCCAGTTCCACTCTGTTTCCCCTCCCATCACAGGCTCAGCTGCAGGGCAGTAACATTTCAAACCCCCCCAAACCAATGAAGGTGTCTGAAATACCTCCGTGGGGTACCTCTACAGGCAGAATCTCCGATGGAGAACATGAGGCTGATTTTCATTCCATGTAAGATAGATAACTCATGCTTTACATAATGAAAATGCTTATCCTCCTCTTCTGTTGCCTCTGCACCCCTTTCTGTCATCCTTCAAGCAGGAAGGCACTGTTAAAATAGAGCAAGTGCTTATGTGCACCAGATGTGTTAAGAAGTGGGAGTAGGACACGTGGAGCAGATGTGGATTTTATCCTCATAGGGAGGATCTTGCAATAGCCCTGACTTCACTCTGGCTCTTCCCCAGATGGAAGGGTGCTGCCACATCTGGCAGCAATGAAAGGCATTCAGGTAGCACTCTTTCTATATTCTCTGTATCCTCACGTGTCCTGCAGGAGCCCTGCTAGAGCTGCCCCGCTTTGTGACCCAACAATGGGAATCTGGCAGCTTCCACTAATGTGAAATTAAGACAGACCCACAGCAGTTTAAGTGAACAATAAATTAAACTCCCTTTCAACAAGGAGATGTCACCTATCCCACTCAGTGTACAAATCCTGCAAACACAAGTTATCATAACCTGAAAAATCGGCTGGAGACTAAACACAGCAATCCAACACAGATGAGTCTGCATCTGCTCACCCCAGACACCACTTCTGTCATTCCTGCCTTACAACAGATCTCCCACAAACCTCTTTCCCTTAGGGCCCCCTGTGCCTGTAGCATCTCTCTGTTATGCACTCAGGTAATCCTCATGGAGAAGCTCTATTACATTTGAAATCTTTGCCCTCACCACTTGCCCGATGACATTTTCTTCCTCTGCCTTCCCAAGTCCCTCACATGGAACTACCCTCCCATTTTCTAAGCACTTCCCTCAGGGCAACACCTCCTGCTCTGCTCTGGAGATTGTGATATCTCCCAGGCTTCCAGTCTCGGCTGACCTGGCTTGATCTCCAACCTCCACACAGCCTGCCAGCCTCACCTCACTGAGGAAAAGACGAAAGGCAGCACAGCAAAAGGGGGAGCTACATTTGGATAAGCACAGCTGTGCCATCTCACCCTGTTTCCAGATCTTCTCCCCTTGTGAGGAACAGAGGGGCTGATTTCTTTATACCTGTCTCCTGAGAAAGCTTCTGTTTGCTGCCCTCCCACAAGCACTGACCAAACAGGACTGCTCATCCTGGTGAAAAGGCCAAGGAAACTGGAATGAGGCTACACTGCAGACAGTAACCCAGACTCTAGCACTGCTGGGTCTCAGATCCAATCCAAGATCAGACCATCAGGACCTCCTCTCATTTTCCCTCACCTATGCTCTCCCTCTCCCCCAGTCACCCCCAAGAGGCTGGGGCAGAGGTGCTTCCAAGGCGATCTCACTGTGACAGGGACAGAGCCAACATGCCAGCACTAACCTGACACTAGCAATCCTGAACAGATGCAGTGTCTGCAAGGTTCCTTGGTTTGCTGTCCTTTCACTTCCCCAGAGGGGCTGGAGGGACAAAAACACTGACCCTACAGGGTTAGGCTGGCTCTTTAAACCCAAGTGGGCTGCAGAGGTTTCCTAGTGCCTCTGGGATTGCCAAAGGGCATTGTGAAATGCATCTAGGAAAACCTGGAAGCACGATAGGGTACTTCCTCCTCTTCAAAGCTTTCCAGTTGTCTTCTGTTCACAGCTGAAGCAACCCAGGTCTTGACTTAGTCCACCTGAGAAAAGACCCTGCCTCTATGTATATGCAACAAATGTGACTACTTGGCATTACTCTGGCTCATGACCTTTTTAAAAGACTGTCAGTTTTCCTTCTTTCAGACAAGGAGTGTTGGTATCTGCAAGCATGATAAAACATGATGAGTTCTTCTGACAACGCTTCCTTCCATCCCATCATGGGACAAACAGGCACAGAAAATGTGACTCTTCTGTTGTGCATAGGATAATTTCAGGCTTTTTATTTGAATTTGTTGAAGTGTACATCACAAATGGGAAGCTTTTGAGAAGGGTAAACAAATTCCTCTTGTAGTTTTTCATGTGATTCACATGGTTTCAGATCTGTTATAAAAATCTCTTATCAGTCTGTTTCACGGTGAATGGTTATTTTGATAATTATATGATCTGGTTTTGGTGTGCATGTTGTTTCAAAGTTCCAATTTTTTTTTTACCCAGACTAAAAATGGCTTGGAAAGTGTGTACTTATTACTGATTGAGGTAGTTTTTATTTTATATAGAAACAGATGTAAGGATAATCATAGCAGAATAATTATCCCACTGAGATATACACCAGTTTATTTCCCCTTATAAGTTAGGTACAGCTAGGTTCAATGACAACATAAGCCATTGTAGCCAGCAAGGTCTTAGAACGAGGGGATCTTCTTGGGCATATTAATATCAGTCCAGATAAAGTCAGCCTTGATTTGTCATTAAGTCCTTTACTAAGAACAGTTTGTTAAGGATTGCACAGAGAAACTTCCACAGCAGCAGCAACAAATATTCTCAACAAAGGTCAGAGTTATTTAATGCCCCTGCCATATGACATGGATCAGTCATGCCAGACCTGGAAATAGACTTCAAGCCTTCTAATTTTATAATCCCATTATCTCCTGTTCCCCACCTCCTGGCACTTCTTCTGTTCTCTTGCACCTTAGCATCTTTGCAGCGAAAGCTCCAAGCCAGGTAATGCGATGGAAATGTGCTGGATCCTCCAGCCTCCCCTTCTTACCTCATGCTCTCTCATCTGCCATGTACGTACTCTCCTGTCCCCTTTCACACCAAACTTTTGTGCTCTGCTCTGTACCCAGCATTGCCCATTGCCTGCACACATTACACTGTTGCCTTTGCAACAGTTACTTCATGCATCATCTCTTCTCCAGCATCCTTCTTCTCTCCAGTCTCATTTCTTCCAATATCTACCTCCTCCCCTCTCTCTCTCTGAGTTAATCTAGACTGAGCTTAAGCTGTGATGTTAGCCACAAAAGATAATGTGGTCATTTAACCAGCCTGATATAGACTCAGCAGACTGGCTTTAAGTTATGTTAACAATCCTAACTGAAGCAAGAAATCAGTGAAACACTGATTTACCGCTTTGTATATTTATTAGGTTTTATCAGATTCTGATATCCTTTCCAAGAGTCTCTCCTCGTTTTTGTTCTGGTCATTATCTTTTGAAACTTATCTCTTTTTCCTCCCTTTCTGACAAAAAAAAAAAAGCCCGCATTTCACAACTTGATCATCACCCTGAACAGGATACAAGCTGCTTCCCCTTCACATGTGTTTATGTTAATGTGCTTGCTCCTTATTCCAAGTTTATCGCTCCTGCCTCAAAGTCAAAGATTATTATATATATTTTTTAAGAAGAACAAAGGACTTCTTTTCCATCTTAGATATGGATAAGGTGAGGCCATGATCCAGGAAGGCTGTGGCTAATCATACAGGGAAGCGAAGAGAGAACAAAAGTGAGACTAGAAAATAAAGCTGAAGTGAAAGCATGAAGGCAAAAGGTTACAGATAGGGCTGAATAAGAGCTAATATCAAGAAGAAGGAGGAGGCCGAAGTCCACCTTCCCACTGGTGCCTCTGGTACCCAGGAATGGAAGGTGCTGGCAAAAACCAGACTGTGTAACAGGATTCAGCTCACTCCAGGACTTCCCTCTGCTGGCCGGTGTGCAGAGCCCCAGGCAGGACATCCAGTCCAGGGGAAGGAGGGCTCTGGATTGCCCCACTTTGTCCTGGGACACAAACCATATGAGGGGCCCGGGTGAGCACCTGAACCGCCTCTGGTTGCTGGCCCACAGCGTTCTTCAGAGACTAAGGATGGCTGAATTACTGGGGGAACTTAGGTCAATTCTAGGTATCTAGTTCTCATTCAACTTTAAGGTCACTCAGTAGGCCTTTTATGTCCTGCCATGCACACAAATCTACTGCAATACTCCTGCCTCTTTACGGCACCTAAACATTTCCTCCAGTGGCTTAGATTTTCTTACCTCACTGCTGTTGAAAGGGGGCAGAAGCTATGAGGAAATGACAAACAGGAAGCCCCAAAAGGCCAGATCATTTACAAATAACACGTAGGCATATGTATCCATAATGTATTGTGGATTACACTAAATAACATGGAAAAGAGTTATTTGTTTTGCTGTATCCTTTTGAACTTAAATACTGATGTATGGTCTTGGTTTAGCAGACAGCAGGAGTTTCTTGGCCTGCTCCCCAGATATGCATAGATCTGTAAAATTTCCTGGAGCTTTTCTGTTGGCAGTGCAATATAGAAGGCACTATTTGGCAACAGCAGAGATCTTGCTGTTTTGTTGCAGGGGTTCTGCAATGTATGTCATGTCTATTGTATGTGTATTGAAGAGAGTTTCTAGATTTCCTTCCTATGCTGTAAGACTGCAGCTTACAGCCAAGTCATATTTTTTTCTAAGGTTCCCATCTCGAGATCCTTTTGCAACTTCAAATTTCCTTTATCTTGTTTTTAGCTACAAGTTTCAGATGCTTTTTCTAGGGTACTTAAATCTTAATAAGCATTCATCTCATTCCCCAAACCTCCTACCTCTGGCTGTACCCCACCCTCCTCTCCGGTGCCCATCACAAAGCTTTCCAGCTGCCCTCCCAGTCAATCCACTCTGCTGCCTCTCCTCACCACAGCTCTTCCAGTCACTCTTTTCCCTGTTTCCCTCGCCAGTCTCCCGTCCTTCCCCCTCCTTCTTCCTTCTTTCCTTTCTCTTCCTTTTCTCTTTCTCTGAATGGCTGTAACGCTGCCAGGACTTGGCAGATGAGCCAGCCCCTGCCTTAGAATTAGCTAAATTAGCTCCGTTAGCTGTGTGGTGACGGGGAAACCCCTCTTTCGAAAGCTCAGCCCTGCCGATCCTGGACATGAGATCCTGGCCGTTTCCTCAGTCACTCCTCTGTCTGACGCTGAGCCGAGGCTCTGAGGTGTGCAGTGATGAACCCTGACAGCTATTTATAGGGTAAGAAAATGCGCCTGCTGCCTCAGGAAAGCAGCTCAGCCGCTCACTCAGGCAGGGTTTGCTAAGCGGTGTGTGTTCAGTTTGGGAGTAGGGGGAGCAGAGCTGGGATCTGGCAGCGCTTCCCTCCCTCACCTGTTGCAGGGACGGGCAACATAGCGGCAGAGGGCACGGGGGGATGGCTGATTTATTGTAGTGTTTGACAAACATCTAGCTGCTTCCTAGAGACAATAAGTGGAGGGGATGGAGGGAAGAGCAATCTAGTTCCCATGGCAACCGTGCTCAAGTCATTTGAGGTCAAAATGATGACCGAGGCTGCCAGAGAAAGCGAATTTTAATGTGAGGATAAATCCCACATCAGTGACCGGCATGACTCAGTCTGCCAGCTCTGGGTGCCTGAGCAGCCCTGCACCCCCCCAAACTGGACTGCACTGCTCCCCGCTTTGATGCTTCTGGGGGCCCTCTCAAAGCCCGATCATCTCTCTCAAAGACTGCCCTGAATTCACCCCCAGCTATTTCTGTTTCTGGGTCACAGAGATCACATCTGCACAGCCACCAGCGGCTGACTGCAGTGTGGGCTGGCACATCCTCGCTCCTCTGGAACCGTGGGCAGGGGCTGCCCACAGCCGTGAGGCTCAGCCCACCAGCCCCACCACCGGCCAGCAGAGCCTCAGCTCGCCAAAACACCGCCCCGTCGCTGTCCTCAAGGGTCCGACTTCATCGAAAGCCATCGCGTAGGCGCCTAGTGACGACAAAATCACGTCAGCTCTCATCTTTTTTTGCAAAGCAGCTGGAACTGAGCAGTCTCTGCAGGATGCTGCCGCGGTGAAACGGATTTCTGTTGCCATCTGGTGGAACTGAAGAGTACTTGGAAGTATACACAAATTACCAAGATCCACGCCCCGCTATTCCCTGAGAGGAGCTTGTTCTTCTCCATTGGATTGGGCTGCCCAGGGAGGTGGTGGAGTCACCATCCCTGAAGGTACTTAGGACTTGGCACTTCAGTGCCATGGTCCAGGTGACAAGGTGGTGATTGGTCAAAGGTTGGACCAGATGGTTTGGGTGATCCTTTCCAACCTAAATGAGTTTGTGACTCTGTTTATTACACAGGTCTTTACTGGGGCCACATCAAAATTTCCTCACTTTAAAAGGGAGCAGGGGAGAATGTTAACAATATTAGATTAGATTAGATTAGATTAGATTAGATTAGATTAGATTAGATATCTAGATTCCAGATTATACCTGCCATTGCAAGTGTTCTCTACAATTTTTAATTAAACACTGCCAATTTTCTTGACTACTCCATATGCTGTAATCAAGACTCTCTCTTATCCCCTAAACCCTCCAGTTTAGCTTACCCTAAATTAAAAATCTTCCCTCTGCTTCTGAGAATTGTTGAATGAATTATCCACAGTTGGTCAGTTAATGAATGTACAATTACCAACCTCATCTGGCTGTTGCAGAAATCTCCCTAAAGTATTGCACCCCTGCTTATTGAGGAACATATGAACCAGAAGCCAGTCTCAGACTCCCTCTCTGTCTAACCCAGGGCCCTATCCCATCTTTGGCTTAGGCCTCGTGAAAGGCAGAGTTCGTTCATCAGAGGGTTTGCCCTGACACGTTCCTTTTGTGGGCACTATTGCAGCTCCTGCTGGAGCAGGCTTACACTGCAGCACCAGCATTTCTTAGGGCAGCCACAGATTCACGCTCTTGTCAATTCACTACTCTCTGGTAGAGAATAATTCCCTTCCTGTTTAAGGAGGGCACCAAACCATTGGACTGCATGGACAATGCAGAAGCAGGACTTCCTAATGGCATTTGATTGTAGTCCTGCTTTGGTTTTTGCTCCCACCTATGCTTAGCCCTGCCTTTATGCCTTCTCTCATGCCAGTCCTTCTCTTGCCCCTGTTCCCTGCTACAGCCCAGCCACAATTTGCCTGCTGGAACTACCCAACCTTCCTCATGACCATGTTGCCTAAACTCCAACAAACCGCCTTTACCAGTCAGGCAGAGAGCCCACAGAGAGTTTCCCACTCTGTTGTTCCCACGGGCAGGGGTGACTCATGACATCTTGTCACTCCCAAGTAACTTAGCTGATGAAATCCCAGCCAGCCACACTCCAGCTCCATGTTGGTGCTCCAGCACCAGCTTTTGCTCCATGTGAATAATCCAAGGAAGTGCAGCAGCTCCTTCACTAGCCCCATCTCAGAGCTGAACCTTCCGTCGCCACACAAAACTTATGGTGGCCACTAATGTTGTTTTGGTGCTGTTCATCTTTCTCATAGGTTGGTTTTGACCCAGTCTCCTGTGTGTCCTTGTACTTGCCAGACACAGGATGTGGGTGAGGGCCCAAACAAGCCCTCCCCTGCAGAATGTGAGGCATTGCTTTTATTCCTTTATTTAGATCCCAGGAGAGAGCAGTGAGCAAAAGCAGCACTCACAATATTAAACCAAAAGCAGAAGGACTCTGTGATATCTGGCAGTACTGTGACCCTCAGCATGGTCCCAGAAAGGAATTCTGCAATGAAGCCACCCCACTTCCAACAGGGGCCAATTGGAAAAGCCCTGCAGCAACTGGAAAAGCAGCTGTAAATATCCTTCAGTTTCGTTTATTTATTTTTTTGTTCTCTACATCAGTTCTGACATCCACTTTCAAGATAGGAAGGCTGAGAATTTGAAGGGCTTGTAACAGGCAGTGATTTTCTCATCCAGTTCTCTACAGCTTCATGTTTCATCTTCATGTTCAATGCATTCACAACTGTTACCTGAGGCCACAGAGCAGAGGCAGGCACTAGAGAATCACACCACAGACACAGGCAGCCCAACCGACCTGTCAGTCCACCACTTGCTCCAAAATGAGGAAACCTCATCCCACCACTGTATGGTGGAAGTGAATCACATGGGTCTGAAAGACACAGGAGCCTCCACAAACTTCACAGACACAGGATTTCATTGAGCATGTGACTGGTTTTCTACAATTTATACCAGGAACAGATCTTCAGTCACTGTACACTATTTTGTGAAAGAGATTAGTTGGTTACAAAACAGCACTAGTAAATGAAATGGCGGCTGGGAGTGTTGCCCACTAAAATCTGATTATTAAAGTTAGTTAGCAGCCCACTAGAAATTGTCCTTACAGTTCTGTACACAGTTTAAAAGTCAGCACATGGGAAGGAATATTCCAGAAGGAAGTCTGTCTGCAGCCAGACTGTTATAGAGGGTAAGAGTTTAACACTCTGGCCACTCCATGCCCAGTAGCCTCAAAACCAAAGAAGTTTAATCTGCTGCCAGAGTGAGCCTTACTCTCTGAGTGGGCATTGAGTCAATTTCTCAACACTTTGTTCACTTTTCATGTGGCACAATTACTTTAGGCTCTCTGCATGGCACCAAAATAATTTGGGTCAAGAGCAGTTTAGGCTCAAAGTTATCTTTCACTAACATGTCTCTGCATGTAATGTTTGATTCACTATGATGACAGAGTCAAGATTATTTATTCTTTTTTAAAATTTCCTTTTAGAAAATTAGAGCTTGCTGCTGGTTTTGAGGATCCAAGTTACTGGAAACACTGGTTAATAGGTTGTATATTGCTCTACTACATTTGTGCTCTTCTCCACACCTCCCATTGATTTGATCCCAGACATGAAGTCTCCCTAACAGAATCAAAGCCAGTGCTGATTTGAAACAAAGCCAGGTTACTCTGAGTGCTTAACATAGGGTTCTTTGTTCCCAGAGTTTCATCTACAGATATCCACGTTCTTTCACAGCTGGAAAGGAGAGCTTCCTTAAATCTTGTGCTGCTTACCAAGAACTAAAGAGGAAATACTGGGAAATAGCTCTTGCATTGCATCCCTGACCTATTGGCTTGCATATGGCAAAAATCACTACAAATCTCGAGTCAGGAAAGCACAGTTGTACCAAATCCAACAGGATACAAACAGTAAACAAGTATTCCAGGCCAGAACTGGTCATTTTGGGTATATGGCTACTCATATTGTTGACAGTAACTTTTCCAGAAGCTGCAGACTAGCTTACCTCTCAATATTTTGCATCATCCCTGACTGCATGCCACAACCTCAGCAATGCCATTTTAAGCAATCCAGAGCAGAACTACTGGCTCATAGCAATTTTTAAGAAGGACTGAGAATGATTGACGTTCAGATTTCAAATCTCACAGACTAAAAAAAAGCCAACTGGTGTTAAGGGACTCTGCAAATGCTTCTTACCAATTTGTTATCAGGTATCAAGTAGTCTCTCTTCCTGACAGACTCCTAAAGGAGACAGTATTTTTGGGAAAGCAGTCATTCAGAAATGCACTGAAAACCTTACAAAAGCTTTTATAAATACTTCCACTCCCCTTCTATTCTTCCTGTGTTTCCTCAAATACTTGAGACAAAAATCTTCTGATTATACTCAGGAACACAGTTGTCCCAGCTCCTCATTCCTTGGACAGAAAGACATCTGATCCTGGCTATTCCTATAAAGCAACAACTTTAGAACATAATTAGCAATGCTGTCAAAAAACCCTGCAACTAATTAGGATCATGCCTGGCCCATGGCAAACACCACCTGAAGGAATATCTTATACTTTCAAATGTGGACTAATCAGAAAGCTTGAATAGTTCAGACAAGAAACTGAATTAAGTTAGAGTTTCTACCTCAGGCTGAGTGAAAGAGTAGGACAGCAGATGACTGTCCATGAAAGGAAACATTAGTCCGTCCCTTTCTTGAGCTCTGTATCTTCATTTTAAATTCAGTTATGTTTCAGTGTGACTCACACATCTTTGGGACATTCTTTGCTGTCCTCTCTCCTGGGCATCAGTCACTTAACAAATAATTCGGCATCTGTAGCCAGGACGTTCCCCCTCAGACATCTCAACATCTTATGGGGACACAACCCTAACAAATACTCCTGCCCCAATTCTATTGTCACTGTTGACAGTACTAGACACTGATGAGAGCTGTATAAATTTCCAGTCTTTTCTGAAAGCATTTGGCTGAACTACTTCCTTCAGTGATGAATTCTCCAGTGTAATTTCATGATATGGAAAAGTGATCCTCAATTTTCACTTCCCAGCTTCATTGAATGGTCCTTTTGTTCTCATATATATGATACAGGCAGAAGAGAAGCTAAGCCTACTTTTCCAATTCTAGCAATTATTCTATAAACTAGCTGTCCACTTTAATATCTCTCCTTTTCAAAATATCAATCTCAGTTTTTCCAATGTCTCAGAGTTTTTATATGTCTTAGTGCTCATGTCACTATTTCCTGAAGTCTCCTATTTGAGGGCAGATTTCTGTGTTGTCTCCAAAGCATTTATACAACATGGTCCTCAATGGTGATGAAATCTAATGACTATAATTTTTATAGGGTAACTTAAACCCCACAACATCAGCCCTTGCAATTGCACTGTTGAGACTGAATTTCAAATCATGTTGTGTTGTCTGGTCACCTTCCCTGTACAGGTCATTTTAGGAAAAGACAGTACAGAAAGTCCTTAACACTGGAACTTTTTTCCTACTGTTCACCCTCACTTTGGGACATATTTGTTCTTAAATTTGTAGCATCCTCCTAATTAAAAGCTCCTTTCCCTATCTGTTGATTACCATCAAGTGTGTCTCTGGAACAATCGGATCCTTCCCCAGCCTTCACTTTACTAGGCAAAGTTTTTAAGCCAAAGGTCTGGGGCTAGGATCGTCATTGTCCAGAAGATCCTAAAAGCCATTCTTACACCTGTTTTCATTTGCATGAATCTTTATTGAGAATGAATGATTAGAAATATTCACAATCTTCTCTATGAGACTTTTTACATAGAATATTCTCTTGATACTTTTTTGTATACCATTTCCCTTTTAGCAGTTCATGGTGTGTAACCACCTAATACTCAAAGATCTTTTTTTCTCCTCTCTCTCACTCCAGTTGGTGAGTTCCCAGGAACAAAAGTTATTAGCCCCTATATCCATGGTAGTAAATTTTGCATACTTGAATCTCATCCAAGATTTCATTTTATCCATCTTTCAGGATTCATTTATAACATCCTGATCATTCTGTCCTTGTGCCATCTGCAAATTTCATCCAAAAGCTCTTTTTATTTATGCCAAGGCCATGAATTCAAATATGAAACAAGATAAGGCCCCACAGTGTCCTCCATTAGTAATCCCTTTTCCCTATCAAGATTCTGCTTTTGTGCAGCAGTCTCAAAGGCCTTTTAAAAATCTAAACATATCAGATTAAATGTTTCTCTTTTATTAACTTCTTTGTTGATGCATCCCGAAAACGGAGCAGAGGATTTATGAGATACTCTTTGCTTAAAGAATTAATCTTGGTTATCAGGATCTTCCAGGTGTTTTGACATATTTTTAATTACCATTCCGACCAGCTTTCAAGAAAGAGATAAAAACTTCGCTATTCTACTTCCCTGATTCATCCCTAGCACCTTTTACAAAATTGTGGGTACTGTGTTGGGTCTGTGTTGTGTTCCCATAAGCTCTGGTACCATGACAGACCATATATTTTCCTAGCCCAAGAAGCCCCACTACTACTCCCTTGAAGTTCTCTGGAATTCTTGTAGGTATACCATATTATGGTTTTAAATTATCAGTTTGATCCAACATTTCTCATTATGAACTCTTAGTCTTTGAAAGCTGCTTCATTATAAAAAACAGAATGCATGCAGGACAGGAATACAAAAGTCTCAAAACTGAAAGTGTATGTGAAAAAACAAGTTTTTTCTCGATTTTTCTCTTTAACCACCCTTGATCCAAACACATCCACTAATTGTTCCACAGGCTTCCCGGTTCTCATACCCAGGAAGAGTCTCGTTTATCCTTTTCATTCATTTCATTGTTTGCTCTGCAACTCCCTGTTCTATCTTCCCTCCTAATTATTAAATGCTGCAAATGCAAGCTTCTCCCTACTGTAAATTTTGAAGAACCTCTTGCATGACTCTGAAATTATAAGTTAAGTCACACAGGTATCCTATTTTCCTTTTGATCCAGAGGAATGCTTGTCATCCACGACTATTATTATTGCTGATATCATAGGTATCCGCCAGCACTTCTAAGGATTTTAATCTTTTACTATTAACTCTGATGTCTGCTTCTCAGTCAGAATGCAGCAGCATGAACTGCTCATTAGTTTGAGTTATTGCGATCAAACTTTATATCCTGTCTGCATTTTCACACCATCTGCTTTTGAAGTGGCAGGCAAGCTGTTAATCAGACTCACTCTGCTTCAGTGTCTGTGAAGTGTACTGAGTCTTTGAAAAGTGACTTCAGGTGGTTCTTCATTTACTGTTTCACGCAACTTCTGTCCACACTTACAGGCAGGCAGAGCTTTCCTAGCTGCCAGTTCTGAGAATGTATCCACAGCTTTCCTTTCCTGGAACCATTGCCCAATATGAAGACGCAAACTTTGATACACAAAACAAGGTTTTCCTTTAAGGACAGCTACCAATTGATCTTTTGGTTGTTCACTATAAGCTTCCAAAACTTAAAATATAGTTTTGTCAATTCAAAAGGAAGGAGCAGTATCCAGCTTCCTCTCTCAGAGACATTTTTATTCTGCAGGGCTAGCAAGGAAGAAAGCCAGTAAAAATTACTTCAGCCTATCAAGTCGAATTAGCCAAAATGCACCTAAGCATCTTAACTGCTGTGTAAGAAAGTACCTTTTCATGCAGGCATTTCAGAGGAGAATCACTTTCTAACTTTACTGCACTTCGTATTCATTGAGCCTGTGATAATACAACATATAACCTCTGTGAGCTTTGGGGCCCTAGAATCTGACCTTCAATATCAATCTGTCTGTCTGTCCAACGACTGAAGTGTTTCCCTTGTGAGTACTTCACCATCCTTATAGTAGTAACAATATGCAAATCTTTTGCGTCAGGAAAGTGCAATTATCATGGAAATAAATTTTTTTTTCATGGAAAACTCTTCAGATGTTCTACACTGAAAGAAAAACAGCGTGACTTGAAAATGTATGCAAAACAAATTCATTCACTGACACTCCTTTCTCTTCCTAAAAAAAGCGCCTTTGTCTCACTCAAGTCTTCTAGAACAAAGCACAGCAGACCCTAAGCCAGTGGAAACACTTGTGAAGACCTCGACACCCTGGTCTGCCAGACCATGATGGCCAGGGACCTCCCCAGGGGTCCCCTGCTCTCTATCCTTACAAGCATCGAGATCACACGGGAATTTGCATTTAAGTACTACTTAGAATCCGCTCCTGCAGACTCTGACAGCTCCGACTTTACCTTCCAGGTTTTGCAGTTTGGACAGAAGCTCCAGAACAAGACTCCTGCATATGATCTTCCTCCACCAACCTTTCCAGATGACCTTGTTCCCAGAGGACACATTCACAGCACAACTCGGCCACAGGGAACCCATAGGAAGGCTGGGGCAGACCAAGAACATCATGGTTAAAGTATTTTCCCCAGCTTGTATTAGATCTGTATCCAGACTGCTGCCTCACTGCACTGCTTTCTGTCAGAGACACCACAATCTGAACACACAGTTAAGCATTGTGCAGCAAGTATTTGTCATTTTGTATCTCCCTGGTATCTCCCATGTACTGCCTGAATGTCCTAAAGACTCGGGTTTATAATCCACCTGTTTTTGTCTCCGTGAATATTTAATCAATCATTCACACACAGAGGATAAGCTTCAAGGGGAAAAAAATGCATTAGAAAACAATTAACCAAAGCTGGATAACAAGAGCATTTGCCTAGGATACGTTGGCACATCTCTCTTTCAAACAGGGCATTTGACCTTGGAACACAAAAACACCAGTCTCCCTCTGCTCATGATCCTTGGGAATGAGCCCTACTCTGTTCCCGTGCCTATCTACAGCCACTGTGCCTGTCTGAAAGATCAAGGGAAAAGCGGGTGAGCCAGGTTTAAACCTCTGCTAAAAAGCCATGAGCAGAATGAAGGTCCCTTGCAGAGATCTAAAAAACCAAGAACTCACGTAGGGTTCATGAAAATGAGAGACCAAATACAGGAGACAGACTTTATTTTTGTCCTTGCAGAGGGAAAGGTCACAGTACAAACTAAAGATTTAAAAGGCTTAAGAGAACCAGAATGAAAAGAGACATTACAAATGCACCAATTAGGGGAAAAAGCTTCAGTTAGAACTTGTGCCTTGTCACTCATCAAAGAATCCAATTACGAGACCAAAACCAGGCTTTGTTAGTTCTGCAATTCACAGAACTACCTGCTTCAAAGCACATTAAAGTGCAGCTGCAGCCTGAAAAGTGACTATCACAGCTACATGGGATGGCATGGAGCCTGCACCGAGTCTTGCAGGAAACAAAGACCCAACCTTCAGTCCCTAAGGAATGAACATAGGGACTTTCCTCGTTTCAATAAAGCCTCCCTGTATTGGAAGCATGGCCAATGTCCCTGTCTTGGACTTCTGAGTATTTCAGGGAGAGTCTGTACTGTTGCAGGTCCGATTTGAAAGCGGAGGTGGGCCTGGAAGAGACAGGACTGTCCATGTGGAAACCATTTTTTGTGGGCAGCGAGAGAGGGGCTTCTGTCCATCCAGAACATTCCAGTCTTTCCCAGTGACTAAACCTCTGGAGCACGGCTGGTTTGGGTTTGGCTGGCACTCCTCAGATAGAGAATGGCTGAAAAATAAAACACACCCCACTGCCGAGAGCCTGAGTGCAGTGTGTAGGAAGGGGACACACTTCACCCTGAGAATTCTGTCATAGCCACTATGCGAGTGACTAAATTAAATTTAAAGGCTTGCAGGACGAGAGGACGTAGTCTCGAGATGTGCCGGGGCAGTTTAGGTTGGACAAATTTAGGCTGGAAGAATTACTTCACCAAAAGGGTGACTAGACATTGGAATGGGCTGCCCTTGGAGGTGGTGGAGGTGTTTAAAGAACACGGAACGTGGCACTCAGTGCCATGGTCTATTGCCACGGTGGTGTTCGGTCACAGGACGGACTCGGAGATCTCGGGGGTCTTTCCCAACACTGCTGACACCGCGCCTCCACCCACAGCCAGAGCAGCGCGGGCCGCCGCCCTCACACACAACATGGACCCCCCGCTGCCATTTCGCGGGCGCCACTCCCCACGTGCCCGGGACACGGGGGACGGCCCCGCCCAGGCCCTGACGTCACGCAGAACGCATGCGCCGAGCGGAGGCGGGAGGGGGCGACACCGCCCGAGGCCGCGGGGCGGGTCAGACGGAAGCGGCCGAGCCCCGAACAGGAAGTGGCCCCCGCACGCACGCCGCGACCAGCGGCCCCCGGCTGCGGCCGCACGCGCGGCCCTTTGTGACTCATATGACTGACGCGCGCGGCCGTGACCAATGGCAGCGGCTCCTCCCTTGCCTGCCTGGCCCCGCCTCCTCTCGGGCCTCACGGCCAATCGGGAGGGCAAGTTCGCCTTCGCCGCCATCTCCTCTTTGATGGATGGGTGCAAATGCCAATGAGATCTCTAGCCCCGCCCCCGCCTCCCGCCAATAGGCGCCGAGCAATGCGGAGCTCGCGGGCCCGGGGCAGCCAGGGAGGGCCCGGCTGGACGCCCCCGCCCCGGCGGAGTCGCCACCGCCGGCCGCGCCCCTGCGCTGGGGGCTGCCGCCCCGCCCTCCCCGTCGCCACCGTGAGGGGCTCCGGCTGGCCCTGGCCCCGGGCAGCCCCGCTGCTCGCCACACGTTCCCTGGCTGGATGCGACACGGGGCGGGGAGGAGCCGCCCGGTCACTGCGTGCGGGGGCTCTGCGCGCTCTTAAGGTGGCTCGAGGGCCCGACGGGAGCGGGACCGGGACCGGGACCGGGATAGCCGGGGGTGTCCCTGGTGGGGCGGAGGAGGGGCGCGGCAGCAGCGGCCGGAGCCGCCTGGTGTGAGGGCAGCGTGCGGGGTAGGCTGCTGGAGAACTCCCGCTTGGCCCTCAGGGTGTGGGAGCCGGGTGGAGGTTTGTACCGGGTGATAAGGGCCTGTCACATGAGGATTCCTGCTGCAGAGACGGGGAGCGGCGGCTGGAGACAGTGTGTGCCTTCCTGTGTGTCCGAGGCTGGGCCAGCAAACACGTCCCTCGACGACTGTCCAACCTTTGAAACTTGGGAGCTCCCGGCAGGTGCGGTTGGCACTGGTGGAGATATAAGGTACATTGGCTTTCTTGTAGTTAGGATCCTAAACGTGTAATCGAACCGCTGAGTTTTAAACCACCACTTTTGGCTTCTTGATTGTGTAAGATGCGTCATTACACGCATAGATATGTCATTTACATAGAGTACACCAAGAAATTATTCAAGATACACAACGTGAGTAGCCAGTAAAATTTTACATACGTATCTACAGAATCACTGAGTCTGTGAGGTGGCAAAAGACGTCTGAGAACATGGAGTCGAACCTTTGACTGAGCACCACTATAGCAACTAGACCATGGCACTGAGTGCCACATCCAGTTTTTCCTTAAACACTTCCAGGGACGTTGGCTGCACCGCCTCCCTGGGCAGCCCATTCCAATGTCTAATCACATTTTTCTGTGAAGAAATTCCTCCTGAAGTCCAACCTAAACCATCCCTGACACAGAGTGAGACTATGTCCTCCTGTCCTGTCTCTTGTTACCTGGCAGAAGAGGCCAACCCCCACCTGGCTGCCCCCTCCTTTCAGGTGGTTGTAGAGTGAGAGGGTTACCTCTGAGCTTCTTCTACAGAAAGCTAAACAACACCCACTCCCTCAAGTACAAGTTCTTGTAGTTTTGTGCAAGTACATAAACAAAGATTTTCCTGGCTAAAAAGAGGCTTTTTTAAAAAAACCCAAGCCAAACACCAATCCCTGTCCAGGGAGAAAAACTTCTTAGGATACCTACCTGCATGTTACACAGGATTGCTGAGATGCTTGTTTATTACTAGTTGCAAATGGAAGGAACAGTCCTTCAGCCAGGATGTGGAAGAGAATTCCTTCCCAAATTACTGAGACTTTCAGTGTCCCAATTGCCAAAAACCAAAGCCACCTCCTACACCTTCCTGGATGCAAGAAGCCCCAACTGCCCGCTACCCATCTGTCAAAATTTATAGATCTCCTTAGACAAATATTAACAATTCAGTCATGCGCAAAGCCTGTGGCATATTGAAAAAATTGGGAGAAGGATAAAATACATTGAATGTAATGTAAAAATAAGCTACGTGGTGACTAGTTTACTCTTTTTCCCCATGTCTCCATCTGCTCTCCTCTGTGTTCTACTTAGCTTTGAAAGGCTTTAGGATGTGTCTTTGTTCTCTGAATGCTGAATATGATGATGGATCACTACACATTTATCTCTGCATTTCTGCCACACTGATCCTTTGCCCTGCCTCCCTAGGGCACTTTTTGTGTTGGATGGTAATTTTTGCATTTACATTCTTACAAGCAGTGGAACAAGTTAGTTACATCATACCTTTTAATTGTCTATAAAAAGAAGGCAGTACTTCAGATACTCATTCGGGGAGAGGATCCTGAAAACCAAAAGGAAGAATAAGTAGGGAACACACATCGGATGCCTGGCACATGTTGAGTCCAACCACAGCTTTTTAACACCTCTGCAGCTGGCTACAGATCAAACAGCTTGCAGATACCACCCGTCTGCCTCCCAGAACAATGATGCTCCTGCCTTGTCTCTCAGTAAAGAGTAGTCTGAGCACTGTATGGACAAAAATCTTAGCTAGAGGGGAACTGGGGAACTTGGAGTAGCAGACCCACCTGAAGACCCCCTAGCCCAAACAGAAGTCAAAAGAGAGGCAGAAGAACAAGGGAGCTGAAGCTGAGCTGTTCATGCAGGACTTCAGTGAGGCTGGGAGAAAAGAGAATAGGACAGAGCTCTGCTGTGGAGGTGGGAGGGAAAGAGATGGTTGTTGGCCCCTGGTAATTATCAAGAGCACGGTAATGGGGATCTGTAGTGAGATAATGTGAATAGTATAAGGAAAAAGGCAGGAAACCCTTCTTGACAGAACAGGTAGTAACATGGGGAGGAAATTTATAACCAGAGCTTCTGGCATAGGTGTAGAAAAAAGGGATAGTGTGGGAGAAGGAGGACAGAGAGAATACTGAGAGGATGGAGGATGATGACTGACTTCCTGAAATTAAAGTGTGGAGCTATGGCACAGGTTTTGACCTGTTGAAGGAATGCAAGGAGTCATTGCAGGAGCACTGGTAACCTCAGCCCTGCAAAAGCAGTAAGTCGTAAAACACCTCCTCTACTATCTCAATTTCCATATTACAGTTTCCAGAAGGAAAAAAAAGATTTTCTCAGAAAATGCTATTTCCTCTCAGTATGTGTGCTCTTCTCTACTTCAAGTCTTACAGCAGTGCTGCCATTTGGAAGGATGCAGATGTGAAACCACACACAAAAAGATGAGATGCTCAAATACAGGGCGACTTTCTGATAACTGGGATGGGGGCTCCAGGGAGGACTGTTTCGGTCGTGCTTTTCAGATTGAGACATCGAAATGATCTGCCTATGACAGTGGCCTCAGGTGTGTGGGACACCAGGCAGCACCTGCTCCTTCTCACACATGCATTGTAGAGTATTAGCTCTTATTTAGCAGGCTTTCCTGCACAGTCCCCTTTAATGTTATAATGGACTACTGCTTTGGTCTGCATCCCTGAGACACATCAACTGGAGACTCCTAGAGTTTGGCCAGCTGGGTGAGAGCAGGACAGCACTGAGTGTAATTACGAGTCACAGAATGGGTTAGGTTGGAAGGGACCACAGCGGGTCATCTGGTCCAGCTTCCTTGTTTTAGCAGGGTCATCCCAGAACACATTGTGCAGGATTGCATCCAGAGAGTCCTTGAGTATCTCCAATGACGGAGACTCCATAACCTCTCTGGGCAGCCTGTTCCAGTTGACAGTCAGTACAGTGCAGTCTACTTCCACAGTGAAGAAGTTCTTCCCTGTGTTCAGGTGGAACTTCTGTACGTCAGCTTCTGCCTCTTCATCCTAGTGGTTGGCACCACTGAGAAAAGCCTTGTTGCATCTTCCTGGGACTCCCACTTTAGATATTTACACATGAAGTGAATTAATGGGGTTTCCTGTATGGTTCTAGCTGGCTGTAACACACAGGAGAGATGGCAATGAGACATTTGACAGGGTTGTAGTAGAAACACCTTTAAAATCTGATGATGTCTCTACAATAGGTTGTGGACACGCACAAGGCTGGAGGGAAGATTTCTAGAATGGAGAGCTGCGTTGTTTTGGGGTGGGAGTTGACTCGGAGCATTCAGGGCTGAAGCAGGGCACCACTACTGCACGGCCGGTGTGAGCAGCGAGGGTCAACCAGGGCGCAGACCCCGACCCAGGGCGGCCATTTGTGAGCCCCTGTGCCGGGGCTATGAGCGGCTGTCGCAGGGGTGACCCCGCAGCCGCTGCCCCCCGCTTAGAGCGGCTAAAGGCGGCTGCTAGCAGCGGCCTCGGGGCGAGGGCCCCACTGCCGTCTCCGCGGTGAATCGAGCCCCGGTGCCAGGGATGGCCTCGACCAGTGCCGGCGGGCGGGCAGCTCTTCCCCTGCACCTGGCAGAGCGGGCGGGCAGTCGCAGCTCCTTCGGCCCGGCGCCTCCTTAACCCGGGGAGGCGGGGGCGGCCGCGGCCGGGGGGAGCTGGGGGAGGCGGAGCGGCGGCCGGGGAGGAGCCGGGGCCTGCAGTGGAGCCGCAGCCCGGAGCAGCAGCCGCGGGAGCGGCGGGGCCTGGAGAGAGTCAGCGCCGCCCGGGCCGGGCCCCCCGCACCGGAGCCCGGGGAGCCCCCCGGGAACGAAGCCGCGGCCCGGCGGAAGGCGGCGGAGGCGCCGCGCAGCCCCGCGCAGGCCCGTGAGCCGCCGCGGCCTCCCGTGGTAGCCGAGCCCCGGGCAGGAGGAGCTGGGGCCTGGGGGGAAGCCAGGGACAGCGGCCGGGGTGGGGGGACACCCCCGTAGCCTGCCGGGGTGGGGGAGAGACCCTGCCCGCTGCCCCCCGCCCCGTCCGCAGCCGCGTTAGGCAGCCCCGCGCCCGGTGTTGGGATACCCCGGCGGCCCCCGCAGCTGGTGAGGGAGCTTAACACTTGCCCCCTTCCCCACTAACAAGCCAAGGGTGCGGAGGCCCCCGGCACCCAGCCCTAGTAACTATCTAGAAGCAGGTCTGCTCTTCCTTGCTTGGAGCAGAGCTTTCTGGAGCTCCTTCGGTACTTGTTAAGGGGAGAGGTGTCCTCAGACCCCAGTTTCTGAGGATTGTGAGAATAACCTTTACTGCCTACTCCCTCCTGCTGCTGAGGAAAGTCTTCTCCCAGGCAGAGCAGAAGCCCTTCCCCAGACCAGCTAGTAGCGGGAGTCTTTACAGAAGAAATCCTGTATGCCCAGGAGTTCCCAAGACAGAAATAAGCAGGATCTCCAGATACTTACATAGTAATTTTAATTATTTACATCTGCTTAGCAGGTGATAGAGCAAAACAAGGGAGAGAAAACAGAGAAATTTAGCTATTCTTTCCTTTTCCAGTTGCTGTTAACTGGAGATAAAGGTAATTTCCAATACTGATCTCATCCTCCTTTATCCCAAGGAAGATCCCTCATCTCCTGATCCCAAGAGTGTTTTCTTCAAATACCCCGTGCAAGGAGAGAAGACACACCTCCTAGTTACAGGGAGAGGAAAAGGCAGATTTCACTGATAATATCCACAGAGAGAGCAAGAATAGTTTTAGAGAAAGAGATTTTTTTCTCCCCTTACAGGCAAGGTATACTTAGAGAAAAGAGATTTCTAGGTAGGCAGATTAGGGAAATTGATTTTCTGAAATAATCTGACCATCATTGAAAAGGCTTTTTCCCAGGGGAACACCCCTTTAATAGTTAGCTGCCAAAAGGGAGAGAGGATCTCCATCCCGGGATAAAACCGTCAGTTTTAGGGGACTGATAATCCCAAGCAGATTGTTTTAATACTCAAGATCCTGGTTTCATCCACAATCCTTTCGCCCTCGAAATATTTTTTGAAGAAACCCTTGGAATAGCTGACAACAACGGTCTGAGTATGGGTCTCAGAGAAGGAGTGTGAAGGGCAGCACCCCAGCAACCAGCACTGAAGATAATCCACCTCCCTCCAGAAAATCTTCCAGACAGAGTGAGTGACCACATTATATCACCTCTCTATTCCTAGCTGTCCTCTCTCACCTTCTGTCCTTGTTTTTTGTGTCTCTTCTCCTCTCACTGTATCTGCTTGCTTTTAATCTTTTAGCTCTTTCTGTTTCTGAACCTTTCCCCACCTTCTTTTTCTGTATGTCTTTCTCAGTCATTTAGCTCCCTTATATGCTATATGGAATTGACCTGATTCTTTCCCTTAGTATTTAGCTTATGGGAGACCTTAGCCCTATTTAATTGTAAGAAGCCTCTCTTCCCTTTCCCTTCTGCTTTCTTTCCCTGGCTTATTCATCCTAGACTCAGTCTTAATCATCACTGGTGTGAATTAATTTCTGTCATTTAGGGGTCATTGAGAACAATAATAGTGGCCAAAAAAAGCTTTGAGGAGACGGGAGCAGTGATTTGTAGTGCCAGTGTCCAAGGATGCACCCGTGGGGTGGAGTGTCAGTTCTCCATGTGGGTTCTACTATGCTTGTAACTGTGGGAATAAAATCATTGTTTGGTGCAGACCTTGCTGTGCTTGGGGTCTGAACCTACAGATCCTCATGCAGATACTCTGAGATGTGTGTCCTAATGTACCTAAGGGACTGTGGGATGAATTCTGGAAAGAGTGCCCTTGAGAGTGGGTCCTGTGGTGCTCAGGGACCTGGGAATAAAAGCTGTGACAGTGCTGGTGGAACCTGCTCTGAAAACCAAAAGAAGCCGTTCCGTTGCCACCAGTCTTCATCTGTGTTTTATGCTGCGTTCAGGGGCTAGGAATGTGAATCCTATTGCTGGTGCTGCATGAGCCAAGCTGCTGCTTTTTGTAAATGAGGCAGTTAATTCCCAGCCACAAATGAGTATTCTGACACCAATGTAGTGATTTCTTGAGAAATCAAGTCTAAAGGAGACTTCTTCTCAAATAAAGCCAAAGCAGATTCCAGTAGCAGAAGAATCTTGGATATCTCACCTGAGGTGTTACTGGTTTTAGTGAGATAACAGTGAAGAAATCCAAGAATCAAAGGGCCAGGACAGGGAGCCCTTTTGGAGAGCAGTGGTTAAACAGGGAGTCCCTGAAGAAGGAACTCCTTGGTGTATGTAATGTGCTTGCAAGATCAGACAAAAGATGCCAAGGTGATTCCCCATTTTGGCAGAGAATATTGTCAATTATCCATAGCTTCAGAAGGTGGCTCCTTCTAAGGGAAGGCTGAACCACCAAGCATACATATGTTCTGGGGGTACTGTTAGATGCCCTCCTACCTGTTGCCCTGTAGTTATGCAATCAGCCTGTTTTGAGTAGAGCTGTTATCTAGCACAAGGGAAGAGATAACTGAGGCATTTTGGCCTTTGTACAATTCAAGGGGATAAACTGACTTTTCATGCTCTTGAGGTTAATTTACCTCACGCTGCCCCCTTCCTCACAGTAATGACTTGACATTTTTCAAGTGCCTTTGCCTCTGATGGATGCCAGGGCACTTTACAGAATATATTTGTCAGTCTTAACAAAATTCTACTCTTCCAAAACAATTGCCTTTCTGCATGTGAAACTTTTTTTTTTCTTTCATTAATGATAAAGATTTTGTATTTGCTGCCTGAGCTTTAAATGTTCATTACAGAGATGAAAGACTGGAAATGGTGTGCTATAGACTAATTGTTATTTATTCGTTAGTTGCTGACAAGGCATTCAGTACTGACTTGGACACCAAATTAAAACAGTCTCTGCTCTAAAGATCTCATAATCTAAAACACAGCTATACAAAAGCTGGGACGTACTCATACATTTTAGGGAATAATTTTTTGAGAGCACAGCTCTTCAGAGTGATCATGGTGTTCACATCAAATCTTTATCACAGGTGAAAATGCAGCTTCCTCTGAGGTGGAATACTGCAGCTGCTCTGCACCATTTATTTTATACAAAAATATCTGTGCAAGAAAAAGAGAGAGTATTATTTATCATCATGAAAGTGTAGAGTACTTTATAGACACCTTTAAATGCAGGTGTTATAAGAGTTAACATTAAGAATGTTAAACCTGACCACCTAAAAACAGACTTTAAAAACCATATTAATGTACCAAAGCAAATAGCCTCATTCTTGTAAATGCCGAGGAACATAGAGTTGGCTTCAACAGAAGCAATAGAGTCTTCTACATTTGAGGAAAAAGACACTTAGTTGTGTGTATATGGGTTTGTAAATTTAAATTTGGAGATTCATGCTTCCAAAAGTTGACTTTTTAAGTTGAAGCAGTCTGATCCTGTCCTATGGGCACTCAGTTCCCATCTGAGAACTGACAGTGTGGCATTTCTCAGGTCAAGCCCTTAATCAAAATGAAATGAGACTGTCTGAAGAGTTATGGGAAAAGGATTATGTTACTGAAAGATCATGAGGTTATAATACTGTTTAAGTATGTGTTCTATAACTTCTTGGGTTTTATCTTGAAATGTAGTTTTGTAGGCAAGTTTCTAGGACAGAAAAAAGAAGCCAAAATGAAACAGTTGAGGCGTTGGCATCTAATTTTTCAATCCAAGAGAGGGTTGTGACTACTGTAGTCCTTCTGGTTTGGGTTTTTTTGCTGTTTTTTTCCCCCCCTCTAAAAATACAGCTGGATGTTGATGTCTCTGAAGAAGTTTATTCTTACCACACAGATACAGGTTACAGATTACTACCTCTTTCCCTAAGTTTCAGCTGAATTTCATATAGTGGGAGATTCAGTCTGCATGTCAGTTTGGATCTTTGGCCCTTCAAATGTCAGAAAGGAGGTGTGGTTAATGGCAACTGTGATATGACAGCTGTCCCTCAAGAGCAGGACTGAGCTGATTATCTCATTTCACACAGCTGTCAGACAAGAATTGGATCTTGGTCATTAGCAACCAAAAGATGAAAAATGATTTTGGCCTCATTTTTCCATTTGCTTCTCCCAGTCTTGGGTAGAATAGTAACCAGTGATTTTCACACAAAACCTTCTATGTTGTATAGTACTCCATTTGCAGAATCTGTTTCTGAGTGATGCTTCAGAACTGAAACTTTGAAGGATACTGTTTTTGGTTTGGGAGGCATCTTAGAGAAGATGAGTAGACAGCCTAATGTGATAGCTATCATGTTTGAACTCTCCAGCTGTGTTAACTCTGAAGCCTAAAGAAAAGCCTTTAATTTGCTGTATTGTTGGCAGTTGCAATGTTAGTTTAGCAAGGATATCCAGTTGATGTGTTCAACCTCCAAATGCTTATTGTCTTTGTAGGAGGCAGTATTGCTGCTTGCTATCTGTTTTGCTCGTTTTGTTTCCTTCTTCCTTCTAAGGGATATATGATGAACATAAAAATCTATAACATGTTTCTGCCCTCAACTCGTGTTTTTCACTTTTAAAGGCTGTCTATGTGTATTACTGAGATAGAGCAAGCATGCTGCAGTATGTTTTCACAATTAATTAATTGCAAATTTTCATCTTAAGTTTGAAGTGCAAATGCAAAATACTGTGAATGTTTCAAAATTTTGAGATCTCACAGCCAACTTTAAGATCAATCTAATGATATATCCTGTGGTGCTTTGCCAAGATTTGGACTAGATTGTTGTTTTATTGCCCAGTCTTCCTATTATGTACCTGATACTTCCTTAGGTAGGCAGCAGAGATTTTGGTAGTGCCTGACCTTTCCTGAATCCCTGGGCTTCATAGCATCATATGGCACTCATGTTCCTCTCCTGCACCTTTAAGGCCCAGTATGTTTCCAGCCTGTCTGCTTCTTGACTTGCATTTCCTCCTACACCCACTCCTCCTCTCAGTTGTTCCTGCTCTTTGCATCTCTTTTTTCTTGTGGTCCCTTTGGCATTCTGTCCTATGGTCCTAGAAGTCTAAAGTGCTGCTTTTCTCTTCATCAGGCAAGCATCCCTCATCTTCTCTCTAGGATTCTTCACTGGCAGGAGTCTTTCACTGCACCTCAGGCTCTGGTCTTACTTACCTGCATTTTGACCTGTTCCTGGTTACCTTTTGTTAGATTATGTGCCTGTGGACACATAGGATTTTTTTGTCTGAGGTTATCTCAAGAAACTTCTTTTTTTAATCACTGAAAATATCCAGTTCTACTTGGCTGGGGAATGTCATTTGGTCTCCATAGTCCAACTCAATTCATTCTCCCACCCTCCCTTCTCTTCTAGCCTCTCCTTCCTCAGGAATAGCTAGATTTTAGTTAGTTTGATTTAAAAAAACCCTTCCATTACATTCTCTGGTTCCTTCTAGCACTTAGAATCTTGGTTTTCAGAACTGGACTGAGCATTTTGTGCAAGGCCCAGTACCTCATTCCTCATCTTTCTGAGCTGGTCAGTTTATTTGATGTGAAATCAAGAACTAAGGGAATGTGTGTTCTTTTTTTGGCCTTTTTTATGTATAAGAGAGACTGAGTAATGAGAGACAGGGTGAGATGATGAGTGAGAGCTTTTATACCTCGAGGAAAAAAATATTCGCTTTTTTTGTTTTTTACCATTAGCAATTCAAATTTTGTTTATGCTCTCTGCTCTATAAAGACTGTGGCTGATTATAGCAGAAATATGTAATTACTGTTAAAAGTTCAAATCTGAATAATTGGGAAAGAATCTGAACACTTTGTGGTCACAAATTAAAGGAGCAAAGTTCCTGAATTCTCAAGTTTCCTCTAAAAAAAACTATTGTTAAGTAAAACCAAGACAAATTCTCCCTCCCCATCAAGAACTTCCAGAGAAAAATAAACAAGCTGCTAAAACAGTTATATCTGAAATTCTTTTTTTCTCTACCTGAGCAAAGCAGACAAGGTTTGAATGTAGAGAGCTGATCTAGGTTTTGGGAGAGCAATGTTCTCTTCATGGTTCTGCTACTCCTTTGCTGGGTGACCTTGGGCTGCATGCTTCTCCATGCATGGCTTCCCATTTATCCTGGAATGGGTTATTGATCCTTTATAAGGGTTCCAAAGTATAAGGATGAAAACCACTTTATAGTGACTGCTTGCTCTTGCTGCTGATTGCCTTAATTACAATGTGATATTGAACTTGAAACTCTATATGCCAGTTTTTGTGGCGTTAGGAAACAGCGAAAGCCCCAGTGTATTTTTGTTTCATTGAAGGACTAGTTACTCCAAAGTTGAAAGATTCTGTATCACACCATTGAAGGACTAGTTACTCCAAAGTTGAAAGATTCTGTATCACACCATTGAAGGACCAGTTACTCCAAAGTTGAAAGATACTGTATCATTGTGTGCAGTCTAGAACGGTTATGTAAGTTGACTTCAGTACAGATATTCTCACTCCCTTGAAGCTTCTCTTGAGATCTCTAATGACCTTTTCTTGGCCAAGTCTCAGGGTCTCTATTCCATCTTCATCCTTCTTGGCTTCCCTGCTGTTTTTGACACTTGATCATGCCCAGTCTTGAAATCTTGTCCTCCCTTGACTTTTGTGACAGTATTTTCCTGGTTTCCCTCCTAACTATTCTAGTCATTCATTCAGTAGCCTCTGCACTAAGCTACTTACCTCCCTCCATTTTTTTTTCCATAAGTTAGACACAATGACCCTCTTGTAGTATCCTCTCTTTGCTTTTCTTTACCTCCTTCATGCCGGGGATATTAAATTATGCAACTTTGCGTACTACCTTTACATTTTTTTTTAAATTAATTGCTGCAAGTTTAAGACCCCTGAGGGCCAATATGGAACTCGAGAAAGCTCCTTTGAGATTTGCCTTTGTTTCCTGCTTTCCTCTGCTGCAAGCTTCCACAGTTGGGCATATAACGTGTTCTTGCTCTGAATATACAGCGTAGGACTCATCTTCCTGTTCATGGCCTGAATCTTTTGCTGCTTCTTTCTGAGTCTCTTTGGGTACCCTTTTTGCTTATTCCTTCATTTACCATTGCTGTTACTGCGAAATGTTCTTGCTGGCCTCTGACAACTGTGTTACCTTCTCATCTTGTTATCAATACGATTGCTGAAGCTGTCCTCCTGGCATTGCCATCTCCTCCTTGACAAGCCTGTTCTTTGGCTATCATCCACCACATAAGGTTCCAGCTTGTTGTGGTCAGTCTAAGAGGCTTTCACGTTTGTTTCTCCCCTATCTGTCGCTGTCCCTTACTGCACTGTCCTTTGCTCTGCCAGCAGCACAAGCGTGACGTTGTGCTTTTCCATTTTTTGTGTGAACATCCATCTCTTTGCATTCTTCCTCAGCTGACTCATACCTTGATACACACAGGAATATTGCCAGCCAGTAGAGGCCAGACATATTGGAAAGTACTTATTTCATAGAACCCTAGAATCATTAAGGTTGGAAAGGCCTCTAAGATCATTGGGTCCCACTGTTAATTGCATATTTGCAATTAGCTGTTTTCAAATATGCAAATAGCCATTATTTGCATTTTTGAAAATTATTCAAAGGTCTGATACTCAAATGTAGTCATCTTACTGTATGTACTACACTCTCGTGAAGAAGGTTGATTACAAACGAAATACAGATTGTCATGAGCAAAGACACAACATCTTGAAGAGTGGAATGTTCAAGGTTAGAGCAGAATAATATTTACTTGCAGCTGCAAGGTGACAACTGTGGCAAGCATGTGTGTGGAAGAAAGGGATTTCTTTTAGTGTCTGTAAAGAGGTGAACAGAAGATTTAGTTTCAGGATGATACACAAAATGGAGCATTTTGTGAGTAGGATGCAGAAAGCCAAGCAGCAGTACTAGTGTTTTAAGCAAGGAGAAACCATTAATGGGTGTGTGTTCTGTAGCAGTGTGGTTTTGAATCCTCTTGACCTTCAAGTGTGGTACAAATCTTTTCAAGTTGTGAGCCAGGCCAGGGATTGTCAGGTATTTTGTCTACTGGAAGAGAGTTCTCTGTCAGTTTGAAAATAACAGCTAACAGAATAATAAAAAGGAATTATGTTAAAACAGTGGTCGAGACTTAATTTATAAGCCTCACGCAGTATTATTTGATTCTTCTGATCATTCTCCAACTTTAATTTCAGCTGTGCTTTGCTCTCAGACTCCTCTTTAACAGGCTTCTCTGCAGTGCTTTGGTAATCTCAACCCTGGGAGCTTGTGCCCTATGTACATTTTGGGCACGTGGTATACAACTAATCTGCGCTTGATACCGATTTCCTTTTTTCCTATGAATTCAGCACAGAGTTCTTGCTACTGCTTGATACCCATTTCCACAAGTGGGTTGTGGTTGTTTCAGCAAGTATTGCAGAGTTCATATTGACTAATCTGTTTTCAGTGGTTCAGTATTTGGTGAACAAGTTCTGACCACTTGCAGTCAGATTTTCATTTTCCCTATATGTGGCTGACATTCCTTTCTCTATCATAGAAGCCGTCATTAAATGCAAGGCTAACAGTGATTTTTCACTGAGACCCATTTTTTAATGTGAATAAGAAGACAGTTTTTGTTTATAAGTGTGTTACATTCTTTTAACCTGGGCTAATTCTGTATGTCTTTGCAATGCTGTGCAGATCTTCTGAGCAAGATAGTCTGCATGCTGATCTACTTCTGATGTTGTCTCTAATTTCAGAGACAATCTGGGTATTACATCAGTGTTTGCATATCTTGTGCTGCAGGTTTATTACTGAACGTGATTCTGATAGGCAGGTAAAATTGAAATCCTTCAGCTTGGGGGCTCTCATAGGGCTAGGGGAAATACCTGCTTTTACATACTGTTTCTCTATCACAGACTTCCCAGTTTCCAAGGGAAAATTTCATTTCAGATATGTGCTCATAAATTTGACTTATTCCGAAACCAGTTCTCTATACCTTTCTCAGTGTAAGAGTAATTGTTCTGTTAATATTCTTAAAGCAAATGTCAAAGATTTCTCTCCTGCCTTGGCATATGCCTGGAATTACAGCTCCTACTTCCAACGGTGAAATATTGTGTAGTGGTACTGAGGGTGGAGGGATGCTGCAGAGACACTTCTGCTGTGGTGATGTATTTTCATTGCACTTCTTCAAAGTACATGGTTTACTTTTTACTTCAGATCTGTTATTGGGAGGGTTGTCATGGGACATTTGGCTTATTATTAGAATAAATCTTTTCTAGTAGTCTTATTACAAAGGAAATAATTTCCAGCTCAGAAGTATTTTATGTATACCAGTATTCTCAGTATCATTTACTTTTTCTTTTGACAGGTGTTACATATTCTCCACTTTACCTTACACAGCGTCATAAATAAACAAACTGGTCCTAACTTTGAACACACATTTTCAGACTGTCTAAGGGGTATCTGCAATGTTTGTGTAATATTTCTCAATGCTTTTTTTCTTGTATGTTTATATAGCAGACAACAAAAATGTTTGATTAGTTGGTCTTATTAAAATCTGGCAAGGCCCTAGCTATGCTCAGTCCTAGCCTATTATGCCCATAAAGATGCTGCCTCCCTTGACATGAGCATATTTCAGACTTTGGCTATAATGCCATCTGTTGATAAGTTTAAATAAGCAGGTCAGGTTTTGTAAACTATACCATTTGTCAGTTTCAAACAGAGCTAGGACATAATTGCCTTTGGAATTGAATCCTGATACACTTCCAGCAGGAGGGTTTGGGTGACTTTATAGTTCTTAAAAGACTTAATGCTTCATTAGTATCAAAAATGCCTGCATAGTCAGTGCCATTCATGTACTAAATTCAAAATACAAATTTATAGCCTGCTTGTGCACCTTTCACCAAGTGGAAGGAATCAAAAGGTCCTGTGATAAATGTGCTATCATTATATTTATCTAATCTGTAATGACAGTGAAAACAAATTTTTCTTTTTATTTTTCTTTGAGACTTAATATGAACCTTATTTTGTTGAGATTTCTATTTATTAAAGGAAAGCCATATCTGTATAACAGTTCAATTATAACAAAACAATTAGTCCAGCAATTTACATTAAGCTATACAGGGCCTAAAAGCTTTCATCTTTCTGTAACTGGTAATTTTCAGTACCATCTTAGTGTTCTGTGTAACCTTGAGCAAAATTTCCATTCAGGATACCATAATGACAGTACTAGTGTGTTCCATGAAATAGCACTGAGCATTCAGAGCCGTGCTGTCTTGCACCTGCAGTAGTTTGGAGCAGGGCTGTAAAGTCATGACCTGATGCATGGCCAGGTGCACACTGTGACAGTTCATACTCACAGGGAATACCACGCCGTGTGCTTTTAGGTGACAGTAGCTTCCTTTGGCTGGATCCCTTTTTCCTTTGTGGATCATGATTAGTGAGAGCCACATGCCTCCTGTTACCACATCTACAAGCCTGTAGTTACTTGGGATAACATTTTTGGCTTGTTCCTCTGCTCCCCAAAAAGGGAAGCATGATTCTAGGGTATGAGAATTTATCTTAGCTACTTGCTCGAGGGACAGGTTTTCCTCCTTTCATATGGCACTGCAGACAGAAGGGTGCTGTCAAACAGCAATGCCTTTCTTTTGTCACTAACATGACACCTATCATTTCTTCCAGGTTAAGTTTTATGAACAATACCCAGCAGCCTCTCTTCTTTCTTCATTTGATTCCAGAAATATAAACATTTCATGAAGGCTTCTCACAAGTAGTTACCAAACTGATGGATAGCAATTTCAGTCTGGGCAGATAATCAGTATCCTCTTTTCTTATTTCTTACATGAAACAAGTATTTCTGTGATAATGTTTGCTTACAGAAGATCAGATTTTTAAGTGTTTTATTCCCTCTGTCTTAGTTTACACCACCTTCTTTATGAGGGAAAATACATATCTTAAAATGTCAAATTTCTCTTACTTCTAGACTGAGCAAAATTGATTATTTCCCCATTTTTGTATTGGATCAGGACACAGGAGTTTTTGAGTGTGTAGTTTACACGAGTACATCTGAACTGCCTTTTTTTTCACCAAAGTAGAGGCTCTCAATTTCTTCATGCATGTGGTATTCTTGTACTCCTTACATTATGACACTATTTCAGAAAGGTTGCAGTCAAATAGTCCTTTTTTTGCCAGTTTTTTTTTTTTTATTTGTTAAATACCTTAGAGCCTAGGGGTGTCTCTGAGTATGTTAGATCACTGGATCTTTGTTTCAGGCACCTAAATAGAAGTGGTCGTTTATTCATAGGTGTTCTACAGCAATGTCTGTCATAGCTTGGTGTAGTCTGTTTTGTGTTTTTTTCTCTCCAAGTTCATGTTGAGAAACTTGAGTCTCCTTTAAATCTTTTTGTCACAGCATTTCGTTGGATCAGAACACTAGCAAATAAAGCAACAATGAAAGTAAACACAGAAAAATGTAAATGTAGAGATTTATTCTAGAATAGGCATCTTCTGTGGGCAGTGCGCAGCACGGTGCCATTCATTGTATGTTTCCCTACTTCAGTCCTAACTGATTCTGCCTGACCAGCCTTTGAATCCAACCTTAGAGAATGCTTCAGGCTGTAAATGTTTATTAACTGCATTCAGTGTGACCCTTAGAGTGTTGTTCCCCACATCTCATATGTTTTTCTGTCTTGATAGGCAAGTAGTAGTGTTCCTGGATAAGATCTGAGCGGCTCAGAGTGAGCATTTGCAAAGTAGCAAAGTACAGATTTCTTCAGCGCCGCTAAAGGATGGCCTTTATTGTCTCATCGACAGAAGCCTGGCTTGCATTTGCAGCAGGAGCTTCCATTTGCTAGTTGCAAAGATTCAAAGTAAGGCAGTAGTTTTCCTGGAAAGCTGTAGGGCAGTATAACTAGTCCCAAGCGAATTAGTGGTTATTAAAAGGTATTCTTTAATACATTTTTCTTACGAGTTGGGCAGATTCTTGTCTGTTTAACTGTACTTCGGGATCAGTGCTTGGCTGGACTTCTTGCATCTCTCTGACCTGTCTGACTTGGGATTGTATTGTAACTATTTAGCACTTGAGAAAGGAAGAATGCAGCCACCTTCCAGCTGTTGATGGTGGTTATGACCTTGGGTACCCTACCCTTCCTTTTTAGATTCAGCCAAATACATAAACAGATTGCATTTACCTTGTAAAGTGGGCTTTTGTGAATTCTGCTCTTTGACTTCCTTTTTACTTCTTAAAAATTAATTCTGAGTTGCTAATGTGGTAGGATTTTTAAAGCACCCTTGCTTTCAGTTCAATGTGTTTATTAGTTATGACTGTTTTTTTCTTTGTTTGAGTGGGATCATAAGAGAAGAGTTCAAAAGATTTGCCAGGCAGTCAGCTGGGAAAGGAAAGTTGGAAGAATTATCAGCTGCTCTGGTTTGGCTGCAGTCTTGTTTTATCATACCATTAAGTAGCGTCAAGCTGATGCACAAAGACTTGGGTCAGGTGAACGAGAAATGCAACATAAATTAACAGTAATATTTACTGCATAGCAAGTATTCTTTTAAATAATTTAGTAGCCAATTACACAGAATTATTGTTGCCCTGAAAGTGTTCTGAAATTGCCACCTTAACTAATGTTTGACTATGCCTGATTATTACAGATCCCATATTGCCAGCATATCCAGTAACATGATCAGGTGAAAACTTGGGAAAACAGGTCTTACTCTACTGCTTTGAAATTTCCCATGTGATTGCTATTTTGTCTTGAGTCTTCACTTTCTGTCCTAAATTACTGTCTAACATATATGTTCTTAAAAAGCTGCTGTGTTTTACTGAAAAGTGGTTGTTTCAGTACTGGGTGACAAGTGCATATATAGACACAGGGCTTGGTTTGTTGGGTTTTTTTAAAGATTTTTGGATTTTGTTTTCTTGTCAAAGATTTTTATAAGCCAAGGAATGAAAATATTAAATTTCTTAGTGTGGGTGTAATCTGACCCAATTCTAATTTTGCTTGTCTCACTGACAAGTATATTTTATACAAATGCACAAAAGCTTGTCTATTTGCTGATGGGAATGTTGTATATCAGCCTTACATTTTACTTCATAGCCAATCATCCCAGATGCTCTACTGACATAACCTGGGCACATCTGAAGCTCTGTGAAAACAACAGTACTTTCTTCTTTTTCTTGAATTTCTGCTGTTTCAGATTGGTATCTTAGTCTGCCATAGGCTTTTATAACCTAATTTTCTTGATTTCTGTGCTTGTCTTTAAAAAAAAAACCAACAAAAAATGGGGAGGGGGAAGAACAGAGAGATTTTTATTTATTGTACTTTGGAGTTGTATTGGTAGTGCAACTGATATTTCAAAACGGTTTAACAAGAAGCAGTAATTTTTTTTCTGCTTGCACCATAGAAATAAAAATTTATATGAGACACACATACAAAATGAAGCGTTCAAATTAACCTTTAGTTCATGTTTGTTTTCTTCCAAGTGCGATACTACTTTTAATGGTCATATATTTTACCTGTGGGGTAAAATAGGGGCCTTATCTGTGAAGTTATCATGTAAATGTAGCTGTGTTTTGATTATGTGGTGGTCTGTCCATCCCACATAGATAAAACTATATTGTTGCTTTTTCCTTGTATTGTTCATGAAGGAATAGTCCTGCTATTTTTTTTTTAATTTGTGTGAATTTCAAATGTTTGATACTAGATTAAATCAGTCAAAATGAGTTATTCAATAAAGCACAACTTTAGGGGGGTGGATAATGGAAAGCCTTTTGCAGCTTGGATTAATTAGTTAGTTATGCAGCAAGTAGTCATGTCTGTCCTAAGTGATAGTGTGGCAGATGAGTAGATAGGTAAGTTAGTAGCTGATGGGCTTTTCCTTTCCTCCACAGACATAAAAATGTTTCCATTCGCCATAGGTGCAGTCGTGCTGCAATTGTACTTCTCAGTCTGCGGGTGCCTAAGAGTGTGAGTGAGGATGTTAGCTTTGCAATTAGGACGTGTTTCCTGAGGCCAGGGCTGTGAAGCCACTGCCTATGAGGGCTGAGGGATGGAGTTTGTTGGGGTATTGTGTAGGAGTTTGAGCCCTAAGAGATGTGGTGAACACATGCATGGAAATGAAAGGTTTAGTGCATATGAATGCGTTGGAGTGTGGACTTGATTTCTTCAGTGCTGTGAGAGCACTGGAGTGCAGAAGTGAAAGGTGTCATGCATATGGGTGTGGGGGAAGAACGGGTAGCTTCAGTGTCAGAATGCTGGGTGCATCTGTCTCTGGATCTGTGCATCCACACTGTGTTATTGTCAAATGTCTATTTTTAGAACGAGTATCTAATTGGTATTCATGCAGATGGGTGTCTCCCTGTCTCATCTGATCCACTCATCTGAGTGATGCACTCAGTGGGAGGTGTCTGCTGACGAATCTCCTTAAGCAGAGTGTGTTCGTGTCAGTCTCTTCTCTCTTACATGTATGCAAGTGTTTTAATTTGCTATACATACATAAGTGTGTTTGTTTGCCTTGTGTATGCTCCAGCATGCTCAAAGACAGTACCATTTAATCTTCTGGAAAGACTAATTTCAGAAAGGTGTAGGACTTGCATGCCTTTAAGACATGATTCTTCTCTTTATGCAAAGAGCAGTGCAAGTCATGGTCTTGGAAATGTAGCTACCTCAGTCCAGACTTCAAGGGATTGCTCCCAGTGTAGTAATGCAGCCAGTTGTGAGTAGGAATGATGAACTTTCTGCTGCCTTGCCTACTGCAGTGGACTACAGAAAAGTTCGTGTGCGAAGTGTGCAAGTTCATACAAGTTCATGCTGCTAAATGTTTTCTTCTTATAAAATAATTGTTACATAGAAATCCCTGTATGCAACTGGTAGCCAGCTGTGTTTTGTTTTTATGAGGGGAAGTATATAATGTTTATGAGATAAAAGATCCTGAGTCTCTTCCCGCAGCAAACTTGTGTGATTTCAGACAAGTAAGTTTTCTCTGTGTCTCAGAATTGGAGAAAATAACTTGCCTGCTATATTGTGAATGAAGCAGGATTTAAATCAATATATATATATTTAGGAAAAACTGGTTATGGTAGGCAAAGCTTTAACTATTATGAGCTTAATATAGTCTGTTCCAACTTGACGTGGTAGATGTAATTATCTATATATAGTATTATGCATGATCTTGGTGTTTTAAAATGAGGTATGTAATCCTAGCTCTAAGGAATAGGATTCATTATAATGTCACCTAATGCAAAAAGAGAGGCTAGGCCTTGGAGAGAAATTAATTTCCCCTCAAATTAGTATAGTCCTGACTTTGCAGATGATCTAATTAAATTGTAGTTTGTGTGTGGCATGAATGAGTATTGCCTTTTAGCTATGATTTTCCTCTTACCTGACACCATAAACCTACTGGATTACAGGTAATCTTGGTGAAGGGTACCAAGGTTATATGGATTATGTAGTAAAGGAATGAATGTGAAACACCTGCTGAAAGGGTTCCACTTCCCTTAAACAGATCTTGGTTTTTTACCTGGGAACAGTGCCCTGAGTAAGACTGCCCTAGCAATGTTACCATCAGTGTTAAAAAGCACTGTCCCAGCTGCTCTCAGAATGGATGGTCCTCCCTGAGGCACAGTCATAGGCCTTCTGGAATGGTTCTGGCTAGCTGTGAATAAGGTGCATGAAGTAGGTATTCATACAGGTGATACCGAAGAAGAATTCAAATGGATGTTTTTGTTCTTAGGCTTCACCTTGTTTGTATCTCAAGGGTTTTCTTTCCTCTCCTTTCTCCTCACAGATATTCCTGCTTCCAGCACCATGGCCTCTGACCTGGAAAGCAGCCTCACTTCCATAGACTGGCTCCCACAGCTTACTTTAAGGGCTACTATTGAAAAATTAGGGGGTTCCTCACAAGCAGGACCTCCAGGGTCTGCCCGAAAGTGTCCCCCAGGCTCACCAACAGATCCCAATGCCACACTGAGTAAGGATGAGGCAGCAGTGCACCAAGATGGGAAGCCACGATACAGCTATGCCACTTTGATCACATATGCCATCAACTCATCACCTGCCAAGAAGATGACACTTAGTGAGATCTACCGTTGGATCTGTGACAACTTTCCCTACTACAAAAATGCTGGTATTGGTTGGAAGGTGAGGGCTTGCATCACTGAAGTACCCTTTTTTGCCTAATTATAAGGCTTACTTTCTTAATTCAATGCAAAATAGCCTCACTGATTAAAATAAGATTGATATAAAACTAAGTTGACCAACTGGGGAAAAGGCAGAGCCAAAAGTCAGATTTTCTCTTGAGAATTTTGTTGAACATATATGGTGGTCCATTAAGAAGGAGTATGCACAAAACCTACCACCAACAACCAAGAGAACCAAAAAGAACCCCCCCCACAAACACACATCACTACCATCCTCTGCATCAGACTGATACTATTTTTGTTGCACCTTCTCTAGGTGTAGAGGTGGTTCAGCCACATATTACCATCTTAATCCATCCCTTTCCACATCCCTTTCTGCCCCATTCCAGCAATATGTAGTGAGCTTTAGCTCTTAAATGTGTACCATCCTGTTTTCTCTACCTGCTCTAGGGCATACTCAGAAGACTGTATGTTTTTGTTGTAGCACTTACCTGTATCTTTTACTCTCTCATCAGAACTCTATTCGTCATAACCTCTCTCTGAATAAATGTTTTCGAAAGGTGCCTCGACCAAGAGATGATCCTGGGAAGGTAAGAAATCTGCATGCTCCTGGGCAAGCAATTTTAAACTGCAGGGAAATAAGCTAGGGTTGCCCTTTCTAACTCATGGCTGGAATTTGAAACCTAAAGTGTAGGCAAAAATGGAAGCAGTAGTAAGATTTACTGCAGTCCTTTGGCTACAGAAGCGTTTACTTAAAGGGAACCTGTTAAAGAACTTTAAGAGTTTTAGCAATTATTTTTCTTATCTGTGCTCTTCAGTTGACTTTAAAGATATTGGCAGAGGTCAAAAGTGTGATTGAATATACTTCATTAGTTTTATTTCTTCTTTATCTTTGTGTGTAAAATGTAGGTATAGTCCAACCTGTTCTGGGAGGACATAGTGGTTGCTGGTGAACAGTATGATATGGCATCATGGATTTCATGGAGGCAAGATCCATGGAAATGAGAGCAGAATTGCTGCCTATAGATTGCAAAGTATTAGTCGTTGGAAAAACATGTCATCATCAGATGGTTTAAATCTGTAGAAATTATTTACAAGTAAAACTCAAGAATTTAGGAATATATTGGCTGGGGACTGGTAAAGGTCTGATAGTACACATAGATTGTAAAGGGGAATTGCTAGCAAAACCAAGACTTGGCATATTGGCATGCTGATATTATTGTCCAAAAAACCCCACAATCAAACAAGCAGGAGGAGATGGTAGGGGCAAGAAGCTATGTATTTAGATGGAAAGATTGTCTCTTCCACCTCATCCTAAAATTTCAAGAAAGGACCATTTGCTCAGGCCTTTACTTCAGGTTATATTTAAAGGACTGTGTGGTTCTCAGTTGGCATCTATAAATGGAAATAGTAGGTCTTTGAGGATCACAGCTCAAAAATACCATTAATTATGTGGCTTATTCCAGGAAATCCTAACTGACTTAAGGGTATATGTTTGCAGGTGTTCATTGGCATGTTGGGCTGGGTTTATAATGAAAACCTTTACCTGTGTTACCTATGTGGATTATTCAAATCTCGATGGGAGGTTAAAACAAGCTGAATCCACTTTAGAGTTCTTTTTATACTTAGTCAGAAGACAACACACATAATTATAGACTATTTTATGTTGAAAGGGAGCTCTGGGGGTCAGCATGTACCCCTATCATCTCCCAGATGGGAACAGTCACATTAGGCTGATGACATCTGTCAAATTTCGAATATCTCCGGGCATGGAGATAGCAAAACTGGGCACTTGTTCTAGTGTTGCACCACCATCATTGTGAAGAAATTTTTGTTTATATCTGACTGTACTTTCCCTTGCTGTAATTTGTTGCTTCTTCTTGTGCTGTATATTTTTGAGAAGAATTTGATTCTGTCATCTTTTGTAATATCCTTGTGCAGTTGAAGACAGTGGTTTGATCTCCTTAGCTTTTTCTTGTCCAAGCTAAACAGACTTCTCTGTACATCATTTGTTTTAGTTCTTAACCATGGTTTATTTCTTAGCCATCATGGACCTTCTGTGGATGCTTGGAGTCTCACAACCATGAAAAAAGAGCAATCTTTCTGGCTCTCTCTGCCAAATACCAATGTTGAGTTGGTTATCATCAGTTAATCATAAATTCCATTGTGAGGAAGCCACTGAAAGGAGTGTGCAGGCCCAAAAGAGTTCACTTAGCTTGGATTGAACCATCATTTTATGAACCATCATTTTATGTCCTGTCTCAGAGTGCTGGAAAGTAGAGGATTCTGCCTTCCACCAGTAGCATTGTACCTCATAGTTCAATGCAGCCTAGTGTAAGAGAGGAATCTCTTGCCAGCACCCGAGTCTTGGTTGTCTGAGGTTCTAGAGCATGGTCCTTGTGGTCCTAATGTGTAGTTGGTGCTGCATTCCTTGAGTCAGCAGCCCTACTTCAGGAAGTTCTGTGATTTCATTATTCATTCACCAATGTGTCTTTATGCCAGGGCTCTTATTGGACAATAGATACGTGTCCAGATATATCTCGCAAGAGGCGGCATCCTCCAGATGATGACGTAAGTGTTTTTCTTTCCACACAGCATGGAGTGGGCTGGGAATTCCCTTCCAGTACCAGACCATCATAATGTTTTGGGGTCAGGGTGTGTAGATGGGGAGTCAAAGGCCAGGACTGAACGAACTAGTGTGTATGTCCTGTTGATTGCCTGTTGTTGCTGCTATTCAGTAGCAAAGTTAATCTTGTTTGAAGTCCCTTATCCTGACTTTTCAGTGACTAAAGCCCAGTCCTCCTCATTTTTAAGCCATGAACTTCTACAGCGGGGGAGCTGGCTTCCCATCTGCAGTTTCACTTCTCCATCTGTTTTTGATTTCTGCTCCTTTCCTTTTCTCTTTCTTCCCCATCCACAGATACCACAAGACTCTCCAGAGCAAGAGGCAAGTAAAAGCCCCCGAGGGGCTGTTCCAGTCAGCACAGAAGCCTCATTGCCACCTGAGGCCACCCCTCAGATGTCGATCCAGAGCACCACCCCCATTGCTAACTACAGTCAGGTGAGCCACGGGGAAAAGGATAGAAGTGGGAGGAAAAGGAGAGTGGGAGGAGTGCATGAATGGAAAAGCGAAGTGGTGAGGAGAGGGAATTGTTAAAATTGTGATATGGAGGCAAAAATAAAAAGAAGGGAAGGAGCTGAAATCGCATAGAAGCTAAGGAGGAAGTGAATTTTAGCCAAGGGTTGGATGGGGATAAGGATAAAGGCATAATGGTTTAAGCTGAAGAAAAGGCTGGAGCCACTGTGCTATGGTTGGTGTGATGTGGGATATCAGTATGTGTTCTATGTGTATCTAGTCTGATCTCTCTCTCAAGCTGCAAATCCTAGTACAGGCTAAAGGCCTTATTTCTCTCCCTTAGCAGAGTGCAGGGCCTGTGGATGTTGCCTCTACTGTAGCAGGGGGACAGGGCCGTGAAGGGGCCGATGTGCCACCTCCGCTGTACAGTGCCAACCATGACTTCAAGTTCTCCTACTCCGAGATCAACTTCCAGGATCTTAGCTGGTCCTTCCGAAATCTCTACAAATCCATGCTGGAGAAATCATCCTCCTCTCAGCACGGTGAGTAACTACATGCGTCATGTGGGGTGGGCAGGTATCTGCCCACACAGTCTTGTCCATTTGGCATCTCTCAGATCTTTCCTCGTTTAGGAGCCTGTGCAAACAGACTTTCCTTCTTTGGCATGCTGTAATTACTTCTGCCAGGACCCAGATAAGAAATCTGCACATCCTTTATGCATTGCTCCCCCTAGTTCTATCAGAATAAAAAAGCACAATGATTTAAAAATGCCTTGTGTTGATACAAATGCAAATACTAAAATGGCAGAAGCTGAGAAAAATGAAGTCCTGAAGAAAGGCATGTCAGAGAAACATTCATAGTCTGTCAGGCTAGAAACTGTAAGAGGGAGGGGATTGTTGTATCTCGAGTTTCCCGAAAGGAGAGTGGAAAACCATCATTGCTCAGGTCTGTTAAAAGTAGGATTGTACAAGGCCTTGGAGAATTGAGCTTTGTGGATTGAGAGTAGAGAAGAGAGGGCCTGCAACTCCATTCATATCTTGCATTTCTGTAATTGAATAAGCAGCCAGAAGAGGGCAGAATAACTTCAGGAATTAGATGTCCATGGAAAATACTTCAGAAAACTTAAAGCTCTTTCTGCCTTCAAACACTCTTCTTAATATTAATCTGATGTAAAAAGGAGTATGTTGTTACATGAGCCTCTCACCTGTGCTATCAGCCATCACACAGTGCAGGCAAAGGTTGCTACTCCAGAAAGGGCCTCCTGAACTTGAAGCTTCAGTGAAATAAAATTGTGTATACTTTTACTGCTTTCGTCATGCTGGCACTCCTAGGAGGAGTCTGTTGTGTGAGGTGCTGTAGTATGAGCAAGCTAGAAAAATGTAGAGAAGGACCTTGACTTGTTGTGTTCCTCTGATTTTACAAACTTAGCAACTGTCTATTGTTTTTTTTTCCATCCAAGTTGTAGACTGCAAGGCAGTGTAGGAAAACTTGCAGTTTTTGAAAAAATTTTGTTGGCAACTTTTGACTCAGGATGGCAGTATTCATCCTTTTGGTCCGGGACAGTAGTAGGATAATTGAAGGGTTGACGTTGAATCTAATGAAAATGTGAGGCTTGCTTGCAGATGGTCAAGTAAGTGTACTCAAAGGAAGAAGTGAGTAGCTCAGGTTAATGGGATGCAAGTGCCCCTGACTGTGGTTTTCCACAGAGGTTCCCCAGTGTATGGGGAGAATGAACAGGGGAAGCTGACATAAGAGAGATGCTGAGCTCCTAGTGTCAGGGAAGTATGGAAAATACCTGATGCTCTCACATGTAGGGGTTGCCTGAAATACAGGAGGATAGAAATGACACACCTAGTGAGTCAGGAGGAATGAAAGTAATAAAGGAGCCCTGATGTGTGCAGTCTGCTCTTTGTACGAAAGCAGAGTCTTTTATGATCTCTTATGATCAGTGTGAGAAAAATTTTTGAAGATTCCTGACCAAGCTGCTTGTAAAAGGGAGCTGAAGGGAGTCCTGGGAAACAGCAAGTCAGATGTTTTAAGTTACCCGTTTTATAAATGTTCTACTGTTTAAGTATGCTTAATGGTCATTTATAGGAAAACAACATGTGCGTGACATTACAGGAGAGGTTGGGTTACTTTGGTAAGTCTAGGAAAAAATTCAGGGAGCAATTTAAGTGCCTAACGCTGTATTAAAATCCTTCTGGTTCTTTGTTGTAAAGCCTTTTGTTTTGAACAGTCTGGAGCACAGCAAGGGCATAACTGCACAGGTGATGGTTGTTGGCAGCCTGTAGAGGGCACTCTAAAAGCTTCATAAATAGCGGGATGAGCAGTGTGAAATTAGAGCTGGGTAATGTAAGCAAAGGTCTGATCCAGGCTCTCTTAAAGCTCCCTCCTTTTTCATTTACTCGGCAGGTTTCTCTTCCCTCCTTGGTGACATGCAGCCCTCCAACCACAATTACTACATGTACCAGCAGCAGCAAGGCCCCTCCTCAGTGGGTGCTGCTCCCCCACTCCACACTCCAACCCCAGAGGGTTGCCCATCCCAAGGGGGAAAGCAGCAGGGTGGTGAAGGTTATGGCCCTCCACCAGTGATGTCCATGCACCCACCCCCGATGCAGCATGGAGGTTACCACCAGCATCAACAACATCACCCACACTCCCACCCACAGCAGCAGCCACACCAGCAGCAGCAGCAGTCACAGGCTTCAATCAACAATGCTGGCTTTGGTGAGTCAGGGGCAATGGATGGGGGAAAGGGAGCAGTGAGGAGCCCCCAGACAGAAATCCCACAAGTGAATTTTCCCTAAGTAGTGCCTACTTGTGTGTAGAAAATGGGGGAAAGCCAGATATGGTTGAAATCTGAGAAGGAAATTGCTTTCCTACTGGAGAATGGAGGATATATCCACCCAGAGTTTGGGATTCTGTTAAGGGATGCAGCATAAAGTCATTGCCTTAGTGAAAAAGGAGCTACTACCCCTGGTTTTTCAAGGGAGAAAGGATTTCTAGCTACTGTAGCATTAAGCTCTTTGGTGAAGAGGGGCCAATCTTTTTATATTAAGGCTGGAGGGAAAGGGTGATGTGTACTGTACTAATCTTCTGTGTTTCATTCCAGCATTTCCCCCTGATTGGTGCTCCAACATTGATTCCCTGAAGGAAAGCTTCAAGATGGTAAACCGGCTGAACTGGTCTAGCATTGAGCACTCCCAATTCTCAGGTCAGTGTTGGCCTAGTGACTAAGGCTAATGACTCAATGACTAGGGCTGTAGTCTAGAACATGCGAGTGCTGTGCAGGGATTGTTTTTTCACTGTAACTGTGGCAAGTGCCTGGATTTCTCAGTGATTTACCTGATTTTTAAGAAGAGGTGTCCTACTTCGTGGGTTCTGTTAAAGATCCTGAAGCACTTGAATGAACACTGCAGGATTTGGGGCAGGGAGAATTAAGTCATAAAAGTATGTCAGAAAGCTTACAGATTTTTCCTTCCAACTCTTCCTTGCCCTATCTGAGTCAGTGTGACAGTATCCTAGATGTGGAGCTCTTCAGGAATCTGGTGACAGATTTGAAATTATAAAATTTGGTTTGTGAGGAGGTAGGATTTAGGGACAGAAGACAGAAATTCTGTGCAGGGAAGACCACGGTGTGACTACTGTCTTTGACACTCTCCTCTATCCCCTGTAGAGCTCATGGAGAGTTTGCGCCAGGCTGAGAGGAAGAACTGGACGCTGGATCAACACCATATTGCCAACCTCTGTGACTCCCTTAATCACTTCCTTACCCAGACTGGTCAGCTCCCTCATCTGCTTGGCCCACAGCAGCCCCCTCGAATCTCTGATTCTTGTGCCCTGAACAGTGGCAAACAGGAGCAATCCATGAACCAAGGTAATTAGGAGGAGACTAAAGTGGCGTGTAAAATGAAGGCCCCATTCTGCGAGTCTCCTAAATTACTTGCAGCCTTACCAGGCAATGCAGCACTGAGCCACTCAGAGCTACATTGTCAGAGCTGTTCATAGCAACTCGGCTTTCTGTGGCTTTAAAGAACTGGAATGTCCTATACCTGTTGTCTGGACAGACTGCTGTTATGTGATGCATACAGGCAACCTCCAGGCAGGAATATATTTAAAAGGCAAACCTGGAAGAGAAGAGGATGGTGTGTTTTAGGTGACCAACAGAGAGGAATGGCAAGGTAGAGAGATTGCTATTCCAGATAGCAGGAATAGTAAAGGAGAAAGCCTTTGTACCCTTGTTGGAGAAATACTGTACAAAGAGTAAGGGATGCATTCTGAGAAGGGGATATGGTGGTCTTGGTAGAACTGTAATGGTGTGTGTCATCTAGTACTGAACTAAATGAATGATATTGAGCCAGCTTGTGGTGTTTCTGGATGAAAATTTTCTTCTTTTACAATAATAGAGAAACTCCTGCTGGTTTCAAGATCAAGATCCCTGACCAAGCTATAGCTTGGAGTTAGGACCCAACAGCTGAACATCTCCTCAGTATCCTGTGGGTCTGAGTGAGTTGCTCTGTGGCTGAGCTGCCACCCAGTCAGGGGCCAGACTTCTGACCTGAACATTAACAGTTGTTTTTTTTGTTAATTCATTTCCTTTCACAGTGAACTCCTATGGTCAGCCCCAGCCTCCCCATCTCTTCTCCGGGCCATCTCCTATGTATCAGATTTCCACCCAGGACTCGCCAGGATATAATCGCCCAGGTAAGGGATGATGTTAAGGCATATTACACCAATGAACATTAGGGAATTGGTTCCCAATCCCTTTGTGCATTTCTCCCAAAGCACTTAGTAATCAAATGGAGCACTGTGGGTAGAGAGGGAGCATGGACTGCAAGAGACCTTCCGTATAGGGCTCTGTTATAGCTCTGGGAAAGTTTAGGATTTCAAAGGCCTGATTTCTTTCACTTCACATAAACAGTCCTCTAGCTTAGCCTCACCCTCAGTTGTTTGAAGACAACTGTACATGAGATGCTTCTGTTGAAGAAGTTTGAGCTTGTGCTCTATCAGCAGTCAGCTATGAGGTACATAAAGGAGGCTGAAACTTAACTTCTGTAGAAGCTGCTGTGGAGAATTTCACAGCAGAACATTCCTAGATACTGATAGATGCTGACAGAGATTAATGCTAGTAGTGTTCTTGCTTGTTAGACTGTTGGAAAGGAAAAGGCCCAAATCACTTGTGGTTTCTTTTGCCCAAGGGCCACTGTGAAAAACATGTAGTTTTGGATTCTAACTGTTCTCTTTCCTTTTTCTTCTTTTTTCTTGTTTTTGGCTCAGCTCATCATCTGGTCCCTCGGCCTCCAGTGCCTCCTCCAGGCGCCAATGAGGAAATCCCCGATGATTTCGACTGGGACTTGATCACCTAGCGAGTTACAGACTTGATAGCCCGTCCTTTATGAAGGACGTGGGAGGGGAGGGGGACATGGGGTCAATGGTGTCAGCACCACCCTCCCCAGTCTTCCCTGCCTTGCCTGTATATAGATATATATTCTCTATCTCCGCCAGAGAAGCCACCGCAAGATGCTGCCGAAGATAATCCTTCCTTGTGTCCTGTTTTATCTTCTTTTCTTCTTTTGTTTATTATTATTATTGTTATTATTATTATTACCAATAATTGAGCACAGCCCTCCCCCTCCCCCAGTGGCCTCGGACACATCGGATCGGCTCTTTCGTGTTGCGCAGTGCCCTGTGGAGGGCGGGAAGATGGGTCCTTGGTGCCATGAAAAGACCTTGGAAGGCTGAATCCTCGAGTGCATCTTTCTCTGCCTCCATTATTTTGCGTTTAACAATCCCTCTTTCCCTTCAAGGTGGCCGGTGAATCTGTTGTATTGGCTACTGGAGTGAGAGAGCCTAGTGGACCCTGGGAGCCTGTAGTTCTGTTGTTTCGTAAATGTTGTAAAGGTCAGGGGGCTGAAGGGACACTGGAGGGGTGATCTTAGCTCTGTGAACTTTGTCGCATCAGCAGGAACAGCAAGAAAAGAAGTGGTGTTCCCAAGTACAAAGAGAGGGTAATGCCTGAGGTAGGGAGAGCTGAACTTAGCTGGGAGGGCAGACCTGAGTTTGGAGAAAGGAGAATGTAGTAGAGATGGTATTTCAGCAGAGAAGTTGGATTTCAGAATGTGGCGCCATCTGTGAAGACTGAGAGATTTTGAGGGAATCCTGACCCATTTCCTACACTGCCTTTTGCAGTCTCTAGGTGAAGCCTACATACCCATCGGGTAGAAGAAGCAGTCAGGGGTGTCATATGTGATTCAGCAAATTCTGTTCCCCAGAGCTTTTTATTTCACCCCACACCCCTTCAAGTCCTTTTTCAAAATATGTAGTGAAGCTCTCCCTTTTATATGCAAATTTGGAAGTTTTCTCCCATCAGTATTTGTCCAATTGTTACTTGGTTGTCCACCCCTCATATTTCTTCGGAGGCTGTCCTTGCCAGATGTCAACAACAGGAATGTGTAGGTGCACGTCCTCTGTCAGTGGTTCCCACTTGGTGAATGGGCTCATGGTGGGCAGAGGAAGCTGCTGTGCAGAGTGGGGCTGAATTGGGGGCTGCTGGTCAAGGGCTGGACCCTCTGGTCAGGGACTGGGAGGCCCTTGCAAGCAGTTTTTGTAAGAGGGGCAGTAGGGGAGAGAGGGTAAAGCAGGGCAGGGTTTTGAACCAACCTGCCAAAGAGTGTAGTATAAAAGGGAGGAGGGTGTCTCAGACTCCTTGCAGTTCAGATGGGGAGATGATGTAATCTACTGTAAATCCTGAAGGATGAGCTTTGTCAGCACGTGCAAATCAGGAAGGTGGAAAAGGTGCAGGAACAGGAGTGAGCATTGAGATGCTTCCTCCCCAAAGTTGTGTCCTGTGTTCCCCTTCTTTTCTCGTATGGCTCTGTTCTGTCAAACCTCTTGTTTCCTCTTAGTATTTTGTAAAGCCTCCCTCTGGCCCTTATTCCCTATTTACCACTGAAGGGAATAAATGTGGAAATAGACTATCGTGGCTGCTTGACAGACCCAGAGCACAGGAGTAAAGTAATAACCTCTATTCTGACTGCAGGAAGGTGGGGAACTAGCACTGCTTTTTAAATTTGCTGTAGGGATAAACCAATTGGAAATTGGATTGTTGTCAGGGAAGTAGACAGAGTCTCATTGCGTTGGAGGGGGAAACAACACTTTTTTTTTTTTTTTCTTTTTTTCCTTCAGATTTTTTTGTGGTTTTTTTTTTTTTTTTTTTTTAAGTGTGTGTTTGGGGGGGAGTTCGTCGTTGAGCATTTCCAAGAGAAATGAGGAATCCCAGACAGCTTCAACATGGAGTCAGCTGTTATCTCTGCTGCCTCAGGATGTGGGAATGATACAGCTTGGAAGCATGTGTGATAGGTCTCTGTGCACCAGAGACAACAATGAGAGACAGCTTATGGCAGGTGCCAGTTAGTGTTTTGCAGTGGACATTACTGAGAGCCAGCCCTGTGGAAGTCTGAAAACACCACTGGAAGAAAGACAAACCAAGATGGCTCCTTCTGCGTATCCAAGTGCTCCTCATTTGCATATTTGCCTCATTTGCGTATTAAGTTGTGCCTCATTTGCATATGTAAATACATGCCGGTCAGTGTGCAAATTAGCCTCGTTCCTCTGCCCCTGAAATCAATGTGTGTTGTTAGTGCGTGGTAAGACATCGACGGATGGGAGTGGAGCTCTGCGGGTGCGCTGGCACCGGCCTGCAGGCAGGGCAGGGGGGCCAGCCTGGCCCACAGAGGGGTCTTGCAGGCCTCTCCAGCCCAATGTGGCCCCCAATGCTTTGTGTCAGTGGTCAGGGAGAGAGGGGCGTGGTCTCACGAGTTTATTTTTGTGCATGCTTTCTTAATAAAAAGAAAAAGTGAATGTTTATGGTTTAACTGTTTTGGTGCTAGTATTGATTTTTTTCTTCTAGCGGCGCCTGTCAGGATGACTTGGTTCCCGCCTTAAGAATTTGGGTGTGGACATGGCTAAATGGACAGCCCACACCTTGGTGCTCTTTAGGTGGAGACTTCTTAGGATGTTAAGAGCTGAAGGTTCTCCCAGCTGGCTGTTCAGGGCAGTGAGATCTGAGAGTCTTTCAATTCATGCTCACCAGAAAGGCAGAATGAAAACTCTACCAATCCTTACTGTCCTATTTGTCATACTATTTGCTGGCCTTTCTCTTTTAAGGAAGAACTAACACAAAAAGGAGATTTTTAACTGCTTCCATAGAGTACCTAGTAAATATATTTCTGCTTTTCAGGAGCAGGGAATATTCAACCTTGGGAACACCCCAAATAGCCTGATTGGATGAAATTTTTCTTCACTGGAAGGACATAAGAAGCACGTCTCTCTTGTAAAGAGAGCCTGATGTGACTGAGCGACAACATGGTCATTCCCACCTTCTTGGGGTCAGATTGGAGGTTATCACTTCTCAGTTCCAGGGTTTTGCCAAATGGCTGATAGTCTAGTAATGGCCCAATCTCAAATTCTGCTCATGTGCCACCTCAAAATGCAGTAGGTACATTTGGATAACATCAAATGGCCTCCTAAAAGGGAAATTTGGGACTCTGGTAGTGGAGAGAGTGCTGGGGAGACAGCGAATGTGCACATGCTAATGAATGTAGGTACAGCATGTACATTGATGAGTTACTGCCAGACAGTGATGTATTTGCCAGGACAAAGAAATAGATTGGGCGTCTACCAGGGCACAAAAGTCAGTTCAGTGCAGCTTACTGGGGCAAGTGCTGTTCTAGTGCATGGCTGTAAGGAAATGCAGCAGTACCCTCTAGGGAGATCTTCAGATATTCCTACGCACACCTCAGAGCCTTAGTAGAGTCGGAGGAAAGATGTGATGACCTTCCAAGAAGCAATATCCACGTTAGTTTTATCTGCACTTTATCAGAGACAGGAGATGTAGAACACAGACATATACAAATAAAGTTACATTCTTACCTCAATTGAGAGGTTCAACTACATGATTCCCACCACAAATCTGTAGCCAGCCCTGCTTTCTTAAAATAGTCAATGTAAGTTAAAATACTGTTTCTTCTGCTTCACCAGTCATCCCTCAGATTATTACTCTTGGTGCTTCCAACTTCCTATCTCTCTAGTGTAAGATACAGTTATCTGTCATGAGCTGAATGATTGCAGTGTCCTGGGTTGGAGCTGCAGCTTAATCAAACATGTTGGAGCAAAACCATCTGCTAAGTGGAGAGTTATTGATGTGTAGTGCTGTAGCTTGCTCTTTCTACAGTGGTGATAGGAAGTCTTGCATTAGAAGGTGCTGCTAACGTTCTTCTCTCCTGAAGTCTGGCTTCTGTGAAGGTTTGAAGATGTGAGTTCGTCACTGAAGGCACCTTCCAAGATTCTTTGCACTGATTGCCGTACCTTTGCCCTGAAGTTCTGTCCCACAAAAACATAAAGCAGGGGATTGATGCAGCTGTTGGCATAGGCAAGTGCTATAGAGAAATGATCCCACAGGATCAGTGACTCCTTCCATCCTGTTCCAAGACTAGGTACAATGTGGAGAATCCCAACTATGTGGTATGGAGCCCAGCAGATGAAGAACGCAGCTACCACAAACACGATTGTTCGCAGTGTCCTGTTGCGTGGCTTGTGAAACTGACTTGCATGTGTTCTGAAAACAATAAGGGCGTAGCAAACTGCCATTATGCTAAAGGGCAGCACAAAGCCAAAGACAACCCTAGTCATGTTTATTACCACCGATGCAAGGGCTATGGAGTCATTACCTTCATTGGTACCTCCCCAAAAGTCACTACCATTGTAGATTTCATATTCCTCCCATAACTCATTTACAGACACATTTACAGATGAATTTACAGCATCATCTATGTAATCAACTCCAAAATTGTACACGCACTCTGTTTTGCCATCATAAGTGCTTGTCTCACGGTAGTAGAAGACAGGGCAGCAGAAAATGAAGGCTAGCATCCAAATGCCACTGCATATCAGTGATACAAATTTCACTGTTCGGTGGTTCTGACACCAGACAGGTTTCATCACCAGGAGACACCGATCAATGCTGATGGCCACAAGTAGGAAGACACTAGCAAACATGGTGAAGATTATGACTGTTGGAATAACTTTGCAGAGGAACCAGCCATAGGGCCAGTGTTCATGGAGGGCCAGGTGAACAATGGAAAAGGGCAAGGACAAGCAGCACATGATGTCAGCCACAGCAAGGTTTAGGAACCAGACAGTGTTCACAGACCTTTTCATTTTCAGACCAGCTACCCAGATCACCAACCCATTGCCTGGGATACCTATGATGAAAACGATGGTGAAGATAGCAATGGAGACAATTGATTCTGATGCATAATATACAGCAGCCTCTTCCTGTGCACTGCTGTTGCCCAAGACTTGAGGCATTCTGCAGCTACAAAACAAAAAGCAAATTAGTAGCAATTCACATCCTTGGTTCTCATTACCCACGCAAACACAGGGTGGGGCTTTCCTCTGGTGAGCCACGGGGTGATTGAAAGAGGGCTCTAGGGAGCACGGCAAACAGGAGTGGGCAAACAGAGGCAAGGGGAGGTCCTTTACGCAGCACTTCACGCAAGCAGGGCAAGCAGGCAGGGTTGCAAGTTTCCTGCTAGTGAGAGGGGTTTTTCCTTTGTTGTTTGTTGTTTTTTGTGGTTGGTTGGTTTTTGGTTTTTTTTGTTTTGGTTTGTGGTTTTTTTTGTTAGTGATGGTTTTTACAGGATCAAAATATGCAGTTAGTAAAAGTGCATGTAGCCAAATAGAACCCTCCAAAAAGGATGCATCTGTCCAGACCCCTTCCTGTGTGGAGTATTTGAGCTTATCAGTGGTACCAGGGGATGTTGCAGAATAAGCCTGCCTGCGGTGTGAACAATCTCCTTTCATTGGTGGCCGAGCTTAGGGAGGAAGTAGGAAGGCTAAGGAGTATTAGGGAAAGTGAAAAGGAAATAGATTGGTGTAGTTCTGCCTGTCCATCCTTGAGGGAGGCCCACCAGGAGTCAGAGGACTCCCAAACCTCCCACTGTCAGGCAATAGGAGGACACCTGGGGGATGAAGGGGAGTGGAAATGGAAAGTAATCATAAAAATTCCTCCCAACCCCCATCACCTACCCATGGTATGAGGCACTGGATCTAGAGGGTCAGCTAGATGGTGTAGAAGAAAATGATCTGCCCAGTGAGCCTCCCAATTACACTTCATCTGTCAGATGGATCACCACCTCTAACATCAAAAAGAGAAGAAGGGTAGTTGTGGTGGGTGACTCCCTTCTGAGGGGAACAGAGGGCCCCATATAACGACCAGACCCATCCCACGGGGAGGTCTGCTGCCTCCCTGGGGCCCGGGTACGGGATATTACAAGAGATTTGCTGGGCTGATTTGGCCCACTGATTATTACCCACTGCTGATATTACAGGCTGGCAGTGATGAGATTGAAAAGAGGAGCATCAGGGCAATTAAAAGGGACTTTAGGGCACTGGGTCAAGTAGTTGATAGAGCAGGAGTGCAGGTGGTGTTCTGCTAGGTCCCTTTGATGGCATAGAAAAACAGTGAAAGGAAAAGGAGAGCCCATATTATCAAGTGGCTCAAGGGTTGGTGTCATCAGCAGAATTTTGGGTTCTTTGATCATGGGGCAACTTTTTCAGCACCTGGCCTGCTGGAACTGGGTGGGCTCCATCTCTCTGTTAAGGGCAGAAGGATTTTAGCTCATGAACTGGTGGAACTCATTGAGAGGGCTTTAAACTAGGGTTGAAAGGGGAAGGGGGTGCAGCTGGGCAGTCTGGAACCAGGCCCAAGGGTGGTAAGCCTGAGTTAGAGGTGAAATCAGTAGCCCAGCTGAGGTGCATATATACCAATGCATGCAACACGGGTAACAAACAAGAGCTGAAGGCCATGGTACAGCAGCAAAGCTGTGATATAGTCACCATCACAGAAACGTGGTGGGACCACTCACATAGCAGGAGCACTGCAGTGGATAGCTACAAGCTTTTCAGAAGAGACAGGAAAGGGGGAAGAGGTGGAGGGGTGGCCCTTTATATTAGGGAGGCTTTTGATGCCATAGGTATTGAAGCTAATGGAGTTGAATGCCTATGGGCAAAATTTAAGGGGAAAGCCAACAAGGCTGACATCCTACTGGGAGTCTGTTATTGTCCACCCAACCAGGAAGAAAAAATGGACAACTTATTCTGTAAGTAGCTGCAGAATGTTTCGGGATCACCAGCCCTTGTTCTTGTAGGTGATTTTAACCTACCAGACATCTGCTGGGAACTTAATACTGCAGAAAAGAGGAAGTCCAGGAAGTTCTTAGAGTGTGTGGACAACTTTTTGTCACAGCTGGTGAGAGAGCCCACCAGGGGAGGGACTATTGTTAGACCTGTTGTTTGCAAATAGAGATGGGCTGGTGGGAGATACGGTGGTTAGAGGCTGCTTGGGGCATAGTGATCATGAAATTATAGAGTTCTCGGTATTTGGTGAAACCAGGAGGAACATCAATAAGACATTTAATCGGATTTCCAGAGGGCAGACTTTGGCCTATTTAGGAGACTTATTCAGAGAGTTCCTTGGGAAGCAGACCTTAAAAACAAAGGAGTCCAGGAAAGGTGGGCGTGCTTCAAAACAGAGGCCTTGAGGGCACAGAACAGACTGTTCCTGTGTGCCAAAAGACATGTTGATGAGGCAAACGTGCAGCCTGGATGGGCAACGAGGTTTTGAAGGAAATTAGAAATAAAAAGAGGATGTATCATCTTTGGAAGGAGGGTCAGATCTCCCAGGAAGTATTTAAGGGGGTTGCTTGGGCACGTAGGAGAACAATTAGGGAGGCCAAATCTCAGTTTGAACTTAATTTGGCAACTTGTGTAAAGGATAATAAAAACGTTTTCACAAATATATTAATGGCAAAAGGAAGGGTAAGACCATCCTTTGTTCTCTACTGGATGAGGGAGGAAGCTTACAAGTGCAGAAGAGAAGAAGGCAGAAGTGCTTAGTGCCTTCTTTGCCTCCGTCTTTAGTGGGAAGACAGCTTGTCCTCAGGACAACTGTCCTCTTGGGTTGGTTGATGTCAGGAAGCAGAACAGTCCCCCTGTTATCCAGGAGGAGGCAGTCAGAGAACTGCTGAGCCACTTGGATAGTCATAAATCTATGGGACCAGATGGGATTCATCCCAGGGTGATGAGGGAGTTGGCAGGTGAGCTTTTGAAGCCGCTCTCCATCATTTACCAGCAGTCCTGGCTCACTGGTGAGGTTCCAGATGACTGGAAGCTGGCCAATGTGAAGCCCATTCACAAAAAATGTGGGAAGGAGGATCCTGGTAACTATAGGCCAGTTAGCCTGACCTCAGTACCTGGTAAGGTTATGGAACAGTTTATACTGAGGGCCATCATGTAGAATTTACAGGATGGCCAGGGTATCAGATCCAGCCAGCATGGGTTTAGGAAGGGTAGGTCAACCTGATCTCCTTTTATGACCAGGTGACCTGCCTGGTAGATGCAGGAAAGGCTGTGGGTGTTGTGTACCTGCACTTCAGCAAGGCCTTTGACACTGTCTCCCACAGCATACTCCTGGACAAGCTGGCAGCCCATGGCTTGGACAAGAGCACTCTTTGCTGGGTTAAGATCTGGCTGGATGGCCAGGCCCAGAGAGTGGTGGTGAATGGTGCTGCATGAAGCTGGGCATCAGTAACCAGTGGTGTCCCTCAGGGGTCTGTGCTGGAGCCAGTCCTGTTCAATATTTTTATTGATGACATGGATTGAGTCTTTCATTAGTAAATTTGCAGATGACACTTAGGTGGGAGCGTGTGTCGATCTGTTGGAAGGTAGAAGGGCTCTGCAGACAGACCTGGAATGGTAGGATGGATGGGCAGAGTCCAGTAAGATCAAGTTTAATAAGTCCAAGTGCAGAGTCCTGCGTTTTGGCCACAATAACCCCCTGCAGTGTTATAGGCTGGGGACGGTGTGGCTGGACAGTGCCCAGGCAGAAAGGGACCTGGGGGTACTGATCGACAGCTGACTGAACATGAGCCAGCAGTGTGCCCTGGTGGCCAAGAAGGCCAACGGCATCCTGGCCTGGATCTGGAATAGTGTGGCCAGCAGGAGCAGGGAGGTCATTCTTCCCCTGTACTTGGCACTGGTGAGGTCACACCTTGAGTGCTGTGTCCAGTTCTGTCCCCTCTGTTTAGGAAGGACATTGAGATGCTTGAACACATCCAGAGGAGGCAACAAGGCTGGTGAGGGGCTTGGAACACAAACCCTGTGAGGAACGGCTGAGGGAGCTGGGGTTGTTTGGCCTGGAGAAAAGGAGACCCAGAGGTGACCTTATCATTCTCTACAACTTCTTGAAAGGTGGGTGTAGTCAGGTGGGGGTTGGTCTCTTTCTCCAGGCAGCAACTGACAGAACAAGAGGACACATGAGAGTCTCAAGCTGTGCCAAGGGAAATAGGTTGGATATTAGGAAAAAGTTTTTTATTGCAAGAGTGATGAAGTACTGGAATGATTGCCCAGGGAGGTGGTGGAGTCACCATCCCAAGATGTGGTTAAAAAAAGACTGGATGTGGCACTCAGTGCCATGGTTTAGTTGAAGTGTTAGGGTATGGGTTGGACCTAGTGATTCTGTGATTCTCCTCTCCAGATTCTTCGCTTAAGCTTTTCTGAAGCATCCCTGAGTCAGGTGACAGTACAGAGCTGTTAGGGTACAAAGGCATTGGCCTACACAAGTTTGTTACTAGTGTGCCCGTTGTATACCTTCATCATTCTTGTGGGGGCTAAGTTACATAAGCCAGCTATTCAAACAGGGGGCTCTATATAGTTATGTACTCCTATCTCTATCATCCCTTTGATTTCCATCTGGTTCTTCTTAGTCTCCAAAGTGGAGCTCTCTATTCATGTGGCCATGCTGTCCCCAGGTGTGTTTCCTGATTGACTTCCTGCTTCAGAAAGGCAAATCAGCATTTTTAGTTCCTGTTTCCTTTAAAATGGGTGATTTTTTCTGGCGTAACTGGTGACGTACGTTTAAGTTAAGAAAGCAATGCCTGTCTTTCTGAAAGAACCCTGCTTCATTTTCTGAGCATTACAAATAGAACAGACAGGACATAACTCTGTTGGCTAAGGGGTATTTTAGGGAAGTGCCAGTGACCACTTCCTTTTCCTTTGTATGTGTTCTGAGCTGTCTGCTGGTTCCTTGGAAAGCTTATCTTGACCAGGAGAAAGACAAGACATTAACGGTTTAAGATTTTATGAAAGATAAGAAATGAATGTTTAAGAAGAACAAACAGGTATTTACTTGTAGAAGTAAAAATAAAAATACAGAGTAATGTTCCTGAGCCATTTTAGATATGAGGTGTCTCACTGCAAGACAATGAAGCTGACCTACAGCATACTTAAGTGACATTTTACCATAGTAGAGGAAAAATGTTCATTGCTCAATTATTCTTGGACTTTGTAAATTTAGAAAGGAAAAGAGAACCACCATAGCCAAGACAGAAATGAGGAAAAAACCCCTGATCTTCATCCTTTAGGCATTAATAGAATTGTCTATAAAACTCCTGTTAACTAAACCCTTGCTGAATTGATGAAGGCAGTTGTGTTACTGCAAGGTCTTAAAAATGTTACCAAAATGCAAGGAAACTTAATAGGGAAGAGCTGAATACAGCCTGCAGAAGCAACTGAGAAGGCATTAATAAGACAACTGACCCTCTTTTAACCTCTATTATGCCAGTGCTTAAATACTAGTCAGAGACTGTTGTATGCAGGACTAAATATAAATGTTATTTTAAAAAAAAATCAAATCATCAATCTCATTCTTGCATAACATGCAGTCTGAAAGTAAAGCGATGCCTAAGTGTTCGAACTGCTTCACTAAGAATAAAATGAGATAAACAATTGTAACAAACATTGTGATTTATCAGTTTTTAATATCTCCCAAGAGACTTGTAAGTGAGGGTGACCTGCAAGGAAAGCTATGAAAGAAGTTACTGGAACGCTTAATTTAAAACTGGAGGCTTAATTTAAAACTCACAAGTTTTAAATTTCCTGTGGTCTTGCTGATACATGTAGAAGCAACTTTTAGAGGGACAATTGGTGAACAGTGCTGCAAGAGTGGAACCCTGCTGCCTCCCCATATAGCTACAGAAAATGCTATGAAGAAGACAGGGAAACAAGGAATGCTGCAAAATAGTAATGCAAGTCCTACTTCAAAGTAAACTGAGGGACAAATCAATTAGAAGATACTGCCCACACTATGTTTTCCAGAGAGTTAAAAGGGTTGCAATGTGGTTTGAAAATGGAAGGGGGAACTGGAGGAGGGAGAGAGGTTTTCAGGAGTGAAGAATAATAAATGGCAAGTAGATGAGGAAAGCAAAATTCTCCAGCTTATCATACCTACCTGAGTGCAGCAGCTATTTCAGTGTGTTGGAGCAAGTACCATCAAGCCTGTCTCTGAAGTGACTGAAAAAACTCTCACATGACATTTTAGGAACTGCATTTTTTTTCTGCATGCGCATGTGTGTGCCAAGTGTGTTCTTTCACCCTGATAAAATGACTCATTTGAATATCATTTCAAGACTTAGATATCATATGCTCATAAAATAAAGAGTCAAACCACAGGAAGTTCCTCGAAACTGTCAAAATAAAATAGTGCTCTAAAAAAAATACTAATAGGAAGCACAGGAATGGTAATCACAGACGTACTTTACTATATTCTGTAAGACAACGGAATGACATCTTGCCTGTTGACACAATGTGACCTTTGCTGGAAGTAATTCCCAAGTCCAAACCCTGCCATGTCACTGTGAAATATCTGCTCTGTTATTGTCTTGTAGACACTTCTATGTCTTAACAGGTCAGCATGTTCACCTAGCTAATCCCATTTCTAGGATTCTTACCAATCCAGATCAGCTTCTGTCCCAGCTTGAGACAGTTTACTTCATCAAATACTGAATACTGAACTCAGCAAACCATGACTGGTCTTAACAAAAGGATTTAAATCTGCCTTTTACTTTTCAGAGTATTAAAAGTCTATTCTTTAAAAAGGAACTTGACTGACAAAATGTTAGACGTGGTTAACTGAAATGCTGATTTGCACAAAATGTGGCAAGACAACAAAAATTGAAGACTTCCAGGGCAAGGCATTTCTAGTGTTCAACAAGGGACTTCCCCCACACCCCTCACAATTTGGGAAACCAAGACTGCTAGCAGAAATGACAAAAGCCCAGGCATACAAGAATCAGCCTCTATTTTGGTTTTGGTCTGGAAAATGAACCGTGACAGAGCAGATTTTTGCTCCTGAGTATGTCTGTGAAAGTGTGATAGGTTGACTTAGGAGGAAGAAACTCAGAAGAGGTTCTTCCTAAGGGAATTTCCTCTGTGGGGGTTGTGGCACCTCCAACAGCCAATTAGAAAAGTTAGTTCGCTCCGTGCACACACATTTTGAAGGAGGTAATCCGGAACTGGGTCTCTTTGTCTTTCCGGCGGCTGAGCAGGTAACACCAACCCGAGCTTCCCTCTCTCCCATGCGGTGGGGGGGAGGCTCAGGAGGCCGCTTGGGCCCCGTTTGCCAACGAGGGGGACCCGATGGCCGGGGGGAGGAAAAGTTGTGTGATAAGACCTTCACGGCTTCTTCCTCCACCGGCCTGCGGCTCTGGCGTGGGGGGGAAGGCTGACTCTTTATGCTGCCGGCCGGGCCGGGCCTGCCCGGGTGGCCATGGGCAGTGTGGGGCTGCAGCCCAGCCCCAGAAAGGCTGATTAACTCCTCGACTGCCCCCCCCCAGCGCGGCCTGAGCCTGGCCCAACTCTTGTAGTTGTGTTAAACTTTAATTCTTTAGTGTTCAGATAAGATTTGCAAAGCCTCCAGCCTTTCCTTTGAATATGAAAGGGAATAAGAAGATTTCTGAAGTCAGTGATGTAAGAGCTAAGTTTTTTTTAAGATGGAAGGAGAATGAGAAGATGCTGAAATGGCTGGAAATCTTTTTGGGAAATTGTAGGAATGAACTGATGTACTGAATATTCCTATAAACCATGGAAAGAGACATGGGGGGATGGAAATGTTCCATTTAATAGATGATTTGACTAAAAAACACCTGTGTTGAGAATTTCTGCCCTGAGAAAAGAAGGGGATTTCAGTTTTCTGAAGATGAAGCCTGAGCAGAGAGAAAGGAGACAGATAGAATCGTTGCTGTCGAACATTTCATTCTTAAAAGTAATACCCCATGAAACAGACATGACCCACATCTACAGCTTTGGGACGGCTGTAGAATTGGGAGGAGCGTCACGGTTGCAGATTCCCGGGCGGATGCAAATCGTGAAAGATAAAACCACAAGAGAACCTTTTTTCCCTTCTTGTGGGAAAAATCCCTACAACTTCAACAAGAAGAGGCTTCTCTCTCCAGAAGTGAACAGAGAAAGACTAAATTGGGCACTGACTGAAGTATTTGTTATATGTTTGTTTTGTTGTTATGAAGATTGGGAGAGGGAGGGATGGAGTGATCTGGAAAATCTTATTCTGAATTTTTTTTTTTTCTCCCTTTTTCCCCCTTTTTTTTTTGTTTGTGTAGTTAATAAATTTTCTTCTATACTCTTTCAAGTTTAAGCCTGCCTTGCTCTTTTGCTCCTGGTTCTGTCTCACAACAGAAAGAAATAAGTTTATTTAAATTGGCAACTCAAACCTAAGACAGAAAGACACAGATGCTGCCTCCAACACAAAACAAGAAAAAGGAAGAACAGGCCAGGGCTGAGCTGTAGCCACAAAGATAGACAGGCTGTCAGCAGCCTGCCAGGAAAATTCCTGTAGTTTCATCTTATTCTCTGCTGCCATCCTACCACGGGGACTCCTCAGGCCCAGACAGGCAGTGCTGATAGGAGCACTTAACCTTATTCTTTATGGTCTCCTCTTGGCTGAGGGTCACATAGCCTGGTCACCACCATGGGACCTGCCAGTCAAGCCCTACTTTGCAGGATGGTCCTTAATCAGTTCTATCCTCCAGGTTGAATATGTTCTATTTCAAGATTTCAACCTCTCTGCTGAATCCTTAAAAACAAACAAACAAAAAATTTAAAAAAAAAAATAAAAAATTTAAACTTCAGTGGTTATTGGCAGTGCTTTGTATTTTTTTGGTCCAAAGATGCTTGTTTGAACCAAGCAAGAGAATGTTATGTTCTCTGCTGGTCAGGTCTCAATGGAATTGAATGGGAGATATACTCCTGGTGTTCTGGTGCTGCTTGTAAGTCTTTCCTCACATGCCTTGTAATAGCTGGCCCTTTGCCATTGCCTCATCCGAGATGCTCTCCTTCTAGAGAGACAGTAGGAGGACTGTGGCACGCTGAATGACAGCACTGTAAAGAAGGAGGTGAAATTTAATACTGTTAATTGTGAATCATTGAACTTGGAAAAGCAACTGTAACTTATGCACATGGAGGGGTGTACTCCCCGTAAGTTATTAGTGCTCAATGACAAAACTTAGCAGTCACTGCAGGAAGTTCTAATGAAAAATTAGGTCAACAAGCAACTCTACCCAAAAGGCAAATTTAAGTTTCTTCTTGAATCCTGAATGCTGTATTGGCCCTTGAACTCTAAAAGTTATAGAACAAGAAAAAATATAGAGAATGATGACTAGATAGACATGGCTGGGAATGGCTCTGTCTGCATTAACTAATGCTATTCTCTCCTGGGAAAACCAGCGAACAAAACAAAACAAAACTCCCCAAAAAACCACACATAACCAAACAGAAAACCCAAGAACCAAATAACAAAAAACCAACCAACCAAAAACCACCACCATCCCCCCAACCCAATACCTCAATCTTCGTGATGTTTTAGTGATTATTTTTATCATTTTTGCCTCAATACTTCCAGGGATGGTGACTCCACCACCCCTGTTCCAATGCTTGACATGGAATGCTTAGACATGGCTTTATGTAATTTTTAAACTTTTCTTATGCCTTTTCTTGCACTTCTCAGAGTAAACATTGGTACATTTTGAGACTCGGTCACAGGATGCTGCACAGCATTAAACTTCAACACCAGTCTCCACTGAGAAACTATCATTGAGTGGTTTAAACGCCGCCAGCCTTATCATTATTGATAAACAAACCAGTATCTACACCCTTAACTTTGGCCACATTATGGGAGAAGACCCACTCCTGAAACTAAGCTTTGCATAGCTGGCATTTCTATCACTTCCAGCAGGAAAACCTGTCGTGCTTCGTGCCGCATGTCCTTTATGGCTTGCTCTTTCACCAAAGAGCCACCTAATCCCCGCACCACAGAAAGAACACTGACGCTTAACCCGCCAGGTCCGCCCCAGGGCGGCAGGAGAGCGGTCCCCGGGGATCCAGGGAAGCAGGCCGACACCGTGTGGCGGAACAACCACTCGTGCCCTCCCCACCACCCCCTGCTGCCCGGCACTTCCCGCTGCCCGGCACCGGGATGGCGCCCCAAGCAAACATAGCCGCGTCAGCCCCGCCGCGGGACCTGCCAGGCCCCAACATGGCGCCGGCCGCCGCCGCTGCTGTGTCAGGGGCGGCTCCAAGATGGCGCCCTCCCGCCCCCGCTGCCAGCTGCCCGCTGCCAGCATCCAAGATGGCTCCATCCGCTTCTCCGACGTGGCCCGCGTCTGGCCCGGCCGCGCCGGCGCCCCCAAGCGGTGTCTGCCCTCATCAAAGATGGCGGTGGGCAGCGCCGCTGGTCATTAGGCTCCCGCCGCTCGCTCCTCGCCGGGCTTCGAGGCCGAAATGGCGGCGGCCGAGCTGGAGTACGAGTCTGTTCTCTGCGTGAAGCCCGATGTCAACGTCTACCGCATCCCGCCGCGCACCTCCAACCGCGGGTACAGGTGAGGAAGCGTGCGGCGCCCTCGATCTCCCCGGCGCGGCCCGGCCCGCCTCAGCCCCTGCCCGCACGGCAGCCGCGGGCTGGGCTGTGCCGTGTCGCGTCCCGGCCTCGCCCCGTGGAAAGCCGTGCCCTGTGGCCGCGAGCAGGTCTGGCCATCCCCTGAGACGCCTCCAGCCGAGCTTTGGAGGAGCCGCCGGCTGGAGTTGCCTCATGTGGGCAAGCGGTCAACGCCTGAAGGTAGAGGAGCCTCCTCTCCGTGCTGTGGAGGAGCAGGGACTGACTGTTAGTCAGGGGCAGGAGGTCAGGGCACAGCTCTTGAAGGCAGAGCTGACGTCTGCTCCCGGTTTGCTGGGTTCCCGGGGATGTGACGCTGATGTGCTGTAACGGCACGTTTCATTTGGCCTGGTGGCTCTCGCAGTGGCGGACAGGAAAGCAGGAGGAATTCGGGGTAATTTTTAAGAAGAGGCTGCAAGACCAGCAGTTAGAAATACCTTCTCTGGTCAGCCAAAAGCAGCAGAGTGTGACTTTGTAAGACGTGCCCACAGGCCTGCTGGAGAAGCGGGTTTGTGTACTCCCCGAACCTGACAGACTGTAGGCGGATGTTGTGCCTGGCCAGGGATGTCTGTTTCCAGTTATAAAGTCCTGTAGATTTTACAGCACCGAGCCTGTCAAAGTTCAGGAAGCATTTGGACAATGCTCTCAGGCACATGGTGTCATTTTTGGGGTGTCCTGTGCAGGGCCAGGAGTTGGATTCAGTGATCCTTGTGGACCCCTTCCAGCTCAGAATATTCTGTGATGCTGTAGGTGTAGTCTGTGGCAAAGAGTGTGATGGGTCAGTCAAAATGTCTGTGTGTGTGTTTTGCCTGGTGTCAGCTGCCTGTACTCTGTTATTTTACAACAATAGGGTAGAATAATGGAGTGTTTTCAGTGTGTTACTAATTAATTGTTGGGGTCTTCCCAATGCTCACAAAAGTCACTTTTGTGGATTTCCTGTTCAAGTGAGTTTGGGGGCTTCTGTCTCCCTTCTTTTGCAAGCTTATAAAGGTGAGGAGTTGATGTTCTCTGGATTGTGTCTCTTTCCCTTTGCCCAGAGATGCCAGTCAGAGTTGTGTGTCAATTGGCGGCAACAAGAGAGAAACTGAGACCTCATGCCTTATTTTGAGAAGGAAGTGCAATGAGATATCTATGGGGGTTGACGGTTGGGAGAAGAGGCTTCTGCTGAGGTGGCTGGGCAGAATTGGAGAGGTTGACTATGGTCAGTGATAGCTGCTCTTCCTTTCAGGGCATCTGACTGGAAACTGGACCATCCAGACTGGACAGGGAGGCTTCGTGTCACCTCCAAAGGCAAAACTGCTTATATAAAACTGGAGGATAAGGTTTCAGGTAAGGGAAGGGCTGTGCCGTGGCAACGCTGTGACTGTGATTGCTGCCCGTGGGCCTGTGTTTCTAAGCCTGCCCAGAGCTGTGCATGGCAGCCCTGGTCTCATTCAGGAAGGGTCCGCTCTCCTTAACACCCATTTCTTTGTCTGCAGGAGAACTTTTTGCCCAGGCTCCTATAGATCAGTACCCTGGCATTGCAGTGGAGACTGTGGCAGATTCCAGCCGCTACTTTGTCATTCGAATTCAGGATGGGACTGGTGAGTTGGGGGCCATTGTGTGTGCCAAGTGTGAAAGGTGGAGCTAGGAGTGTGCCAGGAGGATGAAAATGGTGTTGGGAATGCTGAAAAGGCCAAGTGGTGTGCCTGGAGTCTGAGGGCAAGGTAAACAGAGGGGGTTTTCTGCATTGCACAGAGTCCGGGGGCTGGGCTGGGAAGGAACATTTGTTTTCCAAGCACACCCTGTGGGAAGAAGGGTGCATCCTGAAGGCTAGGCACAATGAACTCCTTTGATCTAGCTGCAGGTGTGTCAGAGAGAGGTAGCACAGAGTGGTGTAGGACAAGCAGAGGGTTTTGTGGCCCAGTTGCAGGGCACCTCCAGTGACTCCTGCTGTCTCCTTGCTAGGACGAAGTGCTTTTATAGGCATTGGCTTCACGGATCGGGGTGATGCCTTTGACTTCAACGTCTCTTTGCAGGATCACTTCAAGTGAGTTTTGCTTTTCTGGAATGCTCTTTTTCCTCTGGCCTGTAGAACATGGTGGGTGGTGGTGCATGTTCATTTAGCACAGGTTTCCTTGGGGTGGCCCTGAAACCCTGCTCTGGCAAGGGACACCTGTGTGTGCTGCCAGCTGTCATGCAAGCTGAGAGCCCCCGCATGGTCAGATCTCTAAGTCCTAAGCTTAGGTCCTGTGATGCTCCAGGTGCAGTGTTAGACAGCCTTATGGGTTTGTGGTGGTCCCAGATTTGTGCTGAGTGACACCAAGAGTAGGGAGGTAGCTGGTTTGACAAGGCAAGGTAGTTCGGTGAGATGTAGAGAGAAACCACACATTTTTCTAAAACACTGTTCCTTTTTGCCCTAAGGTCTCATGTCTTCCTCTCTTCTTTTTAGGTGGGTAAAACAGGAGACTGAAATCTCCAAAGAGTCCCAGGAAGCTGATACTCGTCCCAAATTAGACTTAGGGTTTAAGGAAGGGCAGACCATCAAACTAAACATTGGGGTAAGCAGACCAGTTTACCCTGCTTCTTTCTCTGGATGTGCTGATGGAGACTCTTCTTTACGCTTCCTTTTTTTTTTTTTTTTAATACAGAACATGACGTCAAAGAAAGGAGGAGCAGCCAAGCCCCGTGTGTCTGGATCAGGGGGCCTAAGCCTGCTGCCACCCCCACCGGGAGGCAAAATTTCAGTCCCTCCTATACCTCCCCCTTCTTCCACAGCCATTGCCAACCATGTCACACCACCACCCGTGCAGAAATCCAGTAATGCAGGCAGTGCAGGTAAACCTTAGCACTGAGCCAACAATCTGTCAGACACTGCTTCGGCTAACCTGTGTTCAACCTAGTGCCAGCAGTGCCCTCTGAGACACTGTGTGTCCCAAGGGTTGTGGTCTCTTTGGCAGCTCTGGTGTCCCCAGTGCAAGAAAGATGTGGACCTGTTATACTGAGTCCAGAGGAGGGCCATGGAAATGGTTAGAAGGCTGGAACACTTCTCCTGTGAAGAAAGACTGAGAGGGTTGGGGTTGTTTAGCCTAGAGAGGACAAGGCTCTGGGGAGACCTTTCACTATGTAAAGAGAGCTTGTAAGAAAGATGGAGAAAGACCTTTTACCAGGGCTTGTCATGACAGGGCAAAGGGTAAAGGCTTAAACTGAAAGAGCGTAGATTTAGAATGGATATGAAGAAGAAATTTTTGCCCTTCATTAGAAGTGTTCAAGACCAGATTGGACGGGGCTTTGAGTAACTTGATTTAGTGCAAGATGTCCCTGCTCATGGCGTGGCAGTGGGACTAGATGAGATGATCTTTAGAGGTCCCTTCCAACTTAAATCATCCTGTGGTTCTCTAACAGTTAAAGAGGTTGCTGCAGTCTTCTGGATGCTGTGCTAAAAGTGGGGCCATGCAGAGGTGTCTGGAGAGTTGATGATCCCTTAGTAAAGGCAGAGACTTCAGCAGTGCTGTCCACAGATTTGAGTGAGAAGAAACCATAAGCTTCTGGGTAGGGCTCATATGGCCCAGTCTGTGGTTTGTACTGTTAAGGTGGTGCCTGTTTAGCAGCTGTTATGATTGCTGAGCTTGGGTTGAGTCTGAGCCATATGTCTGCTGGGAGAGGTAATAAGTGACAAATGTGTCAGATGGTGTGCTGAGTGGAGACTGAATAGTTCCTGAAGACAGTGTAGCCTTGCAGTGTCAGCTGGAGGTGTGCACATTCAGCAAAAGGAGATGCTGTTATAACAAACCCGTCAAAAAGTCTGACTTTTGCAGGGAGGGCTGGAGTCCCTTCAAAGATTTTCTGCCCCCACATCCAGGAGTTTGTTTAAGGTGACAGTTAAAATGCCTGTAGGGTTTTCTGGATAAGCCAATGTATTTTTTTCTCTCTCTCTCTTCTGCCTTAGATATTCTTTTAGACTTAGATGCTCCTGCAGCTGCATCCAAGGCACCAGTATCAGCTACCACAGATCTCTGGGGAGACTTCAGCACTGCATCCAGGTAAAGTGTGGTGAATAGAACACAAGAAAGGTAGTGTCCTGATGGGTGTGGGAAGAACCAGAAGTTAAGAAGTCTTACTGGATCTGTTAATTTGGTTTTCCTTTTTTTTATTTCAGTGCTGTTCCCAATCAGGCTCCTCAGCAGTCCAACTGGGTCCAGTTCTGAATGATCAAAGCAGTGGAATGGGACAAACTGATGACCTAGAGGCACCAAATGGGATCAGAGGGGGCACAAACCTCTCTAGTCTTCAATCAAATTGGGACAATCCTTCATTTTTAGATCAGACCTTCACTTAAACTTACTATTTTTGATCCCACTGAACCTAAAGAGAACATATTGACTCCTCCCAAGATGGGCAAGGAGGAAAGAGGTAGCCTTATCTCTTCCATCCACTTGGCCATTACATGGTACATCCTAGCTCTTTTTACCTGTCTTTCCTTACAGGGAAAGCAAGAATCTTGAAGAGAGTGGGTACAGGAGGACGCTAGGTAGGTGCCTCTGGGTTCCTTGTCCGTCAGATTTTCTCTGGCTAGGCTGTTGCTTTTTGTGGCTGCTTTCAGTAGTGACTGCAGCCCCTGCAGCTTGCAGTGCTGAGGACAGCTGCATTTGGCTACACCTGCTAAATGGAACCTCTAAGGAGATAGGTCTTGCCTCAACACAGAACCCTCTTGGATTAATGACATCTGTGGTGAGGAGTGACCCTCCCCATACACACACTACTCTTCTTTGGTGCAATTCTTGGTAGTGCTGCATGTCCTCGTGCTCCTGTGGGAGGAGTCATGCAAGTCCTTGAGTAGACCTGCTGCCCTAGTGCTGTAGTTCCAGGCGGGCACCCCATCTCGAGGCTCCTGATTTGGCTTGCAGGTTCACTGGAGGAACTTCTCTCATTTTAACTCCTTTCTCCCCAGGCAAAGGCCTCACTGTCACTGAGCTGTTTTAACTGGAAATAGCTTTAAGATAAAAAAAGCCCGTTTTTACAATTTGGTAGTTACTTGCACTAGATGGCAACCAGGTGATTCCCACCACTCAGCATTTCATGTTCCTGCATCACTATCCTGAGCCCTGGCCTCGTGTTATGACTTGGCACTGTGTTACAAGTATTACATATCTACAAAAAGAATTATGGTGGGACGATAGATTATTCTCTGATGAAGGGACAGTCTCCTTCCCCTTTTCAACTCACTCATTTGAGCAAGAAATGTATAGTAGGCTCAATCCTGAAATCTGTGGGAGCAAAATTCTCCTGCCTGTGTTCCTTATTATGACTTCTTCTGAGGCCAACTTTCAGGGATGTGAGCTGGTTATTGGAACTTTTTTTTTTTTTTTAATGTGTCCAAGCCCCCTCTATTTCCTGTGTGGTTAAGGGAGTTAGAAAGAGGTAAAAAGCCAAGAATTTCTACTTTTTTTCTTTGGGAGAGTTTCCTGAGGCCCTTCAGTGTGGACACTACTTCATCTTTAGCAGCTGTGGATGTGATCTGGGGTGTAAGTCTTGATTGATTACTCTGGGTGAACTCACAGGGCAGGCTGGAAACCTCACAATGCTGAATTGCTACCCTTCATGCTGGCACGGAAGCCAAAACACCAGCTAGGAAGGTGGTCTCTGTGACTTTTGGAGAGCTGTACCCAGTTACTGGAACACTAGGGCTTTGGTGCTTTGCTGGAAGGCTTCTTCCTGTTTTGAACACTCAACACAGGAACACTTTTGTGTCTCTAGCACACCTTCGCGAGGGAATGTTTCCCTTGGGTCAAAAATTTTCTAGTGAGGCTTTTAAAAGAGTAGTTAGACATATGCACCTTGTATTGGCAGTGGTCTTTTGTCATTTTTGTCTGGCTACAGTGAGGGCATTTTGGAGACAGTTTCACTTAGACCATCCCTCTGGGGAGCAACATTCTTGAAATACCTCTAAAGCTGCTGCAGTTCCACTTGTGGAAGTGGGGACCAGACTGCTCTTGGATGTATTTTAAGTAGCCATTTAACCGTGATTCCCTGGCTCTCTTGGTGTTTCCCCCTGTCAGCCCTCCCCTGCCTTCATAGTCACTCCCACAGTCTCACTGTACTTCATCTTCCTGCCTCCTGAACTTGTGGATGGCTGTAGTCTGCAAGCAGCATCACATTCTCTACTGGGTTGGCATTTTGTTTTCTTTGTTTGCTCACGTCCTTGTAAGGTCCTGTCATTTCAACTATGTATCAATTCCCCAACCAAGGAAGTTCATGGCGCCAATTAATAACTAACTAGGAGCCTCTTCTGTATTGTCTTAGTATTCTGGAGATAATATATTATGTATTTGAAAAGCTGAAGAAGCAAAAATTAAAGATATATGTATATAAAGCATAAGATGTACTGGTGCAAATGGTAATTAAACAAGTAATACTGGGGAAAAGAATGTCATGAGTCTTCTAAGTTGTCAAAACTGGTTTTGCTTTGGAAGCCTCCAGGTTGAAAGTCTTCATGTCTCCAACAAGATCCTAACAGCCTACTTATCCTTCTGCATATATCTGTTGAGGCCCGCAGACTGGACAAGAGCAACTTCAGGAGTGATGGATTCAGGCTCTTTCTAGGCAAAGAGGTAGGAGTGTGGAAGAAGGACACAAAAATGACACGGCTGTTCCAAATGGGGAAAAAAACTCACACAGTACCAAACGTGAATCAACAACATGGAAACAGGCCTGAGCGTAGGTTCGTGTGGGGCTTGGTAAGAGCGTGGATAAAAATGAGCAAGTGAGAAGACTTGGCTGCTCTGATATTTAGCATTTCGGACATTAAAGGCTTCTACAGCCTGCAGATATTTTCAGAAATTATTCTTTCCATGCTGGTAGATGGGAAACAGTCTCTGCCTACTAGAGAGATGGGCAAGGTGAGCCGAGTGGTCCCTTTGTTAGGGGCAACAAGGACAGGCTGCCTGGGAAGAGAGGAAGCAGGAAGATGAGTCACAGCAGGGCAGGCAGGGGCAGAGGTCTCACCAGCAGAGGAGGGGTCCTGAAATACCTAAGCACAAAGATCAGAGCAGGTTAGGATGAGGATTTAGATAGGAGGGTATGTGGCCAGACAGGGACATGGCCAAGCATGGCTGTGCTAGCTCAGGCAGGGACCAAGTGTCAGACGCTCTTGGCTATGATAAGGCCAGTGTTGCTGAGGTTTCTCAAAGCCAAACACCTCTATTACTTAAGCTGGACCTGAGTCCAGCCAGTCCCCCAGGAGGTGAAGAATATGTTCAGGGCCCTGCCATTGTTCTACCAAGCCTGCTTGCAGCCATCTTGCACAGCATGCTTGCTCCATGTTCCTCTGCCAGACAGCAAAGCTGTGTATATGGCTGTATTGAAAGTACAATACAAGTCTTGTGGCCTGGGTAAAGATAAGAAGTCTTAACCTCTGAAGTCAGCTATTTGAATTGTCAAACATTCTACTGTCTGTAGTGGCTGGGGGAAAAAAAAAGGCATTTTTTCAGCTCTAGCACCAAAGCTTTTACCCTATTTTGGAAAATAGGATGGGTATGTTGTATAGGTCCTGGCAGGGAAAAGATGAAGCATTTTACCTATAAGCTATGGGGGAGCTTCTCAGACTTTTCAGTAGGTACTTGCAGCAGAAAGAGTTGAAAAGCCTAAAAGGGTCTTTCTCCAGAGCAGGAGAGTTTTCAGATTAAGCTCACCTAAGGGAAGTGCTGGGATATACTCCTCTTTGTGCATAAAGAAGCACAGAAGACTGGGAAACAGTACATGAAGGAGAGCTTAGTCCTATGTGGAGATCTTCCCAGGCCCTATGCCTTTCCTCAGAGCAAGACCTGCTAGAATGCACACCTTGGTGAGTCCTGTGAAAGTTTTCTCTTTCTTCCAATTGGGGGCAGACTGCAGCACATAGAAAGAATTAGGAAACAAGTGTCAAAGGAAAGATCCCATTTTATCTGTTTTTTGGTTGTCAGTTCTTCTGTGGGAGCTGTAGTTGAGGTGGGATGTGAGTATTTCCCTGCCTCTTCTCCCATTAATTATATTCTGTGTTCTGTGACTTTGTGTCTCAGAGCCATGCAGCAACTGTTCGTACCACAGCCAAGCAATATGGATTGCAGACACAAACCTGCCAGATTTCACAAAGCCTTGATGCTGTGTTTGGACTCCTGAAGAAATGGAGAAGGACTGTACATTGGAGGAAAACAAAATCCCCAAAGTCTTCCTGAGCTTTGATAATGAGGTAAAAGGATCTGAATCTGAACTTACCCTGCTAGATCAGTATAAACCTACAAGGTTCTAGGAGGAAGAGCAACAGGGCTGTTAATGTATACAAGCAGAGTACTGTGGCCCAAGTGATTAACACACGTTGTAATGCCTCCAGGTCTAGGTAGCCTGATGAGTGTTCATTACATTATGTGAATAGACTCACTCTGGAGACTTACTGGTCTCTTTCTTCCAAGATAACAGCTCTGTCCATGCTAACAGTGAAAGCTCATTGCAGGATGACAGCTTAATTTTGCCATCTGCCATTACCAATAGCTGTATGTCCCCATCCAGAGCTGGGGCTCTGATGGACATTCCTTGAAGCTGAGCATGGGAAGATCAGCCATCAACAGCTGGGCCGCGTAGTGGCTCCTGACCAGAGCTAGGTTTTCCAGTCACTGCTGGGATCCTGCGGTGGACTTCTTGCATCACCTGTGTTTGGGGCAGGCTAGGCAGTAACTTGCAGTGAATGGCCTGCTCTCCATTTTCTTTCCCAGGCATTGTAGGATGGCACCTCCTGTGTGTTGAGGAAAAGCTGCTTAGTCGACTGACTTTTCAAGCCTTGAAGCAGTCTGAAGAGACGTACCCTAAAGGAGGGAGCTGCCTGTAACTTACAGCCTTAGTGTTCAGCCTTGTGTGTTAGGTATGTACAGAGGTGTGGCCGCTCCCTGCCTTCTCAAGCCTAGTCTTCCAGCCTGGCTGGTTGGCTGGTGACATCCACGACCAGGCATTGAGTTCAGTCTCACCGTGTGCTGCCATCTGCTGCCGAATTCCTTTGTTGCGGCCTTTCCCGCGATCCCTGGGCTCAGCCATCGTCTCCAGGGACCCACCATCATCTCCAGGGACTGGCTGGGTGCCCAGCAGCCGAGGGGGTGGTGGGTGGGATGCAAGCAGACATCACCTGAGACCTGGCTAGTACTGGTGGGGTGCTCTCTGAAAGGAAATCATAGCTGGTGATTTGTAGTTTAGCAATGGTGGAACTAGTGCTTCCAAATGTAGCCGTGTCCTGCTGTTCTGTCCTCTGTGCTTCAGTGTCCTCATGCACAAACACGGTATAGTAGGGCTTGGAACTGAGCTGTCTCAGGGCAGGCACAAATCCCCTGTTGTGGTCGGTGTGCATACAGGTATGGATGTCTGTTGTCTTTAAAGTTTGGCCCAGAGGAATGGAACTCCACCTAGTCTTTTTTGAAGTGGTGGCTAAGCACATGAGTCCATGTTTATGGTGTTAAGCAAACTGTTCAAAGATGTGTGAGATGCTGTTGGTAGTGCTACACAAACCATCCTTTTGGTTGACTGGCAGGAACAAGGAGCTGGATTCCAGTGAGAGGTAAGAGGTAGGACAGCATTTTCCTTTGCAAATATATGCTAAGGTGGCTATAGATACAGGTGTATGTCTGGCCCAGAGTCAGCGGCTGCTGTCACCAGTACCTAAAGCTGAAGTCAATACCATGGGTACATGTATAAAGTATGTTTGGAAATCACTCTTTATTGGGTAGAAAAGCCCATCAGCACTACATCCCATACAGAAACAGGGTTACTGTAAGCAGATAGCCTGCCCTGGGTAGCCTGGTCTAGCTCCAAAAGTAGTTCTGATTTGAGCAAGGTTTGAACAAGATACCTCCAGTCTGAAGTATTTCCTAGAACAGTTTTAGTGCTCAACTGTGCTGAGGTGGGTCCCAGGCTGGGGCAGCAGTGTGGTGAGATGGCTGATGGGGAGTTGGTCAGTGGAGAGGAGCGCTGAAATCTGACAGTCATCCTTCACCTCAGAAAGGCCAGAGGCTCTGTCTTCTGACCAGGATGGTGTGCTGAGCCTGTCCTGTCCAGTCTTAAAATGCTAAATATGCAAATAACTGTGATCTGGAGGCAGAGTCTAAGACGTGGGCCCTGGTGCTGCAGGCCAGCATGAGTCACCAAGGAGCACTTCGCCCTCTTAGTCAGTCCCAGCCAGCAGGGAGAGAGCAGCAGGGGCCCTTTGCCCTCTGGGTCAGTGCCAGCTCTGTGCTGGAGGCTGGCACCCTGGAGTGCCATTTGCCCACCCTTTGCTTCCCTTTGCTGACTTCAGTGTCCTGGCACGGTAAAAGTGGGTGACACAGGTACCTGGAGGATGTTCTCTTAAAAAAAACCTTACCTTTCCCCATCTGACAGTGTTGACATCTGTGTCATGAGGAGGTTCCTGCTTATGGTTGAACCCCGAGGCTTGGGGCCTCCCTGCCTGGCACTAAAACTTTCACGTCATGTTCCATTGATGAGGTGCCAAGAAGTGTTTGGTTGAGCTGACTGTACTCCCTGGATTTAGTTCAGATTTCTATGGCTGTTTCCAGATGGCTTTTGCTTTGTCCCATCCTGACTGGGCACATGGCATGGCTGCTCTGGAGGCAAGTGGTGTCCCCTCACCTCACTGCTGGCCATCACAAGTTGGGCTGGGAAGCTGCAAACGGCCTGCAGGGCTACCTCGGCCACAGGGTAAGGGGCAGCACAGGCCACTTGCAGTCTTCCTGATAAATGCACCCTTGAGGATAGGAGGGGGTGAGAGAGCTCTGCAGGGTTGGGCCAGTTTGTGCTGCTATTCCAGTGCCACCTGCTAGAACAGCCGAATCAGTACATCTCTCCCCAGACCCTCCCAATGAGAATGTTTTTTACTGCATTCCACTTACATGCATGAGAGGATGTGGAGGGAAACAGTTTAGGTTCCAATAAGAGTGACCCTAACGTTACAGCAGGAGTCTGAGTGACCTTATGTGACAGTCCCATACTTGCTTGGTGACTGTGTTTTCCATGTTACTGCCTTTCTTTCCAGTCCCCCCATTCCTCCTTCAAGAGAGGGAGATCAAGTGCATTCACCTCACTGGGCAGAGAGTAGCCAAACTGAATTCAGGGCTGTGGAGATCTGTGTGATCTTTAGAACTGGAAATGAAGCATGAAGAATTCTTTCTGTGGAGGGGTATTACATGGCCACAACTTGTGCATGCGAATTCCTTATGCTCACTCCAAGAAGATAAACTCCACAGCCCCACCTCTGAAAACAGGCCACTGGGTCTGACTAGGCCTTGGGTCTGGCCCAGGTTTGAAGTCAGATGTGGTGCTGTGGCAAGCAACTGCAGTATCTGGTTCTGATCTCCAGCCTTAAGACGTGGGACTCAGATTCAAAAGAGAAAGGAGACAAGGGTGCAATGTTCCCAAGTAATGGCATAAAAACCAAAGCTCTGAGGTAACTGTATCTGAATGTGCCCTCTTTGGCTTTGATTTGGTGATGTGTTAATTGGGGGAAATAAATAAAACATATTTTTGCTCTTCTGAGGAAAATCCTCTGTTAATGCTACATGTAAAGGGGCAGGTTGGGGCTTCTTGTTTCTTTGAATATTCTCTGTATCATGTTCTTCCCTCTCTTACTCTTTCCCTTACACCTGAGGGATTTTGGTAACCTATCACACTAGAGTGAGCACACGACTTTGCCTTCCCAATTCTCACTGAATTTGAGCTCCCTCAGCTCAGGTAACTTTGGGACATGATGTCTTCTGCTTGAAACCCTCAGCACTTACTGAAACTTGGCAGGGATGTGGCCAGGGGAGACACGCACAAACTGTTTTGGGGAGGAACTTTTCTTTTTTATCACTCCTACTTTTCTTTCATTCCCCTGTCTTCTGCATGGCACTGTAACTGCATTTTGGGAACTTGCTGATCAGTGGCAATGTATTAGTGTCACACTGGGTGGTTCTGCTCAGGATTCCATGTCCTTCTGCCGACTCAGGCCTGTCTGTGGTGAAGTGCTGCCACCTGCCAGAAACTTGTGTGGCTGCCTTCTATTTAATCCATCCCACTCATTGCTCTCACTCCCCTTTCCTACTGTCCGTTCAGTTCTTCCCTGTTTCCTCTTCACCTCTGGATGCTCAAATGTCTTTTTCCTGTGTTTTCATAGCTCCATATAAGCCATTTTTTTCTTGGTCTCCTAGCAACCTGTATGTAACCCTGGTTTATCTTCTATCACTAGAGGGGGTGATAGCCTTCCAGAAGAGGCCTCCTCCCTGCAGCTCTGGACAGTGTCAGCCTTGGCTGAGAAGGGCATAAGGTGCCTTTCTTTCAGATCCCAGCAGGCTGCTGTGCTCCCACACTGTCCCCTGGAGCAGTACAAACTGGAGCCCGCCACCCCTCCCCTCCCTAACCAGTTCCATGCAGCAGGGTACACAATAGGATTACTTATTGCTAGACTCTCTCTAACCAGCCAAATCCCTCAGGAGCTCTCAAGGAGCTCTTCCTGCCTGAATCCCTTCTGTTTATTAGTTATCTGACATGCCTTATTAACTGCTCAATGTCAGGCCTTGGGTCCCCTTTCTCTGTATTTCAGTGCTCTTTTTATGCTCTGCTCCATAGTCTTAATCCTTGAAAAGGAGCAAGGTGATGTGGAGAGGGAAGACCAGGAAGGTGGTATGTATTCACTTTTGATGCTCTTCTCAGCCAGGTGCAGGGATATAAAGCCTGAATCTGGTTTAGGTTTTTATCTAAGTGACCTGGAAGTCTATGCTACCTACAGGTGCTGTAAGAGCAGGTGATGCCAGGACTGTAGGCAAAGACCCACAAGAGGCAGGATTTCATTACAAGAGTTACATTGACTCTCCTTGAAGTACATCATACTTATACACATGTCCATCAATTAATTAGTTATATTAGAGATGTCAAACCTTTAACTTCCTAAGTCTCCCTGAGACTTCTCCCCTTCCCCTTCTTTGATATGTTCCCTGCCAGCCTGGGATTTGCTGATTAAAAGATAGTTTAAGGCAGAAGGTGACCCACTGCTATTAGCAGCTGTTTCACCTTTGAATTTCCTGAGAATTCCTGAGACCATCTTTCCCACTCCTGCTAATTCCATATGTTTTGCACAATCACTTTTATTTTGGTCAGATCCTTTGGTTCCTCCACAAACCAAGATTCTTGTGTGTGAATTTCACCAATTTATTCCGTTGTGACAAATAATTAATTTAGCTTTGTTTTCATGTCCTTATTCTCTCTGACTGCTTATTTTATACCCTGCTCTTCAGTTGCCCTCAAGGCAATATATAAAATATAAAAGGGTTCAAATAAGTTCTGACACCTTTGGCTTTGTTATGCTTTTGCAGTTACTGGAGGTCATACTCATTTCAATTTTCCTCATTTGGCTGCAAGGGCAGCTTGTTGAAAAATGCATATTGATAATCCCTTTGGGAAATAATTTTAGTCATGTCAGCTTCATTTTACCTTTTGTCAAATCTTCTAAAGAGGGTCTAGGTATTTGGGTGGCCAGTGTGATGTCCCTATGTAACCTCCATGTCACTTGTGATGACTCACAAGCCTTCAGCTCAATTCCCTCAGCTGCCCCTCTCTATTCAAACTGGCTTGTAAGAAGTGTGTCATTTCCCCTGCAGCTTCCACCACAGCTCTGGTCAATTTAAAAACAGGATTTCTTTTGGAGTGTGTGGGGTCATACCTTTAGGATTCGAGTCCTACCCTTTGCCTATAAATTTGAATTTAATTCTTCAGGTTCAGCTGGATTTTCAAAAGAAGTAAGGCATGTTCAATAGTACAGTTTCACCTGCTTACATGGACCTGCATGCTAAACCGGGTGATGCTGGTTGTGGGGTGAAAGGCTTGCAGCTATCACCTTCTTCAAATCTCACTGACAGGTACAGGAGAAAGAGCATTAGTGCCTCTGCTGCCTGGTGCCCGTGGAGCTGGCAGAGCAACCAGTAGCTGGAGCATGAGTAAGGAGGGAAAGCAGAACTGTAGGAGTCCCAGTAAGGAACTGGGGCTTGTGAGGCATGTGGGAGCTGAGAGCATGGGAAGAACCTGGTGCTGTGGGGTAGGGCTGAGCTGAAAGACATCTATGGGGAAGCACAGGTATTGTGGAAGGACAAGGGAGTGAGCAGAACACAGGAGAGGGAGGGGAGTAACTGCAGAACAGCAGTGAGAATGCAAGGAAGCAAAACATGAGTTTTGGGGGGTTTTAAGCAAGTTTTTTTTAAATGATTTTTTCAGCACCACAACTAACTGCAGGGTCCAGCCGTTCCTGTCTCCCACTCATTTACATGCCTTTGGTGCATATGAAATTCAAAGGATGAATTTTTCCCTCAGGAATATCATGTGATTGTTGTTGCACATTGGCTCAGCACTGCATCCTATGGAAGTATGATTCAGGGTTTAATTTTGATAGCAAGCAATAACTCTGTTGGCTGACAAAGAAAAATTGAGCTGTCTACTGATGTTTGAGTGCAGTCTAATGTAATCCAATAAAAAGGGCAGCTAGAGCCTGATTTTGCATTTGAAATGCCTCGGCTGTGTTTGGAGATGTGTTTCAATGGAAAAAGCTCATGAAGCTGCTCTGTAACTTCTTTCTCTGACTGCTGATTGTGTTTCCTGTTTCTTCACAGTGGAAATATTGAAACCCTACCAGCAAGTAAGCCTTTTCTACAGAAAAGGAGAAAAGGCAGCAGACTGGCTCTGCTGAGGCTTGGTTTGGTGGGGACAGGAAGAAGCATGCAGAGGATTGCTCTGAATTCTCAACAAGAAATTTGAGGGCTTAACAAGATTTCAGCAGACACTTAGGAAGGCTTAATTCTAGTGAGAGGGCCAAGACTGAAGACAAAGGATATTGCTGGAAGGATGTTGGAAAGGGAAGCAGGCAACATGCTTGCTTGAGGCTTCTCTCCTGCAGCTGTTCTTATTCTTGTGTAAAAGTCACCTTCTTTGCATACAATACGTATAGGAGAAGTAAAGTTTGCTCAGGACACTGTCACGATCCGCTATTAATACAGAGCGGGGGTTGTGATGGTTCTTTTGATCTTAAAGGTGCAAACAGGCAAAATGCAGGGGACAAAATCAGTTTATTCAACAGCAGAAAATCAGTTTATTCAACAACAGCAATGCATTTCATCAAATGCCAACAATTCAGTTACGGTAAAGGGGAGAGGTATAGGAAACAAAGTATAGGGAGAGAGGAAGGAAAGAAGGGGATGGGAAAACAGCTACCAACAGACGAGACGGGCATCCTCACGGGCCAGCTGATAGATGAGTCTTCGTCCGTGGGGAGATCTCAGGGGTCTTCCCCAGGGGGTAGATGGGTCTTCATCAGTGGAGAGATCTCAAAGGGTCTTTCTCAGAGGGTCGCTCTTTTATAGTCCTTCTCCAAAGCGAGTGGCCTCTGGCCAAGAGGTGGGAAGATTTATGGACCATTGGCTGGTGCTGCAGGAGACAGGTACAGTCAAGCAGTCCTCAGTTGGTACAACACAACCTCTGGTTGATGCCATGACAGCACAGTCCAGTGAACACAATACACCAGCACACAGTCACGAGCATCCACCTTGTCCCAGCCAGGAAACCATTGTTCGGAGTCAGCCTGGGTGGGGTCCTCGAGGTCTCTTTGCGACGGTCGGGAGGCAAAATCGAGGGGAACTTTGGACCGACCCTTACAGACACACAAGACACAAAGAGGGTCCTTGGTAAAGATATCTAGTTACATATGCCCCACTCTGTTTAGAGGCAGTTCTCCATAATCTGTGTTCAGATTCCCTTTAGCTTCTGCCACATTGTTCCCCTCTGTTGTCTGGTGCATGTTCTTCCTTCTACTGCCCTATCCCAGCTTCACCTGTGCTCTGGTTACCCTCTGTGCTCTCTGGATGTCCTGTGAGCATCTCATTCAGCTCTGCCATAAGGGAATTCCAGCTAACCAAACTAGCCAGCTTCTTCCTTCTGGTTGTTTTGGAGACCTTGTTGTGGCTTTCCAGCACTTAGAAGGGGCTTATAAGAAGGATGAAGAGAGCTTTTTGACAGCAACTGTAGTGGTAGGATAAGGGGTAATGGGTTTAAACTGAAAAAGCCAGATCTAGATTAGATATAAGGGAGAAATTCTTTACAATGAGGGTGCTGAGACACTGGAACAGATTGCCCAGAGAAGTTGCAGATTCCCCTTAGTTGAAAATGTTTAGGGCCAGCTTGGAAGGGGCCTGATGTAGTGCAAGATGTCTTTGCCCATGGCAGGTGGGCTGGAGAAGATAGTCTTTGAAGGTGCCTTCTGGCCCGAATCTTAGTCCTATCTACTGACTAAATGCTCCTCACCCTGCATGACTTACTGGCATCTGTTCTCAGAAGTCTTTCTGATTTAGAATGTATGTCAGCAGCCATTTCCCTTGTCTCTTTTCAAGATCTGCTCCAGTTTGAAATCAGACTAAGCACTGACATTTTGCCCAAGGCAATATCAGGTCTTTACCAGAAAAGAGATAACGGAGATAAATGAGTGTTGGAGAAGTAGCAGAAAAATGTAAACCATCCCTTTTCAACCTCTGAAATGGAGCCTGAAGCCAGCACTGCTCTGAACTTCCACAGGCTGTGAATCACGTTATAATAGAAAAGTTTCTGTCTGTACTCTTCCCAATAATCTCTCAGACCATCAAGATATTTTTTTTTAATTCCACTTTGCTTGTTCTCCTCCCTGACCCCAGCCTGATCCTTCTGTTTCTTCATGGATATATCAACCTTTTGATTATTTCTATTGGTCTAAGGCTACAACTCCTCAGTCTCACTTCTACAGGAACATTTTCTAGTCTGAGATTTGTTCTAGTGCTGGCTTCCAACTGGGACAGACTTTGAAGAATGAGACATAGCTGCGACATTTGATGTAGCAAATGCAGCTTAACCACAAGGGACAAGTTGAACAGAATGCTTTTTGTGCTGGACTGCAGGTTAAACTGGGCTAGGACCTGTGATAGCTGCAAATGTGACAGCAATGGTAGAAGTACTTACAGACAAAGAAAGGCATGAAAATATGAGAAGATAGTGGAGTAAAAAAGTTTTAAAAAAAGAAACCCCATGAAAAGGGTCTTAAAAAGGAAACCTATCAGCTGAGAATCTGATATGGGGAAGGAGGAGTGCAACTTCCTTTTCAGTTGTGAGGTTCTCATTTTTCTTTCACGTCTCAAAATCTTCCATGCTGCCAGGGCTGATTTCCTGGGCTAAGAAGCTGAAGATCTCTTTGGAGCATTTCTGAGCTCCCAGAAATTCTCAGGTTATCTCCAGTGCTTCCAGTGTTCAGCACAGCCTTCTTTGATGGGCAGAGGGTGAATGAACAGATGGGGAAGGCTCAGTAACCTATTTGTGTCACCCTCTGGAAACAAGGAGCTAAAAGGACCAGTTTTTATATGGCAAAACTAAGGACAGGGTCACACTGTGATTAAATGGCATCAGAAATCACCTATGCTGAGGTGAAATTCAAAAATGAATCACCGGCTCCAGTGGTCAAAGGTAAGGAATGAATGGGTTATTTGGGAGAAAGGGAGCTGGAAGGAATGGGACTGAAGAAGAGGGAATTGAAATTTTTCCTTCTGTGACACTGGTTCCTACCTGATCTTGATGGATTAATGAGAAAAGGGAGCTAAATGATCAGGAGACTGAAGGAGTTTTGAAATAAGAGTCTTGAGGAACGTCTCCAAGAGGAAAGGTGAATGGGAGTTGCAACATGAACAAGAATGACTACTGGGAGCACAAACTGTAGGTTTCAAATGAGCATTCATTAAGGAAGCTGTTTGGGCTCCCTCAGTACCCTACATGTTATGTAGTCCTGAAAGAGTAGTTTTTGGACCATGCTGAGTACCAACAGTAGAGACTGTGGTTTATTATAAACAGTCTGATCTGTCACAAAGGTGGAGGGGCTCCCAAAGCAGCAAATAAGCCCAAGTGCTGGCTGCTCTTGCCTCTGAGTCAGACTACAGATTGCTGCTTGTGGAGAGGGTAGGAGAATCAACATGCCTGCTTATAGTAGAGCAGTCAGTTGTACTCTGCAGCTTCATGAGAAGTGGTACTGGCTGCAGAAACATAACCCCATCGTCCATGGCTGATTGAGAAAGAGTCCTTGAAGAAGAGAGACCCAAAACTTGAACAACCTGAAATATACAGAAGAAGAATTATTTAAGATCTGAAGGGAGATCCAAATCTGTTATTGATGTCTTCCACTCCTGGAAAACATTTAACACACTGAACAAACAATATTTTTTTCCTATTAAAAATTGCAGATGTAAAATGGTTCTTTTACTAACTGCTTGCAAATTTTTGAGGCATAATCTGGTCAGTAGGTACTCCATAGTCATTATGCCACAAGTAGGAACTCATTGAGATGTTCTGTGTAAGGCTCACTGCTTCTGCCCGACACACAGGATCCTACACAACAGCAGATTCCAGGGCAGTAAAAGTATGTGTGCATAAATCAATGAATGATGATTTTTAAAATGAAATAATTACTGCTGCCTAAGGCTATTAGCTTGCCTATTTACAGTTTGACCTCAGTTTTACAATCCCAAACAGAGAAGGCATCAGCTCCAGGATATGCCTTGCCTGCTTTGAAACATGATTCATGGAAATAAAGAGTGTACGTGGTCACATCTGACTTGAAAGCTCATTGTTTTCAATGCACCAAGATTAGTTGGTTCTGGATGTAATTAGCATTTCCACTGTGGTGAGGTGGGGTGGTGGAAGTTCCCCATCATTCCAAATGATTATTCCAAAGACATCAAGTCTGTTGTCTTGTGATCATGCTGGACATGTTACAGATCACAGACCAGCTGTGGAAAGCATTTTGCAGGGAGCTCAACCCACCATGTGTCCACAAGATTATTGCACTTCAATTGTGTTGCTGAGGTGCACAGCATGCAGTGCTCCCTGTGCCACCTGGGTGTGAGTGTGGGATGCTCAGGTCTGACTGGGCACAGGTTGAACAATCTCTAGATGTGCTGAATATCAAAAAAATCAGTTGGACTGGTTAGAGCTACTCTGAAATTGGACTCCAGATCATGATGAGGGCTTGCTTTCACTGAGGAAAATGCTTTGGCTAGAAAAGCATGATTTGACCAGGGAAACGTGGACCTTGCCTGTCCACACATATTTCCTCTCCAGATAATGAAAGATGATGCCTTTTGCCCTGCTGTAGCAATCTCTCCCAAGCCTTTGGGAAGTAGTCAGAAGGCTTCCACAAAGAGCACGTTTCTGACAGTCTTGCTTACTAGGCATGTCTGGCAGGCACACTTCATGCTGAACAACGAATGAAGGCTCTCTAAATCTTATCATTAATAGCACTCTCTCCCAAAATGTCTTTACTCCTGTCCTGCAGTGAGTGCTGCTGTCTGTTTACCCTCCTGTTTGCCCTGGCTTGTGTACCTGCCACAAGCTAGAGCAATCCCCTAACACGTGTTTGCTTCTCCTTCCCTGTGACCCATTCTCCCGCCTGCTCCCAAACCTCCTCAGTGCTGGCAATATCCCTCTAGACAAGAGCGAGGTCCTGGCAAATCTTAATCTGAGTACTTTACTCAGGCTGCTGGACACAGACCTCTGTTCTCCCCAGACATCCAGCCTAGCACAACCTAGTTTTATTACAGCAAATCTTTGGATCCTGACGTGGAAAGCAGAGATGGAAGGAAAAAACAGATCTTTTAATCTCCCAGTGATGATGTGCCATCATAGCCTTGCACAATTTTTGTCTCCCATCCTCACTCAGATTACACCGCCTTTCTGCACAGGAAGCCCAAAATGCTAAGAAAGAACTGAAGCAGGCTGAGAAAGTTTTCTGTGAAGAAATCAACATGAAATCTGCCCTTGTATGTCTCAAGTATCATGGTTTGAGCAATGTTGGATTTGGCAGCTTTGGGCTCAATCTAGAACGACGTTGTTTCACTGCAGATTTTGAGGCCCTGTGAAGGGTCACCCCCAAACACCAACAGTTGTCATTGTTGGCACACTGGCTGGGCTGGGAACACAATAAATTTTACTTTTCTCCAGAAACCACAGACATTCCCTGCTCTGTTCCAGTCTGCCCTTCTCCCAAACCTTGTAACTTCCATATCAAATGAAATTATTTTCATTTTCTTTTGAGGAGCTCTCCCTTGAGTAGTACATCTGTGGTCACTGCGCTAAAAAGAGAGAGCAAGGCCTGCAACACACACGAACCTCTTTAGGGAAAAAGGCCAACTTTATTGTATGGACAGCCTGTATTTAAAGCATGTTACATGCAGCTAGGACAGGACAGTAGCTCATTGGACAATTGGGAAAAACATCCATGGTACTGTACCTCATGATGTATCCCATGGGAAAGACACCAGGTGTTAATCTTTATTATGAATTCCACTCTGTTTTTCACCATATTATCACCTTGGGAGACTTCCTCCCTAACTGAAGCTGTAGTCAGTTTATCAGTCTGGGAATTGACCTGAGAGTCAGGAGAAATTCAGGCCTGAAAAAGAATTTCCAAGCTCTCTAAATGTGTGTGTCCACATACATCCTTTTTATGTGGACTGTGGACTGACGGACCCATAGTTGACTGTGGTGTTTTATTTGGTGTGTTTCCATCCCTTTTAGCACCTCCTGAGACAAAGAAGCCTGAGCACCATCCCCAGAAATATCCACTCTGGCTGCCATGGTTGATCTCTCTGCTGCTCCTCTTGGTGTGCTTTGCCCTTGTTGTCGCCCTCCTTGGTGAGTATGTGCAGGAGACGTCTGGGGGTAGTGCTGGCAGAAAAGTAGAGAAACCAGGGTTCATGGTGGTCTGGGCTTTGTGTAAGGTCTCAGGTTTTCCTGCCCTGACTTTGTATATGTCTGCATACATCCCAACAATCTTCCACTGTTTACCCTGCAGCCTTGTCAGCATGCCCAGATTGCACATTCCAATCTTGCATGGCCTTTTTGGAACTCTGGAACAATTCTCTACCTTTATTTCCCACAAGAAGAACTCAGTTACATTTGGCAGACGGGAAAACGTGGAGACAGAAGCACAAGTGTCTATACAGGCAGCTGAATCTGCACTTAGGCTCTCTAAGGTGCTTGGATATGCTTTGTGTTCAAGTGCAAAAACGTGGCTTCTCACAGTCCTGGCATCTCCAGGATTAACTGCACAGTACAGTTAATTAACTCTCACTTCTTTTTAGGGTTGATTGCAGAACAATTCCTTAGAGGTTTTTCCTGGGCATGCTGTTTGTGAAGACTGTTTTATTCTCATTTTCTATTAAAGATAATTCATTCATGGCATGTTTGCTCAAGTTGTCAATAACCACAATGGATTTTGGAAGGGGCATCTTATTATGATAAATCACTGCCTTTCCTTTTGCTGCCCATAGTGTCTGAGTCCAGAAGTTTGTATTGCTTTGTTCTCACACAGCACTCAGCCAAATGGTTGGGAAGTTTTAGGCTGGGATGTTAGCATCTGATACCTTCTGATACACATGGAAGGATTTAATTTTTAGTGAATTTTTACTTATCCAAATTAATTGATGCTACACAAGATTTTGGTTTAGCAGAGCGATACAGCATTTAAATGAAAAACCAGTACAAATTGCATGTAGCAGACAGTGGCCACTGCAATGCACAGATGGATCACAATACAAACAAGATTTTAATTGCTGGTCATACAGGCATGGAATCATAGAATCATTAATGTTGGAAAAGACAGCTCAGGTCATGTAGTTAAACTGCTAACCAACCACTGCCAAGCCCACCACTAGACCATGTCTCCAAGTGCCACATCTACTTGTCTTTTGAACACTACTGGGAATGGTGACTCCACCACTTCTCTGGGTAGTCCATTCAATGCTTGGCCACCTTTGAGTGAGAATGCTTTTACTAATATCCAAACTAAATCTTCCCTGGTCCTACTTCAGACTATTTTCTCTTGTCCTGTTGGCTGTTACCTTGGAGAAGGGGCTGACCCCCACGTGGCTACAACCTCCTTTCAGGGAGATGTAGAGAGTGATAAAGTCACCCCTGAGCCTCCTTTTCTTCAGGATAAACACCACCAGATCTTTTAGCTGCTCCTCACAGGACTTGTGCTCCAGACCCCTCCCCAGGTCCACTACGCTTCTCTGGACAGTGCTCCAGCACTGAAATATCCTACTTGTTATGAGCGGCCCAAACTGGACATAGTTCTGCAGTATGCTCCACATCAAGATCTTGAGTGTCCCCAAATACCAGGACAAAATAGGGGAGTTTAAGCCAGCTCAGGCCCATTGCTTTCTTCAGGTATGTTTTTGTTAGTCATTCAGTTTTTTACACTATTTTGGACTAAGGTATACACTTCCCCGGTGCTGGTTTGGCTAACTGAGGAAGATGCTACCCCCTTTTTGATCTCTAAACACTTGATGAACACTTCCACAGCTGACCAATTCCCTCAGCTGAAATAAACCAAATGCCAACATCCTTTTCATCCCCATTATGTAGGGATAAGGTCCCCTTTATTGGCAATGGGGGTGGCCTGTCAGATATTGCCATTGCCCATCTCCTCTCAGCCTTCTTCCATTGCAGCAATGCACTCATCAGGCAATAAAGCCACTAGGATTGTTCTACTCATAAGTAAACATATTTCTAAATAAGATGATTGATGAAAATAGGCACCTGGACTGTTAAGCACACCCTGATCAGCTCCTAATCCATACTCCTGAGTGTCTGAGTTCCTTGTAAGTCCTTGGGACTCTGGCTGTGGCCTTTCACCAACACTGCATTATTCCCCACAAAACGGAGCTAGTAAGTCCTAGGATTGTGTGCTCCCTCCTTGTTGCAGCAGCTCCAGCTGGAAGTGATTCCCTGCACCTGGACTGTGTGCTGCTGGTGGAACAGGCCCAGCTGATGGGAGACTCCTCCCAATGCCTGTTGATGTGTAGTTTAGGAAGAGACAAAGTGTGACAGTGAGAGAATGCTTTGTAGGCTGGCAGCTGGGCTGTAGGTATGTGCATGGCAGAGTGGCTGTGGTTGGGTGGCATCAATCCTGCCATGTGTGTGGCATGTCCTCAGTGGGATGTGCTTCCAGGGATCCTTCTGCTGTCTGACTTGGAAGACGATCTCTGTCTGGCTGGGATGGCGGCTGTGCCACTGGTTTGGGCCAGGAGAGGTGACAGCTGGGACAATGCTTGGTGGGGAAATGGTGGAAGGAGAGTCAAGGGGCCAGAGATGCTGTGTGAGGAGCTGGCAGGAAGGGGTAATCCTGCTGCCTTTCCTCTCCTTTGCAGTGGTTCTCTTCTGGCACAGCACTGACCAGCCCAGAGCCCTGCAGCAGCAGTTCTCGGAGTGGAAGTGTGACTCAGCAGTGCCACAAGGCACAGGTCAGTACTGGCAATGTCCCCTCTTCCCTGGGTATAAAGGCCTCAAGGAGGCTGTGCCAGAACAACTCAAACCACATCACCAAAAGACCTTTGTCGAGAGATGAGACCCCCTTACAAGGATTACCATGGCTTTGGGCACACAAAGCTCAGTGGTCATACCCCAAAGCAATGAGAAAAAAGGTCTGTACTACTCCTGTTTTTTCAAGTACTTTCTCTCAGGAAAAGTCCCTAAGGAGGACATGAACACTATCCCTGGAAAACTGGGATTTTGGCAATCACCATCTCTTGTTAGTAGCCTTCATCTTTCTGTCCTCTCCCTGCACAGAACGAGGCTGGACGTGCTGCCCAGAGGGCTGGAGAAGGTTTCAAAGAAGCTGCTATTTCCTGTCCCTTGATAAGATGAACTGGGCTGAGAGTGAGCAGAACTGCACTGGGATGGGCTCCCACCTGGTGGTGATCAACAGCAAGGCAGAGCAGGTACATGCAGAGGGCCGAGAGAGGGACCCAGCAGGCAGAGACACAGTGCTGGGCCCTGGAGGGGACTCAGAGCCCCTCCTTGTCCTGCAGGGGAGGGAGAATATCCTGTCTGCACCTCTGCAGCACCAGTCCCCCTCTGCCACCAGCCCCACCCCACAGGGACTCCTGATGCCTCCCTGTGCTCAGTCGTGCACCTCATGGACATTGCACTCTCTGTCTCATTTCCAGGAGTTCCTCTCTGAGCAGGTAGAACAACCTCCAGAAAGAGACAATTTCTACATTGGCCTTTTTGAGGAGAAGGAGGGTCAGTGGCACTGGGTGGACAGGACTCCATTTGATGTGACAGCAGCGTGAGTATCTCTGGATGAAGAGTGTTTGGCGTGGCTCCTGGAAGGGAAAGAAAGTAGGACAGATGTGAGGGGAATGCTGGTGCATGAGAGAAGGTTGTCACCACACTTCCTTGTGAGAGATCAAAGATACAGCAGGCCTGGGCTGTGTAGGACACCAGGGTCACATGGCCCATCTGTGCTGGATATTGGTTATGAATTAACTTCCTATGACATGGAAGTCAATGCTGGAGGCATAGAAAAAACTTCACCTTGCTGGCAGCAAGAGCCCTTCAGAAGCCTGATGAGCAGCCTAGCCTGACCTCCAGTCACTGCACTTGTATGCACAAAAAGGCCTGTGCTGAAATGCAGGGAAAGAGATGGGGCACAGGGAGACAGCACCAGGACTGTCCTTGCTATGTCTTGCCCTGGAGGCTGACACAGGACTCTGCTGGGTGTGAGGTGCATGGCATGAGTGGTGGTGATCAGTTCCCCCCAGCAGGATGGAGTGGGGCCCTGTTGTGCTGGAAGGCTGTGGGAAGGAGGCAGGTTTCCATGTGACACTGGTGCCAGTGGGATATGGAGCGGGATCAAGGGCACTGCTTCTGCCCACAAATCAGCACTGGGAATTTCTGTCTCTTCCCTTCAAGTCTTGCATCCCTCTGTGGCCTTTTCCAGCAGTGGTTTACAGTGGACACTGGGGTGTAACCAGCCTGTCTCTGTCCCAGGTTCTGGAGAAAAGGAGAACCAAATAATGGCCTTGATGAGAACTGCACTGTAATACATCGTCCTGAACAAACTCTCAACAACTGGAATGACGTCCCATCATCACGTACCAGTTTTTATCGAATTTGTGAAGCTGCAGCAGTAATTGTGTGATGGAAATACCCCAGTCCTGAGGAAAGCTGGGAGCTGAGCAGCGAGCTGGGAACAGCACTGGCTGTGCTGGGAGGGGTGGGGAGCCCTGATACATCTTCACTGTGTGGGAGGGGACCATGTGTGTGTGAGTGAAATGAGCTTTGTCCAGCATCCCCAATGCATGGGGTGGCTCAGGGAATAGAGAAAGTCTCAGGCTCACCAAAGCAGGTCCTGTGTTCCTGTGTCCTCTTCTCTCTGAGAGGGTTCAGATGCCTCTGGCTGAAAAGAGATGGACTTCTCCAGGAGGAAGACACAGGAATGGAAGACAGATATCCAGAGATTCAAGGTCCTTGGTCTCCTTGGGCAGAGGTGTTTGTTTTTTGTTGAGTCACATACAAAATGTCCTCTAGTTGTCCTGGATTTGCTGAACAAATTCTGAAACTTAGACAAGACAAAATACAATATCACACCAATGAAAAAAGGCTCTGTGCATATCTCTATTTTCATTTCCATCTCTATCCTGTGGGGATATAATCCGCCAGTTATGGAATAGCTTGGGTTGCAAGGGACTTGTAAGGATTGTCTAGTTTCAAGCCCTCTAGGTCGTGGGCAAAGACTCCTTCCATTAGACCACGTAACTCATATCCCCATCCAGCCAGGCCTTGAACATTTCAGGGATGGGACATCCACAGCTCCTATGGGCAGCTGGTTCCAGTGCCTCACCACCTCACAGTAATGTATTCCTTCCTAATATTTAATCAAAACCTGCCCTCTGTCTGTTTCAAGCCATTCCCACTTGTCCTATTACTACAATATTGTGCAAGAAGTCCCTCTCAGCAAGGCTATTTTCACTCATGTAGTAATAACACTTGTAGGGATTTGACTTAATTACATAGGATAGAGTTAATAACACAAGCAGATATGAAGAAGTGTCACAGGCAGCTTTGAGAAAGCAGTTGTCAGCAGAGAGTATTGGTGGTATCAGGGAACTGGAGAACTGCAGTGCTGCAAATGTCCTCCCTACCTTTCCTGGTGTCCCAACCTTCTCCACATTCACAGTGCAGTTGTGTATTTCATCCAGACCTAACTCCTGCTCTGATGCCATTTGAGTGTCCTGTGGTGGGAACATGACCACTGCACTCTTCCCAGCCTCTTTGGGCCTGAGATTATTCTGCCCTCTTCCAGTGGCCTGGACAGCAGCAAGTGATAAAGTAGGAATGTAAATGCAAACAGCTGTGTGAATTGAATAGCTGCAACTATTTGAGGGGGCATTTGCCACAAATTACCGCTGTTAAAAAAGAACATGACCACCAGCCTAACAATAATCAAGGCATTAGGGAAAGGCTTCTGAGGCACACAAGAAGCAGTGTGAAAACAACGGTCGGATGAAGCAAGAACATTGTAAGAGAGAGAGGAGAGAGAAATGGGAAGGAAGTGGCCATTGAGCTCAGGGTGCTCTGCAGCTTGGCCACCTCTGTCTGTAAGAAGCTCCCTGGCAGCTGAGTGCTCTGGGTGACCTCGCTCATGGCACTGAGGGGTGCAGCAGGCACAGACCCACAGCTCTGCAGTGTGACAGCGTGAGCCTGTGCTTTCACCTGTGCTTCACACGCTGCTGGAAGAGGGGTGGATACTCACAAATCCTAATTGTCCAGCGGGAAGTGTGTGGGACCAGGGAAACCCCTGCTTCCACAAGGGGATGTGTTCTTGCAGCTGCACTTCCTGGGGGGCTGGTGGGAGACTGGAGGTTGCACAAGTCATGTAGATGTGTTTTTATGTGGGGAGAGAGCTTGTGAGCATTAGTTACAAAAAGATGTTTAGAAATGCAGGGTCTGACCGTGTCTGTAGCCTGGTTTGCACAAAAGAACAGAATCAGAGGATGTCTTCTACAGAGAGCTCAGGCTTGTCCTCACTTGTAAGCAGTTCTGTGTCCTGATCTTCTGATGCTTCACCTGAAATGTCTACGCTAAAAGCTCTCCTATTCTTGTGTGTCTGCACCCATTAATTCCTCTCCACAGGGAGAAACTATGTGATGGAACACGAGAAAATTCTATGTTCCCTTCTCAGTCAATTCAGAGGACATTGGGATGCACTATGGATCCTTCATCCTTAGGGACATCCTTAGCAATCTTTAGCTGCAGGACTTTAGTCCAGGTCTCCTTGAAAATTGCTACAAACAACAAGTATGGCTGCAGATTTTGTAGTCATACCAAAGGCAAAATTCCTGATCTGTCATGCAGAGTTACTCTGGTACCATCCAGTGATCCTCTCTGGCCTCCAGCAACAAAAAGGCAGGGCATATTGAACACCTCTGCCCAAAGCTCCATCCTCTCTTCCACTGGAATTCGATCAAAAGTGTTGGCAAGTTCTTTGCTGTGCTCTGGATTTCTGGTGTCAGGGTGCACATGGGCACTGCCCACACTGAGTCACACATATGCTCTCCTGTCCTTTTTGGTTCCCTTTTGCAGGCTGTGCTCAGTGCTTTTAGCCCTTTGCTAGGAAATGCCAAATATACCTGCCCGGGTATGTATTTTCACACACATGGAGCATCAGCAGGAAAGAGCAGGCAGCAGAGAGGGAAGGCCATGTAGGACCTGGGAAACTGCCAGAGGCTGTGCAAAGGGAGATTGTGTGAGCTGCAGTGATGCTGCCCTTCATTTGTTTTCCTTTACATCAATGAGTTTCTGTTTCATTGAGTATTGTGTAAAATGTCCTGGCAAGGTAATGATGGAAGTTGCTCAGTCTCCATGTGCTGTGGGATACACCCAGGATATGGCTTTTTCAGAACATCAGATTAGAGCCACTGAAGGCCCCTCACCAGAGTGGGAGGAGCCCTGTGCAGGAGGAAGGCTGTGTTTGTGGCCACACTGGTAACAGAGACCCTTGGAGAAGAGTGATCCTCTTGGAGAGATGATGAATGGCCAAGGGAGACTCAGTCCTGGAACTGCAGGTAAGCCCCAAACTGTCCTTCCTTTCTGTCCTCCTGTCCAAGGAGTTGGGGAAAGACAGGACTGGGATGGATCCTGGGCATGGCATAGGGGCCGACCTCCTGCCAGGAGATGGGGCTTAGGACAAGACCAAGACAATACATGCGGGAACTGGGCAGTGCCCAGGCTGGTAGGATGAACTCCCCCTAGAGCCGGGGGGAGTGGAAGTCCAGGCAGACCATGCCCTGCTATTCCCTTCTGTGGTTTGTCTGTAAACAGTGGGGCTGAAGGGTGCTATCCTTCTGGGATTCCCCTGGTAAAGCTCTCTGCATCACATGGAGCACAAGTCCCTGCTCCCATCTCTGGTGTCTTGCAGCACAACCCAGCCAGGACTCTCCCAAGAGCTTCCAAGTGCCTTTTCCCCCTGTGCAAGCAATCCCTTCTGTCTTGCTGTGCACACCCTGAGCTGGGATGTTGTTGCTGTAAGATTAGGGAGTGGTGAAGAAACACAGCAACACAGACTTCTTCCAGAAAGCAGAAGTGATTTATTGCAGAAGTAGATCCATTTTTATAGACTGGTTCGCTGAACCAAAGGAGAGAATAAGCTCATTGGTCCAAGGAAGGCAACCCGTCTTGTAAAAATGCTTTTACTGAAACATCATGTTCTTCACGTAGTCATCCTGTTAACAACACCATGTGCCAAACTTTCTTATAAATTCATTCCTTTCTGTCTGCCTTTGAGCAGCATGGGAAAATTCAGACTGCTGTTTTCCCTGACTCTCACCCACATCCACAAGTCCCCCTTTTTTATTAAAAAAGATAAATGTTTGTGGTTCCTTGCGGGGCCCCTTGCAATGGAGAAGAAACATAACTCAAGAAACCTGAGGATACCTTGAGTGCTTAGGAAATTTTCAAACCCGTTGCTCTTCTCTGCAAGAAGTAAATTATCAGAGTATTATTTCTAATGCAATAGTGAGGTCTGTTACTGTTTACTAGAATTAAAATCTATTACTATTTCTAATACATTAATAAAACCTAAAAATCTCTTATTGATTTCAAAACAGTTCAGACACGAACAGATGAATATTCATTCTCTACTTGTAGAGGGACCATTTGGTTGGTGATATGTACGTGTGGAGGGACCAGAGACCATCTCTGGAGAAAAGCAGACCCTCGAGAGAGGGCCCCATGGAACAGAATTCCTTAGATAAGAAGTTGTTTATTTAGAATGACTAATACTAAGAAATACTTTGCCCCTATGCAAACCCTTGCATTATCTTTCTGCAATTCTAGTGGTCCATTTTCCAATCCCTTAGATAATTTATTCTCTTTTACCTAAAATCTCTTGTAGATTGGTTAATAATAGAATCCCCTATATTATTGGTTCATTTCCAAGACACCCTGACCCTACAAAAACCCCCTTTGTACCCCACCCAGTGGATTTGCTTCCCTGAGACCCCTTCATAGATGAAATATAGAGTCTGTGGAACATCCTCTTCAGCACTTCCCAATCTCTTTCCCTGCTAGCCGAGAAGGTACTTCACAAGCGAAGAAAATCACAAAAGAGCTGATAGCCTAGATTCTAGGCACTACATGCATTCTAGTAGCTTATGGCTGAAACCTGCCTGAGACTCTAAGAGAGGCTGTCTCTCACTAGACAACCTATCTGGGCTCAACATGGCAGGTTGGAGCCTCATACAGGCACCGACAGCTACAAGTATGTTCTCTACTTGTAGAGGGACCATTTGGCTGGTGATCGGTATGTTGGTCACCATTTGAAGGCTATGCATTGGCCACATTCAGTTTCTGGTGTTGCAGGTCAGGGCAGACACACCTTGCAGGTAGCCAGCGTATCCCAGTATCCATTGAGATATAAGCATATTTGTGACCCCAAATGATAAATTCATGCGGGCCCTCCCACTTGTTCGTGGTTAGGTCACGTATAAAGACCTTCGCTCGAGGCAGGCATGTCCTCTCTGAAGCCTGTAATGAGGTAAAGTGATTTACAATAACAGGATTATTTCAATCTTGTGGCACTGTAAGGTGATTGATGGTATACAAAGCTTTTTCCAATTGGCTATGTGGTGTTTCTCTGTCACAGTACAAGCTGGCTTGTACTGGGCAGTTAATCTGACCACTGATTGGATAAGCAGCCTGGCTTAAAAGGCAAGCCCCCAAAGAACAGAGATAGGACAGAACTGGAGACAGACAAGGATTCAATCCAATGAGTTCCAGCCCTGGCTGCAGAGAGCTATTGGTCAGCGGGCTGAGCAGCCTGATCTGTGAAGCAATCACAGACGTTTACCCGGGAACATTGAAAGGGGTATATAAAGCGAGGTCAGAACTGAATAAAGGCTTTTGTCACATGGATTACAGAGTGTAGCATCTTCTGTCTCAGATTCTGCTCCGTCGTACCTAACAAATGGTGAGCCCCGACGTGATCCGACATAGCCATACCGCCGCGAGCGGGGGAGACAGGCCTTCCTAGAGATGGTGGATTCTAGCCGAGAGCCAGAAAGCTGCCCAAGAGGCAGGAGAAGTACTGGCCAAGAGCCAGGGCCATCCTTGGGACGGGTTCTGCCCTAGAGGCAGGGGGAGCGCTGGCCAGAGTCAGGAATACTGACTCGTCCAAGAGATGAGAAAGACGCCCAAAAAAGATAGGCGACAGGAACTGACCAGCGCCAGAAACGTCCTGGAGACGGAAACCTTCAGCCGAAAAGCTACAAGAAAATAATGGGAAGCATCTTTTCTACAAACGCGCATCCAGTTATACAGTTATGGACAGAGTTTTTGGAAGAGTGGGAAATTGAATATAAACAAGAATTTCTCTTTGATTTAATCCTATGGACAAAAGAAAAGGGGGTAGAGCCGACTGTAGAAACTGCATTAGATATAGACTCTTGGACTAAAATTGGAGAAAAGATACTAAATGCTGCCTTAAAAAATGATAAAAATGCAATCAGAGCTTTAGAACCTTGGAAAACTGTCTTAAAGTTGATAAAAGAGATAAAAGCTGATTTATCTAGCGACAGCTAGATAGAAATGTACTTACTCCATGCAGAGAGACTTTACTGACTGGTGAATCTTTGGTAGCCAGCTCAGAAACTCCTAATCCACCCCAAACTGCTATGGGGAAACCTGAAGAAAAACCCTGAGATGGCAGCGGCCGCATGGCCAAGGGAGGGATCTGAGAACAATACCAAAATGGCCAGGGGAGGGAGAAAGGAAACACAGCCTCCCTCGTGGGATGTATTTCCACCACAAGCCCAGCCCTGGGGGGCCGCACCTTTGCCCCAAGCTCAGCCTTGGAGGGACATGCTTCCAGCTCCAACCACGCCTTGGTGGGAGGTTCCCGCGGTCTCGGTCCAACCTCAGGAAGGCGGGGTCCCAACCCAAGGCCAGCCCTGAGCAGGCGTGCATCAGCCCCAAGTAGCCCTGCCTCCGTGGGGAGGGGTTTCAGCCCCAGTCTAGCCTTTGCAGGGTGTGTCTTCGCCCCAGCAAGAGGACCTGACACCGCCCCGAGTCGCCATGGAAACCCCCACCGACCCCCAAGCAGAGGCACGCCGTGATGACATCACACAAGGAGCGACACAGGAAAAACCCGCAAGTGCATCGGGACCAAAAGATATTAACACCAAAGCTCTGAAAACTACTCCAGAACTGAGTTTAAGTCCCAATCCTACTGCAACCAGAACACCCACAGCTTCTTCACATCAGAAGCCAAGCACAGAACAGCTCCAAGAGGTTACTACACAGAGGAACAAACAAAACACCCAGGGAAAGAACACAAGCTGCACCTCAGCAGCCAACCTTCAAACAGCAGCTACAGCCCACTAATGTTTAAATCAGAAGTCATCTCTTCCTGGGACCCAGCTATCTTCTGGATGAAGGTAAAGCAAAAGGCTCTAGAATCTGGTGATTTAGAAGTGGCTGAACTGATTGCAGTGCCTATGTCTTCACCAATAGAAGAGAACTGGCAGGGTGGGAGAGATACGATAATGGCATTTCCAGTAATAGGGGGAAATTGAACTACTCCAGATAAATATGTACCCTTTAATTGGCAAATCCTTTTAGAATTATGCTAGTTAGCTAGTTAGTTAGCTGCTAAGCATGGGTTGGGATCCCCTGCAGTGACAAATATGCTTAGATTCGTGACTGCTAATGAACTAACACCCTATAATAGAAAGCAAATTGCGAAATTACTGTGTACTCCACTACAATATATGATATTTGAATCAACCTGGAGAATAGATGCAGAGGAGCAAGAGTTACAAAACTCGAGGCTATCACAGCAAGACCCGTGCTTTGGGGCAGGGGTCCCTCAGCTCATGGGAATATGTCCCATGGAGGATCCTCAAACCAAGCACGCTTAAATTCTGTAATATTAAACCAAGCAAAATAATTGGGAATGAAAGCCCTAAATAAAGTTACAAATATGTCTGTGCCAACCCAAGGATATAGAAACATAAAACAAAGCCCAAATGAACTATATACACAGTTCATAGAGCGATTGCAAGATACCATAGAAAAACAAGTAGGTAATAATGATGCAAAAAATCTAGTATTGTTACAATTAGCACAAAATAATGCAAATGAAGACTCTAGAAAAATTATAAGTGCATTACCCAAAGAAAGTCCATCCTTGGAAGAAATGATTAATGCATGTGCTAGGGTTGGGACCACATCACCTGAAATAAAAATGTTAGTTAATTCTATTGCAACTGCAGTAAGGCTGAGAGCAAATCGCCTCCATCGGAGACAGCATAGCCACATGAAAGAGAACTGTCCCAAAAATCCTGCCCTACAGAAGAAGGCTAGAGGACAAAGTAACCTCAATTCACCTTGTATTCAAGGTGGAAAAACCAGAACAGTAAAAATGAAAATTAGAAAACTTAACCACACCAACCAGGACAATGGAAACAACAATGTTCACCTTCAACAGAGCTCAACAGCTGCTTCATCCACCTCCAACTTGACTTTAACAAAGCCTGCATATCTTGCAAGTTTTACTAAGTTAATATTTGCCTTGTTAACCTGTTTTCTTACCGTTGCTAAAGGAATATTTTATCAGAGTTGCAAATATAGTCTACAAATTTTTAAGTGTGTATTGAAGTTCACAGTTGAATGTTTGCTAACTTTATTCATATACATTGCAACAGCATCATACTCAATCAGCTATCTTAAGAATTGAAAATTTTGCTTATTCTAAGTTCAACAAAACAGATTTCTATGAATCAGTTTAGTAAAAGGTATTTCATTGACAAATCACAGTTGCAAAATTTCCAAAGTACCTACCTCTTGTCACTTCAGTTTACAATGTTTACAATTTATTAAAGGTTTGTTTTAAAATATATAAAGAATTTTGCCTCGTCTAAAGTCTCAACTCTGGCCATGTTGAGATTTTAACTAAGCAAAAAGAAATGTGTATCATCAAAGCCTTCTCAGTCTATTTCAATTGTGGCCAAATTGGAATTTGACTGACAAGGAGAGAAAATTATAAAATCCAAATGTTTCTAAGTTTAAAATGGAAAGAAATCATTTTGACTTCTAATTTAGCCTTGCTAAAGCTAAAATTCCTTCCTTTGGGATAAACATGAAGAATCTTATCCGGAAAAGATTCTCCTAAGTTATCATTTAAAGGAAAACTCTTCAACAGTATGAAACACTAAGATTAGATTATAACATGTCAGTAATTATAATTCTCACCACATAAAAATAATTTAAAGGTGCATGTCTTATTTCTTGTTCTAATTTCTAAAAACAGAAAAGAAAAAGGGGGGAGAAAGAATCGATAGAAACGTGTGTTTTTAATTGAAACAGCTTTAAATTGAATAGTGTATTGTTTTTTAAATAAAACAAAAAAAGGGGAGTAAGGCATAAAGGAAATACATACTGTCTTGGTTTGAAAAGACAGGTATGGTTTAAGGAAAGGCAAGAGCCCCTTTTCTGCAATGCAGAGTGCAACCCCCCTCCCTTTTAATTATTTTAGGTCCAAATCAGACGCTTTCAGGCAGGAGATATGGGGATGTGAATAACAGTTCTTTACTGGTATTTAACAAGGCAGAAAACAACAACAGCTATAAGAAAATTGGCAACAGAACAGAACAGTCTAGCTCTGCTCCAGTCCCTTTTGGCCTCAGGCCGTCTCCCTGTGCTCGGTTACCGGTGCTGTGGGGGCAGGGCGGGTCCCGCGCAGTTGCAGAGGGCTGGAGTGATGGTGGCGGAGGCCCAGAGGTGAGCGGGGATGGGAAAGTGACTCCCCCCCTCACAGTGTCGGTCGTGGTGCTCCGCAGAGTGTCCGGAGATAGTAGGGTGAGATGGGAGAGCAGCAGAGCGATGTCCAAAGGCAGGGAGCGTGGATCTCAGTGCTGAGATGTCAGGGGGAGATGCCAGAGCGAAGCACGGGGCGTCCTCTCCCTCCACGAGCCCAGCGAGAGAGAGTCCCCACCCCAGACCCCTCTCCCACCTTTCCTTTTCCGGTTCCCCCCCCCTCCCCCTCCACCCACCCCCCTACGAGAGAACATTATCTATGTTTTAAGGTGTAGCCACAACTACTTAACATAACAATGGGAGGAATTCACAGAAAGAAAAGGGGAACAATCCAACCCCTAACATTATCCACCTCTGAATTTCTCCCATACTAATATGCTATATCAAATTAAACTGTTACATTATATATACATACATGCAGTTAGAGACATAGGCACAGTACTATAGGTATTTCACCCTAAAACAAGGTCTCCTTGGGGTATACATCGGGTCTCTCCATTCTTTTGCATCACCCACCAGGTGCAACCCGGTCCTTGAGCGAATACAACTCCATGGATGGGATTGTCTTTGCTGGAGGCAGGATTCACCCAAACAGTTTTTCCTAGCATACCTCTCATGTGTACCACTGGAACCTTATCTCCATCTGATATTCCCAAGGGCTCAGATTGGGCAGGGCCTGCTCGGTTAGTGGAACCTCGGGTGTTCACTAACCAGGTGGCCTTTGGTAGATTAATCTCCCAGTTCTTGAAAGTTCCCCCACCCAGTGCCTTCAAGGTGGTTTTAAGCAGGCCATTGCACCGTTCAACTTTCCCTGCAGCTGGTGCATGGTAGGGGATATGGTACACCCACTCAATGCCATGTTCTCTAGCCCAGGTGTTTATGAGGCTGTTCTTGAAATGAGTCCCATTGTCTGACTCAATTCTCTCAGGGGTACCATGCCTCCAAAGAACTTGTTTTTCCAGGCCCAAGATGGTGTTCCGAGCAGTGGCATGAGGCACAGGGTAGGTCTCTAACCACCCAGTGGTGGCTTCCACCATGGTCAGTACATAGCGCTTGCCCTGGTGAGTTTGAGGCAGTGTGATGTAGTCAATCTGCCAGGCCTCTCCATACTTATATTTGGCCCATCGCCCCCCATACCAGAGGGGCTTCACCCGCTTGGCTTGCTTGATGGCAGCGCACGTCTCACAGTCATGGATAACTTGAGAAATACTGTCCATGGTTAGATCCACCCCTCGGTCTCGTGCCCACTTATAGGTGGCATCTCTGCCCTGATGACCTGAGGCATCATGGGCCCATCGAGCCAGGAACAACTCTCCCTTGTGCTGCCAGTCTAAATCTATCTTCGACACCTCTATCTGTGCAGCCTGATCTACCTGCTCATTGTGTCGGTGTTCCTCATTAGCCCGACTCTTGGGGACATGGGCATCTACGTGACGGACTTTCACAGGCAGCTTCTCTATCCTGGTGGCAATGTCTTTCCATTCATTGGCAGCCCAGATTGGTTTTCCCCTACGTTGCCAGTCAGCCTTTTTCCACCTTTCCAGCCATCCCCACAGAGCATTGGCTACCATCCAAGAATCAGTGTAAAGGTAGAGTTTTGGCCACTTCTCTCTTTCAGCAATGTCCAGGGCCAGCTGAACAGCTTTGAGTTCAGCAAGTTGACTCGATCCACCTTCTCCTTCGGTAGCTTGTGCAACCTGTCGTGTGGGGCTCCATACGGCTGCTTTCCACTTCCGGTTCATCCCCACGATGCGGCAGGAACCATCAGTGAAAAGAGCATAGCGTGTTTCATCTGCTGGCAGTTGGTTATACGGTGGGGCTTCTTCAGCCCGGGTCACTTGTTCCTGTTCCTCTTCGTTGGCAAGACCAAAGTCTTCCCCTTCCGGCCAGTTGGTAATTATCTCCAAAATCCCAGGGCGATTCGGGTTTCCAATATGGGCGCGTTGTGTGATGAGGGCAATCCATTTACTCCATGTGGCGTCAGTGGCATGGTGGGTTGAGGGAACTTTTCCTTTAAACATCCACCCCAGCACTGGCAGTCGGGGTGCCAGGAGGAGTTGTGTTTCCGTGCCAACCACCTCTGAGGCAGCTTGAACCCCTTCATAGGCGGCCAAGATCTCCCTCTCCGTTGGAGTGTAGTTGGCCTCGGACCCTCTGTAGCTTCGACTCCAGAACCCCAGTGGTCGGCCTCGCGTCTCACCAGGCACCTTCTGCCAAAGGCTCCAGGACAGACCATGGTTCCCGGCTGCAGAGTAGAGCACGTTCTTCACATCTGGTCCTGTCCTGACTGGGCCAAGGGCTACCGCATGAGCAATCTCCTGCTTGATCTGGGCGAAGGCTTGCTGCTGCTCAGGGCCCCAGTGGAAATCGTTCTTCTTGCGGGTGACCAGGTAAAGAGGGCTCACAATCTGGCTGTACTCAGGAATGTGCATTCTCCAAAAGCCTATGGCACCTAGGAAAGCTTGTGTTTCCTTCTTGCTGGTTGGTGGAGACATTGCAGTGATCTTATTGATGACCTCACTGGGGATCTGGCGCCGTCCATCTTGCCACTTTACTCCCAGAAACTGGATCTCTTGGGCAGGCCCTTTGACTTTGCTCTTTTTAATGGCGAAGCCGGCTCCCAGCAGAATCTCAATGATCTTTTCTCCTCTCTGAAATACCTCCATTGCTGTGTCCCCCCACACAATGATGTCATCAATGTACTGCAGATGTTCTGGAGCTCCACCCTTCTCCAGTGTAGCCTGGATCAATCCATGACAGATGGTGGGGCTGTGTTTCCACCCCTGGGGCAGTCGGTTCCACGTGTATTGCACACCCCTCCAGGTGAAAGCGAACTGAGGCCTGCACTCTGCTGCCAGAGGAATGGAGAAGAATGCATTGGCGATGTCAATGGTGGCGTACCACTTGGCTGCCTTGGACTCCAGCTCGTACTGCAGTTCCAGCATGTCCGGCACAGCAGCGCTCAGCGGTGGAGTCACCTCATTCAATGCACGATAGTCCACTGTCAGTCTCCATTCTCCTTCAGATTTACGCACAGGCCAGATGGGGCTGTTGAAGGGTGAGTGGGTTTTGCTGACCACCCCTTGGCTCTCCAGCTCACGGATCATCTTGTGTATGGGGATCACGGCATCTCGATTCGTCCGGTACTGCCGGCGGTGCACTGTCGAGGTAGCAATTGGCACCTGTTGCTCTTTCACCCTGAGGAGTCCCACTGCAGATGGGTTTTCTGATAGCCCAGGCAGGGTGTTCAACTGCTTAATGCCCTCTGCTGCCACAGCAGCTATTCCAAAAGCCCACCTGAGTCCCTTTGGGTCTTTGTAATAGCCATTCCTGAGGAAGTCTATGCCTAGGATACATGGTGCCTCTGGGCCAGTCACAATTGGATGTTTCTGCCACTCTTTCCCAGTCAGGCTCACCTCAGCCTCCAGCAAAGTCAATTCCTGAGATCCCCCCGTAACCCCAGCAATTGAAACAGGTTCCTTCCCGACATGTCCCGATGGTATTAATGTACATTGTGAACCAGTGTCAACCAATGCTCTGTGTTCCTGTGGCTCTGATGTGCCAGGCCATCGGATCCACACCGTCCAAAAGATCCGGTTTTCCCGTGCCTCTCCCTGGCTAGAGGCAGGGCCCCTCTAGCCCTGGTTATTATTTCTCTCCTGGGCATACATACTAGAGGTTCCTTCAAGGGGATCTGACAGATCATCCTCCCTTCTGTAATACCCTGCACCTCCATGGGAGGCTGAGGCTACCTTCACTTTAGTGGAGTTCCCTCTGTTGGTGTTCCCCTCCCTGAGTTGGCGCACCCGTGCTGCCAGGACAGAAGTGGGTTTCCCATCCCACCTTCTCATGTCTTCCCCGTGGTCACGTAGAAAAAACCACAGGTCAGCACGTGGGGTATACCCTCTCTCCCTAGCTGGGGGGCGTTGGGCTCTACTTTTGAGGTCCATGACTCGCACTGGTGCTGCACTGATCTTCCTCACCTCTTCCCTTATCTCCTTCATCTCCTCCTTAAACTCCTCTCTGAGGTCCTTAGCCACAGCAGAGACATGAGCCTGCATTGGGCCAGCCATCATACTCTGATAATTCCTGAGCCTGTTGGCAACAGAACCCACTGTCACTTGGTTGGTATCAGCATCAATCATTGCAATAAAGGAGGTATATTGAGATGGGCCCAGGTTTGCCAGATTCCACAACATCTGTCCTGTGCACCTGACCTTGTCAGGGTCATTGTCATGCTGTCCATCCCTCCCAAAGAGCACCTCCAGTACTGCCACTTCTCTCAGCTTTTGGATCCCTTCCTCAAGGGTATTCCAACGTGTTCTCTGGTGGTACTCCTGCATTCTTTCCCTGTGGACAAACCTCTCTCTCACGCTCATTAAAAGTCGCTCCCAGAGGGAAAGGAGACCTGTCTCCCTTACAAATACCTGGTCCACACCTGAGTCCTGGGTCAAGGGTCCCAAATTCCTTGCCTCAGTACCATCCAGTTGCACACCTGTACCCATAAGGTCCCAGACCCGCAGTAACCAGGTTGTGAAAGGCTCACGGCCCCGTCGTACAATGTCTTTTCGCAGGTTACGGAGACTCTCGTATGACAGGGACTCGGTGATGATCTCAACTTCTGGCTCCCCTGCTGGTTGTGAGGGGCCCCCTTCCTGACCCTTATTATCTAGGTGCCTTGTTTTCATCCTAGACTTCCTAGTTTCCACAGGGGCAACTGCTGCTGGCTGTGAGTGCCCTTGCAGTTCAGCTGGAACCTGGATGGATGTAACATCTGTGGGTCCCACTGCTGCACCATCAGATTCTCCCTCTTTAAGGCAGGGGGAGGGTTTCTCACCAGCTGGGGAGAGGTGCTCCTTCAGCATCTGGCCCATCTCACGTATCTCCTTTGCTAGCACCCCCACCCATTCTGGGTGGTTCCTTTCCGAGGTGGGCTGTGGGGCAGGGTCAAACTCTGGGGTAATATCCCTAGTCTCTGGGACAAAATCAGGCTCTGGGGTAACCTCCCTAGTCTCTGGGACAGGATCAGGCTCTGGGGTAACATCACTAATCCCTGGGGTAGGTATCAGGGTTGTTATCCAAGTCAATCTCCCCTTATCTCTGAATGTTAGATAGAACAGGTTTAACAGGGATATAAACAACACTAGCCACAATATAATGTCATTAGCATTTAAAGCGGATTGGAACCCCTTGAAGACTGGTGGGGTGAACTTCAAAAAACCTGTGATGGGTTGAGAAAAAATTTCACCTGCTGCCACTTCCTCACAGTAAGTACCATTATTGAAGTAGCCCCAGAAACACACACTTAGAGTGCGATAGCTCTGAATCCATGTGGCCATCTTCCAGAGAAAATTAAAAATCCATGAATTCCTCAACTGATCAACCCACATAATAAGCCGGATAATAGCCACAGTAACCTTGGTTATGAAACTCATGTTTAAAAAAGGGCTTGCAAATGGGAGAGATATAGCAGTGACCACATGGAGGCCAATCCAGGGTAAGCTGGACAGCATGGTGTCACCTACCACAAGCTTGGGTAATTCAAGAACTGTTATTCCCTTTTCTACCCCTCTCTCAATGCCCTCAGGCAATGCCCCACGTTGGGCGCCAAAATCTGTCTTGGTTTGAAAAGACAGGTGTGGTTTAAGGAAAGGCAAGAGCCCCTTTTCTGCAATGCAGAGTGCAACCCCTCTCCCTTTTAATTATTTTAGGTCCAAATCAGACGCTTTCAGGCAGGAGATATGGGGATGTGAATAACAGTTCTTTACTGGTATTTAACAAGGCAGAAAACAACAACAGCTATAAGAAAATTGGCAACAGAACAGAACAGTCTAGCTCCGCTCCAGTCCCTTTTGGCCTCAGGCCGTCTCCCTGTGCTCGGTTACCGGTGCTGTGGGGGCAGGGCAGGTCCCGCGCAGTTGAAGAGGGGCTGGAGTGATGGCGGCGGAGGCCCAGGGGTGAGCGGGGATGGGAAAGTGACTCCCCCCTCACAGTGTCGGTCGTGGTGCTCCGCAGAGTGTCCGGAGATAGTAGGGTGAGATGGGAGAGCAGCAGAGCGATGTCCAAAGGCAGGGAGCGTGGATCTCAGTGCTGAGATGTCAGGGGGAGATGCCAGAGCGAAGCACGGGGCGTCCTCTCCCTCCACGAGCCCAGCGAGAGAGAGTCCCCACCCCAGACCCCTCTCCCACCTTTCCTTTTCCGGTTCCCCCCCCTCCCCCTCCACCCACCCCCCTACGAGAGAACATTATCTATGTTTTAAGGTGTAGCCACAACTACTTAGCATAACAATGGGAGGAATTCACAGAAAGAAAAGGGGAACAATCCAACCCCTAACACATACGTTTTTATTTGAAATGATTTTAAGTTAAATGGTTTCTTGTTTTTAAAAAATGTTAATAATTTGGAACTAAGTAGTCCTTGTTTAATGTTGAATTCTAACACTGTAGTTATTAAGCATTGAGCCTGTAATATGTCAAGTTGAAAATTATGTTAACAGTTTTCTAAATAAAAACAACACAACTCCAATGATACATCAAGCACATCAATAATTTGGAATACTGTCACGATCCACTATTAATGCAGAGCGGGGGTCCTGATGGTTCTTTTGATCTTAAAGGTGCAAACAGGCAAAATGCAGGGGACAAAATCAGTTTATTCAACAGCAGAGAATCAGTTTATTCAACAACAGCAATGCATTTCATCAAATGCCAACAACTCAGTTACGGTAAAGGGGAGAGGTATAGGATAGGGAAAGGGGAAGGGAAGGAAAGGAAGGGATGGGAAAATAGCTACCAACAGACAAGACGGGCATCCTCACGGGTCATCCGATAGACGAGTCTTCATCCGTGGGGAGATCTCAGGGGACTTCTCCAGGGGGTCTTCATCAGTGGAGAGATCTCAAAGGGCCTTTCCCAGAGGGTCCCTCTTTTATAGTCCTTCTCCAAAGCGAGTGGCCTCTGGCCAAGAGGTGGGAAGATTTATGGACCATTGTGTGGTGCTGCAGGAGACAGGTACAGTCAAGCAGTCCTCAGTTGATACAACACAACCTCTGGTTGGTGCCATGACAGCACAGTCCAGTGAACACAATACACCAGCACACAGTCACGAGCATCCACCTTGGCCCAGCCAGGAAACCATTGTTCAGAGTCAGCCTGGGTGGGGGTCCTCGAGGTCTCCTCGTGACGGTCGGGAGGCAAAATCGCAGACCGACCCTTACAAATACTAAGCTTATAAAATTCAATAATAAAAATTTAAATTAAAGGATTTATGGCAGTAAATATTGCAACTTTTCTAAAAGATACAATTTGAAACCCAGCCAGTCTGTTAAGCAGGCAATGTGCCTGAGTGAAAATCCCATTTCATCTATTAGACCTTAAGAGCTCATGTATCATTGGTTGAGAAAGTAAATGACAGAAATTGCACCTACCTCACAAAGTTATAAGAGACTGAAATAACAGAGTTGTTTGTTTAGAAACTGTTTTACTGTTTACAAATTGTCTTAAGTTGGAATTTTGCACAATTCTAAAATTGAATGTTATATTAAGTTATAATTTCAAAAGAAAAGTTTAAAGTTTTATGGTTATAGAGTTAAGTTATAGTTAAGTTATATTTCTATGTTAAACAGTTAAATTGTTATATGTGAAACCAAAAGTGTTTAATTCACCTGACTGCCCCTGAACAAAAGCCCTGCAGCTTCTGGTATGTGGAACTCATCACTATCCAAAAAAGCCAAATTTATTAAGCTAGTTTGTGTGACTCTATATGTGCAGAATATAATATGGATGAACTTGGGCTTGAATTGCATGCCACAAGGCCTTCAACAGCTGAAAAGCTGAAACAAAATGGCGTTGTCAACTTCCTTCAGGAGTGAGCAGTCCAAATGCTGAGTTATCTCTGCAACATAGGCAGAATCAGTGACCAAATTTAAGGGTATCTGAAAAAATCTTTGGAATGCCATGGTGACAGCCTTCAATTCAAGCATTTGAGTAGAGCCTGTGTCATGGCTTTCCAGCATTTGCCAGCCAGACTCATCCTCCCAGGTAACAATGCTTTCCCTGTTTTGCCTGACCCATCAGTGAAGATGGTAAGGCCTTGCACTGGCACCCGACTATTTTTGGGTCTCAACGACAGCTTGACTGTTTTTACCATTTGCAATAGCTTATGGCTGGGCAGATGATATGCAATCTGTCCTGTAAAGTCTTGCAGTGCACTCTGCAAGGGAACACTGTTAACAAAGCTCCCTTCAAAGAATTCCCGCTCTACAGGAAGTCTAATTTTCACGGGATCTGCTGCCATCAATTGCAAGCATCATTGACTGCATTTGATTATCAGTCGAGCAAACAATTCAAACATTGTAGTCGCTGTCTTCTTTAACTGATGTGGAGAAAAGACCCATTCTAAAATATGAAAGGGATCAGACCATTTGTCATTCAATTGGCCAATGAAACCTGTAGGATGTAAATTAGAAAAGAATAAATATCCCCACTCTTCACAATCTCCACACCACAATCTCATCATCATAAATCCACACCTCTACTATTATCATCGACCCCCATATCCTTCACACCTTCTGCACGCATCCTACCAAACATCACACTCTATCCTCCCTCCCCCTTCTCCCCTCCCCCTCCCCTGCCCCCTTCCCCTTCTTCTCCTCTTCCTCTCTTTCCCTCTCTCCTCCCATAACATCCTATCAACCATGTCCCATCCCGCATTGTGGCATACCGCTGCTGCCCCCACTTCCATCCTATCTTCTATCTTGTAACTCTCCATCTCCCTATTTCTTTACCGTATCCAGACTATATAATTTCCCTTAACTTCTATCGCTCATTTTTCTAGCCATATCTCCAATATATGTCCCACCGTAAACATCATAATAATTCACCCTCCTTTTGGCCCCGATCAAAATTTTCATTCCTCCCCGCCGCCCATCCCACCCCCTTCATATCTACTGTCCCCATTCAACACACTTGACTACATCTTTCACCCCCTCCTCATCTGGCCTTCATCGCATCAGTAAGTCACACATCTCTCCGTATCTGTCAACCTCTCTGATCTAGTGGGCTGGCACTGTAAAATCACACCAACATCTACTGATAATTTCCATCCATGTGACTTCACTACACTACACTATATTAACATAATACTTTCCAACTTAAAAAATATTAATTTCATACCTTACAAAAATAAACACATATACACTTACATATTCACACACCCATTTCTTTTATTATCTCACTCAACTTAATAACACATAATATAACATTCTCAAAATAAAAATTCAATAAATAATGTAAGCTTGCTCTCTAAATAACATCTTTTATGGCTTTGGCTGGTACTTATCTCTATTCATTCACTGTCTAAACAGAGCAATATATTGCTGCCTTTGTTGAAGGCTTCTCTGTTGATGTGTCTACTTTTCTATGTCTTGATATCTTTAGTTGGCTTGTTTGTTATTGTCTCTATGAAACTTTAGTTTGGTAGGGTTTTTTTCCTGCTGCTTTTTCACTTGGGTATTTTGTAAAGGCTTTTCCCATGCTTTGATTTTGGATTTTGGTGCTAGTGTAGGTTTTTGGGCCCCACCCTCTACCTAGGATGGTGGCTTTTCGAGGTGATCTGGGCTGCTTTAGAATGCTACATGGTTGCACACATTCCTTTTTTTATATCTATGTGTTTCTCCTCCCCACAGGTTGGAGAAAGGTTAGTGGAAAAGTAATTGTTTGTTGGATAGAGATTTCTCTGTTCCCACTGACACTGCATATTATGGGGCTGTATTGTAATTGGACTGGAGACTTGAATATCTCCTCCATCTGCCCTTATAAACTTAGAGTTTTAGGCTGGAGGTGTAGAAAGGCTTGGAGGTGTGCTTGCAGGCTTGGCTTTAGAGATTGTAGCAGGATTGGAGCTGTTGCTTGAAGCAGGAGTTGAGATTGTGGCTTTGGTGTTTTTACTTCCTGGTTCTGGTGGGCTCCTAGGTGTGTAGGTGCCATCAAGGATTGCCCTCTCTCAGCAGTGGTCCGCAGGGGTTTCCATGGTGACTTGGGGCGCAGGCACATGTCTTTGAGGCTGGTCTGGGGTCGGGATCTCCCTTTGGAGGCTGGCCCAGAGCGGGAAGGATGATCCGCCAGGGCTGGGCTTGGGGTGAAGCCACGCCCCACCAGGGCTGGACTGAGGATGGAGACAAACCCACGAGTGAGACTGGGTTTCTTTTTTCCTGCCATTGACCGTACGGTCACTGCCATCTTGGGATTCATCTTTGTTTTCCTTTTTTTTATCCTTGGGCTCCCCCACAGCGGTTTGGGATGATTTAGGGACCTTTGAGCCAGCTGCTGGGGTTTTGCCGGTCAGTGGAGTCTCTCCACATGGAGAAGGTATGTTTTCTTCCATGCTGCTGCTAGACAAATCAGCTTTTATCCCTTTAGCAATTTTAAGATAAGTTTCCAAGGTTTTAAAGCCTTGATTCTATTTTTATCATATTTTACAGCAACATTTGATATTTGTTCTCCAATTTTAGTCCAATTATTTATATTAAATGCAGTTTCTTTAGTTATTTCTATCCCTTGGCTTTTTGTCCATGATATTAATAAAAAAGAGATTTTTCTTCGTAATCTATCTCCCAATTCTTTTAAAAAATCAGTCTATACCTGGATTATTGGGTGTTTTTCGTGGAGATGTTTCCTCCCATGTTTTTCTTAGCTCTTGGCTAAAATTTTGTTTCCATCTCTCTTTCTGGACAGCAATTTTCTTCCTGTCTCCTTTTCCAAAGGTCCCTGGCTCACGGCCAATTTTTCCTGCCTCTCCTTCAGGGCGTTTTTTGCTGGCTTTAAGCCAGAATTTCCTTTCCCAACTCTCCTTCTGGACAAATTTTGTCTCTCCTGCTTTTAAGAGATTTTGGCTAAGTCGAATTACGTCAGCCATGACCAGTTGTTACATAGGTTGGGTCACCGGCGGTGGGGGGGGGTGCCAGGTCCAAAACAAAGACACCAGCACTCCTGATCCATGTAACAAGACTTAGGCAACTTGATTCTTTGTGAGCACCATTAAATAGGGTGATTAAGTTTTCCCAGGCACATACATAGGTGATTGGTTACAATTTCAGTCACTCATTTCCTCAACCAGTGATACATCAGAGTTTAGGGTCCAATAGATGGGCTAGGATTCTGTCTTTGTTTGAAAAGACAGGTATGGTTTAATTTTTACTTTCCCGGCCAATGCACCAAATTAATGTCTAGGGTTTGAGTTGCCAATTTAAATAAACTTATTTCTTTGTGTTGTGAGACAGAACCAGGAGTTAAAGAGCAAGGCAGGCTTAAAACTTTGAAAGGGTATAGAAGAAAATTTATTAACTACACAAACAAAAACGGGAAAAAAGAAAAAAAAATTCAGAATAAGATTTTTCACATCACTCCGTCCCTCCCTCTCCCAGTCTTCACAACAACAAAACAAATATACAACAAATACTTCAGTCAGTGCCTAATTTAGTCTTTTTCTGTTTACTTTTGGAGAAAAGAAGTTTCCTCTTGTCGAAGTTGTAGGAGATGTGTTCCACAAGAAGAAAAAAAAGTCCTCTTGTAGTTTTACCTCTCACGATTGCCTCCGCCCGGGAAAAATCTGCAACCGTGACGTTCCTCCCAATCTACAGCCGTCCCAAAGTTGTAGATATGGGTCATGTCTATTTCCTGGGGTATTACTTTTAAGGATTGAAAATGTCCAACAGCAACAATTTTTATTTGTCTCCTTTTCCTCTGCTCAGGCTTCATCTTCAGAAAAAAACTGCAATCCCCTTCGTTTCTCAGGGCAGAAATTCAAATTCCCAACACAGGTGTTCTTTAATCAAATTATCTTCTAAAAAGGAACATTTCCATCCCCCCATGTCTCTTTCCATGGTTTAAAGGAATATTCAGTACATTAGTTCATTCCTACAATTTCCCAAAAAGATTTTCAGCCATTTCAGCATCTTCTCACTCTCCTTCCATCTTAAAATACTTAACTCTTGCATTACTGACTTCAGAACTTTCCTTATTCCCTTTCATGTTCAAAGGGAAGGCTGGAGGCTTTGCAAATCTTATCTGAACACTAAAGAGTTAAAGTTTAACTCAACTACAAAAGTTGAGCCAGGCTCGGCCGTGCTGGGGGGGGGGGCAGCGCCACTCAGCCCCTGCGGAGCTGGCCTACGGCCCCGCACCCTCATGGCCACCCGGGGAGGCCCGGCCTGGCCGGTAGCATAAAGAGCCAACACTCCCCCACGCCAGAGCCACAGGCCGGTGGAGGAAAAAATCTGTAAAGCTTTTATCACACAACTTTGCCTCCCCTCAGCCATCGGGTCCCCCTCGTTGACAAACGGGGCCCAAGCGGCCTCCGAGCCGTTCCCCCCCCCCCCCCGCATGGGGGAGAGGGAAAGCGGCTCGGGTCGTTGTTACCTGTTCAGCCGCCGGAAAGACAAAGAGGCACGTCTTCCGGGATTACCCTTTTTTATAATGTGTGTGCACGGAGCGAACTGACTTTCTCTGATTGGCTGTTACAAGTATCCCAAAACCCCCCCACAAAGGAAACTCTCTCCCAGGAAGAACTTCTGAGTTTCTTCCTCCCAAGTCAACCTATCACAGATTCTCACGCAGGTAACTGCCTACTGACAGGCTGGCTGGGTTTCAAATTGCATCTTTTAGGAAAGCTGCAATATGCACTGCCACAGGGGGTGACCTCGCTCATAGCACTGAGGGGTGCAGCAGGCACACACACAGAGTTCTGAGGTGTGACAACATGAGCGTGTCCTTTCATTTGTGTTCACAGGCTGCTGGAAGAGGAGTGGATACTCACGAATCCTAAGTGTCCAGCAGGAAGTGTGTGGGACCAGAGAAACCCCTGCTTCCACAAAGGGGATGTGTTTTGCAGCTGCACTTCCTGGGGGGCTGGTGGGAGACTGGAAATTGAAGAAGTCATGTGAATGTGTTCTTATGTGGGGAGAGAGCTTGTGAACATTAGTTACAAAAAGATGTTTAGAAATGCAGGGTCTGACCGTGCCTGCAGCCTGCTTTGCACAAAAGAACAGAATCAGAGGATGTGTTCTACAGAGAGCTCAGGCTTGTCTTCACTTGTAAGCAGTTCTGTGTCCTGATCTTCTGATGCTTCACCTGAAATGCCTGTGCTATTGCTATGAGCAGTGGATCATCTCAATCTATTCAGAGCACAATGAGATCCAACTGGAATTCTTTATCTTTACGGGTACCCTTTGGGACACTATCCAGCAGGAGTTTCATTTGAGTTGCCTTGCGAAGTGCTAGAACCAACAAATAGAAAAAGCTGCAGCATTTTTTAGGCCAGACCATGATCAGTCATGCAGAGAGAATCTTGCACCGTCCAGTGATACTTTCTGGCTTCCAATCCCACAATGCTGGGTCATATTGAACACCTCTGCCCAAAGCTCCATCCTCTCTTCCACTGGAATTCGATCAGTGTTGGCAAGATCTCTGTGCTCTGGATTTCTGGTCTCATGGTGCACATGGGCACTGCCCACACTGAGTCACACATATGCTCTCCTGTCCTTTTTGGTTCCCTTTTGCAGGCTGTGCTCAGTGCTTTTAGCCCTTTGTTAGGAAATGCCAAATATACCTGCCTGGGTATGTATTTTCACACACATGGAGCGTCAGCAGGAAAGAGCAGGCAGCAGAGAGGGAAGGCCATGTATGACCTGGGAAACTGCCAGAGGCTGTGCAAAGGGAGATTGTGTGAGCTGCAGTGATGCTCCCCTTCATTTGTTTTCCTGTGCCGCCCTGAGTTTGTGTGGCAGTGAATACTGCATGAAATGTCATGGCAGGGAAATGATGGAAGTTGCTCAGTCTCCATGTGCTGTGGGATACACCCAGGATATGGCTTTTTCAGAACATCAGATTAGAGCCACTGAAGGCCCCTCAGCAGTGTGGGAGGAGCCCTGTGCACGAGGAAGGCTGTGTTTGTGGCCACACTGGTAACAGGGACCCTTGGAGAAGAGTGATCCTCTTGGAGAGATGATGAATGGCCAAGGGAAAGTCACTTCTGGAACTGCAGGTAAGCCCAAAACCTTTTTTCCTTTCTGTCCTCCTGTCCAAGGAGTTGGGGAAAGACAGGGCTGGGATGGATCCTGGGCATACAATGGTGGCCGACCTCCTGCTAGGAGATGGGGCTTAGGACAAGAGCAAGGCAACAGATGAGGGAACTGGGCATTGCCCAGCCTGGCACGATGAACTTTTTCCTGGAGTCAAGGGGAGTGGAAGTCCAGGCAGACCATGCCCTGCTATTCCCTTCAGTAGTTTGTCTGTAAACAGTGGGGCTGAAGGGTACTATGCTTCTGTGATTCCCCTGTCACGATCTACCAACATAGTGTGGGGTTTGTGATGGTTCGTTTGATCTCAGACGTGCAAAAAGGCAACAACGGGGGACAAATCATTTTACTCACAGCAATGCATTTTTATTGAATGCCAACAACTCAGTTGCGATAGAGGAGAGAGATATAGGAAATGGAGTATAGAGAGAGAAAGAGGGGAATGGGGAAAAAGCTACCAACAGACAAGACGGATGTTTTTGTGGGCCAGCCAATGGACGATTCTTCATCCATGGGCAGATCCCAAGGGTCTTCTCCAGAAGATCACTCTTTTATAGTCCTTTTACAAAGTATGTGGCTTGTGGCCATGGAGTGGGAAGATTTATGGATCATTGTGAGGTGCTCCGAGAGACAGGTGTACATGCAGGCTTCAGTTGGTACCATGACAGCACAGTCCAGTGAGCACAACACAGCTGCAAACAGTCCCTTGGCAAGCACCCACCTCAATCAGGCCAGAAAACCATTGTCCAGAGTCAATCTGGGTGGGGGTCCTCGGGGTCTTCTTGCGATGGTCATGAGGCAAAAAAGAGGGAAACTTTGGACCAACCCTTACACCCTGGTAAAGTGACGCGCCAGGCCAAGGTTTGTGGAACACCTCCAGGATAAATTCACCAGGAGCTAAACTTCAGAGGTGTGGCGCTACAGTGGGATTAGCTTTACCAGTGTCAGGGATTAAAGTAAAAGAGTTGACGGATGCTCTCCACCTGATATTCCAGAAGGCCTTTTAATCCAGAAATTCAGAAGCAAAAGAGAAAGAGAGCAGCTCTGCAGTACCTTATATACAGGCCAAAACTGGTGGGCAGGTGCAAACAGCCAGCTAATGGGATAACCTTAGGGGAGGAGTGAGGGGAGTGGTTTACAGAGCCAGTTCCAATGAGAGCAAAGGGGAGGGAAAAGGGGAGTGGCTTACATCGGGGTGGCTACAACTTAGGGAGAAACCAACTTGGAGCAACATAGGGAGGCCTTTGGAAGCAACCATCATCAGAAGCAACCATTACCCAGAATATGAAACTGAAAGCTGGGGGTAACACAAACACTCACTGCAACATCTCCCCCTATCTTTTTCTGAAAGAGGAAGGATCGAGGTTACATGCTGATTTTGGGCATAAGTCCTATCGCCATTGAGTTGGGAGGCTGTCATTAGGAGAATCCGTAGCATCAGGGTTACTGGCATTGGCTTTTCCTGGGTCAGGAACATCAGAGGTCTCAGTAACATTAATATCTGGAGGAGAAATGGTGAGGTGTGCGGCAGTGGAAAGGCAACATCTTGTTAATATAGCAATGGATATTACAACAAGGAAAACAATTACAATAAACCAAACAATGGATTTAACAATGGAAGTGAGTCACCCAGTCAACCCCCACCATGAGAAGATGTTCCCCATCCAGTCCTCTGATTCTTTTTTTACGTCAATTATTAGTTCTTGCATTCTTCACGGGGATGTGTGGATGTCCTGTGCTTTTGATGTTAGGGTGAGGCAGCAGAGACTTTCGAGCTCTTGACATTCATGTCCATGCAGCAGCAGCAGGAAGTCAATTGCTGCCCGATTTTGCAGCCTAACTTTCCTAGTGATTTCTCTGTCTGCTAGGAGGTCACTGATTGCAGTTGTTGTTAAATTGGCTTGTTTCACTACCCAACACTGGAGGCGCCCCAATTCACCTAGTGCTTTAGCAGCTGCAACCTATGGTAAAAATAGAGAGACTGCAGCTCTTCTTAGCTTAGACCAATGAATAATTTCCTATTCACTGTGTTTGTCTAAATTATCAATGCTTCGCTTCTGGATTCTCAAATTGTTTTTCTGTTGCCAATCCATAATTTGGGTTTGGTTGGGTGTGAACAGCGACAACCGCCCAAAGGTGCACGGACCTGCAAGCAGGTGAGAGGGGATACCTGCCCAAGCTCTATTCCCACAAATGAGAAAAGTACCTTTTTCTAGTCTCTTTGGCCAGTGGTCCTCTGTGGACGCCATCTTAACATGTTCAATCTTATCGCACCACCTCTTAGCCTGGTAATCTTTCTTAGATTGGAGAACATTGGTGTACTGGTCTGTGTGGTGCCTTGGTTCATAGTGAAACTGAATGCAATAGGCCGCACTAGAAGACCCTAAAATTTCAAGTTCTTGTGGTTCACTGTTCTTGTTGAGCTTGCCTACTCACTCTCACCACAGCATGAGGGGGTTATAAATGGGCAATTTATGTTCATAGGTCCTGCTTGGTGTTCAGTAAACTATGTGGATGCTTTGCTATTTACAGTTTTTTTGATGTTCTTTCAGGTTTTCAGGGTACTCCTCAGGTTTAAACGGGACCCTCACTAGGCAGATTGAAACAGGATTTTCTGCTGCTGCTGTAGACAGGAAGGTATGGTCTTGCTTAATGGCATCTGCCAACATAACCCAGATGTTTTTCCTGGGTTGATGGACAATCCATGCAACAGAGGACTAGTTTAGGGCAAACAGGATGAAACAAATTCCAATGAGGGCATGGAGAACATGACTTCCTCCTAAAACAATATAAAGTTTAACAAAGGTGTCTTAGGTTCCAATACAGGACGTGACCAAAAGTATGTATTCTATCACCATCTATTGAAAACAGGTGGGGCAGTGATCCTTATTTCTGTGGGAGATTTTCCCTGCTAATGGGCCATCTGTTAAAATCAGGTGGGGCAGTCATCCTTATCTTTTCCACAGCCCATCCTTCCTCCAGGAAAATATAGTCATTGAGACCCACTGAATGACTGATAAAATTACATCATCCCATTGGGACCCACTGTACGACTGATAAATAAATAAAATAAATAAATAAAATTAAATCATCCCATTGTGACAAGTTCCAGCCTAGGGAGGAGCCAAGCCTTTCCTACCTGGATAAAAACTGAGATCTGGAACATTAAGGCAGCCTTTTTCCACTGGATTCTAGAGGAAAAACTAGACCTTTCCACATCATCACTGGACATTCAGAGGAAAACTGCACCTTTCTACAGGAGCATTGCTTCAACTGAACCACATCTGTCATCCAGGAGGACTGCAGCCGCCATTTAATGGGACTGCTACCAACACCCTGACTGTCAGTGGGTTTTTGGGTTTGTTTTCTGTAGTACTATATTCCTATTTAAATTTTCCTAGTAAAGAACTGTTGTTCCTATTCCCATATCTTTGCCTGAGAGCTCCCTTAATTTCAAAATTATAAAAATTTGGAGGGGAGGATTTACATTCTCCATTTTAAAAAGAGGCTCCTGCCTTTCTTGTCAGACACCTGTCTTTTGAACTAAGAGATTTTGGCACCCAATGTGGGGCACGAGGGCATTGAGAGAAAGAAGGACTAACAGTTCTTAGGTAACCTGTTTTTTTGTGTGCTGGATATAGAAACCTCATTGGGTGGCATCATGTGGTCCAGCTTACCCTGGCTCAGGGGGCACGTGGTCGTGGCTGTATTCCTTCCATTTGCAGTCCCTTATCTAAACATGGGCCCTATAACTAAAGCTACTGTGGCAGTTATACAGTTTGCTTTATGGGTTAATAAGGTGAGGTATTAATGGATTTTTAACTTCCTTTGGAAGGCAGGTACATGGATTCAGGGCTATCACACTCTAACTATATATTTTTGGGGTCACTTTACTAATGGTTGCCCTGGGGTACAATGCAAAAATGCGTATTCTATCACCATCTGTTGAAATATAAGAGGGGTGGTGATCCTTATCTCTGTGGGAGATATCTTCTGCTGATGTGTCATCTGATAAAATCAAAGGGATGATCATCGTTATCTTTTCACAACCCATCCTTCCTCCAGAAGATATCTTCTGTTAATGAGCCATTAAGTCCTATTGTGTGACTGATAAGATTACATCAATCCACTGGGAGATGCTCCAGCCAGGGGGAGGAGCCAAGCCTTTCCTACCTGGATAAAAAACTGGGGTTTGGAACATGAAGGCAGCCCTTTCCACTGGATCCCAGAGGAAAGTCGAACCTTTTTCCACATCATCGCTGGACCTTCAGAGGAAAACTGCACCTTCTACAGGAGCACTGCTTCAACTGAATCACATCTGTCATCCAGGAGGACTGCAGCCACCATTTATACGGACTGCTACCAACACCCTATTGACACATGTCAGGTTGTACTCTGACTCTGTTGGTGGTTTTTCTTTTGTATTATTGCATGTATTTTATTTTTTCTCTTTTTTTCCTATTAAGTGTATTACTGACTTGCAGTCTCTCATTGGTTTTGCTTTCAAACCAATACATTAATTGGCGCCCAACGTGGGGCATGAAATGTACTTAGAAAAGTCAGTATAACAATTTTGTATTCACCATGATTCTCAACATGTTTACATGGGTTTTATATCTTGCTCTCTATATTTTTCCGCACATGGGGACTATCTGCCGGCTGTAATGCTCCTGTGTAGACCAGAGTATGATATAAAAATTGCTTTATTGGCCTATTACGTCTACTACATGGTAACCTCTGAGGCAATGAACATCATTCAGAATATATACTCAACTTTGTTTGCCTGTCCTAGTCTAGGTTGCTACAACCAGAGCCTTAACAATCGCACCCATCCCCTGGGGAGAGGGGAAAGAATTATTTTTTCCAATCTTTCTGGCCTGACACAGCAGTTTTTGGAAATCTTAAGTTCCCGCTGGATGCCAAAGATAGCATAATGTTGTTGTTAGTTCTGCTTTGTCTCCTCTGCACAGCCTTCAACATGCTTAAAAACAAAACACTACATGGTGTACTGCAGGGTATTCTTGAAGAAGAGAAAAAAAGAAACAAATCAACTTCGTCCATGTCTGCACAGAATGTCACAAAAAAGTAAAAAACCAAACACAAAGCAACAGTGTCCGTGTCTATGCAGACTGCCACAGAGGAGAAAAAAGCCAAAAGCACCATCAGCATCTTCACACAAACCATCACTGAACCAGAACAGCCTAGACCAGTAGGTTGCCCCCATTCAGAAGAAGGAATCAAAGAGCAAATCAGTCCACACAGTGACTGATGAAGACGTGGCAGGACCTTTGCACCCAGCAGAAGAGACAGAGCCAGAAATCATCACTCGCTCTCTATCCCTGGGTGAGCTGCGTAACCTGCGGAGGGAATTCACCCGCCAGACAAATGAGTCCATCTTGACCTGGCTGCTCCGCATCTGGGACGCTGCAGCCAATGACACCATTCTGGATGGAAGTGAGGCCAGGCAACTGGGATCTCTGTCCCGGGATGTGGTCATTGACCAAAGAACCAGGAGAAACCAAGAAACCCTCAGCCTCTGGCAGCAACTGCTGACAAGTGTGAAAGACAGATACCTTTGTAAAGAAGATCTCCAGGTGCACCAAGGAAAATAGAGCACAATAGAACAAGGTATCCAATGCCTGAGGGAATTGGCTGTGCTGGAGATAATTTTCTCAGAAGATGAGAGATTTCCTAAGAGTCCAGACTGTGTCACGTGCACGTCACAAATGTGGTTGAGATTTGCACGGCTCGGACCAGAGATGTATTCCCGTTACCTGGCAACGCTGCAGTGGAGGGAAGGTGAGGACATGGTAGGCGTCTTGGCCAATAAACTAAGAATTTATGAGGACACTGTCACAGCCCCATTTCGTACCCATGTCTCATCCATGGAAACAAGGCTGGTGGAGCAAGTCCAGAACTTGATTGAAGAGGGCCATCAGAAAAAAAAGAACTTAAAGAGGAAAACTATCAGATCTCTCCAGAACCAACAAAAGTTTCTGCCATTAAGAGCCGGCGTTCCTCAGCTAGGGAGAGAGGACACACTCCACGAGGTAACCTCTGGTTTTTCCTTCAGGAGCATGGTGAAGACACAAGGAAGTGGGATAGAAAACCCACCTCCTCCTTAGCAGCCTGGGTACATGAGCTGAAAAGAAGGATACCTAACAGAAGAAGCTCATCTAGAGTCAATGCTGCTCCAGTCTCTCGTGCACAAAACTCTAGAGAGTATCAGAATGATAATATGACTGATCCTCTTGAAGGAACCACAAGAACCTATTTACAAGAAGAAAGCAACGTGTACCAAGACCAGGAATAGAAGAGCCCTGCCTCTAGCCAGGTAGAGGAGAGGGATAATCGGATCTATTGGACTGTGTATATCCGATGGCCTGGCACATACAACCCACAAAAACATAAGGCTTTGGTTGACACCGGCGCCCAATGTACTCTGATGCCATCAAGGCATGTAGGAGAAGAATCCATCTCTATCTCTGGAATAACAGGAAGAGCTCAACAGCTGACTGTAGTGGAAGCCGAAGTGAGTTTAACTGGGAACAGGTAGCAAAAACACCCCATCGTAACTGGCCCAGAGGCCCCATGCATCCTTGGCATAGACTATCTTAGAAATAGATATTTCAAAGACCCAAAAGGATATCATTGGGCTTTCAGGATAGCTGTTGTAGAGACAGAAAACATTAGAAAGCTAAACACCTTGCCTGGTCATGCAGATGACCCCTCTGCTGTAGGGCTACTGAGAGTTAAAAAGCAACAGGTACCAATGGCCACAACAACAGTACACTGTTGGCAATACCGTACCGATGGAGACTCAGTAATTCCCATCCATGAAATAATTTGTAAACTGGAGAGCCAAGGGGTGGTCAGCAAAACCCACTCACCGTTCAACAGCCCAATCTGGCCTGTGCGTAAATCTAAAGGAATATAGAGATTGACTGTGGACTATCGTGCATTGAATGAGGTGACTCCACCGCTGAGCGCTGCTGTGCCGGACATGCTGGAACTCCAGTACGAGCTGGAGTCCAAGGCAGCAAAGTGTTACGCCACCATTGACATCGCCAATGCATTTTTCTCCATTCGTCTGGCAGCAGAATGCAGGCCTCAGTTTGCTTTCACCTGGAGGGGCGTGCAGTACACCTGGAATCGACTGCCCCAGGGGTGGAAGCACAGTCCTACCATCTGTCATGGACTGATCCAGGCTGCACTGGAGAAGGGTGAGGCCCCCGAACATCTACAGTATATCGATGACATCATTGTATGGGGGAGCACAGCAGAGGAAGTCTTCAAGAAAGGAAAGAAGATTATCCAGATTCTGCTAAAAGCTGGTTTAGCCATTAAGCGAAGTAAGGTTAAGGGGCCGGCTCAGGAAATTCAGTTTCTAGGAGTCAAGTGGCAAGATGGACGTCGTCAGATCCCAACACAAGTAATTAATAAGATCACCACTATGTCTCCACCTACCAACAAGAAGGAAGCACAAGCTTTCCTAGGTGCCGTAGGCTTTTGGAAAATGCATATTCCTGAATACAGCCAGATTGTGAGCCCTCTCTACCTGGTTCCCCGCAAAAAGAACGATTTCCACTGGGGCCCTAAACAACAGCAAGCCTTCGCCCAGATCAAGCAAGAGATCGCTTATGTGGTAGCCCTTAGCCCAGTCAGGACGGGACCAGAGGTGAAGAATGTGCTCTACTCTGCAGCTGGAAACCATGGTCTATCCTGGAGCCCTTGACAGAAGGTGCCTGGTGAGACTCAGGGTTGACCACTGGGATTCTGAAGCAGAAGCTACAAAAGATCTGAAGCCAGCTACACTCCCACAGAAAAGGAGATCTTGGCCGCCTATGAAGGGGTTCAAGCTGCCTCAGAGGTGATTGGCACAGAAACACAACTCCTCCTGGCACCCCGACTACCAGTACTGGGCTGAATGTTCAAGAAAAAGGTTCCTTCCACACATCACGCCACTGACACCACATGGAGCAAGTGGATTGCCCTCATCACTCAGTGTGCCCGTATTGAAAATCCGAATTGCCCTGGGATTCTGGAAATAATTACAAATTGGACTGAAGGTGAGACTTTTAGATTGTCTTCTGAGGAAAAAAAGGAACAAGTGGCACATGCCAAGGAAGCCCCACCATATAATGAGCTACCGGAGGCTGAAAGATGATATGCCCTCTTCACTGATGCTTCCTGCCAAATTGTAGGCACTAACCAGAAGTGGAAAGCTGCAGTATGGAGCCCCACACGACAAGTTGCACAAGCTACCGAGGGACAAGGTGGATCGAGTCAGGTCACAGAGCTAAAAACCGTCCAGTTGGCTTTGGATATTGCTGAACGAGAAAAGTGGCCAAGGCTCTATCTCTACACTGAGTCATGGATGGTAGCTAATGCTCTGTGGGGATGGCTGGATCGCTGGAAAAAGGCCAACTGGCAGCTCAGAGGGAAACCCATATGGGCTGCTGAAATTTGGCAGGACATTGCTGCCTGGGTAGAGAGACTGAGCATGAAGGTTGGACACATGGATGTGCACGTACCCAAAAGTCAGGCTAATGAAAAATATCACAACAATGAGCAGGTAGACCGAGCTGCCAAAATGAAAGTATCACAAGTGGATCTAGACTGGCAGCACAAGGGAGAATAATTCCTAGCTCATTGGGCCCATGATGCCACTGGTCATCAGGGTAGAGATGCAACATACCCATGGGCCCGTGACTGAGGGGTGGACCTTACCATGGACAGCATCTCACAGGTCATCCACGACTGTGAGACCTGTGCCACAATCAAACAACCTGCCAATCAAACCTACCCTGTGCCTCATGCTACTGCCCAGAACACCATCTTGAGCCTTGAAAAACAAATCCTTTGGAGGCATGGTACCCCTGAGAGAATTGAGTCAGACAACAGAACCCGTATCAAGAATGGCCTTATCAACACCTGGGCCAGAGAACATGGTATTAAATGGATATATCATATCCTTTACCATGCGCCAGCTGCCAGGAAAGTTGAACGGTGTAATGGACTCCTTAAGACTACCCTGAAAGCACTGGGTAGAAGAATCTTCAGGAATTGGGAAATTAACTTGGCCAAAGCCACCTGGATGGTTAACACCCGAGGGTCCATCAATCGAGCCAGTCCTGCCCACTCTGAACCCTTGCACACTGTGGATTTGGACAAAGTCCCTGTAGTATACATTAAAGGTATTTTAGCAAAGACTGTTTAGATTAATCCCACCACAAGAGAAGGCAAACCAATCCGTGGGATTGTTTTTGCTCAAGGACCTGATTACACTTAGTGGGTAATGCAGAAAAATGGGAAAACCCATTGTGTACCACAAGGAAACCTAATTTTAACTGAGAACTGTATGTAAGGTTTAATTCTCTATTTTATATATATATATATATCTGTAAGAGGGTATTGGTTTTGGGTATGATGTAGATGGTAGTAGAATAAGGGGTGGATTATGTCCTGGGGTACAATGCAAAAATGTGTATTCTATCACCATCTGTTTTAATGAAGGAGGAGTGGTGATCCTTATCTCTGTGGGAGATATCTTCTGCTGATGTGTCATCTGAAAAAATCAGGAGGATGATCATCGTTATCTTTTCACAACCCATCCTTCCTCCAGAAGATATCTTCTGTTAATGGGCCATTAAGTCCTATTGTATGACTGATAAAATTACATCATCCCACTGGGAGATGCTCCAGCCAGGGGGAGGAGCCAAGCCTTTCCTACCTAGATAAAAAACTGGGGTTTGGAACATGAAGGCAGCCCTTTCCATTGGATCCCAGAGGAAAGTCGAACCTTTTCCACATCATTGCTGGACCTTCAGAGGAAAACTGCACCTTCTACAGGAGCACTGCTTCAACTGAACCACATCTGTCATCCAGGAGGACTGCAGCCACCATTTATTCGGACTGCTACCAACACCCTGACTGACAGGTGTCAGGTTGTACTCTGTTGGTGTTTTTTCTTTTGTATTATTGCATGTATTTTATTTTTTAACCAAGGGAGTTCTTCTAAAGTGAAGGTAGCCTCCACTTCCCATGACCAAGGTGCTGAGTATTACAGAAGGAAGGATGATCTGTCAGACCCACCTGAAGGTACCTCTACTATGTATGCCTGGGAAGAAAATAATAACCAGAATTAGAGGGGCCCTGCCTCTAGCCAGGGCGAGGCACAGGAAAACCGGGTCTTTTGGACGGTGTGGATCTGATGGTCTGGTACATCAGAGGCACAGAAACAGAGCATTGGTTGATACTGGTTTGCAATGTATATTAATACCATCGGGACATGTTGGGGAAGAACCTGTTTCCATTGCTGTGGTGATGGAGGGATTGCAGGAATTGACTTTGCTGGACGCTGAGGTGAGCCTGACTGGGAAAGAGTGGCAGAAACATCCTATTGTGACTGGCCCAGAGGCACCGTGTATTCTAGGAATAGACTTCCTCAGGAATGGCTATTACAAAGACCCAAAGGGACTCAGGTGGGCTTTTCGAATAGTTGCGGTAGAGACAGAGGGCATTAAGCAGTTGAACACTTTGCCTGGACTATCAGAAAACCCATGTGCAGTACGACTCCTGAAGGTGGAAGAGCAACAAGTACCAATTGCCACCTCAAAGGTGCACTGCTGGCAGTACTAGATGAATTGAGATGCTGTAATCCCCATCCACAAGATGATCCGTGAGCTGGAGAGCCAAGGGGTGGTCAGTAAAACCTACTCACCCTTCAACAGCCCCATCCGGCCTGTGCACAAGTCTGATGGAGAATGGAGATTGACTGTGGACTATTGTGCATTGAATGAAGTGACTCCACCACTGAGCGCTGCTGTGCCAGACATGCTGGAACTCCAGTATGAGCTGGAGTCCAAAGCAGCAAAATGGTACAGCACCATTGACATCGCCAATGCGTTTTTCTCCATTCGTCTGGCAGCAGAGTGCAGGCTTCCTTTTGCTTTTGCAATACACCTGAACCGACTGCCCCAGGGGTGGAAACACAGCCCCACCATCTGTCATGGACTGATCCAGGCTGCACTGGAAGCTCCAGAACACCTGCAATACATCGATGATGTCATTGTGTGGGGGGACACGACAATGGAGGTATTTCAGAAAGGAGAAAAGATCATCCAGATTCTGCTAGGAGCTGACTTCGTCATCAGGAAGAACAAAGTCAAAGGGCCTGCCCAAGAGATCCAACTCCTGGGAGTAAAGTGGCAAGACAGATGACGCCAGATTTACAATGAGGTCATCAATAAGATCACTGCTATGTCTCCACCAACCAGCAAGACGGAAGCACAAGCTTTCCTAGGTGCCATAGGCTTTTGGAGAATGCACATTCCTGAGTACAGCCAGATTGTGAGCCCTCTTTACCTGGTCACCCGCAAGAAGAACGATTTCCACTGGGGCCCTGAGCAGCAGCAAGCCTTCGCCCAGGTCAAGCAGGAGATCTCTCATGCGGTAGCCCTTGGCCCAGTCAGGATTGAACCAGAAGTGAGGAACGTGCCTTACACTGCAGCCTGGAACAAGGGTTTATCCTGGAGCATTTGGCAGAAGGTGCCTGGGGAAACTCGAGGGCGACCTCTGGGATTCTGGAGCCAAAGTTACAGAGGGTCCAAGGCCAACTATACTCCAACAAAGAAGGAGATCTTGGTGGTCTATGAAGGAGTTCAATCTGCCTCAGAGGTGATTGGCACAGAAGCACAACTCCTTCTGGCACCCTGATTACCAGTGCTGGGGTGGATGTTTAAAGGAAAGGTTCCCTCAACCCACTATGCCACCAATGCCACATGGAGCAAGTGGATTGCTCTCATTACACAACACGCCCGTATTGGAAACCCGAATGGCCCTGGGATTTTGGAGATAATTACCAACTGGCTGGAGGGTGAAAATTTTGGTCTTGCTGACGAAGAGGAACAGGAACAAGTGACCTGGGCCGAAGAAGCCCCACCGTATAACCAACTGCCAGCAGATGAAACACGCTATGCTCTTTTCACTGATGGTTCCTGCCGCATCGTGAGGATGAACCAGAAGTGTAAAGCAGCCGTATGGAGCCCCACACGACAGGTTGCACAAGCTACCGAAGGAGAAGGTGGATCGAGTCAACTTGCTGAACTCAAAGCTGTTCAGCTGGCCCTGGACATTGCTGAAAGAGAGAAGTGGCCAAAACTCTACTTTTACACTGATTCAGGGATGGTAGTCAATGCTCTGTGGGGATGGCTGGAAAGGTGGGAAAAGGCTGACTGGCAACGTAGGGGAAAACCAATCTGGGCTGTCAATGAATGGAAAGACATTGCCACCAGGATAGAGAAGCTGCCTGTGAAAGTCCGTCACGTAGATGCCCATGTCCCCAAGAGTCGGGCTAATGAGGAACACCGACACAATGAGCAGGTAGATCAGGCGGCACAGATAGAGGTGTCGAAGATAGATTTAGACTGGCAGCACAAGGGAGAGTTGTTCCTGGCTCGATGGGCCCATGATGCCTCAGGTCATCAGGGCAGAGACGCCACCTATAAGTGTGTATGAGACCGAGGGGTGGATCTAACTATGGACAGTATATCTCAAGTTATCCATGACTGTGAGACGTGCGCTGCCATCAAGCAAGCCAAGCGGGTGAAGCCCCTCTGGTATGGGGGGCGATGGGCCAAATATAAGTATGGAGAGGCCTGGCAGACTGATTACATCACACTGCCTCAAACCCGCCAGGGCAAGCGCTATGTACTGACCATGGTGGAAGCCACCACTGGATGGTTGGAGACCTGCCCTGTGCCTCATGCCACTGCTTGGAACACCATCCTGGGCCTGGAAAAACAAGTTCTTTGGAGGCATGGTCCTCCTGAGAGAATTGAGTCAGACAATGGGACTCATTTCAAGAACAGCCTTATAAACACCTGGGCTAGAGAACATGGCATTGAGTGGGTGTACCATATCCCTTACTACGCACCAGCTGCAGGGAAAGTTGAACGTTGCAATGGCCTGCTTAAAACCACCTTAAAGGCACTGGGTGGGGGAACTTTCAAGAACTGGGAGATTAATCTACCAAAGGCCACGTGGTTAGTGAACACCGAGGTTCCACTAACTGAGCAGGCCCTGCCCAATCTGAGCCCTTGGGAATATCAGATGGAGATAAGGTTCCAGTGGTACACATGAGAGATATGCTAGGAGAAACTGTTTGGGTGAATCCTGCCTCCAGCAAAGACAATCCCATCCAGGGAGTTGTATTCGTTCAGGGACCAGGTTCCACCTGGTGGGTGATGCAAAAGGATGGAGAGACCCAATGCATACCCCAAGGAGACCTTTTAGGGTGAAATACCTATGGTACTGTGCCTGTATCTGTAACTGCATGTATGTATATAATATAACTGTTTTAATTTGATATAGCGTATTAGTATGGAAAAAATTCAGGGGTGGATAATGTTGGGGGTTGAATTTTTCCATTTTCTTTCTGTGGGATTTTCCCCATTGTTATTCGAAGTATTTTTTGGCTGCACCCTAGCTAGTAACAGTTTCTCTCAAAGGAGGTGGGGAAAAAGGGGGAACATTGGAAAAGGAAAGGTGGGACAGGAGCTTGCTCTCTGGGGCTCTGTCCCTCTCGCTTGTCTGGCTTGGAGAAGGACAGTCACTAGAAACTTCGCTCTGCCATCCCGACGTGGGGGAGCTGCCTTCCTTGCCTGTGAGATCCCGCAATCTCCCTGCTCAGATGCTCTCTCTCTCCTGCATCTCCTGCCAACTTCAGCACATCCTTTTGGAGCATGGGGATCTGTGAGCAGGGTCTCCCCTCCGCCCTTTCCCATCTGGGACACAGACACCATTCACTGCAGCGTCCCTCCTGCCACGTGGGATCACTGTATCTCCTCCCTACTCACCGAGAGCTGGCAGGCAGCACCAGAACAGTAACTGCACCTCAGAGGAAAGGTGTTCACAATCGAGAGAACTGTTTACTCTGGGTTTTCTGCTCTATTGTTGATCTTGCAGTTGTTGTTGTGTTTTGTTTCCCTTGTTACATATATATCCATATATATACATCAGTAAAAGAACTGTTATTCCTACCCTATATCTTTACCTGAGAGCCCTTTAATTGCAAAATCATAGTAAAGTGAAGAGGGGGGCTTATACTCTCCTTTTCAAAAAAGAAGCCCCTGTCTCTTTTAGCAAATACCTGTCTTTCAAAACAAGACAATAACTTAACCTGTTTTAGTCTTGAATCTCCAGTGCAGATTCAAGGGAGCAAGGAGACCAAGGCTTTGGATCAACAGGACAACCAGAGGTATTTTGGACTCCAATCATAGGTAGTAGCAGACCTATTATAGAATGTACTGTTACTATATCTAAAGCCAAGCCTTCACAGATAGAGACCAAGGGTTTAGTTGACACAAGATCTTATGTCCCTATCACTGCTGCTTACAAATGGCCTTTAACTTGGCCTACTACACTTTCAGGAACTGCTACTGCTGGTATGGAAGGACAAAACAGAGTTATTTAAGAGATAATCCTGTGCTGATCAAAAGTGATAAAAGACAAACAGCCACAGTTCGACCATATATGGTTGCAGGATATATGAGCATATGGAGAAGGAATGTGTTATCAGCATGGGGAGTCCGGGTGGGGACACATTTTTGATAGGGGCCATTGTAATAGAGAGCTAACAGCATCCCACATTTGCTTTGAAATGGCTCACTACTCTGCCAGTCTGAGTTCCACAATGGCCCCTAACAGAAGAGAAAGTAGAAGCACTGAAAACTCTGGTTCAAGAACAACTGCTTCAAGGGCATGTAGAACCATCTCTGAGCCCTTGGAACACTCCAGTATTTGTCATAAAAAAAAAAATCTGGAAAGTGGAGGTTACTCCATGATTTAAGAAAAAATAACACTCTGTATGTACATGTCTTAATTGACACATTTTCATCAGCAATATGGGTTACAGGTCACACAGGAGAAAAAGGTTGGGATGCCATTACACATTGGCGATCTGCCTTTGCTGCTTTAGGTATTCCCCATGTTACCAAACCCATAACGGTTGTGCATACATTTCACAGAAAAGAAGAAATTTCTTACAGCTCTGGGGTGTGTCACATCACACTGGCATTGCAAAAATAGCAAGAGGATAAGCCATCGTGAAGAGAGCACATGGCACATTAAAAATTACACTTGAAAAACAAAAGGGAGGAATGTGTGGTGAAACCCCACAGAGCAGGATAGCAAAGGCTGTTTACACCCTAAATCACTTGAGAGTAATAGAAAATTCCCAGAACCCAGTTATCTGAAATCACTTCCTATCACTACAATCATCTGGTGAGGAACAGTTACCTAAACCCAAGGTGATAGTGTGAGACCTTAATCCCAATAATATGGGGGTCTGTGGAATCTCATCACCTGGGGATGGGGGTAAGCATGTGTAACCACAGATACAGGTACACATTGGGTGCCTGCCAGATGTGTTTGTCCTGCATGCAACCAAAGACATTGTCCTCCTGAGACCTCATTGATGGACATGAGGGAGCAAGATGCAGAAGAACAGTATCCTCCTGACAGCTCCTCAACGGATGAGGTGAAAGATGTAGTAAATTTACCCAACCGCTCCTGAGCATAAGCACTGCAGCTTCAGATACATGGAACTCAGCACCATCTAAGAAAGGCAAATTTATTAAGCTAAGTAAAAGCTTCATTCAAATTGAACTTTATGCTGTCAATGCCATCTTGCATGCAAAAGGGCCCTTGCAGGTAAGATAACAGAGAACAAGCTGCATTTTGCATTTTGAATTTTTTTCTTCAAATTAAAAATAAGAAATGGGGAATTGTCACAGTAGAAGCTGGCTTGTTGCTGGGCAATTGATTTGGCCATATATGGGAGAAGCAGCCTAGTCTGATAGACAGGCCTCCAGGGAACAATGGTAGTTCAGATTTGGAACCAGACAGAGATATGACCCAAGGAGTTCCAGCCTAAGCTGCAGAAGCTGGTCAGAGAGCTGATCAGCCTAAACTTTCAACCAATCATAAGTGCTTGCCCAGGAACATTAAGAAGGGTATTTAAGGTGAAGTTGAGAACAATAACGTGATTTTTGTCACATGAATCATAGAGTGCTGTGTCTCTGTCACAGACCTAGCTCCAGTTGACATTACAGTCGATGACAGCACGACTTTGTAAGGTTGCTTTTCTGCTTTTTTCCTCATCATCTAGTAGGCCACTGAGAGTGGCTCTGATGTTAAATTTGCTTGTTTTAAAACCCAACACTCTAAGTGGCCCAATTCACTTAGAGCTTTTGTTGAGGCTACCCAGGGCAAAAAGAGTGAGACAACAGATCTTTTGAGGTGTGACCAATGAAAAATTTTGGAATTGCAGTCTACATCTAAATCCTTAATACTTCTCTTTTGGATGACCAAAACATTCTTTTTGTTTTGCCAATTTATAATTTGGGTTTTGCTAGGAGAAAACAGCAACAGACACCCCAAAATACATGGGCCTCTGAGAAGGTGAGAGAGGATTCCCACCCATACCTGATTACCGCCAATTAAGAAGGTGTTTTTGTCTAAATTTAGGGGATGGTAATTTTCAGTGGAAGCCACTTTTATATGGCTGATCACTTGGCACCAATTGGAAGCAATGTATTCTTTTTTATACTGAATAACTGAAACAAATAGTTCTCTTCTGTGGTGAGTCTGATATACACACTGAATGCAATAAGGGGAAAAGGAGGATCCCAATATTTTGAACTCTTGGGGTTCTTCCCTAGCTACAGGTAATTTCCTGATCCATAAAATAAGAGAGTTTGTTGCAGGCATTTTTATGGAATAAATGCTACTATAAGAAGGAGAAAGTTGAACAGAAGTTTGGTGGGGTTTTCGCAAGCTGATCTCTGGGTGTAGAGTTTTTAAACTTTCTGGGGTGTTCATTAGGCTTAAATGGAATCCCCACGAGGCAGGTTGACAATGGGTCATCAGCAGCTACCATTGACAGGCACATAAGATCTTGCTTTAGTGCCTGGGCCAGGGTGACCCACACATTCTTTCTTTGCTGAGGGATGATCCATGCTTCTGAGGACTGGCACAAAAGAGTCAGGATCCAAATGGCATTCAAAAACATGTTCTCTGACTCAGAGAACATTCTAGGGTGAATGTGCAGGACAAAGAAACAGGATGATGTTCTTCTGGGAAGAGGAAATCAGGAACAGGGTAAACATTAACTAAAAACATCTGACATATCATTGGGAAAGGAACAGTCAGGGACAATTAACACAGTCAACTTGGGGTTTTCCGGTTCCTAGGCACTGGCGCCTGTGGAGGGAAGTCACCGCTACATCTTTGGTGGGGTGGCCTGATCATGGTACAGACTTGGGGATGTGCGGCTTGACTCACTTTTGAGGGACCCATCTCAACCCGGAGGGCGTGGACAAGCAAGCATACCTGCGACCCCAGGTGATTAACTCAAATGGGCCCTCTACTTATGCTGTCTCTGGATTCTTTACTAAAACTGGGGGCTGTTCTCTCAATTTCAACACCGTGTTATTGTTAAAATGCTGGACAACAGGTGGGTTCAGGTGCTCAAAGGAAGACTTTGAAAAATATATGGTAAACAACGCTTTACAGAGCTTAATTTGTGGTGGACCGCTGGTGGTATTGCTCTGCTGCTGCTCTAGGACTCTCTTGAGAAACTGATGTGTTCACTTAATGATGGCTTGACCTCTGCAGGGGAGTGGGGGTTGCCTGTTTTATATTTTAGGCCCCATTTCTGCAGGAACTTCCGGAAGGCCTTGGAGGTATATGTGGGACTGTTTTAATCTCTTTAGGGATCCCTAACATAGACAAGGCCTGCACTAGGTGTTTTTGGGCATCTGCGGTCTTCTTCTCTGCGTGGGCAGAAGTAGAGACAGCTCAGGAGAAAGTATCTACTGAAACTTGGACATACTTCAGCCTGCCAAACTGCAGGATGTGAGTGACATCCATCTGCCACACCTCACAGCTATTGAGGCCTCTTGGATTTACACGGGCACTCAAGGTCGGTCCTGCGTACCTTTGGCAACTGGGACATGTAGCTATTATGGCTTTGGCCTGGTCCCACGTTAGACAGAATTGGCGTACTAGGCCGGGCACATTTTGATGGAATTGTTAATGGCTCAACTTTGTCTGCTGGAAGATGTCTGGCAGGTTGACCATGTTGGGTGGGATGGCCAGGGCATCTGCTCTTCTTTTCCCCTCCATGATGAAACCTGGTAGGTCATTGTGTGACTTCACATGCAGCACATGGAAAGGTTGCTGTCAGTGGAAAACAAGATAAAGTAATCTAGAGAGCAACCTAAAGAGGTTGGGATTAGACACCTCCTTTAAAACATTCTCAGCTCTAGATACTCCCCCTACTACATAAGCCAAATCGGTGACTAGATTAAAAGGTTCAGAAAACCTCTTGAAGGCTCTGCCAACTGCATCCAACTCAGCAATTTGAGGGGAACCCCCAGCCCCTTTAACATCTGTCTCCCATTGCTGAGTTTGACGATCATTCCAGGTCATCACTGACTTACGGGATGCTCCGGACATATCTGTGGAAACCGTCAGAGCACTGAGTGGCTTTTGACTTTGTTTTTTCTTGGGGACTAATTTGAATGCCAAATTAAATAGTTTATGTGCAGGGCTGCGAATTGAAATTTGTCCTGGGTAGCTATCTAGAGCAAATTGGAGTGTCTCATTTTCCCAAAGCAACTGCTCCAGAACTGCTTTTGTCAACTTACCTGATGTTAAGCTGAGTGGTAGGTGGATGCATGAAAAATCGCACCCCACAGTTCTCACATTGTTGCCCTGGCCTTCCAGACCAATTGAGCCATCAACTCCTGTGGCCTGGTGATACTTTTGGACTGCTGATGACTGAAGAATACCCACTCTATGATCAAGAGTGGGTCCTTCTGACCCTGGTCCTGTTGCAACTCCCTAGATGTATTGGAAATGGTAGATTCCGTGACCCCTGCAATGTCCTGTGGTCTGGTCCCTCTCCCCTCTGGCCATACCTAGCTGGCCGAGATCCAATTTCTTCCTGCCCCCCTTTCCGATCCTAGAAAAGACCTGTGCCCCCTGACCTTGCCCTCTTTCTCCCTCTTTTTCTCTCTCCCTCCTTCTCCCTCTTGCTGTCTTTTTGCTCTTGGAGGCCCACAAGAAATAAACCTCTGCAACCACCGCAGCGGGGAAAGAGCCTCTTTTGTTATCTTTTATTCACGTTCATGTGGTGGATCCGTGAGGCTTCACCCTAACATCTGAGCTAGTCCGGAGGAAAGGGTAAAGACTCCAGGGTCAAAGCCACATGGTCCCACTGGAAAATCAGGTCGTGGACATATGACAGTCTTCTCAAAATAATAAACTTAAATGGGAAGTCTGGCAGGCAACAATGAGCTTGTTTGGTTGCCATCACTTCTTAAGCTTTCTCCAGAGTTAGCTTGGCCTCTTGGGTTAGGACCCTTGGAGAACTTAGCTCCTCTCCCCTTTTATATAAATTGAAAGAGAGGGATAGGTCTTCTGTTGTTAAGCCCAGCCAGGGTTTGACCCAATTTAAGGACCAACACAGCTGATGAAGATTGGCTAAGTTTTTTGGGTTGTTTCTGATTGCCAGTTTTTGAGGAGTAATGGTCCTATTGTTAATTTGGAGCCCCAGGTGCATCCAAGGGGGTATCCGTTGAACTTTGTCTGTTTGGAGTTTGAATCCTGCTGGTTTTGAATCAAAACATTGACAATTAGATCAAGCACGTGCTGTAGTATATCGTCATCAGGGGCACACACGAGCAGATCATCCGTATAGTGCAGGATGATGCCTTCCTTCACTGTGGTGTGCACTGGGGATAGCAATGAAGCAATGTACCAGTGGCAGATACTGGGACTGTTCTTCTTGCCTTTCAGCAAAACTCACCAATGGTATCACTTAATTGGGCTTTCTCAATTGATGGAGAGAACGGAGAAGGCAAACCATGGGGCATCGGCAGGGTCAAGGGGAATTTGGAAGAAACAGTCTTTTATAACTGCCAAATAATAGTCAATAACAGTCAATAGCTGCCAAATTTCAATTTTGGGGAAGCATTGATGAGGAGGGCATTCCTGGTTGAAGAGACCCCATGTCTTCAATGACTTTGTTAATTTCTCTGAGATCGTGGAGGAAACGCCACTTGTCCTTTCCTGGCTTCTTGATAACAAAGACCTGGGAATTCCAAGGGCTAGTGGTTGGCACAATGTTGCCTTTTGCTAAGTGCTCCTTTACAAGTTCATTGAGTGCCTTCAATTTTTGTTTATTCAGTGGCCATGACTTACCCAGATTGGGCGGTCAGTTTTCCAGTTCAGCTCCTGGGCAGGATTGTCATCAGTGGCCGCTATGAAAAATCCTGAGGAGTTTTTGGGATTTCAATTTTGACTCCCCATTGGGACATGGCGTTTCTCATCCACAGGGGATCCTTATAATCTAAAATGAATGGGCATAAACTGGTCGATTGCCCATCCAGCCTTTCTATTTGGATAAAGCTCCTAGATTGTTTGGCTAATTGGGTACCCCCAATGCCCTGTACTTCACCTATCACAGGTTGCAATTCCCAATGTGACGGTCATCTGGTGGTGGGGATGATCATCACATCTGCCCCTTTGTCCAACACTCTACTGAGGTGAAGCTGTCTAAGGCTTATTTTCTCCAATGACTTCTGCCCAGTAGATGCCTGGTAAAGAATCATCTACTGGCAGTTCATTTGGCATTGGAATCGCCTGGGCGATGATTTGGCCCTGTGGCATAAAGAAGGGTGGGTGGACACAAGGTGCCATGAGAATGATTTCCTTCAGCTCAGATGTCATGATTGCCGGACAGATTTCAATTTCTCGGAGTGTGTGCTTAATGTCCTCAATAATGACATACTTACAGTCCAGTCTGGCAAATAAATCCTTGTCAAGTGGGTCAATTGGCACAACTTGCCAGTGGTCTGTTTTGAAGAGTATGTTTAATGTCACAACTAGCTTAAAGGGAGCTTGTGGCTTCCAGAGTTTCTCTGGGTCCCAGTTTTGACCTGCTTCATTTCTGAGCAGGCCCGTGCTCTCCGTCTAGTTTTTTTGGAAGTGGTTGTCCCCCTCCCACCTGTGAATTTATTGGTATATTTTGCAGAAGTTGCCTCTTTGGGCAAACTTTTGCTATGTGTCCCTCCTGCCCTCAGTTAAAACTGGCTGCTGGTGTATTTTTGGAGAAGCAGCAGCAGCTGTTCTCTCCACTCTGTTTCGTTTTCCTCAAGGCTCTGGGATGGTGGCTCTCCTTGTGCAGGCTTTGATGATCAAGTCAGGAGTCAGAGGTGGTTCGAACGGCAGGCCCAGGACGATCTCCTTGCAGATGTCATTAACATTTGCTTGGGCCACTTCTATTATTATCTGTTCCTGTAGCAGCTGATTCTCAACCTGCCTCTCTACCTAGACTTGGAGACTTTCGACAAAACCTATAAAAGCCTCAAAAGGAGACTATTTAATATTTACATAAGTTTGCTGTTGTGGGTTGCTTTTCTCTTTTTTTTTCCCCTCTCCTCTCTCTCAGAATTTTTTTCCCATTGACATGCTAGTGGGATCACCGCATCTCCCTCTGCTCACTGGGAGATGGCCAGCACTGCCTGCAACTGGGATGGTAATTGCACCACAGTGGAAAGGTGTCCACAACCGAGAGAACTGTTACTGCGTTTCTGTTTGTTGCTAATTTCGTAGTTGTTATTGCTTTTTTTGCCTTGTTATAGATACATATATATATATCAGTAAAGAACTGTTATTCCTATCCCCATATCTTTGCCTGAGACCCCTCTTAATTCCAAAATTATAATAATTTGGAGGGAGGGGGTTTACATTCTCCATTTCAAAGAGAGGCTCCCACCTTTCTTAGCAGACACCTGTCTTTTAAACTAAGACATTTGCTTAGATTCTTTTGTGGACCTAAGGAAAAATGGAATTTTCGGGTGGTCGTTTTACCTGCTCTAACACAGGTTGTGGTATTTTTTCAGCTTGCATTCTAGCTTGTGACCTATTTCCTTCACTGCACAAACAGTCCATCGAGATGGTGTTATCCGCATCAATTGCACAGTTAGGGTTTTGCAAGAGCTCAGGAAGGAGCTCCCGTAACAATCTCTTCCACATCCTCTCCCACAGCAGATACTCTGTTTGGGTTAGGAAACATACAAACAAGTCTCTGATATCATCAGAAACGAGTGTATTTGAGGAAAAGGTGGCCTTTGGAAGGCCTTTAAAATATTAACTTTTTCTCCAACACTTCTTCTGGGCCTTGCAAAAGATCTTTTTTATGCTGATAATCAAAAGGTTGCCACTTAGGGGTTCCTTTTGTTTGGGTATAGGTAACAGGTACAGCGAAGGGAATGGTCTCCTGTAGCAGGTTCTGTTTTTTGGGCTCATCACTTCTGGTTCCTATGCCATTGTGGGAACCTGAAGATGGAAGAGTATGAGAGCTGCCAGGGAAGGAGGAGGGAACCGGGGCGGGAAAACAGTGGAAGGAGAGGTGCTATTTACAGGTTATATCCTGGGAACAGGTGATGTCCTGAGAATGGAAGGTGGAGCCAGCAGAGAGGAAGAGGAGGTACCCAGGGAAGGAGTGAAGTTTGGGGGCAGGGGAGGAGGAGAAGGGACAAGGGCAGGGGCAAGGTCAGGGGACAAGAAGGGGTTGGGGGGAACAGGGTGAAAGGGATTCTGGGAAGAAGAAACACAAGGGAGGGGCCGAGCCATGTGGCTTCCACCATCTTGTGTCTCTTGGGGGTTATTTTGAGTAGCAAGGGAGGATTCAGAGAAAACTTGGGAATCTTCTTTGAGGGCATCAACTTGAACTGGAGGATTAACAACGGGGAAAGAGCATTTTAGGAATGGGTCCTTGACATCTTGGCCATCACTATCAAGGCAAGGGTACCAAGAAGGCTGTGGGGACCAGGGAGTCGATGGCTCACCTGCGCTGCACTGCAGTTTGCCTCACACAGATCCCCCGGTGCAGGGGACAAGGGTTTTGGATCAGGGGACGGCAGAGCTGGGGAGGTTAGTTCGAGCTTTTCTTCCACTTTCCTTTCCTCTATTAACACAGACCAAATTACCACAAATAATGAGAAGAATTTAGCAATTGAGGCATCCCCTTTATTTGTTAGTTTGCTCCCAATTGCATCCCAAAAGGGGATGGTTGGTATTTCCTCATGAGATACTTTTGGAAAGTAGAGGAAAAGCCATTGAACAAACTGTTTTAACAACCGCTTTGAAAACTTCTTTTTCCCTTCTTCCAGTGTACCCTCAATTCGGAAATAAATCACCCTCTGTTGTGCTGATGGTTTAGCAACCGTATTCCATGATCTTAAGCTACATCAGCACAATGAAAATCTTCCCCCCGCTGCAGGAAAAAGAAACAACAAACTAAAGATAAGAGTCCAGGGCCAGTTCAGGGACAGGGAGATTTCTGCAGCTACCTATTGTGGCCTATAGGTTCGTGGCCCTCCCCCCCTCCACCCCTGGGGGGCAATGCACTCTTCCCTCTACTTTCGAGCACCCTCAGCCTAACTTGGGGAATACTCACCCTACTTCAGTTCACTGGACAGAGGCAGCAGTGAAGGTCCTCCTTCAGGGAAGTGTTCCTCGAGTGCCAGAGGGTTATCACTTCCTCCCCCCAGAAGAGCTGGCAGACAGTCAGTTGGCTGCCATTGCAGGCAGTTGATGGCCAGAACTTTCTTGGATTATAATCCACAACTTGTCCATGGGGTCCAGTCACAGGGGCCCCATGCTGGGTGCCAGCTGAAACAACGGCTGGAGCTACACTCACTTTTCAACTACAGCCTGCACTGAGAGTGGGTCACACTCCAGGAGCAGGAGCTCTTTAGATGTGGCTACAGCAATTACTCTATGGCCTTTTTTGGTTGTCAGTCTGCGTTCTGAGGAGGCAAGGAAGAGACAGAGGTTTTTGCATCGGATAAAAAAGGATTTTATTACTCCTTGGAATCTGGGGGCAAAAGACAGAAAATGCGAGTGTGCAACTGCTGAAATATGGTGGCAGCTCAACGGGAGGGTCCAAATCATCAGAAAATCTAAGAAATTCTGTGGAGGGGTAAAAGGCAGGGTCCACAAAAGTTTCTTCCCACTAGAGAGGTAGGGGGGATATTGGGTCACATGGACTAATGAGACATGGAGTTTTAGGGTATTTCCAAATGGGAATTCCAAGCAGGGGGTTGGCACAAGGTAGGATTGACAGGGAATTCAGGGTAGCTTGTAAAGGTGGGTGGGAGAGTATAATTTGGACCAAACCATTAACTTGGGCAACAACAGAACATACCATTAACAAGAAAAAAAACTCACACTGCAACACTTCTCCCCTCATCCATTGCCTTTTTTCCCATTCCAAGCCTCACCATTCCTCACAACTCCTACCTCACCTATTTCTTTACACTATTTCTCTGTCTTTGCCTCAGCCTCATCCCATTCCCTGCTGCATCTCTGAAATCCCAGTGCTCTGGCTGTCACCACAACTGCACAAGTTCCTTCTCTCCCCCTAAGTCACACATCTAGAATCCAGAGTCCCCTTGAGACCCACTGCTGGACAAGTCTTCTGTTTTAGGGAGTTTTATGGGGGGTTAAGCTCGTCCCTTGTTGGGGGTTGAATTGTTCCCTTTTCTTTCTGTGGAATTTTTCCCATTGTTACGCTAAGTATTTGTGGCTACACCTTAGTAGCAATAGTTTTCTCTGACAGTAGGGTGGGGGATAGGGGGAGACCAGAAAAGGAAAGGTGGGAAAGGGGCCTGGGCTCTCTCTCTCTCTCTTGCTCTCTTGCTCGCTCGTGGAGTGGAAGGAAGACGGCCGGGGCTCCTATCTAGCATTCTGCCCCCACAGTACCGGTAACTGAGCGCCGGGAGAGAGGGCCTGTGGCCAAAAGGGACTGGAACTGAGCTATACTGTTCTGTTTTGTTGTCAATTTTTATAGCTTTTGTTGTTTCTGATGTTTGCCTTGTTAGATATATTAGTAAAAGTACTGTTATACCTATCCTCATATCTTCTGCCTGAAAACCTCTGATTTGAAACTATAATTAGAAGGGAGGGGGTTGCACTCCACATCTCAGAAAAGAGGTTCTCGCCTTTCCTTAGCAAATACCTGTCTTTCAAACCAAGACATCCCTGCAAAGCAGCATTTTAACCACTTCCCTCAGACTTTATTTGCATGGCACCTTTCTTCTCCACTGTGCATTCGCATGCATCTGCCTTACAAGCATGTAATCTTCTCTGGTTTTGAGATCATTTCTCTAGTTCCCAGATCACTGTCCTCCCAGCTTGTCTCTTGGCCTTTTGGCTTGTCCCTTCTCAAGTTTTCATGACAGTTTCTGCTCTTTGACTTGTTAACTTTTCCTCCCCATAGGGCTCTGTCTTTGCATTAGTGGAATGAAATAATCCATGTTTTGCCTCCATCTGAACACAGCGTGAAAAACAGGATAGGGAGCAAAAGAAACACAGGAAACACAGAGGTGCTCCACCTCGGTGATCCAGCTGTGTCCTCTCACTTCATAGAACGGCTCTCCATCTTCCTTGAGACTTCTTCCTGCACAGGAGTCCTGGGCTGAGACTTTGTTCCTGAAACATGCAGGAGATAAGCCCTCATGGAGTCAGCTCCTGCCAGGCCTACCAGGCTGTCATTTCAAGAATGAGAACCAGTGACAGCACATCCTCCTTTCCCTGTAAGTGTTGGGCCTCTCCATCCTGACCTAGAAATCAGACTCTGCAGTGCACAGCTTCTCCCAACACCAACCTGGGCTGCTGGGCACGGCCCTGGCTCAAAAGGCCTGCCTTGTCTGGTGTCTTTAACACCATTCCCATGCCTTTCTGGCTTTTGCCATGCAGGACTCCCCTTTAGGCCTCCCCTCTGCAACAACTCTTATCACACAAGCAGGACAAGGAGCAGATTTCCTGTCTCCCCTCCTCCAGCCAAGAGCCATCCCAGCACAGGAGGGTTATGCCTGCTGTGGTGGAGCCAGCTGAAGGTGTCAGCCCCTGAAGGACAGAGCTGACCAGCAGGTCCCTCTGCTGGCTGTCCACTCCTGGGATCAGCCTGTGGTGAGCAGCAGCCGCTGGCAGGTCTGGACACGGCCCCCTCATCTGGCTGTAGGAAGAAGGCAGGATTCCATGTGGGACTGATGCCTGTGGGAACAGAGCAGGAGGAGAAAAAGTGTGATTCTTCCTGAGAGTTTGAGATGAATCAGGATCTGGAAGAGTCGGTCTCCATGTCCCTCTGAGCCCTGAGACCCCATGTCCTGGAGGTCATCATGCCCTGCAAGACTTGACAAGGTTGTGTTAGAGGGTAACACATCTCCACTTCTGGAGCCCTGGGGAGATGACTAATGTGAAACATGGAGCCTGTATTGTAATTCTCCAGAAGGCAGAAGGATGGCAGGGCTGGAACAATCTCCCACAGCAATGAGAACCATTGTCTCCAAATATCTGAAGCGGAAGCATAAAATGCCTGATGGAGGAAACCTCATCCTGAGGACAAGGGGGAGGCAAGCTGTTATACACAGTGGGAAATGGGTGTGAATGCTGCAGCCTGCATCTCCACTCTGCTGAGAGGGAATATTGTGTGGAAGACAGATGGGCAGGCAGTGGGTACCATTCCTTCCTTCTCTGGTCTGAACAGTTCTAACTCAGCTTCTCTTCATATAAACGAGGTCCATCCCAAAGATGCTCCATTTGCCTTGTCAAGGCCTAGGAACCTTCTCTCAGTTACTCCTGCCTGGCAAAGACTGGCTTTGCAATGAGATTGGCTGTTTCCTGTTGGTTATTAGCACACACGGTCAGTGATATGGTCAGCTGCCTGAGGAACAACCTGCAGACAGCAATGCAGCGTTGTTCCCATGCCTTTGGGGACTCTCCAGAAAAAAGGCCATATTCCCTCTCTATCTAGGGCATGTTCACTCTGTGTCCTGCAATTGCTGCCCAGGTGACACAGGAGGTGCTGCACAATGGACTGGAGATGCTCTCTAAGTTGTTGCTCCCACATATTGGCTGAAAAGATGTTTGCAAAGCAAGGACGCAGGCTCCCACAGGGTAGTGAGCAATGCAGAAACACATCATCAAAGTGGGAGTCTTCTCAAGGGAGTCTTGCAAGCAAATGTTCAAATTGTCCAGTGTTTGCTCTCCTGAAGCCTCTGGTTGTGATCCAGGCTTTTGCCCTGCTGCCTTCTCATGTGATCCTGAATCACATCTCAGAATTACTGCAGACAAGTTGGCACCCAACCTCTACATCCCCAACAGTTCAGCATCATTGCAGAGAGTGAGAGCCAGCAAAGCCAATCCTCATCCTTGGGACCTCCATAACCTTGTGGAGAGGGCTCACAGCTAGTGTGTGATTCAGAGAGGGTTAATGAGTAATGGTTATATCTGAAAGGAATCTTATCAAGGCCGTTGGCCTCGAGAACAAGTAGAGAAAAAGGAGAAGGAGATAAGCAGAAGAAACTTGCAGCTGGGAAAAGTATTTTTAGAAAAGTGTTGTGAAAAACAGAGGTGGGGATGGTTTTACCACAATGAAAGTTATGTTGATATATTGTAACTGATGAAAAATGTGTAAACTCTGTTAAGGGTATAACAGGCAGCACGCTGTTATAATAAACAGATATTAGCCTTCTGAGATGTAGTGCTCCTTTTCGTATGTGGTATCCACCACAACAGTGACAGAACCTCTCTCAGGAAGCTCCATGATAAGGATCCTCCAGTGTCCTCCTGGATTAATTTCATCTTTAATGCTGAAAACAAAGCTCAGAAACTGCAACACAAGTTGCAGAGCCTGACAGATGCCTTTGTGAGATGCCCTCACACAATGGAGCTCAGGGCTGTAGGGCTAGTTTTCAGGCTGTGAGAGGGCAAAGACACCAGGCACAGTGGGTACAACTTTCTCTGGCATTAATTCTCTCTCTCTGTATTGTCCCTGCTGCCACTTCTGTGCTTTCTGCCTTTGGCTCTGATAGTATTTCTTCCAGGCTGCTTGCCCTTATGCCATTGTTACAGGTAAGTTCTTTGCTTTAAATCGTTTAGAATTCAAGAAAACTGGGAAGCAGGACTGCTCAGGGGATCCTGATGGAGAAACTGCCATCAACCAGTGAGAAAGAGAGAACATCCTCCACCAAGTAAATTTCTGAACACAAGCAGACTTGTTATTCTTTCTATTTGGAACCATATTGAGCCTTACCCATCCCACTTCTTGTTGGTCAGATGGACTGGACAGCAGCAAGTGATAAAGTAGGAATGTGAATGCAAACAGCTGTGTGAATTCAATAGCTACAACTATTTGAGGGGGGCCTTTGTCCCAAACTACTGCTGATAAAGAACATGACCGCCAGCCTAACATTAGGGTAAGGCTTATGATGCACACAAGAAACTGTATGAAAACAAAGTTTAGATGAAGCAGGAACATTGTAAGAGAGAGAGGAGAGAGAAATGGGAAGGAAGTGGCCATTGAGCTCAGGGTGCTCTGCAACTTGGCCACCTCTGTCTGTAAGAAGCTCCCTGGCAGCTGAGTGCTCTGGGTGACCTCGCTCATGGCACTGAGGGGTGCAGCAGGCACAGACCCACAGCTCTGCAGTGTGACAGCGTGAGCCTGTGCTTTCACCTGTGCTTCACACGCTGCTGGAAGAGGGGTGGATACTCACGAATCCTAAGTGTCCAGCGGGAAGTGTGTGGGACCAGGGAAACCCCAGCTTCCACAAAGGGGATGTGTTCTTGCAGCTGCACTTCCTGGGGGGCTGGTGGGAGACTGGAGGTTGCACAAGTCATGTGAATGTGTTTTTATGTGGGGAGAGAGCTTGTGAACATTAGTTACACAAATATGTTCTGAAATGCAGGGTCTGACCGTGCCTGTTTCCTGTTATGCACAAAAGAACAGAATCAGAGCATGTGTTCTACAGAGAGCTCAGGCTTGTCCTGACTTGGAAGCAGTTCTGTGTCCTGATCTTCTGATGCTTCACCTGAAATGCCTGTGCTATTGCTATGAGCAGTGGATCATCTCAGTCTATTCAGAGCACCATGAGATCCAGTTGGAATTCTTTATCCTTATGGGTATCCTTAGGGACTCAGTTTCATCTGAGTTGCCTTGCGAAGTGCTGGAACCACCAAATAAAAAAGCTGCAGCATTTTTTAGCCAGACCAAGGAAAACTTCATGATCAGTCATGCAGAGAGAATCTGGTAATATCCAGTGATCCTTTCTGGCTTCCAACCCCACAATGCTGGGTCATATTGAACACCTCTGCCCAAAGCTCCATCCTCTCTTCCACTGGAATTCGATCAGTGTTGGCAAGTTCTCTGTTGTGCTCTGGATTTCTGGGCTCAGGGTGCACATGGGCACTGCCCACACTGAGTCACACATATGCTCTCCTGCCATTTTTGGTTCCCTTTTGCAGGCTGTGCTCAGTGCTTTTACCCTTTGCTAGGAAATGTTATATTTACCTGCCTGGGTATGTATTTTCACACACATGGAGCGTCAGCAGGAAAGAGCAGGCAGCAGAGAGGGAAGGCCATGTATGACCTGGGAAACTGCCAGAGGCTGTGCAAAGGGAGATTGTGTGAGCTGCAGTGATGCTCCCCTTCATTTGTTTTCCTGTGCCTCAATGAGTTTCTGTTTCATTGAGTATTGTGTGAAATGTCCTGGCAAGGTAATGATGGAAGTTGCTCAGTCTCCATGTGCTGTGGGATACACCCAGGATATGGCTTTTTCAGAACATCAGATTAGAGCCACTGAAGGCCCCTCACCAGAGTGGGAGGAGCCCTGTGCAGGTGGAAGGCTGTGTTTGTGGCCACACTGGTAACAGGGACCCTTGGAGAAGAGTGATCCTCTTGGAGAGATGATGAATGGCCAAGGGAGACTCAGTCCTGGAACTGCAGGTAAGCCCCAAACCTTCTTTCCTTTCTGTCCTCCTGTCCAAGGAGTTGGGGAAAGACAGGGCTGGGATGGATCCTATGTATGCAATGGTGGCCGACCTCCTGCCAGGAGATGGGGCTTAGGACAAGAGCAAGGCAACAGATGAGGGAACTGGGCAGTGCCCAGCCTGGCAGGATGAACTTTTTCCTGGAGCCAGGGGGAGTGGAAGTCCAGACAGACCATGCCCTGCTATTCCCTTCTGTGGTTTGTCTGTAAACAGTGGGGCTGAAGGGTGCTATCCTTCTGGGATTCCCCTGGTAAAGCTCTCTGCATCTCACGGAGCACAAGTCCCTGCTCCCATCTCTGGTGTCTCACAGCATAACTCAGCCAGGGCTCTCCCAAGAGCTGCCAAGTGCCTTTTCCCCCTGTGGAAACAATCCCTTCTGTGGGTCTGGCTGTGCACAGCCTGAACTGGGCAGTCACTCCTCTGGGGAACTGTGCCATTGCAGAAAGAGGCTCACGGTCCAAAGACAAAATCCAGGTAGTGAGAGAAAGAAGCTCTAAAGAGAGAGAAAGAGGAGGGAGATGCAGCAAGAGCATTCAGTGTTAGACAGGGGTAATGGAAGGCAACAAGGAAGATGTGTTGAGGAGAAAGGAGTTTTGGACAGGACAAAGGAGGAGTGAGGTTTGTCAGAAAACAGGCAGGTCTTTGGATAAAGAGGGAAATAAAAAAGCAGCCTCAGAGCACCCCTTGTATTACTGTATTCCGTGGCTCTGAGTCACTGCTAGTGACAGACAGCAGGACCTGCTACCAGCACCTGTGGATCTCCCCTGTCCTTGGAACAAGGGACCAGCAGGCTGTCCATGTACAGAGACACCTGAGTTATCCTGCCCCCAACTCTGGGCAGGCACATGTTCACTCTTGCTTTGTGTTTTTCAGCCCCAGCAGAAGAGAGAAGCTGCTCCTGGCTGAACATCTGGATCTTCCTTATTTTTGCCCTTGCAACCAAAGCTGCCTTTGTGACCCTCTGCCTTGGTAGGTTCCAGGGTGTCTTAATTCCATTGGGATAAAGGGCTCAGGTGGCTGCCTTTGCTCAGGTGGAAAACCCATATCCTGGTCCATCTGCCAACAGGTAAATGCCCTTCACCAATGCACAGGTCAGAGACCCCTTCTCATGCAGCCTCAATCTTTGTGAGAACATATCTGTAGCTTTTAATTCATCCTTTGAATCTCTGGGCATAAGACAGATCTCTTGGATAAACTGGCTGTGGACTAACAGCCTGTGGTGGCAGCAAGGCTGTCAGAGCAGTTTGCTCTAAGTCTCTCAGTCTGCATGAGCTGAGACCTTGGACAACACTTGTCTGATGGAAGAGTTTCCATAGCATTGTGAGCAAATGGTTTCCTAACCTGCTCCCCAGGAGTCCTAACTCAGTAACAGTGTCTCTGAGCAAACAGAGCTTTCATGGCTAAGTGAAGAATACACTGACCCTTTTGGATCCCCACAGGAATGAGCAGTTCCACAGCAGGTCCAATCCCTCAGCTGAACTAACCCACAAGTCATCTCTCTTCTCATCCTTTATCTTTGTGTAGGGATATGGTCCCCTTTATTGGCAATGGGGATGGCCTGTCAGATATTGCCCTTGCCCATCTCCTCTCAGCCTTCTTCCATTGCAGCAATGCACTCATCAGGCAATGAAGCCACTAGGATTGTTCTGCTCATAAGTTAAAATATTTCGAAAATAAATGATTGATGAAAATAGACATCTATATTATTAAGCACACCCTAAGGAGCTCCCAATCCATACTCCTGAGGGTCTGAGTTCCTAGTAAGTCCTTGGGACTGTGGATGTACCCTGTCACCAGCACTGCATTATTCCCCACAAAATGGAGCTGGTATCTCTTAGGACTTTGGGCTCCCCCCTGGTTGCAGCAGCTCCAGCTGGATGTGATTCCCTGCACCTGGACTGTGTGCTGCTGGTGGAACAGGCCCAGCTGATGGGAGACTCCTCCCAATGCCTGTTGATGTGTAGTTTAGGAAGAGACACAGTGTGACAGTGAGAAGCTGCTTTGTAGGCTGGCAGCTGGGCTGTAGGTATGTGCATGGCAGAGTGGCTGTGGTTGGGTGGGATCAATCCTGCCGTGTGTGTGGCATGTCCTCAGTGGGATGTGCTTCCAGGGATCCTTCTGCGGGCTGACTTGGAAGACGATCTCTTTCTGGCTGGGATGGCAGCTGTGCCACTGGTTGGGGCCAGGAGAGGTGACAGCTGGGACAATGCTTGGTGGGGAAATGGTGGAAGGAGAGTCAAGGGGCCAGAGATGCTGTGTGAGGAGCTGGCAGGAAGGGGTAATCCTGCTGCCTTTCCTCTCCTTTGCAGTGGTTCTCTTCTGGCACAGCACTGACCAGCCCAGAGCCCTGCAGCAGCAGTTCTCAGAGTGGAAGTGTGACTCAGCAGTGCCACAAGGCACAGGTCAGTACTGGCAATGTCCCCTCTTCCCTGGGGCTAAAGATCTCAAGGAGGCTGTGCCAGAACAAGTCAAACCACATCACCAAAACACCTTTGTCGAGAGATGAGACCCCCTTACAAGGATTACCATGGCTTTGGGCACACAAAGCTCAATGGTCATACCTGAAAGCAATGAGAAAAAATGTCTATACTATCCCTGTTTTTTCAAGCACTTTCTGTCAGGAAAAGTCCCTAAGGAGGACATGAACACTGTCCCTGGAAAACTGGGATTTTGGCAATCACCATCTCTTGTTAGTCGCCTTCATCTCTCTGTCCTCTCCCTGCACAGAACGAGGCTGGACGTGCTGCCCAGAGGGCTGGAGAAGGTTTCAAAGAAGCTGCTATTTCCTGTCCCTTGATAAGATGAACTGGGCTGAGAGTGAGCAGAACTGCACTGGGATGGGCTCCCACCTGGTGGTGATCAACAGCAAGGCAGAGCAGGTACATGCAGAGGGCCGAGAGAGGGACCCAGCAGGCAGAGACACAGTGCTGGGCCCTGAAGGGGACTCAGAGCCCCTCCTTGTCCTGCAGGGGAGGGGGAATGTCCTGTCTGTACCTCTGCAGCACCAGTCCCCCTCTGCCACCAGCCCCACCCCACAGGGAATCCTGATGCCTTCCTGTGCTCAGTCGTGCACCTCATGGACATTGCACTCTCTGTCTCATTTCCAGGAGTTCCTCTCTGAGCAGATAAAACAACCTCCAGAAAGAGACAATTTCTACATTGGTCTGTTTGAGGAGAAGGAGGGTCAGTGGCAGTGGGTGGACAGGACTCCATTTGATGTGACAGCAGCGTGAGTATCTCTGGATGAAGAGTGCTAGGTGTGGCTCCTGGAAGGGAAAGAAAGTAGGACAGATGTGAGGGGAATGCTGGTGCATGAGAGAAGGTTGTCACCACACTTCCTTGTGAGAGATCAAAGATACAGCAGGCCTGGGCTGTGTAGGACACCAGGGTCACATGGCCCATCTGTGCTGGATATTGATTATGAATTAACTTCCTATGACATGGAAGTCAATGCTGGAGGCATAGAAAAAACTTCACCTTGCTGGCAGCAAGAGCCCTTCAGAAGCTTGATGAGCAGCCTAGCCTGACCTCCAGTCACTGCACTTGTATGCACAAAAAGGCCTGTGCTGAAATGCAGGGAAAGAGATGGGGCACAGGGAGACAGCACCAGGACTGTCCTTGCTATGTCTTGCCCTGGAGGCTGACACAGGACTCTGCTGGCTGTGAGGTGCATGGCATGAGTGGTGGTGATCAGTTCCCCCCAGCAGGATGGAGCAGGGCCCTGTTGTGCTGGAAGGCTGTGGGAAGGAGGCAGGTTTCCATGTGACACTGCTGCCAGTGGGATATGGAGTGGGATCAAGGGCACTGCTTCTGCCCACAAATCAGCACTGGGAATTTCTGTCTCTTCCCTTCAAGTCTTGCATCCCACTGTGCTCTTTTTCTGCAATGGTTTACAGTGGTCACTGGCGAGTAACAAGCCTGTCTCTGTCCCAGGTTCTGGAGAAAAGGAGAACCAAATAATGAAAATGGTGAAAATTGCACTGTAATGCATGTGCCTACACAAGCTCCCAACAACTGGAATGACATCGCATCGATTCTAGAGCTTCATCGAATCTGTGAAGCTGAAGTAGTAATTTTGTGATGGAAATACCCCTGTCCTGAGGAAAGCTGGGAGCTGATCTGCGAGCTGGGAACAGCACTGGCTGTGCTGGGAGGGGTGGGGAGCCCTGATACATCTTCACTGTGTGGGAGGGGACCATGTGTGTGTGGAAGTGAAATGAGCTTTGTCCAACATCCCCAGTGCATGGGGTGGCTCAGGGAACACAGAAAGTCTCAGGCTCATCAAAGCAGGTCCTGTATTCCTGTGTCCTCTTCTCTCTGAGAGGGTTCAGATGCCTCTGGCTGAAAAGAGATGGTCTTCTCCAGGAGGAAGACACAGGAATGGAAAGCAGATATCTAGAGATTCAAGGTCCTTGGTCTTCTTGAGCAGAGGTGTTTGCTTTTGGTTGTGTCACACACAGTATGTCCTGTAGCTGTACTGATTTGTTGAAAAAATTCTGAAAACTTAGAGAAGAAGAAATACAATATCACACCAATAAAAAAAGGCTTCATGCTCTCTGTGCATATCTCTCTTTCCTTTTCCATCTCTCAGCTATTGGGTATAATCTGCAAATCATGGAATGGTTTGGGTTGGAAGGGACTTGTAAGGATAGTCTAGTTTCAAGCCCCCTAGGTCATGGGCAAAGACTCCCTCCACTAGTCCAAGTTACTCATATCCCCATCCAGCCAGGCCTTGAACATTTCAGGGATGGAACATCCACAGCTCCTATGGGCAGCTGGTTTCAGTGCCTCACCACCTCTCAGTAATGTATTCCTTCCTAATATTTAATCAAAACCTGCCCTCTGTCACTTTAAAGCCATTTTCACTTTTCCTATCAACACATTCTTGCGCAAGAAGTCCCTCTCTATGCTATTTCCACTGCTGTAGTAATAACAGTTGTAAAGATTTGACTTACTTCCACAGGATGAAGTCAATAATACAAGCAGATGTGAAGAAGTGTGACAGGCAGCTCTGAGAAAGCAGTTGTATTGCTGGTGTCAGGGAACTGGAGAATTGCATTTCTGCAAATGTCCTCCCTTCCCTTCCTGCTGTCCTGGTCCGCTCCAGGTTCACAGTGCAGATGTGTATCTCATGCAGAACTAACTCCTTCTCTGATGCCACTTGTGTTAATGTCCCTTGATGTCTCCTGCAGTGGGAACATGACCACTGTTCTCTCCCCAGCCTCTTTGGGCCTGAGGTGCTTCTCCCCTCTTCCACTGTTTTTTTTCCCCCAGTTCCAGGCCTCACCTTTCCTTACAGCTCCTACTTCACTTATATCTTTACACCATTTCTCTCTCTTTGCCTCACCTTCCTCCCATTCCCTGTTGCCTCTGCCAAAGCCCAGTGCTCTGGCTGTCAGCACAACTGCACAATTTCCTTCTGTTCATCCCTTCTGTCACATGTCTAGACCAAGATTCAATGTGCCTCCCCTGGAGACCTACTGCTGGACAAGTCTTCTGTTTTAGGGAGTTTTATGGGGGTCAAGTAGTCCCTGCAAAGGAGTATTTTAACCACTTCCCTTGGAGTTTATTTTCATGGTGCCTTTCTTCTTATTGGGGGTTGAATGCTTCCCTTTTCTTTCTGTGGAATTTCTCCCATTGTTATGCTAAGTAGTTGTGGCTACACCTTAAAACGATAGATAATGTTCTCTCGTAGGGGAGTGGGTGGAGGGGGAGGGGGGGAACCGGAAAAGGAAAGGTGGGACAGGGGGGTCTGGAGCGGGGGACTCTCTCGCTTGGCTCGTGGAGTGGGAGGACAGCCCAGGCTTCGCTCTGGCATCTCCCCTGCCATCCCAACACTGAGATCCACGCTCCCTGCCGTTGGACATCGCTCTGCTGCTCTCCCATCTCACCTACTATCTCCGGACACTCTGCTGAGCACCACGACCGACACTGTGAGGGGGGGGAGTCACTTTCCCATCCCCTCTCACCCCTGGGCCGCCGCCATCACTCCAGCCCTCTGCAACTGCGCGGGACCTGCCCTGCCCCCACAGCACCGGTAACTGAGCGCAGGGAGACGGCCTGTGGCCAAAAGTGACTGGAGCTGAGCTTTTGTGTTCTGTTCTGTTGTCAATTTTTATAGCTGTTGTTGCTTTTTTCTGCCTTGTTAGATATCAGTAAAGAACTGTTACCCTTATCCCCACATCTCCTGCTTGAAGGCTTCTGATTTGGACCTAAAATAATTAAAAGGGAGGGGGTTGCATTCCGCATCTCAGGAAGGGGGCTCTTGCCTTTCCTTAGACCATACCTGTCTTTCAAACCAAGACACTTCTTCACTGTGCATTCGCATGCATCTGCCTTCCAAGCATGTAATCTTCTCTGGTTTTGAGATCATTTCTCTAGTTCCCAGATCACTGTCCTCCCAGCTTGTCTCTTGGCCTCTTGGCTTGTCCCTTCTCAAGTTTTCATGGCAGTTTCTGCTTTTTGACTTGTTCTTAACTTTTCCTTCTGTATTCACTCCGGGACTAAGTTGCACCTGGTGGGTGATGCAAAATGATGGCAAGACTCGATGCATACCCCAAGGAGACCTTTTTTTAGGGTGAAATACCTATGGTAGTGTGCCTGTATCTAACTGCATGTATGTATATAATGAAATGGTTTTAGTTTGATATAGCATATTAGTATGGGAAAAAATTCAGGGGTGGATAACGTTGAGGGTTGAATTGTCCCCTTTTCTTTCTGTGGGATTTTTGCCATTGTTATGCTAAGTATTTGTGGCTACACCTTAGTATTAACAGTTTCTCTTGCAGGGGGATAGGGACAGGGGGAACACCAGAAAAGGAAAGGTGGGACAGGGGCCTGGACTCTCACTCTCGCTCTCTCACTCACTCGTGGAGTCGGAGGAAGACAGCGGAGGCTCCTACCTAGCATCCTCCTAACCATCCCAATGCTGAGATCCACGTTCCCTGCTGTTGGACATCGCTCTGCTGCCTTCCAGCCTCATCCTACTACCTCTGGACACTCTACCGAGCACCACGACTGACACCGTGAGGGGGAGTCACTTTCCCATCCCTCTCAGCCCTGGGCCCTGCCGCCATCACCCAGCCCCTTCAGCTGCGCGGGCCCTGCCCTGACCCCACAGCACCGGGAACTGAGCACAGGGAGAGGGAGCCTGTGACCAAAAAAGGGACTGGAACTGAGCTATACTGTTCTGTTTTGTTGTCAATTTTTATTGCTGTGGTTGTTTCTTTTCTTTGCCTTGTTAAATATGTTAGTAAAGAACTGTTATTCCTATCCCCATATCTTCTGCCTGAAAGCCCCTGATTTCAAACTATAATAATTAGAAGGGAGGGGGTTGCACTCTCCATCTCAGGGAAGGGGTTCTTGTCTTTCCTTAGCAAATACCTGTTTTTCAAACTGAGACACCTCACCACAGGGCTTTGTCTTTGCATTAGTGGAATGAAATAGTCCATGCTTTGCCTCCTTCTGAACACAGCCTGAAAAACAGGATAGGGAGCAAAAGAAACACGGTAAACACAGTGGTGCTCCACCTCAGTGATCCGGCTGGGAGATAAATGACAGTTTTGGATAAATAGCAGAAAAATGTAAACTGTCCCTTTTCAGACTCTGAAATGGAGCCTGAAGCCAGCACTGCTCTGAACTTCCACAGGCTGTGAATCAGGTTATAATAGAAAAGTTTCTGTCTGTACTCTTCCCAGTAATCTCTCAGACCATCAAGATATTTCTTTTAAATTCCATTTTGCTTGTTCTCTTCCCTGACCCCAGCCTGATCCTTCTGTTTCTTCATGGATATATCAACCTTCTGATTATTTTTATTTCTCTGTCTAAGGCTGCAAGTCCCCAGTCTCACTTCTACAGGAACATTTTCTAGTCTGAGATTTGTTCTAGTGCTGGCTTCCAACTGGGACAGACTTTGAAGAATGAGACATAGCTGCGACATTTGATGTAGCAAATGCAGCTTAACCACAAGGGACAAGTTGAACAGAATGCTTTTTGTGCTGGACTGCAGGTTAAACTGGGCTAGGACCTGTGATAGCTGCAAATGTGACAGCAATGGTAGAAGTACTTACAGGCAAAGAAAGGCATGAAAATATGGGGACAGATTTGAGTAAGAAAGGTTAAAAAAGGGAAAAAACCCCAACCAATAAATAACTTGAAAATGAAGCCTATCAGCTTAGAGTCTGATATGGGGAAGGAGGAGTGCAACTTCCTTTTCAGTTGTGAGGTTCTCATTTTTCTTTCACGTCTCAAAATCTTCCATGCTGCCAGGGCTGATTTCCTGGGCTAAGAAGCTGAAGAGCTCTTTGGAGCATTTCTGAGCTCCCAGAAATTCTCAGGTTATCTCCAGTGCTTCCAGTGTTCAGCACAGCCTTCTTTGATGGGCAGAGGGTGAATGAACAGATGGGGAAGGCTCAGTAACCTATTTGTGTCACCCTCTGGAAACAAGGAGCTAAAAGGACCAGTTTTTATATGGCAAAACTAAGGACAGGGTCACACTGTGATTAAATGGCATCAGAAATCACCTATGCTGAGCTGAAATTCAAAAATGAATCACTGGCTCCAGTGGTCAAAGGTAAGGAATGAATGGGTTATTTGGGAGAAAGGGAGATGGAAGGAGTGGGGCTGAAGAAGAGGGAATGGAAATTTTTCCTTCTGTGACACTGGTTCCTACCTGATCTTGATGGATTAATGAGAAAAGGGAGCTAAATGATCAGGAGACTGAAGGAGTTTTGAGATAAGAGTCTTGAGGAACGTCTCCAAGAGGAAAGGTGAATGGGAGTTGCAACATGAACAAGAATGACTATTGGGAGCACAAACTGTAGGTTTCAAATGAGCATTCATTAAGGAAGCTGTTTGGGCTCCCTCAGTACCCTACATGTTATGTAGTCCTGAAAGAGTAATTTTTGGACCATGCTGAGTACCAACAGTAGAGACTGTGGTTTATTATAAACAGTCTGATCTGTCACAAAGGTGGAGGGGCTCCCAAAGCAGCAAATAAGCCCAAGTGCTGGCTGCTCTTGCCTCTGAGTCAGACTACAAATTGCTGCTTGTGGAGAGAGTAGGAGAATCAACATGCCTGCTTATAGTAGAGCAGTCAGTTGTACTCTGCAGCTTCATGAGAAGTGGTACTGGCTGCAGAAACATAACCCCATCATCCATGGCTGATTGAGAAAGAGTCCTTGAAGAAGAGAGACCCAAAACTTGAACAACCTGAAATATACAGAAGAAGAATTATTTAAGATCTGAAGGGAGATCCAAATCTGTTATTGATGTCTTCCACTCCTGGAAAACATTCAACACACTGAACAAACAATTTTTTTCCTATTAAAAATTACAGGGGTAAAATGGTTCTTTTACTAGACTGCACACAAATTTTTGAGGCATAATCTGGTCAGTAGGTACTCCATAGTCATTATGCCACAAGTAGGAACTCATTGAGATGTTCTGTGTAAGGCTCACTGCTTCTGCCCGACATACAGAACTCTACACAACAGCAGATTCCAGGGCAGTAAAAGTATGTGTGCATAAAGCAATGAATGATAATTTTTAAAATGAAATAAATAATTACTGCTGCCTAAGGGTATTAGCTTGCCTATTTACAGTTTGACCTCAGTTTTACAATCCCAAACAGAGAAGGCATCAGCTCCAGGTTATTCCTTGCCTGCTCTGAGGCATGAATCAGAGAAATAAAGAGTGTACGTGGTCACGTCTAACTTGAAAGCTCATTGTTTTTAATGCACCAAGATTAGTTGGTTCTGGATGTAGTTAGCATTTCCACTGTGGTGAGGTGGGGTGGTGGAAGTTCCCCATCATTCCAAATGATTCTTCCAAAGACATCAAGTCTGTTGTCTTGTGATCATGCTGGACACGTTACAGATCACAGACCAGCTGTGGAAAGCATTTTGCAGGGAGCTCAACCCACCATGTGTCCACAAGATTATTGCACTTCAATTGTGTTGCTGAGGTGCACAGCATGCAGTGCTCCCTGTGCCACCTGGGTGTGAGTGTGGGACGCTCAGGTCTGACTGGGCACGGGTTGAACAATCTCTAGATGTGCTGAATATCAAAAAAATCAGTTGGACTGGTTAGAGCTACTCTGAAATTGGACTCCAGATCATGATGAGGGCTTGCTTTCACTGAGGAAAATGCTTTGGCTAGAAAAGCATGATTTGACAGGGAAACGTGGACCTTGCCTGTCCACACATATTTCCTCTCCAGATAATGAAAGATGATGCCTTTTGCCCTGCTGTAGCAATCTCTCCCAAGCCTTTGGGAAGTAGTCAGAAGGCTTCCACAAAGAGCACGTTTCTGACAGTCTTGCTTACTAGGCATGTCTGGCAGGCACACTTCATGCTGAACAACGAATGAAGGCTCTCTAAATCTTATCATTAATAGCAGTCTCTCCCAAAATGTCTTTACTCCTGTCCTGCAGTGAGTGCTGCTGTCTGTTTACCCTCCTGTTTGCCCTGGCTTGTGTACCTGCCACAAGCTAGAACAATCCCCTAACACGTGTTTGCTTCTCCTTCCCTGTGACCCATTCTCCTGCCTGCTCCCAAACCTCCTCAGTGCTGGCAATATCCCTCTAGACAAGAGCGAGGTCCTGGCAAATCTTAATCTGAGTACTTTACTCAGGCTGCTGGACACAGACCTCTGTTCTCCCCAGACATCCAGCCTAGCACAACCTAGTTTTATTACAGCAAATCTTTGGATCCTGACGTGGAAAGCAGAGATGGAAGGAAAAAACAGGTCTTTTAATCTCCCAGTGATGATCTGCCATCATAGCCTTGCACAATTTTTGTCTCCCATCCTCACTCAGATTACACCGCCTTTCTGCACAGGAAGTCCAAAATGCTAAGAAGGAACTGAAGCAGGCTGAGAAAGTTTTCTGTGAAGAAGTCAACAGGAAATCTTCCTTTGTATTTCTCAATTATCATGGTTTGAGCAATGTTGGATTTGGCAGCTTTGGGCTCAATCTAGAAAGACAATGTTTCACTGCAGATTTTGAGGCCCTGTGAAGGGTCACCCCCAAACACCAACAGTTGTCATTGTTGGCACACTGGCTGGGCTGGGAACACCCTCAATGATTTTGACTTTTCTCCAGAAACCACAGACATTCCCTGCTCTGTTCCAGTCTGCCCTTCTCCCAAACCTTGTAACTTCCATATCAGAAATGAAATTATTTTCATTTTCTTTTGAGGTGCTCTCCCTTGAGCAGTACATCCTTCGTATGTGGACTGTGGACTGACGGACCCATAGTTGACTGTGGTGTTTTATTTGGTGTGTTTCCATCCCTTTTAGCACCTCCTGAGACAAAGAAGCCTGAGCACCATCCCCAGAAATATCCACTCTGGCTGCCATGGTTGATCTCTCTGCTGCTCCTCTTGGTGTGCTTTGCCCTTGTTGTCGCCCTCCTTGGTGAGTATGTGCAGGAGACGTCTGGGGGTAGTGCTGGCAGAAAAATAGAGAAACCAGGGTTCATGGTGGTCTAGGCTTTGTGTAAGGTCTCAGGTTTTCCTGCCCTGACTTTGTATATGTCTGCATACATCCCAACAATCTTCCACTGTTTACCCTGCAGCCTTGTCAGCATGCCCAGATTGCACATCCAATCTTGCATGGCCTTTTTGGAACTCTGGAACAATTCTCTACCTTTATTTCCCACAAAAAGAAGTCAGTTACATTTGGCAGATGGGAAAACATGGAGACAGAAGCACAAGTGTCTATACAGGCAGCTGAATCTGCACTTAGGCTCTCTAAGGTGCTTGGATATGCTTTGTGTTCTAGTGCAAAAACGTGGCTTCTCACAGTCCTGGCATCTCCAGGATTAACTGCACAGTACAGTTAACTCTCACTTCTTTTTAGGGTTGATTGCAGAACAATTCCTTAGAAGTTTTTCCTGGACATGCTGTTTCTGAAGACTGTGATCACTGTTTTATTCTCATTTTCTATTAAAGATAATTCATTCATGGCATGTTTGCTCAAGTTGTCAATAACCACAATGGATTTTGGAAGGGGCATCTTATTATGATAAATCACTGCCTTTCCTTTTGCTGCCCATAGTGTCTGAGTCCCAGAAGTTTGTATTGATTTGTTCTCACACAGCACCCAGCCAAATGGTATGTGGTTTTTAGTCATTCAGTTTTTTAAACTGTTTTGGACTGAGGTATACATTCGTCCTCTGCTCGTATGGCTAATTGAGGAAGATGCTGCCCCCTTTTTCATCTCTGAAGGAATTAACACTTCCACAGCCGCTTAATTCCATCAGCTGAGATAAACCAAAAGCCAACATTCTTCTCATCCCTTAGATTTGTGTAGGGATAATGTCAATTTATTGGCAATGGGGGTGGTCTGTCAGATATTGCCCTTGCCCATCTCCTCTCAGCCTTCTTCCATTGCAGCAATGCACTCATCAGGCAATGAAGCCACTAGGATTGTTCTGCTCATAAGTTAAAATATTTCTAAATTAAATGATTGATGATAACAGACATCTGGATTGTTAAGCACACCCTGATCAGCTCCTAATCCATACTCCTGAGTGTCTGAGTTCCTTGTAAGTCCTCTGGACTGTAGCTGTGGCCTGTCACCAACACTGCATTATACCCCACAAAATGGAGCTAGTAAGTCCTAGGATTGTGTGCTCACCCCTGGTTGCAGCAGCTCCAGCTGGATGTGATTCCCTGCACCTGGACTGTGTGCTGCTGGTGGAACAGGCCCAGCTGATGGGAGACTCCTTCCAATGCCTGTTGATGTGTAGTTTAGGAAGAGACAAAGTGTGACAGTGAGAGGCTGCTTTGTTGGCTGGTGTCCTGGTTTAGGGCAAATTTGGGGGTAACCTCCATAAGGAGCCCCCAGAAAGCAAACCCCCACGACTCCTACCCCACCACCAGGTTCGGGAAGAAGTTCCTCAGAGAGAAGTGGAAAAAACCCTGTTCATTTAACAAGAAAAACACTCCCCAGCACAAAAAAAAGGAGAAAAATTAACAACACCAGATGACAAAAAACTCTTTCAATGCTCTGAAAGGATGACAAATTCAGAAAGTCTCTCCTGCGAGTGGTCACCACTTATCAGTCTCTGGCCCTGGGGAATGACTGCTGCAGGTGACAGAATGCAGAGTCCCGGTGTTTCTTGGTGTTTCCCAGGACCCAATCTGGAAGAGGTTAAGATGATATTCAGGAATGGGAGAGAAAAAAAAAAGTCCAGTGAAAAAATTGGACTGCCTAGTGAAACCAACTAATAAGCAAAAGCAAAAAGTAGGAGCAAGCAAGCAAGCAAAGCCAGTGGATAAGCTTAGCCTCGCCTAAATATAGACCATGGGGGAGGTGAGCCAGCTGATAACAAGACAAAACAAACCTCCACTTTAAGAGTCCTGAAAGCTCAGAACATAATACCAAGCACAAACAGAACACATGATTGGGGATACAAGCACCATAACGTCACCCTAGGAAAGCTGGCAGCTGGGCTGTAAGTATGTGCATGGCAGAGTGGCTGTGGTTGGGTGGCATCAATCCTGCCATGTGTGTGGCATGTCCTCAGTGGGATGTGCTTCCAGGGGTCCTTCTGCTGTCTGACTTGGAAGACGATCTCTGTCTGGCTGGGATGGCAGCTGTGCCACTGGTTGGGGCCAGGAGAGGTGGCAGATGGGACAATGCTTGGTGGGGAAATGGTGGAAGGAGAGTCAAGGGGCCAGAGATGCTGTGTGAGGAGCTGGCAGGAAGGGGTAATCCTGCTGCCTTTCCTCTCCTTTGCAGTGGTTCTCTTCTGGCACAGCACTGACCAGCCCAGAGCCCTGCAGCAGCAGTTCTCGGAGTGGAAGTGTGACTCAGCAGTGCCACAAGGCACAGGTCAGTACTGGCAATGTCCCCTCTTCCCTGGGGCTAAAGGCTTCAAGGAGGCTGTGCCAGAACAAGTCAAACCACATCACCAAAACACATTTGTCAAGACATGTGACCCCCTTACAAGGATTACCATGGCTTTGGGCACACAAAGCTCAATGGTCATACCCCAAGGCAATGAGAAAAAAAGTCTGTACTACTCCTGTTTTTTTCAAGCACTTTCTGTCAGGAAAAGTCCCTAAGGAGGACATGAACACTGTCCCTGGAAAACTGGGATCTTAGCAATCACCATCTCTTGTTAGTAGCCTTCATCTCTCTGTCCTCTCCCTGCACAGAACGAGGCTGGACGTGCTGCCCAGAGGGCTGGAGAAGGTTTCAAAGAAGCTGCTATTTCCTGTCCCTTGATAAGATGAACTGGGCTGAGAGTGAGCAGAACTGCACTGGGATGGGCTCCCACCTGGTGGTGATCAACAGCAAGGCAGAGCAGGTACATGCAGAGGGCCGAGAGAGGGACCCAGCAGGCAGAGACACAGTGCTGGGCCCTGGAGGGGACTCAGAGCCCCTCCTTGTCCTGCAGGGGAGGGAGAATGTCCTGTCTGCACCTCTGCAGCACCAGTCCCCCTCTGCCACCAGCCCCACCCCACAGGGACTCCTGATGCCTTCCTGTGCTCAGTCGTGCACCTCATGGACATTGCACTCCCTGTCTGATTTCCAGGAGTTCCTCTCTGAGCAGATAAAACAACCTCCAGAAAGAAAGTATTTCTACATTGGTCTGTTTGCGGACAAGGAGGGCCAGTGGCACTGGGTGGACAGGACTCCATTTGATGTGACAGCAGCGTGAGTATCTCTGGATGAAGAGTGTTTGGCATGGCTCCTGGTAGGGGAAGAAAGTAGGACAGATGTGAGGGGAATGCTGGTGCATGAGAGAAGGTTGTCACCACACTTCCTTGTGAGAGATCAAAGATACAGCAGGCCTGGGCTGTGTAGGACACCAGGGTCACATGGCCCATCTGTGCTGGATATTGGTTATGAATTAACTTCCTATGACATGGAAGTCAATGCTGGAGGCATAGAAAAAACTTCACCTTGCTGGCAGCAAGAGCCCTTCAGAAGCCTGATGAGCAGCCTAGCCTGACCTCCAGTCACTGCACTTGTATGCACAAAAAGGCCTGTGCTGAAATGCAGGGAAAGAGATGGGGCACAGGGAGACAGCACCAGGACTGTCCTTGCTATGTCTTGCCCTGGAGGCTGACACAGGACTCTGCTGGCTGTGAGGTGCATGGCATGAGTGGTGGTGATCAGTTCCCCCCAGCAGGATGGAGTGGGGCCCTGTTGTGCTGGAAGGCTGTGGGAAGGAGGCAGGTTTCCATGTGACACTGGTGCCAGTGGGATATGGAGCGGGATCAAGGGCACTGCTTCTGCCCACAAATCAGCACTGGGAATTTCTGTCTCTTCCCTTCAAGTCTTGCATCCCACTGTGGCCTTTTCCAGCAGTGGTTTACAGTGGACACTGGGGTGTAACCAGCCTGTCTCTGTCCCAGGTTCTGGAGAAAAGGAGAACCAACTAAAGGAATGGGTGAGAACCGCACTGTAATCTATCGTCCTGAAAATACTCTCAACAACTGGAATGATGCCATGTCGGTTTGGAACTTTTCTCGAATTTGTGAAGCTGAAGCAGTAATTTTGTGATAGAAATACCCCAGTCCTGAGAAAAGCTGGGAGCTGAGCAGTGAGCTGGGAACAACGCTGGATATTCTGGGAGGGGTGGGGAGCCCTGTTATATCTTCACTCTGTGGGAGGGGACCATGTGTGTGTGGGAGTGAAATGAGCTTTGTCCAGCATCCCCTGTGCATGGGGTGGCTCAGAGAACACAGAAAGTCTCAGGCTCTTCGAACCAGGTGCTGTGTTTTTATGTCCTCTTCTCTCTAAGAGGGTGCAGGAGCATCTGGCTGAAAGGATATGGAGGAAGACACAGGAATGGAGTACCCAAATCCAGAGATTCAATGTCCTTCGTCTGCTTCAGCAGAAGTGTTTGCTTTTTGTTGAATCACACACAGAATGCCCTCTAGTTATACTGACTTTGTTGAGCAAATTCTGAAATCTTAGACAAGAGAAAATACAATATCAGGCCAAGAAGAATGGCTCTGTGCCATGTCTCTGTAGCTCTCTTCCCCCTCATATCTAAGTTGCAGAGGTATAGTCCTAGAATTATGGAATAGTTTGGGTTGTATGGAACCTTTAAGGATCATGTTTTCAACCTCTAGGTCTTGATCAGGGACCCCTTCCACTAGACCAAGCTGCTCAAAGCCCCATCCAGCCTGGCCTTGAACACTTCCAGGGATGGGCTATGCACAGCTTCTCTGGGCAACCTGTGCCAGTGCCTCACAACCCTTACAGAAAAGAATTTCTTCCTAATACCTACTCTAAACTTGCTCGCTTTCAGTTTAAAACTATTCCTCTCTGCTTATCACTATATGCCCATGTAAAAAGTCCCTCTCCAGCCTTCTTGGAATCCTCTGGGAAGGCTGCTATAAGACCAACTTAGAATCTCCTCTTTCCCATGCTGAAGAATCACAGTTCTTTTAGTTTTGTGCTCCAACCCTCTGTCTCTATCCTCATTGCCTTCATCTTTGTGGCCCTCCCTTTGGACTTGCTGCCGTGGGAGAAACAATCCACACTGGGCCTTCAGAGTCACCTGGAGGAAGAAGTCCTCTTCCTGACTCACAGCTGATCCCAGGCTCACCTGAGGCAGCAGCATTCCTGGAAAGCCAAATCCTCAGTGGTGCCTGTAATGGCATGTCTGCCCAGGCCAGATTGTGCTGCAGAAGAGGCTGAAGAGACAGGGCTCCTGCTGCACATGACATCCCATCCAGGGCATCACTGCTTCTTGAATTGCCTTCATGTCCTGCTCTAGACCATTGGACACCATGGATCTTCCTTTATCCATCTCCTCCCACTTCCTGCCTCCTGTGTCCTCACTTCTCTTTCCTCAGGAATCACCAAGTGCCTAAGCCACCCTGACCCAACAGTGCCAGCTCCCCACAGGGAATGCAACTGGGTGTACAGCCACTGTCTGTGAGCCTCTGTCCTTTCTATGAAAGTGAATCCTCTTTCCGTGTCTGAGAGAGAGAGGGGAATTCATACTGGAGACAAGGAGCCCAGGAGATTTGGCATGCTAATGCAGTGGGAGCAATTGTATGAACAGCAGTGTGTGCTGGCTGCAAGTCCACATGCACAGCTCGAGGCAGCAGTGAGACACAGCATGTAGGGACAGTATGTAGATACCTAGGGACATAGGGAAGAAAGAGGATGTACATATGCAAAAATCCACACAAATCATCACAGGCAGAAAGCCCTGATCCCAACTTAAACAGCTGCCTGCTCCTGTTCCCCTCTCTGGCTGCAGCAGGAAGAAGTCCTGCTAGCAGAAAAAAATGTTTGTTTACACCTATACAATGTGGTCCCACGAGTGAGGGCTTCTCCATCCTGACCTAGAAACCAGACTCTGCAGTGCACAGCTTCTCCCAACACCAACCTGGGCTGCTGGGCATGGCCCTGGCTCAAAAGGCCTGCTTTGTCTGGCGTCTTTAACACCATTCTGTAACAATTGATAAAAGATTCGTGTTAATCACAAAAGCATTGCGGTTTGGATAAACCAGAATACTAAGCTCTGAAGTGAAGCATGGACACTAGATAAAGGAAATTATATGATTAAATAATTCTGTTTAAAATCACCTTGTTATGTTATATTATATTGTATTCTGTTACATTACATTATGTTATGTTTTTCAAATAAGTTGTATCGGCTACCAGCTTGCAAAATCGGACTTCCCAAAAAGCCCTTCCTGCCTTTGTCTGATCAATACTGCTTATCTCAAGGACCAGACTTCCAGAACTTCTCTGGTGGTTATCTACAAGGATCAGATGGCTATCTGTGACTGATTATCGCCCGGAGGCATTGTGAATTTGTGTAAGGATGTTTATTCAACCACCACTGCTTACCTAGCAAAATTATGACAACAAAAAAAAAACCCCAAAACTTATTGATTACAATGAGAACCCACAGTATAAGAAGAGGCTGCAAACCAAGGTTCAGTGGAGCGTGGAGTGGGCGGTGACCCCTCACGTTCCCCAGCGCGCTGCTTGCTCTTTCTATATCAAATAAAGCAATCTAAAATTTTGCTGAATATCGAGACTTTTGTCTCTCATTTATAACAATTCCCTTGCCTTTCTGGCTTTTGCCATGCAGGACTCCCCTTTAGGCCTCCCCTCTGCAATAACTCTTAGCACACAAGCAGGACAAGGAGCAGATTTCCTGTCTCCCCTCCTCCAGCCAAGAGCCATCCCAGCACAGGAGGGTTAGGCCTGCTGTGGTGGAGCCAGCTGAAGGTGCTCAGCCCCTGAAGGACAGAGCTGACCAGCAGGTCCCTCTGCTGGCTGTCCACTCCTGGGATCAGCCTGTGGTGAGCAGCAGCCCCTGCCAAGTCTGGACACAGCCCTGTGAGATGATACACAGTGATTCGTGTCATTATGAAAACACACCATGGGATCACTATAAACAAGAATACTGAACTTAAAGTATGGACATGAGACAAGGGAAAATATAATCATTTCATTATATTTGTTTAAGTCACTCTGCTATGAATTGTTAGCTTTTCTTCTTGTGTATTTTTAATTATTTTGCCACGATACTTATGAATTGTATCCACTTTTTATATATAAAGAAAACACAGGCTCGTGTGAACATGAGCAGACTTGTCACTGCTGTTACCTGCTTGCTAGGAGTGTAACCTGACAACATGTTCGAGCCTTGTCCAGACCTAGTCAGGGCTTGTAGCCACTACTGCTTGAGTGCTAGCCAACATGTTCAGGCTTGCTCGGACTTGTACCCCAGCGCAGTAAGCAGGACACGGCCCCACCAGAAACTGCCTATAGAAGGGGCAGTGACCAGGGCTAGGACGGACGTGTTGGTGGAGCGTGGACTCCTCGTGTCCCCAGAGCTGCTTGCCTGTTCCTTATCAATGAATTAATAAATTGCCTTAGTGAATGACCAACTCGTTTGTGGTGAGTAAATTTATAACAGCCCTCTCACCTTGGCTGCAGGAAGAAGGCAGGATTCCATGTAGGACCGATGCCTGTGGGAATAGACAAGGAAGAGAACAAGAGTGATTCATCCTGGGAGTTGGGGATGAATCAGGATCTGGAAGAGTAGGTCTCCATGCCCCTCTGAGCCCTGAGAACCCATGTCCTGGAGCTCATCATTCCCTGCAAGGATTGACAGCTTCCTGAATCCCAACATGTCAGAATCATTGCAGACAAAGGGGACCTCAGCCTCTACATCCCCAACAGTTCAGCCTCATTGGTGAGAGTGAGAGCCAGCAGAGCCCATTTCATCCTTGGGTCTCCCATAACCTGTCTCACAAAGCTTGATGAAAAGGAACCTCCAGTGTCCTCCTAGATGGTTTGTACTTCACAGCTGGAGACAAAGCTCAGAAACTGCAGCACAAGTTGCAGAGCCTGACAGCTGCCTCTGTGAGCTGCCCTCACACACTGCTGGGGCTCAGGGCTGTGGTTTCCAGGCTGAGAGAGGGAAAAGACACCAGGCACAGTGGGTACAACTTTCTCTGTATTGTCCCTGTTGCCAGGACTTCTCCTGTGCTTTCTGCCTTTGGCTCCGATAGCATTTCCTCCAGGGTGATTGCTCTTATGCCATTGTTACAGATAAATCTGTACCCCCAAATCATTTGGAATTCAAGAAAACTGGGAAGCAGGACTGCTCAGGAGTTTCAGGATGATGGAGAAACTGTCATCAAACACTGAGAAAGAGAGAACATCCTTCATCAAGTTCATTTCTGAACACAAGCACACTTGCTGTTCTTTGTACTTGGAACCTTCTCCAGCCTTACCCATCCCACTTCTTGTTGGTCAGATGGACTGGACAGCAGCAAGTGAAAAAGTAGGAGTATGAATGCAAACAGCTGTGTGAATTCAATAGCTGCAACTATTTGAGGGGGCATTTGTCCCAAACCACTGCTGTTAAAGAAGAACATGACCACCAGCCTAACAATAACCAGGGCTTTAGGGAAAGGCTTCTGAGGCACACAAGAAACAGTGTGAAAAAAACTTTTAGATGAAGCAAGAACATTTTAAGGGAGAGAGGAGAGAGAAGTGGGAAGGAAGGAAGGAAGTGGCCATTGAGCTCAGGGTGCTCTGCAACTTGGCCACCTCTGTCTGTAAGAAGCTCCCTGGCAGCTGAGTGCTCTGGGTGACCTCGCTCATGGCACTGAGGGGTGCAGCAGGCACAGACCCACAGCTCTGCAGTGTGACAGCGTGAGCCTGTGCTTTCACCTGTGCTTCACACGCTGCTGGAAGAGGGGTGGATACTCACGAATCCTAAGTGTCCAGCGGGAAGTGTGTGGGACCAGGGAAACCCCTGCTTCCACAAGGGGATGTGTTCTTGCAGCTGCACTTCCTGGGGGGCTGGTGGGAGACTGCATGTTGCACAAGTCATGTGAATGTGTTTTTATGTGGGGAGAGAGCTTGTGAACATTAGTTACACAAATATGTTCTGAAATGCAGGGTCTGACCGTGCCTGCAGCCTGCTTTGCACAAAAGAACAGAATCAGAGGATGTGTTCTACAGAGAGCTCAGGCTTGTCCTCACTTGGAAGCAGTTCTGTGTCCTGATCTTCTGATGCTTCACCTGAAATGCCTGTGCTATTGCTATGAGCAGTGGATCATCTCAGTCTAATCAGAGCACCATGAGATCCAGTTGGAATTCTTTATCCTTATGGGTATCCTTAGGGACATTATCTTGCAGGAGATTCATTTGAGTGGTCTTGCAAAGTGCTGGAACCACCAAATAAAAAAAGCTGCAGCATTTTTTAGCCAGACTAAGGAAAACTTCATCATCAGTCATACAGAGAGAATCTGGTAATATCCAGTGATCCTTTCTGGCTTCCAACCCCACAATGCTGGGTCATATTGAACACCTCTGCCCAAAGCTCCATCCTCTCTCCAACTGGAATGCGATCAGTGTTGGCAAGTTCTCTGTTGTGCTCTGGATTTCTGGTGTCAGGGCACACATGGGCACTGCCCACACTGAGTCACACATATGCTCTCCTGTCATTTTTAATTCTGTTTTGCAGGCTGTGCTCAGTGCTTTTAGCCCTTTGCTAGGAAATGCCAAATATACCTGCCCGGGTATGTATTTTCACACACATGGAGCGTCAGCAGGAAAGAGCAGGCAGCAGAGAGGGAAGGCCATGTATGACGTGGGAAACTGCCAGAGGCTGTGCAAAGGGAGATTGTGTGAGCTGCAGTGATGCTCCCCTTCATTTGTTTTCCTGTGCCTCAATGAGTTTCTGTTGCAATGCATATCTTGTGAAATGTCCTGGCCGAGAAATGATGAAAATTCCCCAATTTCCATGTGCTGTGTGGGGTCCACCCAGGATATGGCTGTTTCAGAACATCAGATTAGAGCCACTGAAGGCCCCTCAGCAGTGTGGGAGGAGCCCTGTGCACGAGGAAGGCTGTGTTTGTGGCCACACTGGTAACGGGGACCCTTGGAGAAGAGTGATCCTCTTGGAGAGATGATGAACAGCCAAGGGAGACTCAGTCCTGGAACTGCAGGTAAGCCCCAAACCTTCTTTCCTTTCTGTCCTCCTGTCCAAGGAGTTGGGAAAAGACAGGGTTGGCCTGGATCCTGGGCATGCACGGTGACCGACCTCCTGCTAGGAGATGGGGCTTAGGACAAGAGCAAGGCAACAGATGAGGGAACTGGGCATTGCCCAGCCTGGCAGGATGAACTTTTTCCTGGAGTCAAGGGGAGTGGAAGTCCAGACAGACCATGCCCTGCTATTCCCTTCTGTGGTTTGTCTGTAAACAGTGGGGCTGAAGGGTGCTATCCTTCTGGGATTCCCCTGGTAAAGCTCTCTGTATCACATTGAGTACAAGTCCCTGCTCCCATCTCTGGTGTCTCACAGCATAACTCAGCCAGGGCTCTCCCAAGAGCTGCCAAGTGCCTTTTCCCCCTGTGGAAACAATCCCTTCTGTGGGTCTGGCTGTGCACAGCCCAAGCTGGGCAGTCACTCCTCTGGGGAACTGTGCCATTGCAGAAAGAGGCTCACGGTCCAAAGACAAAATCCAGGTAGTGAGAGAAAGAAGCTCTAAAGAGAGAGAAAGAGGAGGGAGATGCAGCAAGAGCATTCAGTGTTAGACAGGGGTAATGGAAGGCAACAAGGGTGATGTGTTGAAGAGAAAGGAGGTTTGGACAGGACAAAGGAGGAGTGAGGTTTGGCAGAATACAGGCAGGTCTTTGGATAAAGAGGGAAAGAGAAAAGCAGCCTCAGGGCAGCCCTTGTTACTGTACTTATCCTATGTTACTCTATTCCGTGGCTCTGAGTCACTGCTAGTGACAGGCAGCAGGACCTGCTTCCAGCACCTGTGGGGCCCCCCAGTCCTTGGAACAATGGACCAGCAGGGTGTCCATGTACAGAGACACCTGAGTTATCCTGCCCCCAACTCTGGGCAGGCACATGTTCACTCTTGCTTTGTGTTTTTCAGCCCCAGCAGAAGAGAGAAGCTGCTCCTGCCTGAACATCTGGGTTTTCCTTATTTTTGCCCTTGCAATCAAAGCTGTCTTTGTGACCCTCTGCCTTGGTGGGTTCCAGGGTGTCTTAATTCCCTTGGGATCAAAGGCTCAGGTGGCTGCCTTTGCTCAGGTGGAAAACCCATATCCTGGTCCCTCTGCCAACAGGCAAATGCCCTTCACCAATGCACAGGTCAGAAATTCCTTCTCATGCAGCCTCAATCTTTGTGAGAACATATCTGTAGCTTTTAATCAATCCTTTGAATCTCTGGGCATAAGGCAGGTCTCTTGGATAAACTGGCTGTGGACTAACAGCCTGTGGTGGCAGCAAGGCTGTCAGAGCAGTTTGCTCTAAGTCTCTCAGTCTGCATGAGCTGAGACCTTGGACAACACTTGTCTGATGGAAGAGTTTCCAGAGCATTGTGAGCCAATGATTTCCTATCTTGCCTCCTCAGGAAGCCTAAGGCAATAACAGAGTCTCTGAGCAAACAGAGCTTTCATGGCTAAGTGAGGAAGACACTGACCCTTTTGGATCCCCACAGGAATGAGCAGTTCCACAGCAGGTCCAATCCCTCAGCTGAACTAACCCACAAGTCATCTCTCTTCTCATCCTTTATCTTTGTGTAGGGATATGGTCCCCTTTATTTGCAATGGGGTTGGTCTGTCAGATATTGCCCTTGCCCATCTCCTCTCAGCCTTCTTCCATTGCAGCAATGCACTCATCAGGCAATGAAGCCACTAGGATTGTTCTGCTCATAAGTTAAAATATTTCTAAATTTAATGATTGATGAAAATAGACATCTGTATTATTAAGCACACCCTCAGGAGCTCCCAATCCATACTCCTGAGGGTCTGAGTTCCTTGTACAATTTTGGGACTGTGGCTGTACCCTGTCACCAGCAGTGCATTATACCCCACAAAATAGAGCTGATATCTCCTAGGACTTTGTGCTTCCCCCTGGTTGCAGCAGCTCCAGCTGGATGTGATTCCCTGCACCTGGACTGTGTGCTGCTGGTGGAACAGGCCCAGCTGATGGGAGACTCCTCCCAATGCCTGTTGATGTGTAGTTTAGGAAGAGACACAGTGTGGCAGTGAGAGAATGCTTTGTAGGCTGGCAGCTGGGCTGTAGGTATGTGCATGACAGAGTGGCTGTGGTTGGGTGGCATCAATCCTGCCGTGTGTGTGGCATGTCCTCAGTAGGATGTGCTTCCAGGGATCCTTCTGCTGTCTGACTTGGAAGACGATCTCTTTCTGGCTGGGATGGCAGCTGTGCCACTGGTTTGGGCCAGGAGAGGTGACAGCTGGGACAATGCTTGGTGGGGAAATGGTGGAAGGAGAGTCAAGGGGCCAGAGATGCTGTGTGAGGAGCTGGCAGGAAGGGGTAATCCTGCTGCCTTTCCTCTCCTTTGCAGTGGTTCTCTTCTGGCACAGCACTGACCAGCCCAGAGCCCTGCAGCAGCAGTTCTCGGAGTGGAAGTGTGACTCAGCAGTGCCACAAGGCACAGGTCAGTACTGGCAATGTCCCCTCTTCCCTGGGGCTAAAGGCTTCAAGGAGGCTGTGCCAGAACAAGTCAAACCACATCACCAAAAGACCTTTGTCGAGACATGAGACCCCCTTACAAGGATTACCATGGCTTTGGGCACACAAAGCTCACTGGTCATACCTGAAAGCAATGAGAAGAAATGTCTGTATTATCCCTGTTTTTCCAAGCACTTTCTGTCAGGAAAAGTCCCTAAGTAGGACATGAGGACTGTCCCTGGAAAACTGGGATCTTAGCAATCACCATCTCTTGTTAGTAGCCTTCATCTCTCTGTCCTCTCCCTGCACAGAACGAGGCTGGACGTGCTGCCCAGAGGGCTGGAGAAGGTTTCAAAGAAGCTGCTATTTCCTGTCCCTTGATAAGATGAACTGGGCTGAGAGTGAGCAGAACTGCACTGGGATGGGCTCCCACCTGGTGGTGATCAACAGCAAGGCAGAGCAGGTACATGCAGAGGGCCGAGAGAGGGACCCAGCAGGCAGAGACACAGTGCTGGGCCCTGGAGGGGACTCAGAGCCCCTCCTTGTCCTGCAGGGGAGGGAGAATGTCCTGTCTGTACCTCTGCAGCACCAGTCCCCCTCTGCCACCAGCCCCACCCCACAGGGAATCCTGATGCCTCCCTGTGCTCAGTCCTGCACCTCATGGACATTGCACTCCCTGTCTCATTTCCAGGAGTTCCTCTCTGAGCAGATAAAACAGCCTCCAGAAAGAATTAATTTCTACATTGGTCTGTTTGAGGAGAAGGAGGGTCAGTGGCACTGGGTGGACAGGACTCCATTTGATGTGACAGCAGCGTGAGTATCTCTGGATGAAGAGTGTTTGGCGTGGCTCCTGGTAGGGGAAGAAAGTAGGACAGATGTGAGGGGTCTGATGGTGCATGAGAGGAGGTTGTCACCACACTTCCTTGTGAGAGATCAAAGATACAGCAGGCCTGGGCTGTGTAGGACACCAGGGTCACATGGCCCATCTGTGCTGGATATTGGTTATGAATTAACTTCCTATGACATGGAAGTCAATGCTGGAGGCATAGAAAAAACTTCACCTTGCTGGCAGCAAGAGCCCTTCAGAAGCCTGATGAGCAGCCTAGCCTGACCTCCAGTCACTGCACTTGTATGCACAAAAAGGCCTGTGCTGAAATGCAGGGAAAGAGATGGGGCACAGGGAGACAGCACCAGGACTGTCCTTGCTATGTCTTGCCCTGGAGGCTGACACAGGACTCTGCTGGGTGTGAGGTGCATGGCATGAGTGGTGGTGATCAGTTCCCCCCAGCAGGATGGAGCGGGGCCCTGTTGTGCTGGAAGGCTGTGGGAAGGAGGCAGGTTTCCATGTGACACTGGTGCCAGTGGGATATGGAGCGGGAGCAAGGGCACTGCTTCTGCCCACAAATCAGCACTGGGAATTTCTGTCTCTTCCCTTCAAGTCTTGCATCCCACTGTGGCCTTTTCCAGCAGTGCTTTACAGTGGACACTGGGGTGTAACCAGCCTGTCTCTGTCCCAGGTTCTGGAGAAAAGGAGAACCAAATAATGGCCTTGATGAGAACTGCACTGTAATACATCGTCCTGAACAAACTCTCAACAACTGGAATGACGTCCCATCATCACGTACCAGTTTTTATCGAATTTGTGAAGCTGCAGCAGTAATTGTGTGATGGAAATACCCCTTTCCTATGCGAAGCTGGGAGCTGAGCAGTGAGCTGGGAACAGCGCTGGCTCTGCTGGGAGGGGTGGGGAGCCCTGTTATATCTTCACTGTGTGGGAGGGGACCATGTGTGTGTGGGAGTGAAATGAGCTTTGTCCAGCATCCCCAATGCATGGGGTGGCTCAAGGAACACAGGAAGGCTCAGGCTTATCATAGCAGGTCCTGTATTCCTGTGTCCTCTTCTCTCTGAGAGGGTCCAGGAGCATCTAGCTGAAACAAGATGGGCTTCTCCATGAGGAAGACACAGGAATGGAAGACAGATATCCACATATTCAATGTCCTTAGTCTCCTTGAGCTGCAAGTGTTTGCTTTTGGTTGGGTCTTACATGGAATGTCCTCTAGTTGTCCTTTCAAATTCTGAAATCTTAGACAAGAAAAAGTACATTATCACACCAATGAAAAAAGGATCTGTGCTCTCTGTGCATATCTCTCTTTTTCCATTTCTCAGCTATTTGGTATAATCTGCAAATCATGCAGTGGTTTGGGTTGGAAGGGACTTGTAAGGATAGTCTAGTTTCAAGCCCCCTAGGTCATGGGCAAAGACTCCCTCCACTAGACCAGGTTACTCATATCCCCATCCAGCCAGGCCTTGAACATTTCAAGGATGGCACATCCACAGATCCTATGGGCAGCTGGTTCCAGTGCCTCACCACCTCACAGTAATGTATTCCTTCCTGATATTTAATCAAAACCTGCTCTCTGTCAGTTTCAAGCCATTCCCACTTGTCCTATTACTACATTATTGTGCAAGAAGTCCCTCTCAGCAAAGTTATTTCCTCTGCTGTAGTATTGACACTTGTAGGGATTTGACTTAATTACGCAAGATACAGTTAATAACAGAAGCATTCACAGAACATGTGAAGAAGTGTCACAGGCAGCTTTGAGAAAGCAGTTGTCAGCAGAGACTTGTGGTGGTATCAGGGAACTGGAGATGAGCAGTTCTGCAAATGTCCTTCTTCCCTCTTCTGGTGTCCTGGTTCTCTCCACATGCACAGAGCAAATGTTTATCTCAACCAGAACTAACTGCTTCTTTGATGCCAGTTAAGTGTCTTGTGGTGGGAACACAACCACCATGCTCTTCCCAGCCTCTTTGGGCCTGAGCTGCTTCTCTGATGCACTCACTTTGCCACTACAGCCTGCACTGAGAGTGGGTCGCGCCCTGGGAGCAAGTGGCTTAAGGTGTGGCTAGAGCAATTGCTCTACGGCCTTTTAGGGCTGTTAGTCTGCACTCTGAGGAGGCAAGGAAGAGACAGAGGTCTTGTGCATAGGATAAAAAAGGATTTTATTACTCCTGGCAATTTGGGGGCAAAAGACAGAAAATGCCAGTATGCAACAGCTGAAATGAGGGGGAACTTCAAGGGAAGGGTCCAAATCATCAGAAAATCGAAGAAATTCTGGGGAGGGGTAAAAGGCAGGGTCCACAAAAGTTTCTTCCCACTAGAGAGGTAGGGGGGATATTGGGTCACATGGACTAATGAGACATGGAGTTTTAGGGGATTTCCAAATGGGAATTCCAAGCTGGGGGTTTGCACAAGGTAGGATTGACAGGGAATTCAGGGTAGCTTGACAAGTGTAATTTGGACCAAACCATTACCTTGGGCAATAACAGAACATACCGTTAACAAGAAACACACTGCAGCATCTCCCTGTTTTCTGTTTAGAAGGAGAATTGTGGCATTGAGGAATAGATTCTCATTGGGGGTACATGTTTTTCCTCCAGGACTGATGTGTGGATACTGCTACATGGCTGACTTCTTTGTTGGGAGAGATGGTACCTTGGATAGTCTTCAAGATAACTCTCTTTAGCATGAAAAAAGAAATTATAATAAGTAATATAACTAAGAAAATCAACAGAATGGCCTTGACAATAGAAGCTAGCCATCCTGTTAGTCCCCATCCAGAGCTCAGCTAGACTTTGGTTTCTTGTTTGGTGTCTCTGATGAGTTCTTGCATCTTACTGATGGAAGTGTGGATGCTTTTGCTTTTGGATGTTAAGTTAAAGCCACAGAGCCCTTTAAAGTCTTCAGACCCATAGCCATGTGCATGAAGCAGAAAGAAGCCACAGTAGAAGCTGGCTTGTTGCTGGGCAATTGATTCAGCCATACATGGGAGAAGCAGCCTGGTCTGATAGACAGGCCTCCAGGGAACAATGACAGGACAGATTTGGAAGCAGACAGGGATTTGACCCAAGGAGTTCCAGCCTAAGCTGCAGAACCTATTGGTCAGAGAGCTGAGCAGCCTAAACTTTCAACCAATCATAAATGCTTGCCCAGGAACATTAAGCAGAGTATTTAAGGTGAAGTTGAGAAAAATAAAGTGCGTTTTGTCACATGAATGATAGAGTGCAGTGTCTCTGTCTCGGACCCAGCACCAGTCAATGTTACAATTAGTGACCCCGATGTGATTCGACATAGACATAGCCATAACCTGCGAAAAGGAAGCGGAGACAAAATCCGCCCAGAAGGAGACATGAGGTGTGCGGCAGTGGAAAGGCAACTTCTTGTTAATATAGCAATGGATATTACAATAAGGAAAACAATTACAATAAACCAAACAATGCATTTAACAATGGAAGTGAGCCACCCAGTCAACCCCCACCCTGAGAAGATGTTCCCCAGCCAGTCCTCTGATTCTTTTTTATGTCAATTATTAGTTCTTGCATTTTTCGCAGGGATGTGTGGACGTCCGGTGCTTTTGATATTAGGTTGAGACAGCAGAGACTTTCGAACTCTTGACATTCATGTCCATGCAGCAGCAGCAGGAAGTCAATTGCTGCCCGATTTTGCAGCCTAGCTTTCTTAGTGATTTCTCTGTCTGCTAGGAGGTCACTGATTGCAGTTGTTGTTAAATTGGCTTGTTTCACTACCCAACACTGGAGGCGCCCCAATTCACCTAGTGCTTTAGCAGCTGCAACCTATGGTAAAAATAGAGAGACTGCAGCTCTTCTTAGCTTAGACCAATGAATAATTTCCTATTCACTGTGTTTGTCTAAATTATCAATGCTTCGCTTCTGGCTTCTCAAATTGTTTTTCTGTTGCCAATCCATAATTTGGGTTTGGTTGGGTGTGAACAGCAACAACCGCCCAAAGGTGCACGGACCTGCAAGCAGGTGAGAGGGGATACCTGCCCAAGCTCTATTCCCACAAATGAGAAAAGTACCCTTTTCTAGTCTCTTTGGCCAGTGGTCCTCTGTGGACGCCATCTTAACATGTTCAATCTTATCGCACCACCTCTTAGCCTGGTAATCTTTCTTAGATTGGAGAACATTGGTGTACTGGTCTGTGTGGTGCCTTGGTTCATAGAGAAACTGAATGCAATAGGCCACACTAGAAGACTCTAAAATTTCAAGTTCTTCTGGTTCACTGTTCATGTCAAGCAGCTTGCCTACTCACTCTCACCACAGCATGAGGGGGTTATAAATGGGCAATTTATGTTCATAGGTCCTGCTTGGTGTTCAGTAAACTAAGTGGTTGCTTTGGTTGCTATTTATGATTTTTTGATGTTCTTTCAGGCTTTCAGGTTTAAACAGGACCCCCACTAGGCAGGCTGACACAGGATTTTCAGCTGCTTCTGTAGACAAGCAGATATGGTCTTGCTTAATGGCATCTGCCAACGTAAGCCAGATGTTTTTCGTGGTTTGCAGGACGATCTACGCACCAGAGGACTGGTTTTGGGGTGAACAGTGATGAAATAAATTCCAATGAGGGCTGACCTGGGGAATATGGCTTCTTCCTAAAATAATAAAAAGTTTAACAAAGGTTATGTAGCATTCTGTAAACATCAAAGAACATATTAAGTGATGGAAAGTCAGGGTAGAAGGGGGAATTTGGATCTCCTGTTCCACCTAACAACTTTTCCTCTTTTTAGCTGCTATTGCAACACCTTTCTTAGTGTCAGAAGACCTGTTAGGGTGTTTGCTGACATAGGGTTCTAGACCAGTGTGCTCACTCAACCACGCCTTGACCTGCGTGGGAGTGAGCAATGCCTGTCTTATGTTCAACTCCCCATACCTGCAGGAATTCATTGAATCCCTTGGAAGTGTAGGCTGGGCCATTGTCTGTCTTAATTGCTTTAGGGACCCCCAGCACTGACAAAGCCTGCATCAGATGTTTCTTTGCATGCTCAGCCTTCTCTCCTCCATGGGCGGAGGTGTAGGTTGCCGCAGAGAAAGTGTCAATAGAGACATGCACATATTTCAGCCTGCCAAATTCAGCTACATGGGTGACATCAGGCTGCCACAATTCACAACTACCCAGCCCCCTGGGGTTAACCCCCTCTCCTAATGACAGAATGGTGGTTGACTGACAGTTGAGACAGTGGCCACAATGGCCCTGGCCTGATCTCGCTTCAGGTGGAATTGGCGGACCAGCACTGGCACATTCTGATGGAACATCTGATGGCTCATCTTTGCTTGCTGGAAAATGGCAGGAAGCCTCGCTAGATCTACAGGGGCTGTAGCCAGGGAATCTGCTCTTTGATTTCCCTTAGCCATTGGTCCTGGCAGGTGGATACACGATCTCACATGCATGATGTAAAATGGATGGTCCTGATGGGACACAGCATAAATTAATTTTGAGAGCATCTCAAAGAGTGACTGGCTCAAGACCACTTTCAGAACTGCATTCTCTGCCCTAGCTACTAATCCTGCTACATAAGCTGAGCTGGTAACTAAATTGAATGGCCCAGAAAACCTCTCAAAAACTCTAAGGACAGCAGTCAACTCAGCTATCTGCAGAGACCCCTCCACATATTCTACATCTGTTTCCCACTGCTGAGTTTGAGGATCCTTCCAGGTCATTATTGACCTATGGGATGATCCAGATGCCTCAGTGAAAACTGTCAGAGCCTTGAGTGGCCTCTGGCTCCTTTTCTCTCTAGGGATCAAAATAAACTTTTCATGAAACAATTTGTGGGCAGGAACTTGCACAGAAATCTGTCCTACATAGCTATCCAATGCAATTTGAAGGATCTCATTTTCTCCTAATAACTGTTCAAACATATCTACCATCAACTTCTCCAGGAATGCTGTATCCTCAGAGAGGCCAATCTACAGATGAATGCATGCAAAATGACATCCAGCCAGCTCCAAGGATCCTTACTCATGCTTTCCTGACCAGTTGAGCCATCACCTCTTGTGGCCTTGTTATAATTTTGGACCAATGGTGACTAAGGAAAACCCACTCTATGATCAAGACAGGGCCACTTTGGTCATAGTCCCATTGGAATATTAAACCACGTAAGTGTCGCAATTTTCCCAAAGCTCTGTCAGAGCTTTCTCTACTTTCTCTAAGGCAAGCTTTGCCTCTGGGGTCAGAGTCTTGGGAGAACTTAGCTCTTCTCTCCCTTTCAATAAATTGAAGAGGGCGGCTAGGTCTTTTGTTGTGATACCCAGCCAAGGCCTGATCCAATTTAAAGACCCGCACAAGGAGTGGAGGTCTGCTAAAGTTTTAGGATTGCTGTCAGTAGCCAATTTTTGAGGAACAATGATCCTTGCAGCAATCTGAAGCCCCACATACTTCCAAGGGGGAACCCTTTGAACTTTTTCCTCCTGTAATTCAAAATCTGCAGTTATCAAAACATTGACCACTTGGTTAAGTGCATGTTGTAGCATATTGTCACTGGGGGCACATGCAAGCACATCATCCATATAATGCAGGATGATGGCTTCTCCCATGTTGGCATGCACAGGAGACAGCAGTGAGGTGATGTACCATTGGCAAATGGTAGGAGAAGCTTTCATTCCTTGTTGCAACTGGAATTGCCTCATGGGACCTTCCCGCTTTTTGGTTGGAACCAAGAATGCAAAACATGGGGCGTCAGCTGGGTCAAGAAGGATTCTGCAAAAACAGTCTTTAATATCAATAACAGCCAGATTCCAATTTTGGGGAAGCATCGCTAGGGAGGGCATCCCTGGTTTAAGGGGTCCAATATCAACAATGACTTCATTTATTTTCCTGAGATTGTGGAGGAACTGTCATTTGTTCTTCCCCAGCTTTTTAATAACGAAAATTGGGGAGTTCCAAGGGCCGAATGTTGGCTCAATTTTACCTCGAGCCAACTGCTCCTCCACGAGTTCATTGAGCACCTGCAAATTTTCATTGCTGAGCAGTCATGAACTACCCATACTGGCTAATCGGTGGTCCAATTCAGCTATTGGTAGGACGATCCACAGTGGCTGCTCTTAAAAAGCCCGAGGGGTTTTTGGTATTTCAATGTGCACCCCCCATTGTGACATGAGGTCCCTTCCCCACAAGGGAACCTTGTAGTCAGCAACAAATGGGCATATATTAGCCAATTGCCCATCAGGCCCCTCAGATTGTACAACGTTTTTTGATGTTCTTGCCAACTGAGCGCCCCCTATGCCCTGTATTTTGCCTGCTACGTTTTTCAGTCCCCAATGTGACGGCCATGCCCTTTCAGGGCATCTACTCCTGTGTCTAACAAGTCTTAAATCTCTATCCCCTCCCCACCTTGCCGAATGTGGCAGGGAATCATAGGCATGTCCTCACCTGCCACTTTTGCCCAGTAGACTTCTGGTGCCTGATCATCTACTGGGATCTTTTCTGGAATAGGAATAGCCTGGGCAATGATCTGGCCCCTGGCTAGGTAAAATGATGGGTGGATACAATGTGCCAAGAGAACAAGACTGCTCAGATTTGCTAAAAGCGTCAGTGGAACAATCTTGATCTCAGGTGGTGTGTGATTGGTATCACCCATGACAATATACTTACCACCAGGTTCTAGAGGCATTGATGTTTCCCCCAGTGGTTTGACATCTATCAGCATCCAGCTTCAAGACCTCCAAAACTTTTCGTCACATGTTAGAAGTAGCAGCAGTGGCTGAGGCAGCCACACTTAAGTATGATAGTCAATATCAGCTGCCTGTATCCTGTCCAGTGTGGGTGTCATGTCCAGTTATATGATGTAGTTCAGTTTTAATTTGTCCCACTCCCCCTTGCCCCTGGGACCCTGCTGTCTTTCTTTTCACAAGCAAAGCAGGATCATGCTGCCCCACTCGTTTTTTGTAGTGGGTGCCTCTCCCCCATAGTTCTCTTCTGGTTCTGTCTGAGTGAGGTGGGGTGCTGGACAGGATTTGGCCATGTGCCCAATTTCCCTGCAGTGGTAACAGGTTAGTGGTACCTGTTGAAAGGGTGGTGGGTTGACAGAGGCAGTGGTGGTCGCTGCAACACTCCTGCCCAATGGCTGTGCTTTATTCCAGTTGGCTGCTATGATGTTCTTGGTGCAGGCCTCAAGAATAGATGTTAATGAGGGTGAAGGATCCAGCGGCATCCCTCTGATGATTTGCTGGCAGGCCTCATGGGCGCTGGCCTTTGCCATTTCCAGGTGAATCACCGGTTGTGAGTCTGGGTCCTCCAGCTGTCTTTCAACTTGCACTTTCAATCTATTAATAAAATCTATAAAAGGTTCATTGGGCTGCTGCCTGACAGCAACAAAGCTGACATGTGACCCATTGGAGGAAATTTGATGGAATGTCCTCTCAGCAGCTCCCTGGATTAAATCTAAAGTTGGCACAGCCAGCATGTTGGCCTGTAGCCTAGGCTCAGACCATTCCCCATCGCTGCACAGGTGGTTCATAGTAATAACACTTCCAATAGCATCATGGGAATGGTTTGGGATCTGCAAAAGCTCAGAAAGAATTCCCTGCAACAATCTCTTCCATGCTCCCTTCCACAGCAAGTATTCTGCTGGAGTGACAAGGCATGAAATCAAATCCTTCAGATCATGTGGCACTAAAATATCAGAGGAGAAGGTAGCTCTAAGCAAGACTTTAAAATGCTCTCCCTTCCAAATTCCTTTAGTGCCTTGCAGATTTCTTTTTTACTTTGGTAGGAGAGAGGCTCCCATTCTCAGAGCAAATATCCTTGGGCATCACTAAAGGTAACTGGTACTATGAAAAGAAGAGCCTCTTATTTTGTGTTTAGGGATATTGGCTTGTAGCTTTTGGTTTCCACATTGCTGGAACCAGAAGCAGGAACCTGGGATCTGGGATGAAGGAGTGGGAACCAAAAGTAGGAGGATGGTGTTTGCCATGGGAGCTGCTGGAGGAGGAGGAGGGGGGGTTAGGGGCAGGGCTAGGGGCAGAGCAGTAACATGAAGGGGTGGGGACTGTAGGAAGAGGGGCCGAGGTGGGGGAGGAGGGACCAAAGGGGGGAGCAAGGGGAGAGGTTGGGGAGGATATTGGGAAAGGCTGGAAGAAAGGCGTTCTGGGGAAAGGACACTCATGACTGTGACCCAACCACGTGGCCGTCGCCATTTTGTGACCCTGCCACGTGGTGGTCGCTGCCATTTTGGGACCAGGCCACGTGGCCTCCGACATTTTGAATCGGGGAAAGGAGGGGGATTGGGAAAGAAGGGAAGAAAAGGATTGTGGGAAAGAGGAGCACGTATCTGAGAAATGACCGTGAGGTCCCTTGTTTTTTGATAATAATAATTATCCCTTTTTTTCTCCCTCTCTCTCTATAGTTATCTTATATTTATATTCGATTTCTTCCATCGTAACAAGGTCACCACCATCGTGTGCTCTCCAGAGGCCATTTTGAGGAGTAGAGAAAGGGTTAGGAGTTTGTAGGGAAAGAGAATAATCCGGGGGAACTGCAAAAGGAACCATTTTCAAGGTTTGAACTGGGGCACAAGGTTTAGGAGAAGGATCCCTGAGAGTTCGGCTATTTCTGCCAGAGGTGGGGTGCTGAAGGAGACACAGAGAGCCAGGGAGAGTCAGGCTTGCCTGGCCACCCTGCTCGTCTCCTTCCCTTGACTCCCCCAGGGTAGGACAAAGAGGTCGGGGTGGGGGGGATAACTGAGGGAAATAGCTGTGGCTGTTTCTCCCCTTCCATATTCTCAGCTAAATCAACTCAAATTAAAACAAAGAGTTGGATCAATTTGGATGCAGACATGTCCTCCAGGTTTATCTAATTAGTTAATTTTCTTCCAACCTTGTCTCAAAAAGAGGTAGGGGTTACATTGATGGGGGACACCTGGGGGAAGTGAAGGAACAGCCAGCAGACTAAGTTTTTTGATAACCTTTTAGACAAATGCTTTTCCCCAATCTTCAAGATTCCCTCAAGCTGGGTAACACTCCCTCTCTGCTGTGCTGACAACTTAGCACCCAAAATAAGATATTTATACAGGTCAGCTCAGCAAACTACCCTTGACTACAGCAAAAATATAAATTTAAATAAAATTAAAAAAACAAAACAAAGGTCCAGAAGCAGCCCGGGGACAGGACCCCACCTCCCCTCCCACGCTTCAAAGGGTTCAGGACACAAAGCAAAAATGGCCCTCCCTGTCTCACCCAATTCCAACCCCAGGAATACTCACCACTACTGCCTGGACAAGGGGATCTGTAGCCAAGGTCCCTCTCCCAAAAACGGCCCCTGGTGCCTGGGGTTTGTCGTCTATATCCCTGAGGATGCTACCAGACAGAAATTGGCCTGTTTCTCACAAGGGTAGCTAATGACCAAGTCCTTTACTGCAGTCACCTGCAAGTCACTGCACAGGTTCTTCCATGAGGTCTCAGATCTTTTGGGAGGCCCCATGTTTGGCACCAGATGACGTGACCACGGGGGTCTTTAGCTGGCTGTTTTACAACACCAGCAGCCATGCCAATGTGTGTGGAACAACTCCAGGATAATTTCACCAGGAGTTGAACTTCAGAGCTGTGGCTCTACAGTGGGATTAGATTTATCAGCATCAGGGAGAAAAGTAAAAGAGTAGATGGATGCTCTCCACTTGATATTACAGAAGGCCTTTTAATCCAGAGATCCAGAAACGAAAGAGAAAAAGAGTAGCTCTGCAGTGGCTTCTATACAGGCCCAAACCAGTGGGCGGGTACAAACAGCCAGCCAATGAGATTACCTTAGGGGAGAAATGAAGGGAGGGGTTTACAGAGCCAGTTCCAATGAGAGCAAAAGGGAGGAGAAAGCGGAGTGGTTTACATCGGGGTGGATATAACTTAGGGAGAAACCAACTTGGAGCAACATAGGGAGGGCTTTGGAAGCAACCAATACCAGAAAGAACCATTACCCAGATTATGAAACTGATATCTGGGGGTAACACAAACACTAACCACAACAGTGCATCCTGGTGTAATAGACACAGATTTTATGGGACAGATAAATGCTCTGGTATCCACTCCTTCTCCACCTGTAACTATCCCTGAAAAAAACAGAATTGCACAACTTATCCTCTTTAGGTCTTGTGTCCCCAGTGCAGATTCAAGGGAGCAAGGAGACCAAGGCTTCAGATCAACAGGACAACTAGAGGTATTTTGGACTCCAATCATAGGTAATAACAGACCTATTCTAGAATGAACTGTTACTGTGCCTAAAGCCAATCCTTCACAGATAGAGACCAAGGGTTTAGTTGAAACAGGATCTGATGTCGCTATCATTGCTGCTTACAAGTGGCCTTTAATGTAGCCTACTATACTCTCAGGAGCTACTATTGCCGAAATTGGAGGGACCACACAAAGCTATTTAAGAGATAATCCTGTGCTGATCAAAAGTGATAAAGGACAAACAGCCACAGTTCGACCATACGTGGTTGCAGGATATATGAGCATATGGGGGAGGGATGTGTTATCAGCATGGGGAGTCTGGGCGGGGACACATTTTTGATAGGGGCCATTGTAATAGAGAGCTAACAGCATCCCACATTTGCTTTGAAATGGCTCACTACTCTGCCAGTCTGAGTTCCACAATGGCCCCTAACAGAAGAGAAAGTAGAAGCACTGAAAACTCTGGTTCAAGAACAACTGCTTCAAGGGCACGTAGAACCATCTCTGAGCCCTTGGAACACTCCAGTATTTGTCGTAAAAAAGAAATCTGGAAAGTGGAGGTTAATCCATGATCTAAGAAAAATTAACACTCTATATGTACATGTCTTAATTGACACATTTTCATCAGCAATATGGGTTACAGGTCACACAGGAGAAAAAGGTTGGGATGCCATTACACATTGGCAATCTGCCTTTGCTGCTTTAGGTATTCCCCATATTACCAAACCCATAACAGTTCTGCATACATTTCACAGAAAAGAAGAAATTTCTTACAGCTCTGGGGTGTGTCACATCACACTGGCATTGCAAAAATAGCAAGAGGATAAGCTATCGTGGAGAGAACATATGGCACATTAAAAATTACACTTGAAAAACAAAAGGGAGGAATGAGTGGTGAAACCCCACAGAGCAGGATAGCAAAGGCTGTTTACACCCTAAATCACTTGAGAGTAATAGAAAATTCCCGGAACCCAGTTATCTGAAATCGCTTCCTATCACTACAATCATCTGGTGATGAACAGTTACCTAAACCCAAGGTGATAGTGTGAGACCTTGACACCAATAAGTAGGGAAGTCTGTGGAATCTCATCACCTGGGAATGGGGGTAAGCATGTGTAACCACGGATACAGGTACACATTGGATGCCTGCCAGATGTGTTTGTCCTGCATGAAACCAAAGACATTGTCCTCCTGAAACCTTCTCAACGGATATGGAGGAGCAAGATACAGAACAATAATTGGAACAATTTACTCACCCACTCACAGAATTACAAGACATTGAAATAACAGAGTTGTTTGTTTACAAAATATTTCCCTGTTTACAAATTGTCTGTTTAGCTAAGATGGAATTTTGCACAGTTTTAAAGTTGAATGTTTCATTAAGTTATAATTTCAAAAGAAAAGGTTTAAAGTTTTATGGTTATAGAGTTTAGTTGTAATTCTAATTTTAAGCAGTGATATGTAAAACCCAACTGCTCCTGAGCATAAGCACTGCAGCTTCAGACACATGGAACTCAGCACCATCTAAGAAAGGCAAATTTATTAAGTCAAGTAAAAGATTAATTCAAATTGAACTTTATGCTGTCAATGTCATCTTGCATGCAAAAGGACCCTTGCAGGTAAGATAACAGAGAACAAGCTGCATTTTGCATTTTGAAATTTTTTTCTTCAAATTAATAAATAAGAAACAAGAAATTGTCACAGTAGAAGCTGGCTTGTTCCTGGGCAATTGATTCAGCCATACATAGGAGAAGCAGCCTGGTCTGATAGACAGGCCTCCAGGGAACAATGATAGGACGGATTCAAAACCAGACAGGAATTTGACCAAATGAGTTCCAGCCTAAGCTGCAGAAGCTATTGGTCAGAGAGCTGAGCAGCCTGAACTTGCATCCAATCATAAGTGCTTGCCCAGGAACAATAAGCAGAGTATTTAAGGTGAAGATGAGAACAATAAAGTGCTTTTTGTCACGAGTCATAGAGTGCCGTGTCTCTGCCGTGGCCCTAGCACCAGTCGACATTACAGTTGATGGCAGCATGATTTTGTGCGATTGCTTTTCTGCTTTTTTCCTCATCATCTAGTAGGTCACTGAGAGCTGCTCCGATGTGAAATCTGCTTGATTTGTAACCCAACACTCTAAGTGGCCCAATTCATTTAGAGCTTTTGCTGACTCGACCCAGGGCAAAAAGAGTAAGACAACAGATCTTTTGAGGTGTGACCAATGAAAAATTTTGGAATCGCAGTCTTTGTCTAAATCCTTAATACTTCTCTTTTGGATGATGGAAACATTCTTTTTGTCTGCCAATTCATAGTTTGGGTTTTGTTGGGTGAAAACAGCAACACCTGCCCCATAGTACATGGGCCTCTGAGAAGGCAAGAGGGAATTCCAGCCCATGTCTAATTACTGCAAATTAAGAAGATGCTTTTGTCTAAATTTAGGGGATGGTAATTTTCAGTGGAAGCCATTTTTATATGGCTGATCACTTGGCACCAATTGGAAGCAATGTATTCTTTTTTATACTGAATAACTGAAACAAATAGCTCTTTTCTGTGGTGTGGCTGATACACAAACTGAACGCAATAAGGGGAAAAGGAGGATCCCAGCATTTTGAACTTGTAGGGTTCTTCCTTAGCTACAGGTAATTTCTTGATCCAGTTTCTCCACAAATAAGAGTGTGGCTTTGACCCTTTGAGTCTTTACCCTTTCCTCTGGACTAGCTCAGATGTTAGGGTGAAGCCTCACGGATCCACCACATGAACGTGAATAAAAGATAACAAAAGAGGCTCTTTCCCCGCTGCGGTGGTTGCAGAGGTTTATTTCTTGTGGGCCTCCAAGAGCAAAAAGAGAGCAAGAGGGAGAAAGAGGGAGAGAGAGAAAGAGGGAGAAAGAGGGCGAGGTCAGGGGGCACAGGTCTTTTCTAGGATCAGAAAGGGGGGCAGGAAGAAATTGGATCTCGGCCAGCTAGGTATGGCCAGAGGGGAGAGGGACCAGACCACAGGACATTGCAGGGGTCACGGAACCTACCATTTCCAATACATCTAGGGAGATGCAACATAAGACGATTTGTAATGGGGAATTTTATGGAGTAAATGCTACTATAAGAAGGAGAAAGTTCAACAGAAATTTGGCAGGATTTTCGCAAGTTGATCTCTCTGTGTAGGGTTTTTAAACTTTCTGGGTATTTGTTAGGCTTAAATGGAATCCCCACGAGGCAGGTTGACAATGGGTCATCAGGGGCTACCATCGACAAGCGCATGTGATCTTGCTTTAGTGTCTGGGCCAGGGTGACCCACACATTCTTTCTTTGCTGAGGGATGCTTCTGAGGACTGGCACAAAAGAGTCAGGATCCAAATGGCATTTAAAAACATGTTTTCTAACCCAGAGAACATTCTAGGGTGTATGCACCGAGAAAAGAAACAGGATGATGTTCTTCTGGGAGGAGGAAATCAGGAACAGGGTAAACATTAACTAAAATCATCTGACATATCATTGGGAAAACGAGCAGTCGGGGACAACTTAAAACAGTCAACTAGGGGATCAGGTTTCAAAGTTCCTAGGCACTGGCGCCTGTGGAGGGAAGCCACAGCTACATCTTTGGTGGGGTGGCCTGATCATGGTACAGACTTGGGGATGTGCGGCTTGACTCACTTTTGAGGGACCCATCTCAACCCGGAGGGCGTGGACAAGCAAGCATACCTGCGACCCCAGGTGATTAACTCAAATGGGCCCTCTACTTATGCTGTCTCTGGATTCTTTACTAAAACTGGGGGCTGTTCTCTCAATTTCAACACCGTGTTATTGTTAAAATGCTGGACAACAGGTGGGTTCAGGTGCTCAAAGGAAGACTTTGAAAAATATATGGTAAACAACGCTTTACAGAGCTTAATTTGTGGTGGACCGCTGGTGGTATTGCTCTGCTGCTGCTCTAGGACTCTCTTGAGAAACTGATGTGTTTGCTTAATGATGGCTTGACCTCTGTGAGGGATGCCTGTTTTATATTTTAGGCCCCATTTCTGCAGGAACTTCCAGAAGGCCTTGGAGGTATATGTGGGACTGTTTTAATCTCTTTAGGGATCCCTAACATAGACAAGGCCTGCACTAGGTGTTTTTGTACATCTGCGGTCTTCTTCTCTGTGTGGGCAAGAGCATGGAGAAAGTATCTACTGAAACGTGGATATACTTCAGCCTGCCAAACTGCGGGATGTGAGTGACATCCATCTGCCACACCTCACAGCTATTGAGGCCTCTTGGATTTACACCGGCACTCAAGGTCGGTACTGCGTACCTTTGGCAACTGGGACATGTAGCTATTATGGCTTTGGTCTTGTCCCACCTTAGATAGAATTGGCGTACTAGGCCAGGCACATTTTGATGGAATTGTTAATGGCTCAACTTTGTCTGCTGGAAGATGTCTGGCAGGTTGACCATGCTGGGTGGGGTGGCCAGGGCATCTGCTCTTCTTTTCCCCTCCATGATGAAACCTGGTAGGTCATTGTGTGTCCTCACATGCATCACATGGAAAGGTTGCTGTCAGTGGGAAACAAGATAAAGTAATCTAGAGAGCAACCTAAAGAGGTTGGGATGAGAGACCTTTAAAACTGCATTCTCAGCTCTAGATACTACCCCTGCTACATAAGCCAAATCGGTGACTAGATTAAAAGGTTCAGAAGACCTCTTGAAGGCTCTGACAGTAATTTGAGGAGAGCCCCCAACCTCTTTAACATCTGTCTCTCATTGCTGAGTTTGATGATCATTCCAGGTCATCACTGACTTATGGGATGCTCTGGATATACCTGTGAAAACCATCAGAGCACTGAGTGGCTTCCGACTTTGTTTTTCCTTGGGGACTAATTTGAATGCCAAATTAAATAGTTTGAAATTTGTCCTGGGTAGCTATCTAGAGCAAATTGGAGTGTCTCATTTTCCCAAAGCAACTGCTCAAGAACGTCTTTTGTCAATTTACCTGATGTTATGTGGTAGATTTCACACCCTGCCAGTTCTCGCATTCTTACTTTGGCCTTCCAGATCAATTCAGCTATCAACTCTTGTGGCCCAGTGACAACTTTTGGTGACTGAGCAATACCCACTCTATGATCAAGAGTGGATCCTTTTGACCCTGGTTCCACTGGAAAACCAGGCCATGGAGGTGTGACAGTCTTCTCAAAATAATAAACTTAAACGGGATGTCTGGCAGGCAACAATGAGCTTGTTTGTTAACATCACCTCTTGAGCTTTCTCCAGAGCTAGCTTGGCTCTTGGGTTAGGACCCTAGGAGAACTCAGCTCCTCTCCTCCTTTCAATAAATTGAAAGGGGGGGGGCTAGGTCTTCTGTTGTTAAGCCCAGCCACGGTCTGACCCAATTTTAATACCCACACAGTGGGCAGAGATGGACTAAAGTTTTTGGGTTGTTTCTGATTGTCAATTTTTGAGGAGTAATGGTCCTATTGTTAATTTGGAGCCCTAGGTACCTCCAAGGGGGCATCCATTGAACTTTGTCTGTTTGGAGTTTGAATCCTGCTGGTTTTGAATCAAAACATTGACAATTAGATCTAGCGCGTGCTGTAGTATATCGTCATCAGGGGCACACATAAATACATCATCCGTATAGTGCAGGATGATGGTTTCCTTACTGTGGCATGCACTGGGGACAGCAATGAAGCAATGTCCTAGTGGCAGATACTAGGACCACTCTTCATGCCTTGCAGCAAAACTCACCAATGGTATCGCTTAATTGGGCTTTCTCAATTGATGGAGAGAACGGAGAAGGCAAACCATGGGGCATCGGCAGGGTCAAGGGGAATTTGGAAGAAACAGTCTTTTATAACTGCCAAATAATTGTCAATAACAGTCAATAGCTGCCAAATTTTAATTTGGGGGGAGCATCGATGGGGAGGGCATTCCTGGTTGAAGAGATCCCATGTCTTCAATGACTTTATTAATTTCTATGAGATCGTGGAGGAGCCCCCACTTGTCCTTTCCTGGCTTCTTGACAAAGACCGGGGAATTCCAAGGGCTAGTGGTTGGCACAATGTTGCCTTTTGCTAAGTGCTCCTCTACAAGTTCATTGAGCACCTTCAATTTTTGTTTATTCAGTGGCCATGACTTACCCAGATTGGGCGGTCAGTTTTCCAGTTCAGCTTCTGGGCAGGGCATTCATCAGCAGCCGCTATGAAAAATCCTGAGGGGTTTTTGGGATTTCAATTTTGACTCCCCATTGGGACATGGCATTTCTCATCCGCAGGGGATCCTTATAGTCTAAAATGAATGGCTGTAATTTGGCCAATTGCCCATCTGGCCCTTCAATTTGGACAAAGCTCCTAGATTGTTTGGCTAATTGGGTACCCCCAATGTCCTGTACTTCACCTATCACAGGTTGCAATTCACAGTGTGACGGCCATCTGGTAGGGATGTGTTGGGAAGGATGAATTAGGGAAACCTTATGAGTGCCTAGCAAAAGACTTTGAAAATATGGAAAATATAAGCTAAATAGAAATGACAGCAATTTTCAACTGTGTGGCTGAAAGCAACTGAATGCCTGAAGGCCCCTTTGTTTAGATAATGTTAGATGCTGCGAATACCAAAAAGCAAGCAGACATCCTCCCTAGGCATGGCAGGAAGGGTCCCAGATAAAATTTAGAGATAAGAAAAGCAGTAAAACATGGTAATATAGTGATTCCTAGAGGTTGTATGCAAATGTTAGAGAATTTGTATCTTGTACTAGATTGGTTAGTGGAAATTAGAATATTCAACATAGAAGATTTATTGTATTGTAAACGGGAAAATCGCTCTCTTTCTTATGCTCTTCTCTCTTCTTAGGCTCTCTTACTCTCTCACTTTCTTACGCTCTCTTCTTTTACTCTTGCTCTATCCCTCTCTCTCTGTCCCACTCTGAGCTGCGGCTGCAGTTCCTAGCAGGGCCTTATATATACCCACGCCCTCTGAAATAAACTGCAAACTTCAAGACCAGATTACAGAGAGTGCCTGAGTTTGTCCAGACCGTCCCAAGGCAGCAATTCCTACAGTGATGATCATCACATCTGTCCTTTTGTCCAACACTCTACCGAGGTGAAGTTAATCTTCACCTCACCTGAGTCCACACTCTATCTAACGTTTATTTTCTCCAATGACTTCTGCCCAGTAGATGCCTGGTGAAGAATCGTCTACTGGCAGCTCATTCGGCATCGGAATTGCCTGGGCGATGATTTGGCCCTGTGGCATAAAGAAGGGTGGGTGGACACAACACACCATGAGAATGATTGCCTCCAGCTCAGATGTCACGATTGCCCGAGAGATTTCAATTTCTCAGGGTGTGTGCTTAGCGTCCTCGATAATGACATACTTACAGTCCAGGCCGGCAAATAAATCTTTGTCAAGTGGGTCAACCGGCATGACTGCCAGTGGTCTGTTTTGAAGAGTATGTTTAATGTCACAACTAGCTTAAAGGGAGCTTGTGGCTTCCAGAGTTTCTCTGGGTCCCAGTTTTGACCTGCATCATTTCTGTCTAAAAGCGAAGTAGGCCCACACTCCCTGTCTAATTTTTTTGGAAGTGGTTGTCCCCTCCCTCCTGTGAATTTATTGGTTTATTTTGCAGAAGTTGCCTCTTTTGGCAAACTTTTGCTATGTGTCCCTCCTGCCCTCAGTTAAAACACCAACAAGGCTGTTGATATATTCTTGGAGTAGCAGCAGCAGCTGTTCTCTCCACTCTGTTTCCTTTTCCTCGAGGATCTGGGATGGTGGCTCTCTTTGTGCAAGCTTTGATGATCAAATCAGGAGTCGGACGGAGGTGGTTCGAACAGCAGACCCTGAAAATTAGCATTTGCTTGGGCCACTTCCATTATTATCTGATCCTGTAGCAGCTGATTCTCAACCTGCCTCTCCACCTCAACTCAGAACCTTTCAACAAAACCTATAAAAGAGTCCAAGTGAGACTTTTTAATATTTACATAACTTTGCTTAGGTTCTTTTGTGGGCATAAGGATAAAGGCCTTCTTGGCAGGTCTTTTTACTTGATCTAGCACAGGTTGTTGTGGAGGCTGAATGCCTCTCAGCAGAAGAGTCTGCCTCTCTCTCCTGGAGGTTATGCCCTTAGGCACTCACTCGTCATAATGGTTACAAAAAGTTACACCTGGCATGCCTCCCTGTTTCATGTAAATTGTCTGTACCCCATTGGCTCTTCCCCCTTTGTATCTCCCCTGAGCCCTCAGATAATTCATTTGCTGCTCTACCCCACCCCCTGGCTTTCCTATATCACTCCTTTACCCTCAGACCCCTTCGAACCTACTCGTCTCTGGACCCCTTCAAGGAAAGAAGAATAAAGCTTTGCCTTGGACCACCACGCGCGGCTCCCCTGTCACTTCTCTCCTGCGCTGGCCGAAGTGAAGAGCTCACAAAAGAACGGAAATCACTCTCCACCCAGGAGTGAGCAAGGAGGACGTGCCTGTGCCTCTAGGACATACTCTCCAGGACGCTTCTCTAGAAGGTCACAGCACTCCACCACTGCCCCAGGGCCCGCTGCAACAGCTGACACCCAAACAGGGACCTCTCTTGAGTGGTTTCCTGCAGAAGTGTCTCCTGCACGGGTGGCCAGCTCCCCAAGGAGGGCTTCTCATGTTTAAGTGAGAGCCATCTGTGGGGCGACCAGGATCTTCAAGCAACACCACAGAAGACCTGTCAATGGCCCGACGACCCCTCAGTAGCATTGCTTTGGCCCAGCGGGCTTCAGTTTGCCCAAAGAAAAGCGAGTGAGTTTTAAATTTTGGGGCCTTTTCCTTTCAGTTCCTCCTTTTACTGCTGGGTGGGAAATAGGAGATTTAAGGATGGGAAACAGATTGACCCATCCTACACTCAGCCCTCCTCAACAAGACGTATACCACCAAGTTGTGAGCACCCTTCTTCTTAAGTTATCAAAAGGGGAACTTAAAAGATTTGTTCTTTGGGTTTTCAAATTTTTTCCTAATCTGGTCATTTGGGTTCCTTTTAGGCTTTCAGTTGTGAAGTTCTTTCCATTGTCTTGTAAATCAAGTGTTTTGGGTCCCTCATTAAAAACCCCTTCCCCTCTTTCCTCTCCCCATTCTCCTGAACCCTCTTCCCTGTCTGAGGGGTGATTGGCAGGTGGTGGTTGCTATGATGGACAGGGCTGCTTCCGACTCCCTGACACCACCCGATCCCCTCTGTCCCCTTGCCAGTGGCACTGGCCATGCCGCTCTGGACTGATCCCTTAACCTCCTATCTATGCCCCCTTACCCAGTTTCATCCTCTGTTACCACCCCACAAAATGGTGCTGGCAATGTGGCCAGCCCTGCCATTTTGTCTCCTTCTTATCCAAGTTTTCCTGCCCTTGCACCCCAAAATGGCCACCTTCTCACCTCTCCTCTGCCACTTCCCATGCCCTCCATCGCACCCAGCTCCTCCTCCTTCCCTGCATCTTCAATGGGTGTAACCACGTTGGGGCCCTCCCTCTCCATTGGGAAACTCCCCTCCATGGTTGGCATCTCCCCCATGGCCCAGCCCACTTCCGATTCCCATGACACTAGGACCGGAAGTGGCCCTGACGGGGACCGGAAGGAGGCCATCTTGGCCTCCACTGCCACCCGCTACATGGCATCTCCAGTACACCCAAAAAGGTCTTGCCCCACCATCCAGCGCCCTCCATCCTCTTCAGAGGATGAGAGTAGTGATTCCTCAGACTCAGACTCGCACCCTGAAGTCGAGGATCGCTGGGCAAAGACCCAAAAGGAGGCCACCCGGGAGGGAGACTGGGAACTGGATGATAAGATCACAGCTTTCCCAGTCATCCGCAAGAAGGGGAAGAGGTCAACATCTCAGCCACTATGGGAGCCTCTCCCCTGTGGGGAGCTTAAAGAACGACGTACAGAGGCTAAGGAGCATGGCAGGAGCTCCTATTACTTCAAGAACCTTTTGGAAGCCACCTTCTCGGCTCACCTTCTTGTTCCACACGACATAAAAAATATAGTGCACTGTCTCCTTACACCGGCTGAGCGCATGTTATGGAACAGGTGCTGGAAAAAACATCTAATAACATTATCTGACACATATTCTAAAGATGCCAATAGGCCAAATTTTTCCATAGAACAACTAGCCGGAGAGGGAAGCTTCCAAAAGCCCACTGACCAAGCTCAATTACTACCTGAAACGGCACTACAAGGTATTGCCACTGCGGCAAAATCAGCCTTACTTCTCACCCCTGACAATTCCCTCCCTACACAAAACTTTGCTAATATTAAACAAGGGGCAAAAAGTCTTTCATAGAATTTGTTGATAGATTGAAAATTGCACTCGAGAAACAAATAGAAAGTTCCGAGGGACGAAAAGAAGTCTTAAACAAAATTGCCATGGCAAATGCCAATTCCGAGTGCAAAGCCACCTTAGATTCACAAAACCAAAACCAAGATGCCTGGAGACAAAGACAACGTCAACTGCCAAGTCAGCAACAGCTGAATTGTCCTGTCACCACGTACACCACCCCCACTCTACCTCGCATAGCTCAATCACAGTCAACCCTACTGCTGACAGCCACCAGAATGCCAGTTCATGCTGAGAAGTCCCTTTCCTGGCTCAGTTTCTTGACGAGATATGCCAGGAAGGTCTCCTTTCTACCAGCTCCAAGATGTTTCAGAAAAACTTGTTCGGACATTGGGGACTTAAAAGAAGGAGGCTTTCCCTAGTGAATAGCACGTAGGAGCGACAGTGGTCAGGATAGCTGGGACTGACAGAGAAATCTCTAAAGCCAGGTGTTGGAACCTGTGGTTTACTGCAAAGGTCGTGGGCAAAAAGGCCCTGCTTGGAGCTGCCAGTCACAACTTGGAGCAGGCCTGTAAGAGCAGGAGAGCAAGAGTAAGAAGAGTAAAGAGAGTAAGAGCGCAAGGGGTAAGAGAGCAAGGTATAAGAGAGCGAGGTTCCTGTTACAATACAATAAATCATCTTCTGTGTTGAAGATTCTTATTTTCACTAACCAATCTAATACAAGATACAAATCCTATAGCATTTACATACAGCCTATAAGAATCATTACATTACCATATTATGTTATACTTTACACCCTAAAAGCTACTCTTTGGACCCCTTCTGCCAAGCTAGTAGGGTCTTCTCTGCCCCTTGGACCTGTCTGCAAGCAGAGGGAATTGTTCAATCAAGAGCAGATTACTTTCAGCTGGCCATACTTCTCGTTTCTAGTTGTTCAGTAACTAAGGTTTGGTATCTCAAAGATGGCTTTCATTTCAATCTCACTTATAGTTTCCGTATTCTCAAAATCTTTTGCCAGGCAATCATATTTCTAAGGTTTTCTTCACTGGTGGGGTTTCAGGCTCCCTTTGGGAGCCCTGAGGCTGCTTTCACAGCCCTCAGCGATGGAGCAAATTCCCGAGCCTTGCCCAGATAGAATTTTAGCTCGTGGTGAGCTCTCAGACCAGCGGGGAAAAGAGACCAGCATATGCAGAGAGGCACAAATCCATAGTTTATTCTATGAAGGCATCCTATCTAGCATATACCAACAGCTATTGTTTTACAGGGGCTTTTATAACTTTTGAGGGTTTTACAATTTGCACCAATTACCAAGGGAATTCTCTTTTCTGACCAAACCCTGAGGGATTTTATATTCAAAGCTGGCCTATGGATACTAAAAGAGAATGAACCACTAATATTGAAGATAGATAAGAGGGTCTTCCAAGTGGGGGGAAGCTAAATTCCTTTTGTATTCGTCATTTCACAAGCCATTTCTTATCTCTAAGCTATGATTTTCCAAGGAGCTTGTTCTGAGGATGCAGGGAAAGTTTCTTCTGTGTTTTCTGCTCCCTCCACAGTTTTCCTGTTTCATTTTCCCCAACAATAATATTCTATGGGTTTCTAATATTTTTGTTGTGTTACTTATGTTCTCCTGTTTTATATGTTGTTTTAAAAAAAGGCTGTCGGAGAAGCTTTTTTAATAAATAAAGGAAGGGGAGATTTGGAGGCTGAAAGCCTCTCAGCAAAAGAGTCTGCCTCTCTCTCTCTCTCTCCTGGAGGTTATGCCCTTAGGCACTCACTCGTCATAATGGTTACAAAAAGTTATGCCCATCATGCCTCCCTGTTTCATGCAATTTGCCTGTACCCCATTGGCCCTTCCCCCTTTGTACCTCCCCTGAGCCCTCAGATGATTCGTTTGCTGCTCTACCCCACCCCCTGGCTTTCCTATATCAACCCTGCTCCCTCAGACCCCCTTGAGCCAGTTCGTCCCTGGACCTCTTCAAGGAAAGAAGAATAAAGCTTTGCCTTGGACCACCACATGCAGCTCCCCTGCCACTCCTCTCCTGCGCCGGCCGAAGTGAAGAGCTCACAAAAGAACGGAAATCACTCTCCACCCGGGAGTGAGCAAGGAGGACGTGCCTGTGCCTCTAGGACATCCTCCCCAGGATGCTTCTCTAGAAGGTCACAGCACTTCACCACCACCCCAGGGCCCACCACAACAGGCTGTAGTATTTTTTCAGCCCGCGTTCTAGCTTGTGACCAATTCCCTTCACTGCACAAGTAGTCCATTGAGATATTGTTGGTATCTGTATCAATGGCATAGAGTTTTGCAATAGCTTAAGAAGGAGCTCCCGTAACAATCTCGTCCATGTCATCTCCCACAACAGATACTCTGTTTGGGTTAGGAAACATACAAACAAATCCCTGATATCATTGGGAACGAGTGTATTTGAGGAAAAGGTGGCTTTTGGAAGGCCTTTAAAATATTCACTTTTTCTCCCACTCTCCTTCTGGGCCTTGCAAAAGCTCTTTTTTATGCTGATAATCAAAAGGTTGCCACTTAGGGGTTCCTTTTGTTCAGGTGTAGATAACAGGTACAGCGAACGGAATGGTCTCCTGTATCAGGTTCTGTCTTTTGGGCTCATCGCTTCTGGTTCCCATGACATTGTGGGAACCTGAAGCTGGAAGAGTATGAGAGCTGCCAGGGAAGGAGGAGGGAACAGGGGTGGGACAACAACTGGAAGGGTGGGTGCTATTTACAGGTGACATCATTGGAAAAAATGATGTCATAGGAATGCGAGGCGGAGCCAGTCGAAAGGAAGGGGAGGTACCCAGGGAAGGGGTGGAGTTTGGGAACAGGGGAGGAGGAGAAGGGGCAAGGGCAGGGGACAAGAAGGGGTTGGGGGAACAGAGTGAAAGGGATTCTGGGAAGAAGAAACACAAGGGAGGGGCCGAGCCATGTGGCTTCCACCATCTTGTGTCTCTTGGAGTTTATTTTGATTAGCAAGGGAGGATTCAGGGAAAACTTGGGAATCTTCTTTGAGGGCATCAACTTGAACTGGAGGATTAACAACGGGGAAAGAGCATTTTAGGAAAGGGTCCTTGACAGTCTGGCCATCACTATCAAGGCAAGGGTACCAAGAAGGCTGTGGGGACCAGGGAGTCGATGGCTCACCTGCGCTGCATTGCAGTTTGCCTCGCACAGATCCCCCGGTGCAGGGGACAAGGGTTTTGGATCAGGGGACAGAGGAGCTGGGGAGGTTAGTTCGAGCTTTTCTTCCACTTTCCTTTCCTCTACTAACACTGACCAAATTGCAACAAATAATGAGAAAAAATTTAGCAGCTGAGTCATCCCCTTTATTTGTCAATTCTGGTAACTTGCTCCCAATTGCATCCCAAAAGGGGATGGTTGGTATTTCCTCAGGGGATACTTTTGGAAAGCAGAGGAAAAGCCATTGAACAAACTGTTTTAACAACTGCTTTGAAAACTTTTTTTCACACCCTCCAGGATACCACAATTCAGAAATAAATCCCTCCCTATTGCGCTGACAGTTTCACAACCATATTCATTGATCTTAAGCTACGTTAGCACAATGAAAATTCACCCTCCGCTGCAGCAAAAAGAAACAACAAACTAAAGATAAGAGTCCAGGGCCAGTTCAGGGACAGGGAGATTTCTGCAGCCAACTATCATGGCCTATAGGTTCGTGGTTCACCCCTCCACCCCTGGGGAGCAATGCATCCTTCCTTCTACTTTCAAGGACCCTCAGCCTAACTTGGGGAATACTCACCCTTCTTGGTCCACTGGACAGGGGCAGCAGTGAAGGTCCTTGTCCTAGGGTGATGTTATGGTGTTTGTATCTCCAATCGTGTGTCCTGATTATGTTTGGTATTATGTCCTGTGCTTCCAGGACTGACTCTGAGAGTGAAGCTTTGCTTTGTCTTGTTATCAGCCAGCTCACCTCCCCCATGGTCTATGTTTAGGAGAGGCTTAGCCCTGCTTGCTGCTTAGCTTAGCACTGCTTGCTGCTAGCTTAGCTTTGCTCGCTCACTGCTGCTTCTTTTTCTTTCCTTTGCTTTTGCTTATTAGTTAGTTCAGCTAGGCAGTCCAATATTTTTCCCTGGACTGTTTTTTTTCCCCCTCTCCCTTTCCTGGATACCATCTGAACCTGTTCCAGACAGGGACCTGGGAAACACCAAGAAACACTGGGAGTCTGCATTCTGTCACCTGCAGCAGTCATTCCCCAGCGTCGGAGACTGATAACTGGGCAACCACTCACCAGAGAGACTTTCTGAGTTTGTCATCCATTCAGAACGGTGAAAGAGTTTTTTGTCATCTGGTGTTGGTCTTTTTGTGCTAGGGAGTGTTTCGCTTGTTAAATAAACAGGGTTTTTTTCCACTCCTCTCTCAGGAAATTCTTCTTGAACCCGGTGGAGTGGGGGAGGGGGGGGGAGGAGTCGTGGGGGTTTGCTTTCTGGGGGCTCTTTCCGGAGGTTTTCCCCCAAAATTTGCCCTAAACCAGGACAATGAGACATGGAGTTTTAGGGGATTTCCAAATGGGAATTGCAAGCTGGGGGTTGGCACAAGGTAGGAATTCAGGGTAGATTGACAAGGTGGATGGGAAGGTATAATTTGGACCAAACCATTAACTTGGGCAATAAGAGAACATACCATTAACAAGAAACACACTGCAACACTTCTCCCTCTTCCATTGCTTTTTTTCCCAGTTCCAAGCTTCATCTTTCCTTACAACTCCTACTTCACCTATTTCTTTACACCATTTCTCTCTCTTTGCCTCACCTTCCTCCCATTCCCTGCTGCCTCTGCCAAAGCCCAGTGCTCTGGCTGTCAGCACAACTGCACAATTTCCTTCTGTCCCCCTAAGTCACACATCTAGACCAAGAGTCAGTGTGCCTCCCCTGGAGACCTACTGCTGGACAGGTCTTCTGTTTCAGGGAGATTTATGGGCGTTAAGCTCATCCCTGCAAAGCAGCATTTTAACCACTTCCCTCAGACTTTATTTGCATGGTGACTTTCTTCTTCACTGTGCATTCGCATGCATCTGCCTTCCAAGCATGTAATCTTCTCTGGTTTTGAGATCATTTCTCTAGTTCCCAGATCACTGTCCTCCCAGCTTCTCTCCTGGCCTCTTGGCTTGTCCCTTCTCAAGTTTTCATGACAGTTTCTGCTCTTAGATTTGTTGTTAACTTTTCCTCCCCGCAGGGGTCTGTCTTTGCATTAGTGGAATGAAATAATCCATGTTTTGCCTCCATCTGAACACAGCCTGAAAAGCAGGATAGGGAGCAAAAGAAACACAGGAAACACAGAGGTGCTCCACCTCGGTGATCCAGCTGTGTCCTCTCGCTTCATAGAACGGCTCTCCATCTTCCTTGAGACTTCTTCCTGCACAGGAGTCCTGGGCTGAGACTTTGTTCCTGAAACATGCAGGAGATGAGCCCTCATGGAGTCAGCTCCTGCCAGGCCTACCAGGCTGTCATTTCAAGAATGAGAATCAGTGACAGCACATCCTCCTTTCTCTGCAAGTGTTGGACCTCTCCATCCTGACCTAGAAATCAGACTCTGCAGTGCACAGCTTCTCCCAACACCAACCTGGGCTGCTGGGCATGACCCTGGCTCAAAAGGCCTGCCTTGTCTGGTGTCTTTAACACCATTCCCATGCCTTTCTGGCTTTTGCCATGCAGGACTCCCCTTGAGGCCTCCCCTCTGCAATAACTCTTAGCACACAAGCAGGACAAGGAGCAGATTTCCTGTCTCCCCTCCTCCAGCCAAGAGCCATCCCAGCACAGGAGGGTTAGGCCTGCTGTGGTGGAGCCAGCTGAAGGTGCTCAGCCCCTGAAGGACAGAGCTGACCAGCAGGTCCCTCTGCTGGCTGTCCACTCCTGGGATCAGCCTGTGGTGAGCAGCAGCCGCTGGCACGTCTGGACACGGCCCCCTCACCTTGGCTGTAGGAAGAAGGCAGGATTCCATGTGGGACTGATGCCTGTGGGAACAGAGCAGGAGGAGCAAAAGTGTGATTCTTCCTGAGAGTTTGAGATGAATCAGGATCTGGAAGAGTCGGTCTCCATGTCCCTCTGAGCCCTGAGACCCCATGTCCTGGAGCTCATCATGCCCTGCAAGACTTGACAAGGCTGTGTTAGAGGGTAACACATCTCCACTTCTGGAGCCCTGGGGAGATGACTAATGTGAAACATGAAGCCTGTATTGTAATTCTCCAGAAGGCAGAAGGATGGCAGGGCTGGAATAATCTCCCACAGCAATGAGAACCATTGTCTCCAAATATCTGAAGCGGAAGCATAAAATGCCTGATGGAGGAAACCTCATCCTGAGGACAAGGGGGAGGCAAGCTGTTATACACAGTGGGAAATGGGTGTGAATGCTGCAGTCTGCATCCCCAGTCTGCTGAGAGGGAATATTGTGTGGAAGACAGATGGGCAGGCAGTGGGTACCATTCCTTCCTTCTCTGGTCTGAACAGTTCTAACTCAGCTTCTCTTCATATGAACGAGGTCCATCCCAAAGATGCTCCATTTGCCTTGTCAAGGCCTAGGAACCTTCTCTCAGTTACTCCTGCCTGGCAAAGACTGGCTTTGCAATGAGATTGGCTGTTTCCTGTTGGTTATTAGCACACACGGTCAGTGATATGGTCAGCTGCCTGAGGAACAACCTGCAGACAGCAATGCAGCGTTGTTCCCATGCCTTTGGGGACTCTCCAGAAAAAAGGCCGTATTCCCTCTCTATCTAGGGCATGTTCACTCTGTATCCTGCAATTGTTGCCCAGGTGACACTGGAGATGCTGCACAATGGGCTGGAGATGCTCTCTAAGTTGTTGCTCCCACATATTGGCTGAAAAGATGTTTGCAAAGCAAGGACGCAGGCTCCCACAGGGTAGTGAGCAATGCAGAAACACATCATCAAAGTGGGAGTCTTCTCAAGGGAGTCTTGCAAACAAATGTTTAAATTGTCAAGTGCCCTTCTGAAGCCTCTGTTTAATCCAGGCTTTTGCCCTGCTGCCTTCTCATGTGATCCTGAATCCCAACATCTCAGAATTACTGCAGACAAGTTGGCACCCAACCTCTACATCCCAAACAGCTCAGCATCATTGCAGAGAGTGAGAGCCAGCAAAGCCAATCCTCATCCTTGGGACCTCCATAACCTTGTGGAGAGTGCTCACAGCTGGTGTGTGATTCAGAGAGGGTTAATGAGTAATGGTTATATCTGAAAGGAATCTTATCAAGGCCATTGGCCTGGAGACCAAGAAGAGAAAAAGGAGAAGGAGATAAACAGAAGAAACTTGCAGCGGGGAAAAGTATTTTTAGAAAAGAGTTGTGAAAAGCAGAGGTGGGGATGGTTTTACACCAATGAATGTTATGTTAATTTATTTTAACTGAATAAAATGTAAATTTTGTAAAACGTATAACAGAGAGCATGCTGTTATAATAAACAGATATTAGCCTTCTGAGATGTAGTGTGGCTTTTCAGATGTCGCATCTGCCAGGAGGGCAACTTAACCTCTCTCAGGAAGCTCCATGACAAGGATCCTCCAGTGTCCTCCTGGATTAAATTCATCTTTAATGCTGAAAACAAAGCTCAGAAACTGCAGCACAACTTGCAGAGCCTGACAGCTGCCTCTGTGAGCTGCCCTCACACACTGCTGGGGCTCAGGGCTGTGGTTTTCAGGTTGTGAGAGGGCAAAGACACCAGGCACAGTGGGTACAACTTTCTCTGGCATTAATTCTCTCTTCCTGTATTGTCTCTACTGCCAGCACTGCTCCTCTGCTTTCTGGCTTTGGCTCTGAAACCATTTCTTCCAGGCTGCTTGCCCTTATGCTATTGTTACAGATAAATCTTTCCCTCCAAATCATTTGGAATTCATGAAAACTGGGAAGCAGGACTGCTCGGGGGATTCAGCATGATGGAGAAACTGCCATCAAACACTGAGAAAGAAAGAACATCTTCCACCAAGTTCATTTCTGAACATGAGCACACTTGCTGTTCTTTGTACTTGGAACCTTCTCCAGCCTTACCCATCCCACTTCTTGTTGGTCAGATGGCCTGGATAGCAGCAAGTGAAAAAGCAGGAGTATGAATGCAAACAGCTGTGTGAATTCAATAGCTACAACTATTTGAGGGGCATTTGTCCCAAACCACTGCTGTTAAAGAAGAACATGACCACCAGCCTAACAATAACCAGGGCATAGGGAAAGGCTTCTGAGGCACACAAGAAACAGTGTGAAAACAAAATTTAGATGAAGCAGGAACATTGTAAGAGAGAGAGGAGAGAGAAGTGGGAAGGAAGGAAGGAAGTGGCCATTGAGCTCAGGGTGCTCTGCAACTTGGCCACCTCTGTCTGTAAGAAGCTCCCTGGCAGCTGAGTGCTCTGGGTGACCTCGCTCATGGCACTGAGGGGTGCAGCAGGCACAGACCCACAGCTCTGCAGTGTGACAGCGTGAGCCTGTGCTTTCACCTGTGCTTCACACGCTGCTGGAAGAGGGGTGGATACTCACGAATCCTAAGTGTTCAGCGGGAAGTGTGTGGGACCAGGGAAACCCCTGCTTCCACAAAGGGGATGTGTTCTTGCAGCTGCACTTCCTGGGGGGCTGGTGGGAGACTGGATGTTGCACAAGTCATGTGAATGTGTATTTATGTGGGGAGAGAGCTTGTGAACATTAGTTACACAAAGATGTTTTGAAATGCAGGGTCTGACCGTGCCTGTTTCCTGTTATGCACAAAAGAACAGAATCAGAGGATGTCTTCTACAGGGAGCTCAGGCTTGTCCTCACTTGGAAGCAGTTCTGTGTCCTGATCTTCTGATGCTTCACCTGAAATGCCTGTGCTATTGCTATGAGCAGTGGATCATCTCAGTCTATTCAGAGCACAATGAGATCCAGTTGGAATTCTTTATCCTTATGGGTATCCTTAGGGACACTATCTGGCAGGAGTTTCATTTGAGTGGTCTTGCGAAATGCTGGAACCACCAAATAAAAAAGCTGCAGCATTTTTTAGCCAGACTAAGGAAAACTTCATGATCAGTCATGTAGAGAGAATCTGGTAATATCCAGTGATCCTTTCTGGCTTCCAACCCCACAATGCTGGGTCATATTGAACACTTCAGCCCAAAGCTCCACCCTCTCTCCAACTGGAATTCGATCAGTGTTGGCAAGTTCTCTATAGTGCTCTGGATTTGTGGTGTCAGGGCACACATGGGCACAGCCCACACTGAGTCACACATATGCTCTCCTGTCATTTTTAATTCTGTTTTGCAGGCAGTGCTCAGTGTTTTTAGCCCTTTGCTAGGAAATGCCAAATATATCTGCCCGAATATGTATTTTCACACACATGAAGCGTCAGCAGGAAAGAGCAGGCAGCAGAGAGGGAAGGCCATGTAGGACCTGGGAAACTGCCAGAGGCTGTGCAAAGGGAGATTGTGTGAGCTGCAGTGATGCTGCCCTTCATTTGTTTTCCTGTGCCTCAATGAGTTTCTGTTTCATTGAGTATGTGTGAAATGTCCTGGCAAGGTAATGATGGAAGTTGCTCAGTCTCCATGTGCTGTGTGGGGTCCACCCAGGATATGGCTGTTTCAGAACATCAGATTAGAGCCACTGAAGGCCCCTCAGCAGTGTGGGAGGAGCCCTGTGCAGGAGGAAGGCTGTGTTTGTGGCCACACTGGTAACGGGGACCCTTGGAGAAGAGTGATCCTCTTGAAGAGATGATGAACAGCCAAGGGAGACTCAGTCCTGGAACTGCAGGTAAGCCCCAAACCTTCTTTCCTTTCTGTCCTCCTGTCCAAGGAGTTGGGGAAAGACAGGGCTGGGATGGATCCTGGGCATGGCACAGTGGCCGACCTCCTGCTAGGAGATGGGGCTTAGGACAAGAGCAAGGCAACAGATGAGGGAACTGGGCAGTGCCCAGCCTGGCAGGATGAACTTTTTCCTGGAGTCAGGGGGAGTGGAAGTCCAGACAGACCATGCCCTGCTATTCCCTTCTGTGGTTTGTCTGTAAACAGTGGGGCTGAAGGGTGCTATCCTTCTGGGATTCCCCTGGTAAAGCTCTCTGCATCACACGGAGCACAAGTCCCTGCTCCCATCTCTGGTGTCTCACAGCATAACTCAGCCAGGGCTCTCCCAAGAGCTGCCAAGTGCCTTTTCCCCCTGTGGAAACAATCCCTTCTGTGGGTCTGGCTGTGCACAGCCTGAACTGGGCAGTCACTCCTCTGGGGAACTGTGTCATTGCAGAAAGAGGCTCACGGTCCAAAGACAAAATCCAGGTAGTGAGAGAAAGAAGCTCTAAAGAGAGAGAAAGAGGAGGGAGATGCAGCAAGAGCATTCAGTGTTAGACAGGGGTAATGGAAGGCAACAAGGAAGATGTGTTGAGGAGAAAGGAGGTTTGGACAGGACAAATGGGGAGTGTGATTTGGACAGAATGTAGGCAGGTCTTGTGATAAAGAGGGAAAGAGAAAAGCAGCCTCAGGGCAGCCCTTGTTACTGTACTTATCCTATGTTACTCTATTCCCTGGCTCTGAGTCACTGCTAGTGACAGGCAGCAGGACCTGCTTCCAGCACCTGTGGGGCCCCCCAGTCCTTGGAACAATGGACCAGCAGGCTGTCCGTGTACAGAGCCACCTGAGTTATCCTGCCCCCAACTCTGGGCAGGCACATGTTCACTCTTGCTTTGTGTTTTTCAGCCCCAGCAGAAGAGAGAAGCTGCTCCTGGCTGAACATCTGGATCTTCCTTATTTTTGCCCTTGCAACCAAAGCTGCCTTTGTGACCCTCTACCTTGGTAGGTTCCAGGGTGTCTTAATTCCCTTGGGATAAAGGGCTCAGGTGGCTGCCTTTACTCAGGTGGAAAACCCATATCCTGGTCCTTCTGCCAACAGGCAAATGCCCTTCACCAATGCACAGGTCAGAAATTCCTTCTCATGCAGCCTCAATCTTTGTGAGAACATATCTGTCGCTTTTAATCCATCGTTTGAATCTCTGGGCATAAGACAGATCTCTTGGATAAACTGGCTGTGGACTAACAGCCTGTGGTGGCAGCAAGGCTGTCAGAGCAGTTTGCTCTAAGTCTCTCAGTCTGCATGAGCTGAGACCTTGGACAACACTTGTCTGATGGAAGAGTTTCCAGAGGATTGTGAGCCAATGATTTCCTATCTTGCCTCCTCAGGAAGCCTAAGGCAATAACAGAGTCTCTGAGCAAACAGAGCTTTCATGGCTAAGTGAGGAAGACACTGACCCTTTTGGATCCCCACAGGAATGAGCAGTTCCACAGCAGGTCCAATCCCTCAGCTGAACTGAACCCAAAGTCATCTCTCTTCTCATCCTTTATCTTTGTGTAGGGATAAGGTCCCCTTTATTGGCAATGGGGATGGCCTGTCAGATATTGCCCTTGCCCATCTCCTCTCAGCCTTCTTCCATTGCAGCAATGCACTCATCAGGCAATGAAGCCACTAGGATTCTTCTGCTCATAAGTTAAAATATTTCTAAATTAAATGATTGATGAAAATAGACATCTGTATTATTAAGCACACCCTCAGGAGCTCCCAATCCATACTCCTGAGGGTCTGAGTTCCTTGTACAATTTTGGGACTGTGGCTGTACCCTGTCACCAGCAGTGCATTATACCCCACAAAATGGAGCTAGTATCTCCTAGGACTTTGTGCTCCCCCCTGGTTGCAGCAGCTCCAGCTGGATGTGATTCCCTGCACCTGGACTGTGTGCTGCTGGTGGAACAGGCCCAGCTGATGGGAGACTCCTCCCAATGCCTGTTGATGTGTAGTTTAGGAAGAGACAAAGTGTGGCAGTGAGAGGCTGCTTTGTAGGCTGGCAGCTGGGCTGTAGGTATGTGCATGGCAGAGTGGCTGTGGTTGGGTGGGATCAATCCTGCCGTGTGTGTGGCATGTCCTCAGTGGGATGTGCTTCCAGGGGTCCTTCTGCGGGCTGACTTGGAAGACGATCTCTTTCTGGCTGGGATGGCAGCTGTGCCACTGGTTTGGGCCAGGAGAGGTGACAGCTGGGACAATGCTTGGTGGGGAAATGGTGGAAGGAGAGTCAAGGGGCCAGAGATGCTGTGTGAGGAGCTGGCAGGAAGGGGTAATCCTGCTGCCTTTCCTCTCCTTTGCAGTGGTTCTCTTCTGGCACAGCACTGACCAGCCCAGAGCCCTGCAGCAGCAGTTCTCGGAGTGGAAGTGTGACTCAGCAGTGCCACAAGGCACAGGTCAGTACTGGCAATGTCCCCTCTTCCCTGGGGCTAAAGGCCTCAAGGAGGCTGTGCCAGAACAACTCAAACCACATCACCAAAAGACCTTTGTCGAGACATGAGACCCCCTTACAAGGATTACCATGGCTTTGGGCACACAAAGCTCACTGGTCATACCTGAAAGCAATGGAGAAAATGTCTGTATTATCCCCTGTTTTTCCAAGCAATTTCTTTCTGGAAAACTCACTAAGGAGTACATGAGGATTGTCCCTGGAAAACTGGGATCTTAGCAATCACCATCTCTTGTTAGTAGCCTTCATCTCTCTGTCCTCTCCCTGCACAGTGCAAGGCTGGACGTGCTGCCCAGAGGGCTGGAGAAGGTTTCAAAGAAGCTGCTATTTCCTGTCCCTTGATATGATGAACTGGGCTGAGAGTGAGCAGAACTGCACTGGGATGGGCTCCCACCTGGTGGTGATCAACAGCAAGGCAGAGCAGGTACATGCAGAGGGCCGAGAGAGGGACCCAGCAGGCAGAGACACAGTGCTGGGCCCTGGAGGGGACTCAGAGCCCCTCCTTGTCCTGCAGGGGAGGGAGAATGTCCTGTCTGCACCTCTGCAGCACCAGTCCCCCTCTGCCACCAAGCCCCACCCCACAGGGAATCCTGATGCCTCCCTGTGCTCAGTCCTGCACCTCATGGACATTGCACTCCCTGTCTCATTTCCAGGAGTTCCTCTCTGAGCAGATAAAACAACCTCCAGAAAGAATTAATTTCTACATTGGTCTGTTTGAGGAGAAGGAGGGTCAGTGGCACTGGGTGGACAGGACTCCATTTGATGTGACAGCAGCGTGAGTATCTCTGGATGAAGAGTGTTTGTCATGGCTCCTGGAAGGGAAAGAAAGTAGGACAGATGTGAGGGGTCTGATGGTGCATGAGAGGAGGTTGTCACCACACTTCCTTGTGAGAGATCAAAGATACAGCAGGCCTGGGCTGTGTAGGACACCAGGGTCACATGGCCCATCTGTGCTGGATATTGGTTATGAATTAACTTCCTATGACATGGAAGTCAATGCTGGAGGCATAGAAAAAAACTTCACCTTGCTGGCAGCAAGAGCCCTTCAGAAGCCTGATGAGCAGCCTAGCCTGACCTCCAGTCACTGCACTTGTATGCACAAAAAGGCCTGTGCTGAAATGCAGGGAAAGAGATGGGGCACAGGGAGACAGCACCAGGACTGTCCTTGCTATGTCTTGCCCTGGAGGCTGACACAGGACTCTGCTGGGTGTGAGGTGCATGGCATGAGTGGTGGTGATCAGTTCCCCCCAGCAGGATGGACTGGGGCCCTGTTGTGCTGGAAGGCTGTGGGAAGGAGGCAGGTTTCCATGTGACACTGCTGCCAGTGGGATATGGAGCGGGAGCAAGGGCACTGCTTCTGTCCACAAATCAGCACTGGGAATTTCTGTCTCTTCCCTTCAAGTCTTGCATCCCACTGTGGCCTTTTCCAGCAGTGGTTTACAGTGGACACTGGGGTGTAACCAGCCTGTCTCTGTCCCAGGTTCTGGAGAAAAGGAGAACCAAATAATAGGAATGGGTGAGAACTGCACTGTAATCCATCGTCCTGAACAATACTCTCAACAACTGGAATGACGTCATAGTCAGTTTCGGAGCTTTTCATCGAATTTGTGAAGCTGAAGCAGTAATTGTGTGATGGAAATACCCCTGTCCTGAGAAAAGCTGGGAGCTGAGCAGTGAGCTGGGAACAGCGCTGGATATTCTGGGAGGGGTGGGGAGCCCTGTTATATCTTCACTCTGTGGGAGGGGACCATGTGTGTGTGGAAGTGAAATGAGCTTTCTTCAGCATCCCCTGTGCATGAGGTGGCTCAGAGAACACAGAAACTCTCACGCTCTCAAAGCAGGTCCTCTGTTTTCATGTCCTCTTCTCTCTGAGAGGGTCCAGGAGCCGCTGGCTGAAAAGAGATGGACTTCTCCAGGAGGAAGACACAGGAATGGAAGACAGATATCCAGAGATTCAATGTCCTTCGTCTGCTTGAGCAGAAGTGTTTGCTTTTTGTTGAGTCACACACAAAATGTCCTCTAGTTGTACTGACTGTGCTGAGCAAATTCTGAAATCTTAGACAAGAGAAAATACAGTATCACACCAATGAAAAAAGGCTCTGTGCCATGTCTCTGTAGCTCTCTTCCCCCTCATATCTAAGTTGCAGAGGTATAATCCTAGAATTATGGAATAGTTTGGGTTGTATGGAACCTTTAAGGATCATGTTTCCAACCTCTAGGTCTTGATCAGGGACCCCTTCCACTAGACCAAGCTGCTCAAAGCCCCATCCAGCCTGGCCTTGAACACTTCCAGGGATGGGCTATGCACAGCTTCTCTGGGCAACCTGTGCCAGTGCCTCACAACCCTTACAGAAAAGAATTTCTTCCTAATACCTACTCTAAACTTGCTCTCTTTCAGTTCAAAACTATTCCTCTCTGCTTATCACTATATGCCCATGTAAAAAGTCCCTCTCCAGCCTTCTTGGAATCCTCTGGGAAGGCTGCTATAAGACCAACTTAGAATCTCCTCTTTCCCATGCTGAAGAATCCCAGTTCTTTTAGTTTGCGCTCCAACCCTGTCTCTATCCTCATTGCCTTCATCTTTGTGGCCCTCCCTTTGGACTTGCTGCCGTGGGAGAAACAATCCACACTGGGCCTTCAGAGTCACCTGGAGGAAGAAGTCCTCTTCCTGACTCACAGCTGATCCCAGGCTCACCTGAGGCAGCAGCATTCCTGGAAAGCCAAATCCTCAATGGTGCCTGTAATGGCATGTCTGCCCAGGCCAGATCGTGCTGCAGAAGAGGCTGAAGAGACAGGGCTCCTGCTGCACATGACATCCCATCCAGGGCATCACTGCTTCTTGAATTGCCTTCATGTCCTGCTCTAGACCATTGGACACCATGGATCTTCCTTTATCCATCTCCTCCCACTTCCTGCCTCCTGTGTCCTCACTTCTCTTTCCTCAGGAATCACCAAGTGCCTAAGCCACCCTGACCCAACAGTGCCAGCTCCCCACAGAGAATGCAACTGGATGTACAGCCACTGTCTGTGAGCCTCTGTCCTTCCTATGAAAGTGAATCCTCTTTCCGTGTCTGAGAGAGAGAGGGGAATTCATACTGGAGACAAGGAGCCCAGGAGATTTGGCATGCTAATGCAGTGGGAGCAATTGTATGAACAGCAGTGTGTGCTGGCTGCAAGTCCACATGCACAGCTCGAGGCAGCAGTGAGACACAGCATGTAGGGACAGTATGTAGATACCTAGGGACATAGGGAAGAAAGAGGATGTATACATGCAAAAATCCACACAAATCAGCACAGGCAGAAAGCCCTGATCCCAACTCAAACAGCTGCCTGCTCCTGTTCCCCTCTCTGGCTGCAGCAGGAAGAAGTCCTGCTAGCAGAAAAAATGTTTGTTTACACCTATACAATGTGGTCCCACGAGTGAGGGCTTCTCCATCCTGACCTAGAAACCAGACTCTGCAGTGCACAGCTTCTCCCAACACCAACCTGGGCTGCTGGGCACGGCCCTGGCTCAAAAAGCCTGCTTTGTCTGGCGTCTTTAACACCATTCCCATGCCTTTCTGGCTTTTGCCATGCAGGACTCCCCTTTAGGCCTCCCCTCTGCAATAACTCTTAGCACACAAGCAGGACAAGGAGCAGATTTCCTGTCTCCCCTCCTCCAGCCAAGAGCCATCCCAGCACAGGAGGGTTAGGCCTGCTATGGTGGAGCTAGCTGAAGGTGTCAGCCCCTGAAGGACAGAGCTGACCAGCAGGTCCCTCTGCTGGCTGTCCACTCCTGGGATCAGCCTGTGGTGAGCAGCAGCCCCTGCCAAGTCTGGACACAGCCCTGTGAGATGATACACAGTGATTCGTGTCATTATGAAAACACACCATGGGATCAATATAAACAAGAATACTGAACTTAAAGTATGGACATGAGACAAGGGAAAATATAATCATTTCATTATATTTGTTTAAGTCACTCTGCTATGAATTGTTAGCTTTTTTTCTTGTGTATTTTTAATTATTTTGCCACAATACTTATGAATTGTATCCACTTTTTATATATAAAGAAAACACAGGCTCGTGTGAACATGAGCAGACTTGTCACTGCTGTTACCTGCTTGCTAGGAGTGTAACCTGACAACATGTTCGAGCCTTGTCCAGACCGAGTCAGGGCTTGTAGCCACTGCTGCCTGCGTGCTAGCCAACATGTTCAGGCTTGCTCGGACTTGTACCCCAGTGCAGTAAGCAGGACACGGCCCCACCAGAAACTGCCTAGAGAAGGGGCAGTGACCAGGGCTAGGACGGACGTGTTGGTGGAGCGTGGACTCCTCGTGTCCCCAGAGCTGCTTGCCTGTTCCTTATCAATGAATTAATAAATTGCCTTAGTGAATGACCAACTCGTTTGTGGTGAGTAAATTTATAACAGCCCTCTCACCTTGGCTGCAGGAAGAAGGCAGGATTCCATGTAGGACCGATGCCTGTGGGAATAGACAAGGAAGAGAACAAGAGTGATTCATCCTGGGAGTTGGGGATGAATCAGGATCTGGAAGAGTAGGTCTCCATGCCCCTCTGAGCCCTGAGAACCCATGTCCTGGAGCTCATCATTCCCTGCAAGGATTGACAGCTTCCTGAATCCCAACATGTCAGAATCATTGCAGACAAAGGGGACCTCAGCCTCTACATCCCCAACAGTTCAGCCTCATTGGTGAGAGTGAGAGCCAGCAGAGCCCATTTCATCCTTGGGTCTTCCATAACCTGTCTCACAAAGCTTGATGAAAAGGAACCTCCAGTGTCCTCCTAGATGGTTTGTAATTCACAGCTGGAGACAAAGAGCATAAACTGCAGCACAACTTGCAGAGCCTGACAGCTGCCTCTGTGAGCTGCCCTCACACACTGCTGGGGCTCAGGGCTGTGGTTTCTAGGCTGAGAGAGGGAAAAGACACCAGGCACAGTGGGTACAACTTTCTCTGTATTGTCCCTGTTGCCAGGACTTCTCCTGTGCTTTCTGCCTTTGGCTCCGATAGCATTTCCTCCAGGGTGATTGCTCTTATGCCATTGTTACAGATAAATTTTTACCCCCAAATCATTTGGAATTCAAGAAAACTGGGAAGCAGAACTGCTCAGGAGTTTCAGGATGATGGAGAAACTGTCGTCAAACACTGAGAAAGAGAGAACATCCTTCATCAAGTTTATTTCTGAACACAAGCACACTTGCTGTTCTTTGTACTTGGAACCCTCTCCAGCCTTACCCATCCCACTTCTTGTTGGTCAGACGGACTGGACAGCAACAAGTGATAAAGTAGGAATGTAAATGCAAACAGCTCTGTGAATTCAATAGCTGCAACTATTTGAGGGGGCATTTGCCACAAACCACTGCTGTTAAAGAACATGACCACCAGCCTAACAATAACCAGGGCTTTAGGGAAAGGCTTCTGAGGCATCCAAGAAGCAGTGTGAAAACAACTTTTAGATGAAGCAAGAACATTGTAAGGGAGAGAGAGAGAGAAGTGGGAAGGAAGGAAGTGGCCATTGAGCTCAGGGTGCTCTGCAACTTGGCCACCTCTGTCTGTAAGAAGCTCCCTGGCAGCTGAGTGCTCTGGGTGACCTCGCTCATGGCACTGAGGGGTGCAGCAGGCACAGACCCACAGCTCTGCAGTGTGACAGCGTGAGCCTGTGCTTTCACCTGGGCTTCACACGCTGCTGGAAGAGGGGTGGATACTCACGAATCCTAAGTGTCCAGCGGGAAGTGTGTGGGACCAGGGAAATCCCTGCTTCCACAATGGGGATGTGTTCTTGCAGCTGCACTTCCTGGGGGGCTGGTGGGAGACTGCATGTTGCACAAGTCATGTGAATGTGTTTTTATGTGGGGAGAGAGCTTGTGAACATTAGTTACACAAATATGTTTAGAAATGCAGGGTCTGACCGTGCCTGTTTCCTGTTATGCACAAAAGAACAGAATCAGAGGATGTCTTCTACAGAGAGCTCAGGCTTGTCCTCACTTGGAAGCAGTTCTGTGTCCTGATCTTCTGATGCTTCATCTGAAATGCCTGTGCTATTGCTATGAGCAGTGGATCATCTCAGTCTATTCAGAGCACAATGAGATCCAGTTGGAATTCTTTATCCTTAATGGGTATCCTTAGGGACACTATCTGGCAGGAGTTTCATTTGAGTTGCCTTGCAAAGTGCTGGAACCACCAAATAAAAAAGCTGCAGCATTTTTTAGCCAGACTAAGGAAAACTTCATGATCAGTCATGCAGAGAGAATCTGGTAATATCCAGTGATCTTTTCTGGCTTCCAACTCCACAATGCTGGGTCATATTGAACACCTCAGCCCAAAGCTCCATTGTCTCTTCCACTCGAATTCCATCAAAAGTGTTGGCAACTTCTCTGTTGTGCTCCGGATTTCTGGGCTCATGGTGCACATGGGCACTGCCCACACTGAGTCACACATATGCTGTCCTGCCATTTTTAATTCTATTTTGTAGGCCGCACTCAGTGCTTTTACCCTTTGCTAGGAAATGCTATATTTATCTGCCCGGCTATGTATTTTCACACACATGGAGCGTCAGCAGGAAAGAGCAGGCAGCAGAGAGGGAAGGCCATGTATGATGTGGGAAACTGCCAGAGGCTGTGCAAAGGGAGATTGTGTGAGCTGCAGTGATGCTGCCCTTCATTTGTTTTCCTTTGCTGCCCTGAGTTTGTGTGGCAGTGAATACTGCATGAAATGTCATGGCACGGAAATTATGGAAGTTACTCAATCTGGACGTGCTGTGGGATACACCCAGGATATGGCTTGTTCAGAACATCAGATTAGAGCCACTGAAGGCCCCTCACCAGAGTGGGAGGAGCCCTGTGCAGGTGGGAGGCTGTGTTTGTGGCCACACTGGTAACAGGGAGCCTTGGAGAAGAGTGATCCTCTTGGAGACATGATGAATGGCCAAGGGAGACTCACTCCTGGAACTGCAGGTAAGACCCAAACCTTCTTTCCTTTGTGTCCTCCTGTCCAAGGAGTTGGGGAAAGACAGGGCTGGCATGAATCCTGGGCATGGCACGGTGGCCAACCTCCTGCCAGGAGATGGGGCTTAGGACAAGAGCAAGGCAACAGATGAGGGAACTGGGCAGTGCCCAGCCTGGCAGGATGAACTTTTTCCTGGAGCCAGGGGGAGTGGAAGTCCAGACAGACCATGCCCTGCTATTCCCTTCTGTGGTTTATCTGTAAACAGTGGGGCTGAAGGGTGCTATCCTTCTGGGATTCCCCTGGTAAAGCTCTCTGCATCACATTGAGCACAAGTCCCTGCTCCCATCTCTGGTGTCTCACAGCATAACTCAGCCAGGGCTCTCCCAAGAGCTGCCAGGTGCCTTTTCCCCCTGAGGAAACAATCCCCTTCTGTGGGTATGGCTGTGCACAGCCTGAGTTGGGCAGTCACTCCTCTGGGGAACTGTGCCATTGCAGAAAGAGGCTCACGGTCTGTCTTGGTTTGAAAGACAGGTATCTGCTAAGGAAAGGCAAGAGCCCCTTTCCTGAGATGTGGAATGCAACCCCCTCCCTTTTAATTATTTTAGGTCCAAATCAGAAGCTTTCAGGCAGGAGGTGTGGGGATAAGGGTAACAGTTCTTTACTGATATCTAACAAGGCAGAAAAGAAGAACAACAGCTATTAAAAAATTGGCAACAGAACAGAACAGTCTAGCTCCGCTCCAGTCCCTTTTGGCCGCAGGCCGTCTCCCTGCGCTCAGTTACCGGTGCTGTGGGGGCAGGGCAGGTCCCGTGCAGTTGAAGAGGGCTGGAGTGATGGCGGCGGAGGCCCAGGGGTGAGAGGGGATGGGAAAGTGACTCCCCCTCCTCACGGTGTCGGTCGTGGTGCTCAGCAGAGTGTCCGGAGATAGTAGGGTGAGATGGGAGAGCAGCAGAGTGATGTCCAAAGGCAGGGAGCGTGGATCTCAGTGCTGGGATGGCAGGGGGAGATGCCAGAGAGGAGCCCGGGCTGTCCTCCCACTCCACGAGCCAAGAGAGAGAGAGTCCCCCACTCCAGACCCCCCGTCCCACCTTTCCTTTTCCGGTTCCCCCCCTCCACCCACCCCCCTACGAGAGAACATTATCTGTCGTTTTAAGGTGTAGCCACAACTACTTAGCATAACAATGGGAGAAAATTCCACACAAAGAAAAGGGAACAATTCAACCTCTAACACGATCCAAAGACAAAATCCAGGTAGTGAGAGAAAGAAGCTCTAAAGAGAGAGAAAGAGGAGGGAGATGCAGCAAGAGCATTCAGTGTTAGACAGGGGTAATGGAAGGCAACAAGGAAGATGTGTTGAGGAGAAAGGAGGTTTGGACAGGACAAAGGAGGAGTGTGCTTTGGCAGAATACAGGTAGGTCTTGTGATAAAGAGGGAAAGAGAAAAGCAGCCTCAGGCAGCTCCTGTGTAACTGTATTCTGTGGCTCTGAGTCACTGATAGTGACACGCAGCAGGACCTGCTTCCAGCACCTGTGGGGGCCCCCAGTCCTTGGAACAATGGACCAGCAGGGTGTCCATGTACAGAGACACCTGAGTTATCCTGCCCCCAGCTCTGGGCAGGCACATGTTCACCCTTTCTTTGTGTTTTTCAGCCCCAGCAGAAGAGAGAAGCTGCTCCTGGCTGAACATCTGGATCTTCCTTATTTTTGCCCTTGCAACCAAAGCTGCCTTTGTGACCCTCTACCTTGGTGGGTTCCAGGGTGTCTTAATTCCCGTGGGATAAAGGGCTCAGGTGGCTGCCTTTGCTCAGGTGGAAAACCCATATCCTGGTCCCTCTGCCAACAGGCAAATGTCCTTCACCAAACCACAGGTCAGAGACCCCTTCTCATGCAGCCTCAATCTTTGTCAGAACATATCTGTAGCTTTAAATCCATCCTTTGAATCTCTGGGCATAAGGTAGGTCTCTTGGATAAACTGGCTGTGGAAGAACAGCAAGGCTGTCAGAGCAGTTTGCTCTAAGTCTCTCAGTCTGCATGAGCTGAGACCTTGGACAACACTTATCTGATGGAAGAGTTTCCAGAGGATTGTGAGCCAATGATTTCCTATCTTGCCTCCTCAGGAAGCCTAAGGCAATAACAGAGTCTCTGAGCAAACAGAGCTTTCATGGCTAAGTGAGGAAGACACTGACCCTTTTGGATCTCCTCAGGAATGAGCAGTTCCACAGCAGGTCCAATCCCTCAGCTGAACTGAACCCAAAGCCATCTCTCTTCTCATCCTTTATCTTTGTGTAGGGATAAGGTCCCCTTTATTGGCAATGGGGTTGGCCTGTCAGATATTGCCCTTGCCCATCTCCTCTCAGCCTTCTTCCATTGCAGCAATGCACTCATCAGGCAATGAAGCTACTAGGATTGTTCTGCTCATAAGTTAAAATATTTCTAAATTAAATGAGTAATGAAAATAGATATCTGTATTATTAAGCACACCCTCAGGAGCTCCCAGTCCATACTCCTGAGGGTCTAGGTTCCTTGTACAACTTTGGGACTGTGGCTGTGGCCTGTCACCAGCAGTGCATTATTCCCCACAAAATGGAGCTAGTATCTCCTAGGACTTTGGGCTCCCCCCTGGTTGCAGCAGCTCCAGCTGGATGTGATTCCCTGCACCTGGACTGTGTGCTGCTGGTGGAACAGGCCCAGCTGATGGGAGACTCCTCCCAATGCCTGTTGATGTGTAGTTTAGGAAGAGACAAAGTGTGGCAGTGAGAGGCTGCTTTGTAGGCTGGCAGCTGGGCTGTAGGTATGTGCATGGCAGAGTGGCTGTGGTTGGGTGGGATCAATCCTGCCATATGTGTGGCATGTCCTCAGTGGGATGTGCTTCCAGAGATCCTTCTGCTGTCTGACTTGGAAGACGATCTCTTTCTGGCTGGGATGGCAGCTGTGCCACTGGTTTGGGCCAGGAGAGGTGACAGCTGGGACAATGCTTGGTGGGGAAATGGTGGAAGGAGAGTCAAGGGGCCAGAGATGCTGTGTGAGGAGCTGGCAGGAAGGGGTAATCCTGCTGCCTTTCCTCTCCTTTGCAGTGGTTCTCTTCTGGCACAGCACTGACCAGCCCAGAGCCCTGCAGCAGCAGTTCTCGGAGTGGAAGTGTGACTCAGCAGTGCCACAAGGCACAGGTCAGTACTGGCAATGTCCCCTCTTCCCTGGGGTAAAGATCTCAAGGAGGCTGTGCCAGAACAAGTCAAACCACATCACCAAAAGACCTTTGTCAAGACAAGAGACCCCTTTACAAGGATTACCTTGGCTTTGGGCACAAAAAGCTCACTGGTCATACCCGAAAGCAATGAGAAAAAATGTCTATACTATCCCTGTTTTTTCAAGCACTTTCTGTCAGGACAAGTCCCTAAGGAGGACATGAACACTGTCCCTGGAAAACTGGGATTTTGGCAATCACCATCTCTTGTTAGTAGCCTTCATCTCTCTGTCCTCTCCCTGCACAGTGCGAGGCTGGACGTGCTGTCCAGAGGGCTGGAGAAGGTTTCAAAGAAGCTGCTATTTCCTGTCCCTTGATAAGATGAACTGGGCTGAGAGTGAGCAGAACTGCACTGGGATGGGCTCCCACCTGGTGGTGATCAACAGCAAGGCAGAGCAGGTACATGCAGAGGGCCGAGAGAGGGACCCAGCAGGCAGAGACACAGTGCTGGGCCCTGGAGGGGACTCAGAGCCCCTCCTTATCCTGCAGGGGAGGGGGAATGTCCTGTCTGCACCTCTGCAGCACCAGTCCCCCTCTGCCACCAGCCCCACCCCACAGGGAATCCTGATGCCTCCCTGTGCTCAGTCGTGCACCTCATGGACATTGCACTCCCTGTCTCATTTCCAGGAGTTCCTCTCTGAGCAGATAAAACAGCCTCCAGAAAGAATTAATTTCCACATTGGTCTGTTTGAGGAGAAGGAGGGTCAGTGGCAGTGGGTGGACGGGACTCCATTTGATGTGACAACCGCGTGAGTATCTCTGGATGAAGAGTGTTTGGCGTGGCTCCTGGAAGGGAAAGAAAGTAGAACAAATGTGAGGGGTCTGCTGGTGCATGAGAGAAGGTTGTCACCACACTTCCTTGTGAGAGATCAAAGATACAGCAGGCCTGGGCTGTGTAGGACACCAGGGTCACATGGCCCATCTGTGCTGGATATTGGTTATGAATTAACTTCCTATGATATGGAAGTCAATGCTGGAGGCATAGAAAAAACTTCACCTTGCTGGCAGCAAGAGCCCTTCAGAAGCCTGATGAGCAGCCTAGCCTGACCTCCAGTCACTACACTTGTATGCACAAAAAGGCCTGTGCTGAAATGCAGGGAAAGAGATGGGGCACAGGGAGACAGCACCAGGACTGTCCTTGCTATGTCTTGCCCTGGAGGCTGACACAGGACTCTGCTGGCTGTGAGGTGCATGGCATGAGTGGTGGTGATCAGTTCCCCCCAGCAGGATGGACTGGGGCCCTGTTGTGCTGGAAGGCTGTGGGAAGGAGGCAGGTTTCCATGTGACACTGCTGCCAGTGGGATATGGAGCAGGAGCAAGGGCACTGCTTCTGCCCACAAATCAGCACTGGGAATTTCTGTCTTTTCCCTTCAAGTCTTGCATCCCACTGTGGCCTTTTCCAGCAGTGCTTTACAGTGGACACTGGGGTGTAACCAGCCTGTCTCTGTCCCAGGTTCTGGAGAAAAGGAGAACCAAATAATAAAAATGGTGAAAATTGCACTGTAATGCATGTGCCTACACAAGCTCCCAACAACTGGAATGACGTCAGAGCAATTTTGGAGTATCATCGAATTTGTGAAGCTGCAGCAGTAATTGTGTGATGGAAATACCCCTGTCCTGAGGAAAGCTGGGAGCTGATCTGCGAGCTGGGAACAGCACTGGCTGTGCTGGGAGGGGTGGGGAGTCCTGATACATCTTCACTGTGTGGGAGGGGACCATGTGTGTGTGGAAGTAAAATAAGCTTTTGTCCAGCGTCCTCAGTGCATGCGGTGGATCAGGGAACACAGGAAGGGTCAGGCTCACCAAAGCAGGTCCTGTATTCCTGTGTTCTCTTCTCTCTGAGAGGGTCCAGGAGCCGCTGGCTGAAAAGAGATGGACTTCTCCAGGAGGAAGACACAGGAATGGAAGGCAGATATCCAGAGATTCAATGTCCTTGGTCTCCTTGGGCAGAGGTGTTTGCTTTTTGTTGAGTCATATACAAGATGTCCTCTAGTTGTCCTGGATGTGCTGAACAAATTCTGAAACTTACACAAGACAAAATAAAATACCACACCAATGAAAAAATGCTCTGTTCTCTCTGTGCATATCTCTCTTTCCCTTTCCATCTCTGTCCTTTGGGGATATAATCTACCAGTTATGGAATGGCTTGGGTTGGAAGGGACTTGCAAGGATAGTCTAGTTTTAAGCCCCCTAGTGTTGCATCTTCCTAGATGTACTGGAAATGGTAGATTCCGTGACCCCTGCAATATCCTGTGGTCTGGTCTCTCTCCCCTCTGGCCATACCTAGCTGGCCGAGGTCCAATTTCTTCCCACCCCCCCTTTCAGACCCTAGATAAGACCTGTGCCCCCTGACCTCGCTCTCTTTCGCCCTCTCTTTCTCCCTCTTTTTCCCCTCTCTCTGTCTCTTTCTCCCTCCTTCACTGTCTTTCTCCTTCTTTCTCTCCTTTCACTCCTGGGGGACCACAAGAAATAAACCCCTGCAACCTCCCCAGGGGGAAAGAGCCTCTTTTGTTATCTTTTATTCACGTTCATGTGGCGGATCCTTGAGGCTTCACCCTAACATCGGAGCTAGTCTGGAGGAAAGGGTAAAGACTCAAAGGGTCAAAGCCACAGTTGGCGCTCACGTGGTTGGTCTCTACAAATTTAGAGAACCCCACAACCGGCTGTGACTCCCATTTTCGGGATTCCATAAGCCTTTCAGCTGATGAACTACGTTAAATTTCTTTGAGCTGCATTTTGTGCAGTTCGAAGACTTTAAGGACGAACCGGAGCCTGTCAAGAGCCCAGGCAGGTCGGTTCTGGACAGAGACCCACTACAGTTACACAGAAGCCTATGCCTGCAAGATAAAGTGTGAGTTTAAGCCTCCTTTCAGGGCAGGTGGGTTCCCGGAGCTCCGTGGTGGGGGGTCTCACTGATGACATTTCGCGAGAGGCAGCGGCGCGGGAGTGTGCATGGCGTGCGCGGCTCAGAAACCCGGTCGGCATGGGATTCGTGCAGCGCGCAGGGTGTGGCGCGCAGGCTGGAGTGGACTGGACGCGGCCACCTCAGGCGCGGCACAGCAGGCAGCAGCTTTGATCAGTTTCAAAGTGGTGGCACAGGGTTTTTGCGGCTTTTTGAGGTTTTTGTGGCTCCGCTCAGCTGGATTGGTCCCAAAAGCGGCGCCGGCGCCACGTGGGTTTTACCAACAAAAGTGGCGGAATTAACATCAGATCCGCAGCCAGCAGAGCCTGAAAACCGTGCTGTACCTGGCACATTTTAACAACTCTTTTCCTGTGTTTTAACTGTAGTGGGGTAGATATAGTGGCAGATTGTTACCAAACATCATGGGCTTACAGCAATCTGCCCTACAAAAGAGTCTAAGATCCCAACTGAGGGAAATATTAAGTTCAGGAAATGTTTTAATATCTAAGAAAAGATTAGCCCGTTTTGCAAGCTGGCTGTCTGTTGAAAAATCGAACCTTGAATTGCAAGATATAAATTCGATTTCATTTTGGGATGAAATAGGGGATTTATTAACTTTAAAAGTGGAAAATGGAGATGAAACAGCCTCTACATTCCTCCTGATATTCTTACAAATTCGGAAACTTTTAATTCAGACAGAAAACAACAGGCAGCAGCAGCAAAACAGTTCAGATTCACCTTCCCTTTCCCCAAAACCCTATAACCTGGAACTGGAGGGGACCCATGGGTCTCCCCAGGAACCACAGGGCACCCAGCACAGCCGTAGCTGCTCTGGGCCTCTAAGTCCTCCCCAGTATCCCGGTTCTGATGATTTTTTAAAAATTGTCAGCCCTCCTTCCTTGTTCCCTTCCCACTCAAGTGTTTTTTCTTCGGAGCAGTGTTCCGAAAGCTATAGAACTGATCTCCCTTCTCTTCAGGGCAACAGCCACGTGGCTAAGCCTGAAGAGGTCGGGGTCAAGGTCCAAGATAGCTCTGGCCATGCGGTAGAGCGAGTGGGGGGGGGTCCCATATGCTGGCAGCCATGTGTTTCCTCCTTCATCCCACAACCCCCTTTACCCTCTGGTCCCTGCCCCTAACCCTGTCCCCTCCCATAACCCATCCCTGCCCTCGGCTGCCTTGCCCCCCCCCCCCTCCAAGACCCTAGCCTGCATGATGGCACCCTGCAACCCCACCCACACGTGTTACAACCCTGGATCCCACCACCACACCCCTGCTCCGGTTTCACATGCCTGCCCTCCAAGCTACTGCGGGAGGTGGAGGGGCAGTGGAGCCCCTGCTGGGTTCAGTGCCAGTGGGGATGGGGGGCGGGGGGGGATCAGCTCACAGCCCCTGCAGGACAGACAGTGTCCCTGTGGTGGGGGAGGGTGGGCAGCCTCCCAGGCCCCATGGGGAGGGATGCCCAGCCCTGGAAGTCAACACCTGGGAGAAGAATATGTACCATCAGTTGCTCCTGTAGTTTATCTCGGTAGGAGAAATGGCAAAAGAAGTTATCAGCCTTTGTCCTATCAAGATAAAAAGGAAATTTGTAAAGTACAGAGAGAATTTGGCAGAAATAGTGAAATCTTTAAAGGCATGATGAGAGCCACCTTTATCTCAAACTAACTGGTTCCATATGATATCAAAGAGCTTTTCCGATGTCTGTTAACTCCCTCAGAATATGATCTATGGGAAAACCTGTGGAAAAGATCTTTGAAAGTGCTTTTACAAGAGCTTCTACAAAGCTGAGATGATGCAAAAGATGCTGATAATAATGACATAATATATGAACACCTATGTGGGGAAAAGGATTGGCATTGCCCCGAGAGACAAACCAGAGTACTATCCAAGTCTGTCCTGGATAAAATATGCAATGTTGCAGAAAAAGCTTTTAACCAATTACCAACAGCAGATGCCAAGGGTAGTTATGTTAACATTAAACAGTTTGCTTCTGAGAATTTCTTACAGTTTGTAGATCACCTTTGTGCACAAGTGGAAAGACAGGTGTCTGATCCAGTGGTACAAGCTGAATTAATTAAAGAGATGGCTCAGAGGAGTGCTAATGATACCTGCCGTAGGGTTATTCTTAGCCTTCCCCTAGAGCCAGCACCTAGCTTAGCACAGATGATAGAAACCTGCACCAGGAAAGCAGAACTGCTCAGTGGACACGAGAGAAATCCAGGACTGGCACACCCAAAGACCACGGCAGCTGTAACACCAGAAGCCAAGAAGCAACCAATGTCACCAGAGCAACTGCAGCACATCATCTGCTTCCAGTGCAAGATGCCAGGACACTTCGCCAGGGACTGTCCACACAACCAGAAACAGAAGAAGACCAACAAACAAAAAAACTAGCTTTACAGCGCGTACCTGCCATTAACACAATCGTGCGCTCGGCTATAAATACTGCAGGCTCCACACTGGCAAAAAACTCTCAAAAAAAAAGGGGGAGGATGGAATAGAGGGTGTGGGGATGCATGGCAATGAAAATATTAAATGTTCAATTAACAAGGTTTGGAAGCAACTAGGCCGTTTTAGGCTTGTGACTACCAAAGGTTTTCATTTCAGGTCACCTGATTGGACAGTCATTACAGTGGACCTACCTAACAGTACACAGGATGTGACGTTAAACCACGTGAAACTGGACAGTGGGTACTTTGTTGTCGGGGACACAGCACACACACCCCTAGAGATTGAGGTAGCTCTCATGACCATCAAGGGAAGCATAACCGGCCTCATTCTCCTGGCACGATGTCCTCTACCACCATATTACCTGGTTGAGGGACAAATCCTCGCCCAGGCCATTCCTGTTCCAGCGGAGGTCCCAGTAGATGGAAAATCACCTGAAGTCTACTGGGCAGAAGTGCTGGGTGAGGACAAACCTTCTCTGGCATGCAACCTAACCCATGGATCAGATCACCTCCATGTGGAGGGGGTACTGGACACAGGTGCTGATGTGACTATCATACCTGAGAGGATGTGGCTGTCACATTGGGAATTACAGCCTGTGGTAGGCAAAATCCAAGGTGTAGGAGGAGTAGAATTGGCAAAAATATCAAAAAGCATCGTGCAAACTGAAGGGCCGGATGGAAAATTGGCTAGCATCCATACATTTGTTACAGACTACAAATGCCCTCTATGGGGGAGAGACACCATGTCCCAGTGGGGAGTGAAATTGATTATTCCTAAGACTCCCCCGGATTTTTAGAGGCGGCCACTGTAGAGAGCCCTACCCAAAAACTGAAATGGCTAGATGATACTCCAAAGTGGATAGCACAGTGGCCGATGAGTAAGGAGAAGCTCAAGGCGCTTGAAGAGCTTGTGGAGGAGCAATTGGCTAAAGGCCACAAGTCCATGGAATTTTCCGGTCTTTGTAATAAAGAAGCCTGGGAAGGACAAGTGGAGGCTGCTCCACAACCTCCAGGGAATAAACAAAGTGATTGAGGACATGGGGTCTCTCCAACCTGGGATGCCTTCTCCAACGATGCTTCCCAGAGACTGGCAATTGGCTGTTCTAGACATCAAGGACTGTTTCTTCCACATTCCCCTACACCCAGAGGATGCCCCACGGTTCGCCTTCTCGGTTCCTACCATCAATCGAGAAGCCCCAATGAAGCGCTACCACTGGAAAGTTTTGCCCCAGGGATTAAAACGTAGTCCCTCCATCTGCCAGTGGTACATGGCCTCATTGCTGTCCCCGGTGCGTGCTCAGAGAGGGGAGGCCATCATCCTGCATTACATGGATGATGTACTTGTGTGTGCCCCGATAACTCTCTACTCCAAGACACACTTGACCTAGTGGTTAAAGTTTTAACCTCTGCTGGATTTGAATTGCAGGAGGACAAAGTCCAAAGAATCCCACCTTGGAAGTACCTGGGCTTGGAAATTACTGCACAGACCATTGTTCCGCAGAAATTGGAAATTAATTGTAATCCAAAAACCTTAGCAGATCTCCATTCCCTGTGTGGGTCATTAAATTGGGTCAGGCCCTGGCTAGGCCTCACTAATGAAGACCTAGAACCTCTCTTCAATTTATTGAAGGGGGGGAAAGAGCTGCTTTCTCCCAGGGTACTGACCCCAGAGGCAAAGACTGCAATCGAAAAGGTACAAAAGGCTTTAGGAGAGAGACAAGCTCATCGTTACCAGCCTGAGCTGCCCTTCAAATTCACTGTCCTAGGAAAACTGCCACACTTACATGGGTTGATATTCCAATGGATCGAGGGGCAGAAAGAGTCACTCTTAATCATAGAGTGGGTCTTCCTCTCCCACCAAAGATCCAAAACCATCACTAAGCCACAAGAGCTGATAGCTCAGCTGATTTGGAAAGAAAGAATGAGACTGTATGAACTAGCTGGTTGTGACTTCACACGTATTCACCTCCCAGTTAAACTGTCTGAGGAGGGGAGGAACTCTCCTGAGAGATTGACTAAAGAGATGTTTGAGCATTTGCTCCAGAGCAATGCCAGTCTCCAATTATCTCTGGACAGCTATAGAGGACAAATATCAGTCCATGCCCCATCTCACAAAATGTTTAATCAGGAATTCCACCTCATTCTTCATGAGAAGAGGAGAGAGACTACTCAAATCTCTCACAGTGTTCACGGATGCATCCAGGGCTTCTCACAAGTCAGTGATGACTTGGAGAAATCCCCAGATCCAGCATTGGGAAGCTGATGTTGACTTTGTGGAGGGATCACCCCAGGTAGCTGAACTGGCAGCAGTCGTAAGAGCCTTTGAGAAGTTCTCGGAGCCAATCAACTTGGTAACAGACTCAGCCTATGTAGCGGGGGTAGTGTCCAGGGTGGAGCAGGCAGTGCTCAGAGACATCGAGAATGAGCAGCTTTTCAGGTTGCTTTCCAAACTAATTTATTTGATTTCTCATAGAGAACACCCGTTCTATGTGATGCATGTGAGATCACACACAGATCTGCCAGGTGAAATTGCAGAAGGGAACTGTCAGGCAGACTCCCTTGCAACCCCAGCAGAACAAGCACACCTTCCTGACATCTTTCAACAGGCAAAGCTGAGCCACCAGCAGTATCACCAGAATGCACCAGGTCTGATGCGTCAGTTCCAGCTAAAACGGAGTCAGGCGCGAGCCATTGTGGCCACCTGTCCCAACTGTCAGCTGCACACCATGCCCTCAATGGGCATGGGGGTTAACCCCCGAGGTCTTGGCAGTTGTGAGGCATGGCAGACAGACATCACACACATTCCTAGTTTTGGTCGCCTCAAATATGTGCATGTAAACATTGACACGTATTCAGGCGCAGTCTATGCCTCTGCCCACGCAGGAGAAAGGGCAATGCATGCCAAACAACACCTAGTGCAAGCCTTTTCAGTGTTGGGGATCCCTAGGGAAATCAAAACTGATCAGGGCGCAGCGTATGAGTCCAAGGAGTTCCTGGAATTTGTCCAGCAGTGGGGAGTAGAACATAAAACTGGCACCTCCCACTCCCCCACAGGCCAAGGTGTAGTTGAGTGAGCCAATCAGACGCTCAAGCAGGTTTTGGCTAAACAGAGCAGTTCAACTGCGTGGATGTCTCCACAGCAGAAGCTCTGCAAAGCCATGTTTACTATCAATTTCCTGAATTGTTCATTTGAGAACATGAATCCACCTGTGGTACGTCACTTTAACAGTGGGAAACAGTTCAAGTCATCTCAACATCCTCCAGTCTTGATTAGGGACCCAGAAATCTGGGAAACCAAAGGTCCCTATGAGCTCCTTACCTGGGGACGTGGCTATGCGTGCGTATCCACTCCCTCAGGCCCTTGGTGGATTCCCCAAAAGTGGGTGAAACCATATGTCCCCAAACATCCTGCTCCAGCTGAGGGGAACGAGGAGCAAGTGGCTGTAGCTTCAAAAAGAAGACGCCACCCGAAAAAAGGAAAGGAAATCCTCATAGAGAATGACATTCTGGCAGATAGAGACTTTTAACAGGTTTTACAATGTTTGTCTTTCCTTTTAGAGAAAACCTTCCCTTCTCTCAGTCCTGTGATGAACCCCATCCAAGTTGTCTTCCTGTTAACACTGAACAGTTTGGCAGCTACATGGATCGTCCCTCAGCCACGTCAGAACATCTGGGTGACCCTGGCACAGACACTCCAACAGGAAAACATATGTATGTCCACAGCAGCAACAACAAACCCTATGTCTACCTACCTAGTAGGAATCCCATTGAAGGCTGGAGAATATTCAGCCAGCTTTGAAACACACTTGTCCAATGAAATTCCTGAGTCACACACCATTTCATCACACAAAAATCGTAGGCAGCAAGCTGTAATGAGTAAAAACCCCATAGAGGAGCTGCTGCCAAGTTTGCCCAAAGCAGCTCAGGAACCCCAAGAATTAGAGCTGTTAGGTTCCTACCCAGCACAATATTGCATTCATTTTAGGATCTTCCCCAAACCTTCTAGCGTAAAAGAATTCCACAACATAATGCAGTATCATGAGGAATTCACTGCCAAAAGGTGGTGCAATATTATAAGCCATATTGCAGCTGATACCCCAACTCATTCAAGCCCCAAAACCTCCCAAAGGGATTGTTCTTAATTTGTGGGGACCGGGCATGGGCAGGGATCACTTCTCAGCTCTTAGGAGGGCCATGCACCTTTGGGTGGTTGTCCCTGTTGGCACCCAACGAATCCTTAATTAACGATTCGACACACAAAAACAAATCGGCTAATAAAATCCAAAAAAGAAGTGCAGACAATTTGGACCCAAACTGTGATTCTGAAATTTTCCCTTGGGCCAAGTCCAAAAGAATTACTGTGTCCCTGTTTCTTCCGTGGGTTGCAGCAGCTAAAGCTCTAGGCAAATTGGGCCACCTAGAGTGTTGGGCAGTCAAACAGGCAAACTTAACATCCACCACCATGAGCTCCCTCCTAGAAGACAAGGAAATCACCCGGCAGGCCACACTCCAAAATCATGCTGCTATAGATTTTCTCCTACTGCTGCATGGACATGAATGCCAGGAATTTGAAGGACTTTGCTGCATGAACCTGACCTCGAGAGCTCCTAACATCCATGCTGCCCTCTGAAACATGAACAACTTGATCGGACAAGCGAAGCAAGAATCTGAAGATTGGTTCAATGAACTGTTCAAAGGCTGGGGACTCACAGGGTGGTGGACATCTATAGTTAAAACAATTATGTTAATTTTTATTATTCTTTTCCTTGTAGTAATGGCATTCGGGATCCTACATCACTTGGTTTTCAAAGCTATTAATGGTCTCATTCCCTCTACCTCAGTAGTCAATCACATAGAGATGAAAAACCTAGAACAATCTAACTCTCCCACCAACTGCAAGTGGTGGGCAAAATCATAATTTGAATCAAGATGAACCTAATATCCTTCTTTCAACTTTGTTAAACAAAAAACGGGGAGATGTTGCATCTCCCTAGATGTATTGGAAATGGTAGATTCCGTGACCCCTGCAATGTCCTGTGGTCTGGTCCCTCTCCCCTCTGGCCATACCTAGCTGGCCGAGATCCAATTTCTTCCCACCCCCCCTTTCAGACCCTAGAAAAGACCTGTGTCCCCTGACCTCGCTCTCTTTCTCCCTCTTTCTCTCCTTTTGCTCCTGGGGAACCACAAGAAATAAACCCCTGCAACCTCCCCAGGGGGAAAGAGCCTCTTTTGTTATCTTTTATTCACATTCATGTGGCGGACCCTGAGGCTTCACCCTAACATCTGAGCTAGTCCGGACAAAGGGTCAAAGCCACACCCTAGGTCATGGGCAAGGACTCCGTCCACTAGACCAGGTTACTCATATCCCCATCCAGCCAGGCCTTGAACATTTCAGGGATGGGACAACCACAGCTTCTATGGACAGCTGGTTCCAGTGCCTCACCACCTCACAGTAATGTATTCCTCCCTAATATTTAATCAAAACCTGCCCTCTGTCAGTTTAAAGCCATTGCCCCTTCTCCTATAACTACAATCTTGTGCAAGAAGTCCCTCTCAGCAAGGCTATTTCCATTGCTGTAGTATAGACACTTGTAGGGATCTGACTGAATTCCACAGGATAGAGTTAATAACACAAGCAGATATGAAGAAGTGTCACAGGCAGTTGTGAGAAAGCAGTTGTCAGCAGAGACTTGTGGTGGTATCAGGGAACTAGAGAACTGCAGTGCTGCAAATTTCCTCCCTACCTTTCCTGGTGTCCCAGTCCTCTCCACATTCATAGAGCAGTTGTGTATCTCATCCAGAACTAACGCCTTTTCTGATGTCACTTGAATGTCCTGTGGTGGGAACATGACCACCATGCTCTTCCCAGCCTCTTTGTGCCTGAGATGCTTCTGCCCTCTTCCTTTGGCCTGGACAGCAGCATGTGATAAAGGAGGAATGTAAATGCAAACACCTGTGTGAATCCAATAGCTGCAACTGTTTGAGGGGCATTTGTCCCAAACCACTGCTGTTAAAGAAGAACATGACCACCAGCCTAACAATAATCAAGGCATTAGGGAAAGGCTTCTGAGGCACACAAGAAACTGTATGAAAACAAAGTTTAGATGAAGCAAGAACATTGTAAGGGAGAGAGGAGAGAGAAATGGGAAGGAAGGAAGTGGCCATTGAGCTCAGGGTGCTCTGCAACTTGGCCACCTCTGTCTGTAAGAAGCTCCCTGGCAGCTGAGTGCTCTGGGTGACCTCGCTCATGGCACTGAGGGGTGCAGCAGGCACAGACCCACAGCTCTGCAGTGTGACAGCGTGAGCCTGTGCTTTCACCTGTGCTTCACACACTGCTGGAAGAGGGGTGGATACTCACGAATCCTAAGTGTTCAGCGGGAAGTGTGTGGGACCAGGGAAACCCCTGCTTCCACAACGGGGATGTGTTTGTGCAGCTGCACTTCCTGGGGGGCTGGTGGGAGACTGGAGGTTGCACAAGTCATGTGAATGTGTATTTATGTGGGGAGAGAGCTTGTGAACATTAGTTATACAAAGATGTTTAGAAATGCAGGGTCTGACCGTGCCTGCAGCCTGTTATGCACAAAAGAACAGAATCAGAGGATGTCTTCTACAGAGAGCTCAGGCTTGTCCTCACTTGGAAGCAGTTCTGTGTCCTGATCTTCTGATGCTTCATCTGAAATGCCTGTGCTATTGCTATGAGCAGTGGATCATCTCAGTCTATTCAGAGCACAATGAGATCCAGTTGGAATTCTTTATCCTTAATGGGTATCCTTAGGGACACTATCTGGCAGGAGTTTCATTTGAGTGGTCTTGCAAAGTGCTAGAACCAACAAATAAAAAAGCTTTGGCTTTTTTAGGCCAGACCCAGGTAAACTTCATGATCAGTCATGCAGAGAGAATCTTGCACCATCCAGTGATACTTTCTGTGCTCCAACCCCACAATGCCAGGTCATATTGAACACCTCAGCCCAATGCTCCATCCTCTCTTCCACTGGAATTCGATCAGTGTTGGCAAGTTCTCTGTTGTGCTCTGGATTTCTGGGCTCATGGTGCACATGGGCACTGCCCACACTGAGTCACACATATGCTCTCCTGTCATTTTTGGTTCCCTTTTGTAGGCCGCACTCAGTGAGTTTAGCCCTTTGCTAGGAAATGTTATATTTACCTGCCTGGGTATGTATTTTCACACACATGGAGCGTCAGCAGGAAAGAGCAGGCAGCAGAGAGGGAAGGCCATGTAGGACCTGGGAAACTGCCAGAGGCTGTGCAAAGGGAGATTGTGTGAGCTGCAGTGATGCTCCCCTTCATTTGTTTTCCTTTGCCTCAATGAGTTTCTGTTGCAATGCGCATCTTGTGAAATGTCCTGGCCGAGAAATGATGAAAATTCCCCAATTTCCATGTGCTGTGTGGGGTCCACCCAGGATATGCCTTTTCAGAACATCAGATTAGAGCCACTGAATGCCCCTCACCAGAGTGGGAGGAGCCCTGTGTAGGTGGGAGGCTGTGTTTGTGGCCACACTGGTAACAGAGACCCTTGGAGAAGAGTGATCCTCTTGGAGAGATGATGAATGGCCAAGGGAGACTCAGTCCTGGAACTGCAGGTAAGCCCCAAACTGTCCTTCCTTTCTGTCCTCCTGTCCAAGGAGTTGGGGAAAGACAGGACTGGGATGGATCCTGGGCATGGCATAGGGGCCGACCTCCTCCAAGGAAATGGGGCTTAGGACAAGACCAAGACAACAGATGAGGGAACTGGGCAGTGCCCAGCCTGGCAGGATGAACTTTTTCCTGGAGTCAAGGGGGAGTGGAAGTCCAGGCAGACCATGCCCTGCTATTCCCTTCTGTGGTTTGTCTGTAAACAGTGGGGCTGAAGGGTGCTATCCTTCTGGGATTCCCCTGGTAAAGCTCTCTGCATCACACGGAGCACAAGTCCCAGCTCCCATCTCTGGTGTCTCACAGCATAACTGAGCCAGAACCCTCCCAAGAGCTGCCAGGTGCCTTTTCCCCCTGTGGAAACAATCCCCTCTGTGGGTCTGGCTGTGCACAGCCCAAGCTGGGCAGTCACTCCTCTGGGGAACTGTGCCATTGCAGAAAGAGGCTCACGGTCCAAAGACAAAATCCAGGTAGTGAGAGAAAGAAGCTCTAAAGAGAGAGAAAGAGGAGGGAGATGCAGCAAGAGCATTCAGTGTTAGACAGGGGTAATGGAAGGCAACAAGGAAGATGTGTTGAGGAGAAAGGAGTTTTGGACAGGACAAAGGAGGAGTGAGGTTTGGCAGAATACAGGCAGGTCTTGTGATAAAGAGGGAAAGAGAAAAGCAGCCTCAGGGCAGCCCTTGTTACTGTACTTACCCTATGTTACTCTATTCTGTGGCTCTGAGTCACTGCTAGTGACAGGCAGCAGGACCTGCTTCCAGCACCTGTGGGGCCCCCCAGTCCTTGGAACAATGGACCAGCAGGCTGTCCATGTACAGAGCCACCTGAGTTATCCTGCCCCCAGCTCTGGGCAGGCACATGTTCACTCTTGCTTTGTGTTTTTCAGCCCCAGCAGAAGAGAGAAGCTGCTCCTGGCTGAACATCTGGATCTTCCTTATTTTTGCCCTTGCAATCAAAGCTGCCTTTGTGGCCCTCTGCCTTGGTGGGTTCCAGGGTCTCTTAATTCCCTTGGGATGAAAGGCTCAGGTGACTTCCTTTGGTCAGGCGGAAAACCCATATCCTATTCCCTCTGCCAGCAGGAAAATACCCTTCACCAAAACAGGCCTCTCCACTCTTACTAACTTGTCCTATGACTTCTTTGTCCTTTTCCTTGCCCCTTCTCAGAGGATTTCTAATCTGTGTTTGTCAACTGGGAAAGTGAGTCTCTCAGCCAGAAGATGCAAGAGAAGCTCTTCCAAGGGAAGGAATGACTGGTAGTGAGAGAAATGCCTGGCTGTTCTCCCCTCCTTGCTCAATCCAGATTTCACAGCATGTTAACAGAGTCTATTGGGGATTCAAAGCAGAAGGTGGAGGATAGCACAAGTTGCTCATGCATGCTGTGGAAAGAATGACAATAGCATTTTCCATTGGTTTCTTCTCTTCTCAGTGGCTTTACTTGATGGAAGCTATGACCAGTACAAGACCCTCTTAAAGAACTCTACAGAGTGGTACTGTGTCCCCAGAAGTTCTGCAGAAAATGGTGAGTGATGAGAGCCTCATAAGCAGCACAAAGGACTTCACCAAAATTTAGTCTGGTTTCCCCTCAACCTTTGAGGTGGGGAATATCACTGTCAGTTACAAGTGGATTGTTTCAGGGAAGGAATCTGGGGAATTGTGGGAAGACACTGTATTGTACATTTTTACTTAGGATGTTATGAAAACATGCTCCAGGCTAGTGAAAGGGGGTGGGTCATTCCATACCTGCTTTTTACCAGCCTTTCTACTCTTCCCCTCATACAACCCCTCTAATGCAAGCCTGGTCTACTGACCTTGATGAAGGTGCTTTTACACTGGCTGGTTCAATCCAGCTCCACTCTCTGTGCTGGCTCACTGGCTGTTCACACAAGTATGACGGTCAGTGAGGGACAGAAGAGGGAGGATGATGATTAGTTTGGAATAGCTGGGGAGCTGAGCTGCCATCACACATGAAGTGATGGTAATGTTGAGTGCTGGAATGCCGGTAGTGCAAGTTCCTAAACTCAAGTCAGAGATCACATCTCATACAGCCTCTTGAATGAGAGTTTTGTGAGAATATATCTGCAGTTTATAATCCATCATATGAATCTCTGGGCATAAAGCAGATCTCTTGGATAAGCTGGCTGTGGAAGAACAGCCTGTGGTGGCAGCAAGGCTGTCAGAGCAGTTTGCTCTAAGCCTCTCAGTCTGCATGAGCTGAGACCTTGGACAACACTTGTCTGATGGAAGGGTTTTTAGAAAAGTGTAATCCAACTAGTTCCCGTCTTGCTTCCTCAAGAAGTGTAAGGCAAAAACCATGTCTCTCATCAAAGAGAGGTTGCATGGACATAGCAGGACAGACAGAGAAAGGGCAGAGGCCCCTTCAGGCAGGGTCCTTACAACAGGAGCCTGCCAGGCTTTCCCCATTACTTCTGGAGAGCAGAAGAGAGCATTTACCTCTATCTGGACTAAAGGTTTAAAACCCCACTCCTAACACCTGGGACCCTACATTGAACTCACAGTCATGAAGGATGGCACACCTTGTTCAAAAGCAGGATTTTTTTCCCCCACAGTGGATGGCTGGACGTGCTGCCCAGAGGGCTGGAGAAGGTTTCAAAGAAGCTGCTATTTCCTGTCCCCTGACACGATGTCATGGGCTGAGAGTGAGCTGAACTGCACTGGGATGGGCTCCCACCTGGTGGTGATCAACAGCAAGGCAGAGCAGGTACATGCAGAGGGCCGAGAGAGGGACCCAGCAGGCAGAGACACAGTGCTGGGCCCTGGAGGGGACTCAGAGCCCCTCCTTGTCCTGCAGGGGAGGGGGAATGTCCTGTCTGCACCTCTGCAGCACCAGTCCGCCTCTGCCACCAGCCCCACCCCACAGGGACTCCTGATGCCTCCCTGTGCTCAGTCCTGCACCTCATGGACATTGTGCTTTTTTCCAGGAGTTCCTCTTCAACTTGACAAAAGAAAACGTTACTAACATCTGTGAAACAAAATACTACATAGGCTTAGCTGCTTACAAAAGTGGGCAGTGGCAGTGGGTGGATCAGACGCCATACGAAAAGACACCCACGTGAGTATCCTGGTGGAGTGAGTAGAGCCCTGTAATTCATAACCTCAGTTCAAGTGACCAATACATTGTGTAAGGCAGGTATTTGTCAGAGGGGTATTTCTATCTTCAGCTGCTCTGCAAGTCAGAAAACTTAAGTAATTTTCTAGTCAAAACTATGGCTCCTGATTTCTGTCACAGTGACTTTCCTTTTCCACAACTGCTTGAGGTCCATATCCACTGTAATGCATGCTAGTGCATTTCCAATAGAAGAACTTTCTTTTACAGGTTCTGGAAGCCTGGGGAGCCCAATTTACTCTTTGCAGAAAAATGTGCTGCAATTCATGTCAAAGGAAACACAGATCCCAACACTTACAGTAACTGGAATAATGTCCTTTGCTTCACAAGTTGCTATCGAATTTGTGAACAGGCAGTCAAACTTCTCTGAGGAAGGACATCCGAGCTTCAAAGTACCTCGGTTTTCAGCCTGTGCCCCTGCATCCCTTTACAAGCTGGAGATTAGTCCTGGATTAAATAGCTCAGGCTGATGTGAAGGACCTACTGTGAACCTTGCTACTCTCCTTCAGAAACAAGGGTCCTAATTCTCCATCACTTCCCTTGACTCCTGGTCCAGCCAACATCTCAATGATTTGGAAAAGGCCATCACTGTTTCATGAAAAGATACTTGTCCTTCAAATCACTGGAGCAGAATTTGAAAAAAGAGCATTCAGTGGAGTGTCCTAGTCCCTCCTGGAAGGGAAAAATTATTCATGGCTGTAGTGTTTCCTTCTCCTTCAGCACACTGTGTGTTTATTAGGGTTTTTTTAAAAATCTAATAAATGTTAATTCTGTTCTTTGCATGTGGATGTCTTCTGAACGAGATGTCCCAGATTCCCATAATCCAGCCTCCCAACACAGAGGTTTTAACTTTTCTGTATGTTTGACACCTGTAGATGAGAATATTGCTGAGTGTGCTGGGCTGACCGGGAGCAGGAACAAAGTAATGTTCATCTGTAGAGCATGTGAGGAAGGTTCTGAACACTTTGGAGAATCATTTGTGAAGACAGAAACAGAGCAGGCTGTGTAGTGTTCAGTGCCAGCCACAGGTTGCCCAGGATGTAGCAGAAAAAAGATGGATTTTGGAGATCCTGCTGAGATGTGGCAGGATGCGCCTTGGCAATGAAGAGGACAGAAAGCATGAAATTTAACAAGAAAGATAAAAGCCTGAGCCCCCCCCAGAAAAAATTATTAATGAGAGATAAATTTTACACCCCTATCAGAGGCATCACTGTAAATTAGATACACAGAAGTCTTGAGCAATGTTCTGCTTCCCTAAAATTTCCCGAACTCCAGTCTGTATGTTCCTCCCTTTCGTCAATGATATCCATACTCTTTGAGGAGCTGGGGGTTTCCAGTTTGGGATTAAAATACAACCTGAAAAATCAGTTCTGGGTGATTTCTTTTTCATCAGAAATTTGAGTACAAATATTTGTCATTTCTGCCTGAAAAAGTGTATTTTCCAGGGTTCTGGTTTTGCCACTGGACCAAAAGTTGGGCTGTTGCAAAGTGTGTGCCTCCTAGTTTCTAAAGTTGCTGGATACTTTCACAATGGAGAAAACTACTTTTTTCTGACATGACTGCAAACCCAAACATTGCAATGGACTTTTCTTTTTTATTTCCCTCAGCTTAGTTCTGGAACTTACAGCAACAAGGTTTTGAGGAAGAAAAAGAGGCAGGTAAGACACGTGGAGAGTGACCAATGCTTACAAGCAGTTTTAGGGGTGCTGCAGTTCTGGCTCCTGGAAGGTTGATAGGGCAGAGCAAAACTCACACCAGGAGATTGTTTTGCAAGAAAATGCAAATAACTTGCTAGAAACAGTTTCCCTGCCCCAAATTTGGAAAACCAAGTTTCTCTTGAGATGTCATGACAAAAGAGGGATCTTGGGAGATGATGCTGGGTTTGCCTACAGAATTGCTGAAGGGAGGTTCCTGATCCCCTCTTCAATATGGATTTGTCTGATGGAGGTGCCTATCTCCAACAGGTAAGAATCAGTTTTTACCTCTCAAGTCTGTCTTGACCCAGGAGGCAGCAGATGCCATAGCAAGAGGCAGAGGTGAAGATAGACAGTTAGGTACAGCACTTTCAGAAAGCTTCAGAAGGACATTCCTGCATATTGAACCCAGGGGTTGGGTGGGAAGGACAAAAAGTTTATCAGAATAACATTCTTCATGATGACACCTGCTGTCCTTGTTTTCAGGTGGACATCTTGGCCACATCCCAGGTGCCTCTCAGAACAAGACCTGGATGCTCACCACTCCTTGGCACATTTACTTTTGCTTTGGAACTCGGGTCTGAGGAAAGGAGCCGCAGTGACATTCACTTCTGAGAATACACATGCCATAGAGTGCAGGTACTCCAACTGCTGCAGCAAAACTCTCTTGTGGTTCAAACCTGAGCTAGCTTCTAGTTTTCCTCCAGCAAGCTCATGATGACCAGTCTTTGAGATGCTGTTTTCAGATGGAAAAACATCATTAGCACCAAGTTGGAAGGACATCCAGTGTTGATTCTTATGGTCAGGCTTACTAATTACATCTGTACACTGAGCATGCTGCTCTCTTTATGTTCAGCTCTGACAGCTGAGTCTTCCTTTATATGATACGCCTGACTTTCTCTAATAAATTATGATCCTTGCCAAGCCAAGTGATGAAATAAAGTGAAATGCATGTGTTTTGCATGGCAGACACTATCTTTCATAAGGGTTTAAATTTTCCTCCAAGGGTGTCGGGTTTTTTTAGACAAAGCAGAGAATTACACCTCTACTCCTTCTCTTTTTCTGTTTTATCCGACCTCAGATTCTTTCATGTTCCCATACAACATTTATTTCTCCACTTCTTTATTTTCTTTGCACTCCTGCTGTCTCTCATACTGTTTCCACCTTTACTACTTTTTTTTTCCCATTAAATTTTATTTCTTTTTATCTTTTCTTGCTAGATCACAGATGAAGAGCATACAATGTTGTTCAGGAGAAATAAAAGAGAGAAATGGCATTTAAAGAAGTTCTAGCACTGGACACACATCTGTTCTGTCTTTTAAAATTTAGTGTTTCTGAAATGATTTCCTAAGCAGTCTCGTGTAAGGTGTTAGTACTAACCTAGGTACTGTTGGCCTTGCAAGGGTCTTATTAACCAAGAGATCCACAACCCCCACTTCTATTGTCCAGTTCATGCTGGTTATCCATTATTTATCTCACATTGTCTAAGACAAATCCTATGATTTTAGCCTTTATGTCTCTACCTGGTTGCAAGGAAATAAAAACATTTTTTAATTTTATATGGAATCACTTTACATGATTTACTTTACCTGAGCAAGCTTTTTCACATCCTGCTGCTTAATTATAAATAATTTATCTTGACAGGCTTTTGGACAATCTGCTGGTTTCCTGGAAATGCCTCAGCTGATCATGACGTCCAGCAATTCAGCACCATCTTCTGCTCACAGCAAGTTGCCTGCACTCTCTCAGTGTCACTGTGATCTACATTCATATGACCAGGAGGAGATGCAGAGAGCCTCTGACTGTCACTGCAGTCCCTTGTGGTGCATCAGTGGCCTTACAGCAAGGTAAGAATTCTGTAACATTCACTAGAAAAAGAAAACACAACCATAAGGCAAGGAATTGCTTTGCTCAGGATCTCAAAATGCACTATAAAATTGGCTTGTGCTATAGTCCATGTTTTAACATAGGGGTAATTCAGTGTAGCATTTAAGAACAGGACATAGATCTGGTTGTTCAGATTGGAGATCAAAACAGACCACTGTAAACACACTCCAGTGCTGTGCACCTGCCATGACATTCAGTCCTGCCAGGTGAGGCACCTGCTGTCTTCGATCCTCATGCAGGCTGAGTTGCCACAATTTTACATGCACGAGGTGTCTGCAAATTTTTTCTAGCTACAGATCAAGGAGGTAAGTTCACTGCCTGAACACTCTTTTGCTTCTGACATGAGCTAAAGCAGCTGTTTCTCCCTACACAGTTGCCAACTCTGAAAGCAGACCATGAAGGCAACCTCTTTCAGAATAATTAAACACACATCAAGGCCTTTCCTGTGCTGTCCATCAAGGTTTTCCTTTAAATGATCATCCTCTTTTCTCAATGCTGTAATTTCACCTGAGTTCTTACATTTACTTCCAGCTTTATTATCTCCTAACATGTCTCTGCTCTTAAAGTGACATTTTCCCCCCGTTCCAACTCTTCTCCTAATGATTATAATTAACAAACTTTGCATACCTGAAATCAGAGTAAGTCTGGAACAGAGAACATTTTGGAGACAAGGAAACAGAGAAAGTAAAAAATGGGAAGGGGTTTCTTGGTTTCATTGCTAATAAGAGAGCCAGTGTTTCCTCTTCTGTGGTTAAAATTACTTCTGCTGGGAAAGGAAGTAGTGGGACGAACACAGAAAAAGGCAGATTTGGGAGGAAGCCAAGAACGAACTCCTCTATCACATGTACAATGCAGAGGCGCTTCTCAGATTCATTAGAACACCACACCATTCAGACACCATTTAAAACTACTGCAGAGCACTGGCTTCATGACAGACAGTCACATTTTCATGAGTCAAAACCTGCTTAGGAGATATATTGTTTCCCGGGATCATCTGACCAGAAGGGGAAAGAAACAGCCTGCTGCTGGGAAGGATTTGCCCAGAGTGGATATCCCCTGGCCTTAAAGAAAGGAGTCAAATTCCTCCTGACCTGAGTTATGAAAAGGTTTCTGCCTGCAGATTCATTTTTGAGTCATCATCATCATCTGGGAGCTCAGCCATATTTTGGTGCTCAGAAAATATCTCGGTGAAGAAATATTCTTCCTATCCAAAGGCCTCTTGCAAACTATGACTCACAAGTGACACAGTATAAAATACATGTATAGAAGTTTAGAATTATTCTACCTGCATTCTTAACAAAATCTTGTATTAAATTCAGTTACGGGTCTTTTCATAGGGCATTTTTCTATTTTTTTTTTTTTTAAGTGTATCTACCCCAAAATTCTATATGCCTACTAAAGAACCAAAGCAGCCCTTTAACACCATGAGATAATTAAACAAACTCATCTTTCTAATATTCACACAAAAATAAAGTATTTTTATAAGTGCTCTTCATCCTGAAGGGCAGGCCAGTGCTCACAGGCTTGATCCCTAGTTTTTTTTCCAACTGTTACAAGTGTTCAAAACAAGACTGATAAAAAATATCAATCCACCTCTCCATTCTTATAAGTATGCTTATTTAAAATATCTCTTCATACTTACAATACATAAGACTCTCTTCTTGCAGCACAAAATGCAGGGTCCTCGCCTAGAGCCTCTGCACAGTTGATGTTTGCACTGTCAATTAACCCTGGTTGCTACTGAATGAAGTATTGCACCACAACACTGAAAGACTGGCTTGAATGTAGTATTAGGGGAAAAAGAAAAGTAGTAATTTTCAGTGATCAGAAGTCATCTTTGGTACTGCCTGAAGGTTGTGTACATTTCAAACTGGTGCATTCCACAGACCAATGAGCCTTGCACTGTGCAGAGATCACAAATTATTCAAAAGAAGCACATTTTCCGAGCACTGCTTCAAAAGCTTTTCCCTGAAGCTCTGGTTCTCCTGCTGAAGTGTGCTATTTGGAGACGGATCAGGACTGACTCAGGCTGATTTGTGGAATCCTGTGAGCTGCCACATGTACACAGTGCTGGAGACTAAGAGTCAACAGATGAGATGATCTGGGGTAAGGATCAAATGGTTGCCGGAAGTGAGAAAAGGAAGGAAGATTCCCTGGATTAAAATAATAAATTTGTACATGTGTTGCAAGCTTCATTTGCCTGCAGATCCATGGTCTGATTTCCTCGCTTGATTTCAGATGTGCCTCATCACAATGGGCCTGCCTGGCAGCCACTGGAATATGTCTGACCTTGGTCACCATCACTGGACCCAACACTGACCTGAGGGCTGATTCCCATGCTTCACCTCAGACCTTCCTCATCCCTGAAGACTTGCCTAGCAACCTGGACCCTGGATGTTGTGCCAGGTGTGCCTTGCTTACCTCACTCAGGTGTTGTGGCTGGTCCCCAGCTGTCCTGCTGGCTGTGTTACTGCAGCTGGCTCCTGGTCACTGACCCTTGGGGAGCAGCTGCCTCCACCATGCCTTGACAGTGTCTGTTGTACCACAAAGCAAATTGTCAACTGGGATTTATTTTATTTTGTTGGGGTTTTTTGGCGAAGGCAGATTCCTGTCAGTTTGTTTTACTAAAGTAGCTCTTTACTATTGAATTTTATTCCATAGCTCACTTCAGCTTTGGGTAGAATTTGCTGCTGATGGTCACTGTTACTTCTTCACTGTATTTATCATCGCTTTGGTTCCAATTTTGCTGTTTTTCATGCTGTTTGTAAAAAGCCTCTTTTTTCAGAAAAGACAAACAAACTCACTGTACTCCTTAACATCTTCCATGAGCTCCTCAGTATTGCTGACAACCATACTCAGCTTTAAAAATCATGTTCCAGTAGCTTTTCATAGGATTTCGATATCTTTGGTTCTTTTTCCTTCAGGGACAATTCAACAGGCTGAACTGGTTCCTTATAGCTCTAAAGTAGTGCAGGGGGGATACAGAGCCATTCACATTTTTGAAATGGTGCTACATTCCCATTGTTTTAGCAGGTCTGAGAGATGCAGGAAGAGTTTATATGTTGGGTTCCACCAGCGTGGCCTCTGGTGGACAGTGCTGCCTGTGCACAAGATGTGCAGTGTCTGTGCAAAGGGCTGGTCATCTTATGAGAAAGAGCCACATAAATCAATCCAGAAGCAACAGATACGTAATCTCAACACAACTGTTGCAGAGCCACCAACAGATTACAACTTCACTGTTGGATTCAGAGCTGTATGAGGCCAGATGTAAAGACTGATTAATAAAATCTTTCTGACATAAAGACATGCTTGAAGGAACAAATGCAGTATGGAAACACAACACACACTTTTCATGGAATCATGGAATGGTTGAAAGGGACCTTCAGAGTCAGCTAGTCCAACTCTTCTGCATTAAGCAGGATCATCTTCATCAAATCAGGTTGCTCAGAGTCCCATCCAACCTGACTTTGAATGTCGCCAGGGATGGGGCATCAACCACCTCTAGCTCTGGGCAACAACCTGTGCCAGTGTTTGCACTTGGGCCAGCCTCTCTTCAATTAGTTCTATTTGACCAACAGCAGACACATCACGTGAGTCAAGCTGCTAGAGCTGTGAATTACAGAGTGGTGGCCTGGGCAGCTGACAAATTTATCTATTCAAGTGGTAGAAAACATCTCTAGTGCTGCAGTCAAGTAGAGATGAAAGAACCTGCCAATCCTACTGAGAAAAGTGCAATACTTGAACAAAGATTAATTGAAAATAATGCTGAGACTTGGCCTTTAGGAGCCTCCTCATCACCCATAACAAACTTCGGTTCCACTGGCCTGGAGAATTGTCTTTAAACAGCAGATTTCTTAAATGACAGACAGCAAAATGCTGCTTACAGCCAATGCTCACCCCTACCATTGCCCTCACTTCCCCACTGATGGAAGCAATCCTATGTGTGCTAACACCAGGGTCTTATTACATAGTAGGCTGCCTGTGTGTCTGTTGCATGCTTTAATTCAAATTTCATAATCTCCTTTTAGGTCTTGCCTAAACCAGCTACCTGTGTTTCCCTTCTGCTGCAATTAGCCTAAATTCCCTCCCACAGGAACAAGATCAACATGACACAGTACACACATCATTTGGTGGCCAGCCTCCCTTCACTGGCTTTTACAGTGTCAAATTCAGCAGCAGAATATGCTACTTTTGCATACAAGCTCTTGACATTCACAGAAGATTCTTACTCTCTCCAGCAGTCTTCTTGAATATGGTGGAATTGATCTGCTGATTTGAGGATCCATGTGATCTTGTGATAGCATTACTGCCTTGCGTATTTCCCTTACAAATATCCATCACAGATACAGACAAAATTTCCTAGTTATTACACTTGCCATGAGATATCTGGGCATCTGCCACCAGCCTTTCTGGCCTTGGAAAAGCTGCTGGGATGGCTGCTGGCCTGGCAATTGCATTCATCATCTTGATACAGATGGGAAGCAGGCTCTGGGTTGCCCATGTGATGTACATCAGCAGCTGGTACTGTCAGGATGACGTTCTAGGGGCCAGCTCAGCCCAGGGGGCCAGTACTGACAGATGGTTCAGCACCAGGCAGAGATGTCCGCTCCCCCTAATCCAGCACTCAGGTGAAAAAAGGCAGTCAATTTTAAAAGAATTTTTAAATGTGAAGAAAGATGAGAATCACCACGGGTAAACCCCTCTGCATGGCCTCAGAAAAAATAAATTAATCTGGATGCAACTGTGTTTTACTGAATCACAGGGAGCTCCTGGGATGCTGGCAAGAGCTCCAGTCATCTTTGGTGACCCCACGTCTGATGCTGCTGCAGGTTGATGATATTCAGTTTTTAATATCAAGCCACTTTAAAGGTGTCTGAGACATCCTTATACTGAGAAGATGGAAAGAGATTGATTCCTAAGTGAAGGTCTTATCAATATACTTTCTGGGCTAAGAAATGCAAAGCTTAATGCAAAGACTTCCCTGGGACATCATATATTTTGACATTTTCTTCACACATGACCACAAAAAGAAATCAGGAAAATATGGGTAAGCTATAAATGCAGAAATGCCTCTTTACTCCCCTGCTACAGTTAGGTTTTGGGACCACTTACCCAGCCTGAAGAATGGAAGCTGCACAGTCTCTTTAATTGTGACTGATATTTGGCCTAATGTGCTCTCCTTTGGCACTATGATATATATGAGGTCACACCACAGACTAGAGACCTTCCATGGTGTGTTTTTCAATTTTGAATAATATTACCACCAAGGCCACTTCTATTTAGGTGATTTCTATTTAGGCCTTTTTTTACTGGGCATGGAGACATGAAAATAGGACCACATACACAACCTGTGAATCTATAGTGGTTTTTTTTATTTATTACTGATACATAAGGAACAGGCTGGGACTAGTAAGCTCTTAGGCTAAGCATTAACATGCTTGCCAGAACCCATAATAGCTGAGCAATTATGAAAGAGCTGGGAGTAACATGAACTTTTGTTGCACCTTGAAAGGGCTGGTCCTCTGTCTTGATGAACCGTTGTCTTCTTTCCCTCTGCTCCCTCAGGCTGTCAGGTTAATGCCTGTATTTTAACCTTTGATGAGTCCACGAGTTAAATCATTACTGACTACAATCGAGTTACTTCCCTGTTTCCACTTTCTCATTTTCATTGGCATGTATCTTTGTATCTTGATCTTGGGCTATGGTTGAAGGACTACAACTTATAATTGACTTGTTCACATAAAGATGGGTGTTGGGCCACAGAGCCATAGAATGTAGGAATAAATCTACAGCATTTCAGTATCAACTACGCATTACATAGTCTGTATATAAGCATTATAAGGCCACTTTCACAACAGGTGTGGAAGTTCTGCATTATTAGAGAATTAAAAATTAGGGATTTTAGAGTAACAAAAATAATTGTGAAAATCTCATGTTACTGAGGTTAAGAATAACTTCAGAATACAACATTGTGGAGACTACTATTTGCTCTAAAGATCTCTATTCCCATGGTAAAGTCCTTGAAACTAGTCCAGAGACTGCTTCACCCAGAAAATTTCCATTTCATCAGAGAAAGGTTCTGTAGGAACTAAGTATCTCAGAATTACATTCTTCCTGAGGTCAAGAACCTGGAACAAAGCTCATTGATTATTTAACCCTTCAGAAGACAGCTTAGGTGGTTGCTGAGCTGCTGATCCCTGTTGAATTTCTGCTGGGGCTGGCTTCTTGTTGGCAAGAAGCTGAAGAATCCAGCATGAATCCAAGCATATAGTGAGCTATCATGTAGCAGATAAGGAGAAAAAGATAGGTCATAGCTATTATGAGAACCAAGATTAAGGCAGTTTTCCTTTATGGTCTACAGGATCTCATTGGATCCTGTTCCCAGCTGGGTAGAGAGGACAGTTCCACGGACAGCTCTTTCTTGATAGGCCATCCCCAGGCTGTAAAGAATGGTGCCAGATTCTTATTCACCTGCTGAGAAAACTTCTGTGCCCACAAATTCATCTTAGAAGTGTTGTCTTTTGGGATCGTGGACATTTTCTGGTAGTCAGAGAAGAGGTGGGTGAAGGGGTCCCAACCAAACCCTTCCTGCAACTGATGAAAAAAAATACAGTGTGCAAACAATTAAGTTATCATTTCACTGGCATTATTCCTGTGTTACACACAATAGAAAATTCCATGGGTCGTGGGTCTCTGCAGTGTCTTTTAGAATGAATGTAAATTTAGATGAAAGCATCCAACTTTCAGGCTTCAGAGCATAACTAGCAGCACTAAAGTACAGAAAAATACCTCCCCATTGCACATTTGATCTCCCAAAACAGACAGGGATCAAAGATGTATTGTGGGTAGCCAGAAGTGTCAGCAACCTATTACATAAGCTGCTGCTTTGGAGACAGTGAAAACAGTATCAGAGGGGACACTGACAGAATAGCTAGAAAGAAGGAGCACAGGAGAACAAGGCATATTGAGAAAATGGGAAGGAGAGATTATGAACAGGGCATGCTTTGCCTAAGAATAAGAACAAAACTGCTGCTGTAGAATTACAGCTGTTCTTTCATGCCACATTTATTCCAGCAGTCCTGTTAGTAACCAGACAGAAGATGAGACATCACAGCCTACAAGCACAGGTGAAGCAGTGAGGCAGTGGTCAAACTGGTAAGGTATTGTGGAAAAATTTCTCCTCTTAAAACTGTTCCACTCTGTATAAATATTTTGTTATTCGTTGCACCAAAAAAACCCAGAGGTCTTCAGCTTGACGATTCAATTGCTTCTCCGGGATGTGGAAAAGTTAGGATCAATACTCCTCCAGTAAATATTCTTTTTCCTCATATAAAGTGTGAGAGCTCTCAGACAAGGGAGGCTGAGTGATACTCACCTCACAACAGTCAGCAGCTTAAGCCATCATAATGGACATGTGCTTTGCAGTCCCCAGTTAAAATCAGGCTGAGTGCTCTCTCCATTAGGCTAATAGTTTCTAAGAGGATTAAAGGAAAGGTGGAAATCTATCTTGCATGCTTCCTGAGAGAATGCACTTTAATCTAGGACAGGGTTCATGTTTTAGAGTCTCAACAACAGTGAGGGATCCAGTTCTGTGTGAAGGAGGACAGGCTGAGCTCTTGCTGCTTGATGGACACTGGCTCCACTCAGTGAACTGGATATGAACACCCTCCTCTCTGTAAGTTTTTTAAAAGGCCATGTAACTTACCAGGAGACTGTTCAAAGCTTGACCCTTCCAGACATTTTACAGTACCAAGGTTTTTTTGACAACTAGACCACTGTCCCGCAGGAAATCTGCTGTGGATTAAAGAGTTGTGCCCAAATTTGATGCTCCTTTTCCCATGTAGTATAACAAGCAGCAGTTCCTGTTTCTCTTCCAGGGAGAAAGATCATTACATTGCACTGAGCTATCTCCCTGAGTGGCTAAGCCCAAGTCTGGCAAAGGAAGGTTTTCAGGATACACCAACTTTAGGCACTCTGCCTGTTTACCTCTCAGGTGCTTCCTGGGCCCAACATAAACCACGACAGTAATCAAACACTTAGGAGGCTTCACAGCTACAGTCACCAGGCTGCAGACATCTGTCTGACAGGCTTCAGTGACTGCACTAACACATGCACACTTTCCCCTCTTACCTGCAGGTATGTCTCCAGAGCAGTCCACACATTCCAGTCCTTTAGTTGAGCACCTTTCTTCAGATAATCTTTTATCCTTTCCTTCCGGCACTGTGGACTGAGTGCCTGATGGGCCTTATGCCTGGGAATGCCCAGCACCTCCTCATGAACATAGACAGACCAGAGGTTGCATGTGGCCTCTGTGGTGTGAGGGGGAAACTCCCATGCCTGCTGCTGTTGATTGTGTCCCAGCTCGTGGATGGGACCCCAAAGACCAGTAGTTTGCATGTGCTGCACGTCTACCATCTCCTTCACTGAATCCAAGTGGCCCATGATGGGGTAGCCAGAATGCATCCAGCCTGCAGGAGAAGCAGGTAACAACACACATCATTAAGTGCTCATCTCAGTGCTTCTTAGAGGTAAATGATTAGTGTAGTTTTTTCGTTTCTCTAGTGCCTTTCCTCCATCTCACAAATAACACTTTTTCATTACCATGAACAGCCAACTTTCCCAAGTGTAATGTAAGGAAATATATCAAGTTTCACCCTAACAGATCTTCACCCTTACAACAGTCTAACAAGTAAAGGTAGGACTGGACCATCAATTAAGTGCAGTTTTGCCTGCTTTCCCTTTTTATTTGTAAATGTAAACTCATTGTTGGATTGAGGCTTAGGTTTTAGGATGAGGAGAAAAGCCTGACCTTTGCCCAGAACACGCCTGAACTCCCACAGGCTGGGCACAGTCGGCACCAGTGCAACCATGCAATAATGTGATTCAGCACCATGGCACTCCTTGAGTGCTCCTGTGCAGAGTGTGGATACTGCAGGCCTGCACTCCAGTGGTCACGGGTTTGGATGAGACACACAGAAAACTCAGTTTGCCATGTTTAAGGGCTACAAAGCCTGGCATACTTAAACCTGTTCTTAACCTTGCAGGATAGCTATTCCATAAACAACTTTCCAGCAGATTGCTAGGCAAGAAACATGCACTGCAAGGGATTTTATTTATGCCTCTTTGGTGTCTTCTTCCCTAACTGAACCTCCTTGAAGATTCCCAAAACTTCATGCAAGAGCAATGCCCTCAGAGCCAAATACCTGTTGTAGCAGGGGATAAGCAGGCCTTTACACAGAGGGAGCCTGGTGAATGAACAGGATTGGAAATTACCCTTCCTGCAGGAACTAGTGAACATGAATGTGAATGGTCTGGAACTAGTTTCTGCAGGAACCAGTGAAGATCTTGAGCTTCCTCGTTTTTTAATAAGAGAGATATACACAATTAACAATCACTAACATCCAAAAAGTTCAGATCCAGAAATGTGAGTGAAACCATTTAGTCCATCCAAGGCAAAAGAAATTTTATGTCTGTAGACAATGATATTTTTAACTGCCATTTGCTCAGCATAGCAGAACCAAACACTCCCAAGATGTGCCACAAATTCTTTCCATGTAGCTTAGCAAAAGTTAAGGGCACTAGGGTTCATGCCAAGCCCTTGTCTCATTGTTGGATGATGAATTCAACCAGTTTATTTCGAAAAACAACTGAGCAAAATTTTTATTGCAAAGTTCCATGTTTGCTATATAATTTGATTCTTCATCAAAGGCATTCAGTTCATAACTGGAAAAGCTGGAGTGAGGGAACATCAGCTGCAAAAATACACACTCCTGAGCTTTGACAGCAATACTGGATCTGCTTCCACACTGTACACATCTTTTTGGGCTAAGCTTTGCCCACAATAACCTTTGTGGAGCCCACCTCCAGCAAGTAGGCACACAGAGGTTTAAAAGTTGTCACTGAACACGAGAACAGTCCTGTGGCTAAGCCAGAGAGAAAATAGAAATCAGGTCAGTACTTCACAACTGTACTGGCTCTGCAGTGCATTTAGGAGGGATAATGAGTAACTACATGTGAGCTAAAGACACTGCAGTCAGCAGTTCTGCATCTTAACACACCCTGACAGGAGAACAGCTGAGGAGACAACACCAGTTTTGAGAGCAGGGAGGTATCTGGAAAGATCAGGATGTTTTTCAAGCCCTGCCTTACCACATTTCCACACGGATGGAGCAGCTCACAATTATGCAAGGGCCACAGTTATTTAACACCTCACATATGTTCCCAGTCTGGTTTTAGCAAAATAACCTTGAAGGAACAGACACTGCTGCTAGAGGTCACTTGCCTCTTAGCCCCAGAGAAGGCCATATGGCAATGTACCTACCACATGAGATCTGGACATCTGTTACAATCCTCTCTGGCCTTGGGAATTTTGCTGGTATGGCTGCCAGCTTGCTTATCGCCACCATGATCTCGTTCCACAGGGTCAGCAGTGGCTGTGGGTTCTCCATGTGGCGGATGCTGTCGGAAGGCACCGTCAGGATGAGATTCTCTACAGCCAGCTCTGCCCAGGGAGCAGGGTAGTGCCGGATGCAGGCCTCCCACTGCCTTTCACAGGTCTCCCCTACAGCAGAAACACAGAAAATCAGTTAAACACAATACTGACTTTTGAGCATGCTCACAGAGGTCAAGCTCAGAGAAAGAGACCAGGTCATGAAAATGTCTTGGAAAACAGTATGTGCTATTTGCATGACTGTGTGTGGTGGCTGTTAAATAGCCAGTCCTCAATCTGTTATTGGGAAGCTTCCTCGGGCTCTTTAATAGATAGGAAACAGAAAGGGACTGGCATATAACAGAGTAGCATAGCAGGAACAGAACCCTGTTTCGTATCAGAGAACAAGAAGCATCAAATTTCTCCAGTGTCCCATTTCTTTTTGTCCAGCAGAGTTGCTGTTTCACATAACAACGCTGGTTCTGTTCAGTTTGACATAGAAAGAGAAGAGGAGAAGAGGAGAGGAGAGGAGAGGAGAGGAGAGGAGAGGAGAGGAGAGGAGAGGAGAGGAGAGAAGAGAAGAGAAGAGAAGAGAAGAGAAGAGAAGAGAAGAGAAGAGAAGAGAAGAGAAGAGAAGAGAAGAGAAGAGAAGAGAAGAGAAGAGAAGAGAAGAGAAGAGAAGAGAAGAGAAGGGAAGGGAAGGGAAGAGAAGAGAAGAGAAGAGAAGAGAAGAGAAGACTGCTGGAAACATGGGAAATTCAGCAGAGAAGTCTTGTAGGATCTAGAGATGGCCATATGAGGGCACAGTAAAGCAGGCAGAGCACAGAGCATGCTTTGCCATGGCAGAGATCAGTTTCCCTCTCCGCTGCACAACAGTTTCCATCGGAAATAATAACAGCTCCATACTCCAAGAAATGTTGATGTGGACAAACCCCACCCATTTTGTGAAAGCTCTTTCACCTACTCCCAGCCACGCAGCAAGTTCAGAGTGACTAAGAGAGTTTCCCAGAAACAGAGAAACCTCTTTGGGCAAGTTGTTTCAGTTTTCTACCATCCTCATTGTAAAAAACTTCTTCCTTATACATAGTCTGAATTGATCCTCTTTTAGTTTAAAACCATTGCCCCTTGTCCTACTGCAACAGGTCCTGCTAAAGGGTTTGTCTCCATGCTTCTTGGATGGACCTGCCCTGGGTGAAGCTGTGCCGGCTGTTCCAAATCACCTCTCTGTCCTCCATGTGCCTTAGCATAGCATCTAGGAGGGTTTGCTCCATGATCTTCCCAGGCACAGAGCTGAGACTGACAGGTTGGTGATTCCTGGAGGCCTCCCTTCCACCCTTCTGAAAAATTGGTAGAAAAATAGGAATCCCAGAGGACAACCTAGTAAGGAAAATAAATCTGGGTATTCCTAAATCCAAGCATTTCTAAGACCTTCCTAAGCACAGGACCATCTTTCCTTTCAGTCACTGGGACAACATCTGTGAGCAGCCCTCAGGCAAAAAACACCAAGGTAAACAAACCTACCAAGCTTGAAGAAAGGAGCTCGGATTGCCCCTTCCACCGTGATGGGTACATTCCCCAGGACACTCTTTGCTGGTACTATGATGTAAATGAGGCCACCCCAGAGGCAGGAGATGGATTGTTTCTGGCAGGCAACATCACAGGTGCGTATTACCACTGGCGCCCGTTTCAGCTCCTTGGCTTTAGAGAGGTCATCCGTGTGACACCCAACCTGTACCTGGCAAGCAGAAGTGTAGGAACAGCTGGTCAAAGGTGTGCCAGTGTGACCTGGCAGACTGGTCTCACTGAGCTCTCCACTGCAGCACTGACCCTGCAGAGCATGCACACAGAAGCAGCCTTCTGATTCCAGCCTACTTCAAGTTTTCAGCCTGTGGTGACCAGAGGCAGTAAATACAGTTAAAAAAAAAGGCAAAGTTTATGCTGTTCCTATCTCAGTCTTACAGATCTACTCCCACTATTCCTGGCTCAACTGAATCCTTCACCAGCAGGTCAGAGTACTGCAGTGACTTCTTCCACTGCATTGCACTTACATTGACCATTCCTCCACCCTTCCCCAGCATCAGAGTCACTTCCTATAACATGATTTGGAGAGATGTCATCGTGACTGGCTTCTTTTATTGTGCCTCTTCCTTTGAGCTCTTGTAATAAAACAGACACCATGTGGCTGCAGGATCAGACAGAAGCACCTGAGTTAACTTTGCATTTCAGCTGCAGGGAGGTCACTGCAAAAAATATCCAAGCAGGCAAGCATTTGCCTGTGTTGTATTTTGCAGAGAACAGGATCCCAAGTAACAGTGCCTATCTTATCTGGATACATCTACATGAGCAGGAGTGACAGCACTGTCAAAGGAATTTATGAGCGATCTGGGGTGAAGGAATCAAGTTTGGTTCATAGAAGGGCCCAATACTTACCTTGGACCTGAAAATCACCTTGATCAGGTTTTTAGCACCATAACAACACCATAACAAACAGCCCTCAAGCAGCAGTCACACTCAATTACCCCACCAGCACACAGAATGGGAGGAATGCAAAAGAAAAGCAGGAGGACACAAGGTGAAGAAATTATGACAAAGCATTTAAAGTGCCACAAGGTGGCAGCAGTAGGAAAGGGCGGGAAAGGTAGAAAAAGCCATTAAGGAGAAAACCCTTTCCCGGGCTATTCCTTGAGCGCTCACCCGACAAACGTAAACCAATGCCAAGCAGAGAGAGTTTACCTGCAGACCAGCACCGACCACCAGGCAAGGACACGTTATTACTGCTGTGTGCCCTTCGGGGAGGTAGAGCCCTGTGCTCCTCCAGGCTGTCTGTCCTAAAACAGAAGAGAACACAGTCCTGAACAGTCAAGCACTTCTTTGTCCAGACCATTACAGATCCTGGAGATTTCAAGTTGCAATAAGAGAATAATCTTCCATCCTTTCCTTTTCTTTTGCTCTACACTCACAGAACTATCTCACATTTACTCAACTTCTCAGAAATACCTGTCAGTTTCAAAGAAATGAGTAAAATCATCACACCGTTTGCAAGCAAGCCCATCCAGATTTACACTTCTGGAAACGTGAAACTTAAATGTACTTAGTAGTATCTTCTAAAAATGAGAAGAAAAAAAAAAAAGAAAAGAAGCCAAAACCTCAACACCTCCTACACCCAGATGCTCTTATCCTAAAGACCTCCTCATAAGAGGTGCCAGCCATGGTGTGATTACACAATTGAAGTTGTAATGGTCATAAAACATTTCCCAAATAACAGACTGACAGTGGCATTGCATTTTTCCTTAGTGACTGGTCCAGCACAAACTGGAACCACAAACTGTGGAGCCCACAGGAATTGTCATTTCTAACTGACTGAAGTGATGAGAAAGCCTCAAAAGACCATTCTGTGTTAGGTGTACCTGTAAGAAGGGTACCACTACAATTCAGCATGTTTCTAGACAGTCTTCACACGGAAATGCAAGTCTCCTCAGCATAAATCTCTTTAAACACTTGCAATTTACAGTGCAAAACTGGCCTATCTCTATTGCAATGGTCAGGCAGATTCCACTCCCTAGTTCTGACATAAAGTTTACTTAGGCATATTTCAATCCAAACACCAGAAGTCCTAAAAAGAGCTGAACTGTCATTAACACTCAATTTACAACCTTTCCTGTCATCCAAGAAGGCAGAACCAGTTTTGTCAAGCAAAACCTAATCCAAGGGAAAATGCAAATTAGATTATATCAGTGTGTTACCAGCTCATCTCAGTTTTGCAGAATTTGCACCAAAAGCAGTTTTGAAACGGGGCTCAGGGTTTGCCAGCTTTTTTTCTTTTTCATTTCTGTGAAATGACACAAATTCTGAATATTTGCTTTTGTCCTGACTCATTAGTGTTAAAACCAGTGAGAAGCTATTCTACAACTTTTCTCTCTGCATAGTCACTGTACTCAGACATTGCCATTCCAGAACAGCCTCCTTTATCTCACTAGAACAATTTGGAATCAACTCCTCTAAATCATATTCTAATATCAAAAAAATCTCTCCAGGGGATAAAAGTTACTAGTGGAACTTAACTCAGAGTTTAAACATATCAGTTGTGAGCAGAAAGCTCAGCAAGCTGGTACAGACACAAGGCCTAAGCTTAGACAAATCATTCACGGTGTAATCACTTGATACTTTGGCTTCAGTGATGCTGTCAGCTCAAGAAGTTCCCACCATAATTCCAGCCTCTTGTTTTCATCCCCAAAACCAGATCTTCCCTCCAGCGTGCTGACACACCGAGCTGTGGGACTGTGCTATACCTCAGGCTTAAATTACCTAGATTACAAATAAACCTTTGGTTTCTAACTCCCATCTCTCTGCAGGATGGCTCCATAGACGGCTGTATCAGCACAACTATGGGAACAGCAATGTGCAGTGCAGAGTTCAGGATTTCTCAGAGAAGCTTTCTTCTCAAAATCATTGTGCCATGCAAGTGCCCTGTGGTACCACTCATTGGGGGTTCTTGTCCTGACAGTGCCTGTGCACCAATAGAGAGGAATCAAGACTTCTATGGGGTGTTTCAGGTGCTGAGATCACAGCTGGCCACAAAAAGGAGCCTGTCTGCCACTGCACTGAGCTCAGTCTCCTCTGAAGCCCATGGTGAAATTGCACATCTGTGCCCATGTTCAGGCATACACAAACACAGGCACACTGAGGGCAGGCACCCCACTGATCCCAGCAACAGGATGCCTTCAGAGGCACAGAGATAGCTCCTCACCTGGGTTTGTGCCATCGATTTCCACAGTGACAGGAGGGGCACAGACCCCAGCAGGAGATTTCTGCACCAGGGCTGTGCTGTCTGTCATGGTTAGGGACAGCTCGGTGGCCATGCAGAGAAGCACGGCTTCTTTGGAGTTGCTCTTGACCGGGCAGTGCCTGCTGACCTGCGGGATCCCAGTCCTCTTGAGAACTTTGGTCAGGATGCGGTGGAGCGAGGCGTATGCCGGGCAGTCGTGGGCTGGGATGTGCAGGAAGGCAGCGCAGTCCTGTGCCAGCGGGTGCAGCCAGCCCTTCAGGGGCTCCGTGGGCTGCTGATGCTCCTGCAGCTGGGTGCTGAAGAGCAGGAGAGCCCTGCGGAAGTGGTAGTGCTCCCCCGGCCTCACGGGCGCGTACTTGGCTGCCCGGCCACTCTGCCCCAGGATGCTCAGCCCAAAGCGGTTCAGGATCCTGTTGCCAGGATATTTTGCCACAGCAGCTTTGCCACAGTTCTGGGAAGCCCAGTACCAAGCCTGGCCGCCCACCAGCAGGCCACCTCCCTCGGCCACAAAAGCGTGGATCCTCTCAGCATCCCCGTCACCGTAAGAAGTGCAGCAGTACACGCTGATGTCACCCACCAGCTGTGACAGCTGTGACTTCACTTCTGCCTGAGATAGAAGGCTGCACAGCTTCTTCAGTCTGGGATCCACCGCCACCAGCCCCTTCCTCCCAGCATCCAGCCAGGACACAGCGTTGAGCAGGAATCTGGCCAGCTTTGGGGAGGACAGCTGGCTCTCATGGGTCGCCACCACCACGCGGCCACGGCCGTAGCGAGCGGCAGCCAAGAAGCAGCGCTGGGAGCGGTCCAGGCACAGCGGGAAGGACAGGGCTCCATGCACCAGCAAGGTGGAGGGGGTGCCCCCAGTCACCAAATCCAGCTCCGACACCCCGTGCAGGAGAAACTCAGCATCAAGGCTCAGGTTGGCCTGGTGCCTGCGGAGCCAAGAGAGGTCCAGGTTAGCCCCCAAGCCCAGAATCCTTGGCACAACATGACTGGTGTCACAGCTGAAACTTAAGGAGTTCTTTTCCTGATTTCACAGAATATTCTGAGTTGGAAGGATCACTGAGTCCAGCTCTTAAGCAGGTGGTCCATACAGGGATCAAACCCACCTCCTCGACACTATTAGTAGCACCACGCCCCAACCAACTGAGCTCTTCTCAGTGGCCATCCTTGCCTCTTCCTTCTCCTTCATCCCAGGACATCATGCTGTCAGTTCTTCCATCAAATAAAAAGAAATTAATCAATGCCTTATTTTCCTCCTTTTAAAGCCTCAGTTGTTACAGCCAAGCAAATCTCTAGGAATCTCAGCCCTTATTTAGAAAATGGAATGAATAGGCCCAAAAGAAGCTTCTAGACCTCCATCTTTGAAGAGCCACTTGAAAATCTAAATACTTTGCAGAAACTCAAAAATCAGACCCTTCACAGTTTTTTAAACTGCAGATTTAAACTGCACATAATGTGGGAATTGGTATATCTCCTTTAAGAGAAACTTTCTCTATTTGCCCTACCCTAACCTTTATGAACTAGGCAAGCCCAAAAGATTTCTGTGCCTTTTCCCAAGCTCTGCCACGGTTGAGAACTGAAGAAAGGAGTGCTAGGACAGATGGGCTACACGGACAGGAAGACACACAGCTAGACAAATAGTGAGTGACTGGAAGTTGAATTAGAGCTTTAACACATACACCTCACGCTACCTCACATTGTTGGTCTCCACAATAAAAAGAGATCAGGTTGCACAAGGCTCTCTTATCTCTGCTATTTCCATATAACTCCTATATGTCACTGTGGAGAAAGGCATGCTGAATTACTCTCCTTTGCTTTGTGAAGACTTTGCCCTGGTTCTGCCAAACAGTTTTCCCCCAACACCTGTGAAGGATCTGTTGTTTCGTGGCCATTGCTGCCAACTCAGTGAGAATAAACGATGCTGCTCTTCTTCATGCCCGTAGGCATGCAGCTCTTCTTTGGTTATTGCTTTACTGAGACCCTTTGTCACACAAAGCATGTGCCCAGGCATATGGCACAGCCTCTGTCTCAGACTGAAGCCTGATTGCACACAGATCTGGCAGGAAGACCCACATGTACAGAGCTGTTGTGTTACACAGAAAATGGAGATCTAAATTTCTTTGTGGCTCTGGATTAAAACAAAATCCCCACAAAAACAACCTAAACAAGGTGTAATTCACCCTTAGTTACCATTTGAAGTCTTGTTAATTGTGATGTAATTTTTTTCTTCTGAATTCCCCACCCCTTTCCCTCTTCCATGCCCTGTGCACGAAGCAATGGGAACATGCCCGTGCAGTGCAGGTGGCAACAAGAAGCAACCAGCAAAATTTTAATTAAGCAACCTGATTTGTTAGCTGTGCCCTAAGCATTTCACTGATTTAAACAGCAGAGCTGTCTACTACCTTTACTGAAAAACAAGAAAAAGTATCAAAGTCTATTAATTGTTTGAAAATATTAGAAATTTAGCATTCTATATCCACAAGCAAAAGGCTGTGAAGGAAAAATTTGCAGGGAGTTTTACATTAATTGCTGTGGTTATCACTACAGTGAAATGAAGTAGCCACACAGAGGAAGTGCAGCAGCATTAATGCTCCTTGGAGAACCTGCTGTGCCTTATGTAACTTAGCAGAAAGTGGCAGGAGAAAGAGCCTGGCATAGCCACTGGCAAGGGAAAGAAGACAGCAGGGCAACATCCAGGACTCCAATACCTGGTCAGTTGTGCAATATGAGTCATAACAGCCCTGAGTTTTACACCTGATAATTCAGAACCCAAAGACCCAGGCTGGAATCCCAAACAACCTGGGAGCACTGAGATTTCTTGTCCACAGCCTGTGTCAGAAGCTGAGAAGGGAGGAGGCACCCAGCCTCAGCTCTGGCCAGCTCCAGGGGCTTACCAGCAGAAGTGAATTCCTGCAAGGAACAGGCTAAACAGGTTTAGCAGCTGTCAGCCAGAGAGCTGGCCTTCTGCTTCACCTCCAGCCTGGTTTTCAGCTGTGGGAAAGTTGCCCTGAAAATAGAGATGTGTGGGGAGAGGGAGAGGAGTTCTTCCTCCTGTCCCTGTTTTGCTGCATTTCACTCAGGTACACTTGATCAGGCAGGCTGCTCTAAAAGATGGCTCGTCTCATTTCCTTCTCTTAGAATGGATTCCCTGGGCCTGGTCCTGCTTCCCTGGAAACAGCTGAAGACAACATTCTTTCCAATTGCAAAGAATGGGAAGATCCCCTTTAAATTGGAAGGCAACAATTCCATCCTGGTTATTAAAGAACCAGCATTCACCATCACCCTCACCTCTCACCTCCCAAATCTTCTACAAACAACTCACCCACATGACCTGGCTGATGGTTTAAAGAGAGGGCAATTCAGGTACTCACGGGACAACTAATGGGATCTTGGGAATCTTCTTGGCGACTTTGAAGACGCCTTTTTCCACGGCGTTTCCTGTGAAGTACACTCCAGCCACGCTGGTCACCTGGTTCCCAGGGAATTCAAACAGCACCTTCTCCTTGCCATGTTGACTCGCCCAGTACCAGGCTTGGCCTCCAACAAGCAGCCCTCCACCCGCTTTCACAAAGTCCACGATGCCTTTGGCCTGGGAGCTGTCATAGGCATCCATACAGAACACCCCCATGGATGGGCTGGGCGCTGCCCCCACCTGCACTCGGGTGCCAGCCCCGAGCAGCACCTGGGACAGGGAATCCAACCGAGGATGAACCCCAACCAGGGCATCTGGGCAAGGCTTGAGCCACTCCAAGGCATTTCGGAGGAACTGGGAGAACTTGGGGCTCTTCAGGATTCCTTCATGGGAAACGACCAGCATCCGGCCCTTCCCATACTGTGAAACAGCAATCAGGACCTGCTTCTTGGCGCTCAGGAGCACAGGGTAGGCGTCCTCTCCAACAAGGAGCAGCTCACAGGGAACAAAACCTCCAGTGAAGTCCCATGGCCCGACACCATTCACTAACAGCTCGTAGGTGGCACAGGGTTTCATCTCCAGGACACTCCTGTCTGGTGGAGAGAAGCAAAAACCTCCATTACAGTAAAGTTCAGCAATAAGGAATAACTGAACAACCCCATGGAGCCTTTTTTTTTGTCTAATAGGAATGCCAAACACGGAGGAGTCAGATTTGTGGATACAACCTTTTCGGGGATTTGGGTTGTTGTTTGTTTGTTTGCTTGTTTAACTTTGTTATCACACTATTTACACATTTAAATAGAAGTGACAAGTATACCATGATTATGGAGACAAAGTGACTGTTTCAACAAATTCTGCTATGCACCATGGAGGAAAACAGGGAAATAAAGGTATTCACTTTCCCATTAACCATTTATCTGAAGAGGAAGAGTTCCAGAGGCTCCAGGATATCTACTAGGAACTTGTATGGTAGAGGTGGTTTACACAGGAACAGCCAGGAAATGAAAAGACTTTTCTACCTCCATTTAGGCACTACAAGCCCATGCTTAGTATTCGGAGTCAGCAAAAATGATGGAGATGACCAGCTTCCCTGCAATAACTGTCAGTTTAAAGCACACAGTACCCAGAAGAGCATGTCTGGGCACAGGAGATTTATGCCCCAGTTCCCTGATCCAAACTGTTTTATAATCTCAATAAAATAGTTTCCCTTTCTCACAGCTTTGTTTCACCTGTTTTCCCACCTGTGAAGTAAGGAGAGTGTACTGACCTTGATTGCCAAGCCCTTTGAGGTCTGTGAGTGACATGCTCTGTTAGGGCTCCCTTGGTTTGAAAGTTTGGCTCAGCTTTTCCCTGAAGCTCTCTTCGGCTGAGCTGGGGCAGCTGTGGCTGTGCAAACAGGAAGACTTTGAGGTATGAGAGTATGATCCAGTCCCACCCAGATTGTGTCACTCAGGATTCAGAAGAGTGACTTTGAGCACAGCACCTACGGCAAGGGAAGGAGCTGCTCTGAAGGGGCGTGGACCTTTCCCTGGCAGCATCTCATGCCAACACCAGGCTTCACACACACTTCATATTTGGCTACCCTGAAAGCAAACCTTTGTCATCCAAACACAGGAAAATGGTCAGTCCTGGAGAAGCTGCATCCTTGGTCTGGATTTGTCACAAGCCCCAGGGTGCTTAGAAACAGCAACCTGATCTAGAATGACAGTATTGCTTATCCTCTCTGGTCATGCCTGGAAGCCCTGTTTTTCACCAATACTATCCTGGGACTCCACTATTGTTTTGCATATGATTCATGAGACAAAGTTGCTGATTAACATAGGATAAAAACTAAGCTGCCCAGTAACCTAGTGCTTGATTGCTGGCTTAAGTTGGAATCCCAGCTTTGTGTCCCTGGGTTTGAAGAAGCCCTACATGTAAAGGCAAATATGAGGTCTAAGTGCTTTAGGGTGTTTTACTACAAATAATGCAGCAAAGTAGTAACACCTTGGAAAATACTGAAGGTTTCTTTAGTAGTTTCTGTGGATTTGATACTAATGTACCTATACTGACACACTGACCATTGTGCAGGGAAGAGGAAAAGCAGATGGATAGTTTCAGCAACTCATATTAAATGATTGAATCACAGAACTACTGAATGGTTTTGGTGGAAAAGGACTTTAAAGAACATACAGTTTCAAAACTTTTGCCATGGGCAGGGACACCTGCCACTAGATCAGGTGCTCAAAGCCCCATTCAACCTGGCCTTGAACTCTTCCAGCTATGTTGCACCCACAGCTTCTCTAGGCAACCGGTGCCAGCGCTTTACCATCCTCAGCAAAGATTTTCTTCCGAATATCTAATCTAAATCTGCTGTCTTTCAAGCCATTTTCCCCTTGTCCTGTCACTACATGCTCTCACAAAAAGACCCTCTCCAGCTCTCTTGTAGCCCCCTTTAGGTACTGGAAGAGGCTCTAAGGTGCCCCTGGAGTTTTATCCAGGCTGAACAACCCCAACTCTCTCAGCCTGTCTCCATAGGAGAGGTGCTCCAGCCCTCTGATCATCTTGGCGGCCTCCTCTCGACTTGTTCCAAGAGGTCTGTGTTTTCCTAGGAAATGGGAACCCCAGAGCTGGATGCATCAGCCCAGGTAGGGTCTCACAAATGCAGAGGGGCAGAATCCCCTCCCTTGTCCTGCTGTTCATGCTTTGGATGCAGCCTAGGGCACGGTTGGTTTTCTAGGCTGTGAATGTACATTGCCAGGTCATGTCAAATTTCTGGTGAAACCAACACCCTCAAGTCCTCTTTGGCAGGGCTCAATTAATTCTCCACCTAACCTGTATTTGTGCTTGGGATTGTCCCTCAGTTATTCTACATGAGGACAAACCACAAGACTAGGTTTGATGTAAGATCAGCAAACTTCTTAGCCCCCACCATACTTCTTATCATGGGATCTGCAAGCTAACATCCTACACTCTCAACTTAGGAACACTCCTGCTCCCTGGCATTTATCCAGAACAAGGTGTGACTGTTTTGGAAAGGATTTTAAGTCTCTTGACTGAAAGCAATTGTGACCATGTAACAGAATTCCCAATTCCTATGTAATCATAACTTTTCCATTTCAATTGTATTAAGCATTTCAGAGTGGAGAGTACACACATTAGACCCTGAGAAGACACAACCACAGATGATCTCCCCTTTTCTAGAGAAAGAAGGGAGAAAACTCAGCAGGAACAGAGAGCATACATGTCTAACAAGAATTGAAGGAAGCTGCAGAAAACTGAGCTGGCTGTCTCTCCCATCAATTAGGAGGAAATAACTACTAGACCTGGGCCCACACAGAAGGAAGATCTTGGCTCCTAGCTGCCTCCCCTCTTAACATGGAAGTAAAAATTCTCCATGACAGTGTCTCAAGACAAAGATTCTGAATTCCTTGTCTTCCCTTCCACCCCTTCCACCTTTCACCTCCAGAGAGTTTCTACTCCCTGCAGAGCTGAGAATACTGTGAGAGTAGATATTGGAGCAAACATTTATAAACCCTGCCAGATGACTAAATCTATCCTAGCCTTTCTTCTGTCTCTGGAAAGGGACAAAAATGTCATGAGAAGGTAACTGGGTTTTATTAAATGCAGACTTAAGATTCCATAATCTGCTGTACAAAAGCCATCGCACACAGGCAAACCCATTGGTCCACTCAGGAAGAATATCTGTGAGACAGAGGACCTGGGCAAACTCTGAGGGTGAATATGGGAATAAATTTTGTGTGTTAAGTGGTCAGTCACTTTCAGGTGATTCTTTAAGGTCCCTACAAAACATGGGAGGACCTCCATGAGTAAAGATTATGGGATTGTGCAGTATTTGTGAAGTATAGGATGAAAGAGGCAAGACAGGCACTGAGATGTCTCACCTGTTAAGAACACAGGCAGCCTAAGTGAGTGAAACACATCATTCCTAGGGATTTGGCTGTTCTTCCTCATTAGGGTGGGCCCATGGGTTTTCCAGTCTTTCCTCTTTCAGATTTGCAATCTAGCTGTCAGCACAGTAACTAAGAATCAAGAATGCTGCAAAGGCTGTAAGCAATAAGGAATTGGTGGACTCTTGCTTCTTGCCATGTTTATCAACAAATCGAGCAAAGAGAGGAATTTTGGCAAAATAAATGTTTGGCATTTGCTGAAGAGACAAAAATACTTATTTTCACTGTCGGTTCATCAGCAAAAGGTTTTAAACTGAAATAGGGTAGATTTGGATTTTGTAAATTTGGCTATAAGGAAGAAATTTTTTATGGTAATGGTAGTAAGACACTGTAATGGTCCTAACATCCAATCTGACCTTCCTCTGACACAGCTGGAGAAAAGGGATGGAGAAGTGGGAGGAAGCCAAGCAAGAAGGCTTGCATGGGAAACACAGAATTAGGAAAAAATACATTAAGAAAACCTTTCCAGAGTTAAATAATAAAAGTTAAAAAAAAACCCCAAAGTTAAATACATCTAAGGGAAATAGAGCCAAAGAAAAAGTAGATTAGATTGCAAAATAATGAGAACTCTAAAATTAGATCAAGATAGAAATTACCAAAGGTAGCTACTGCAGGTATTTATTTATTTTTAACAATGACAGTCCTAAGAGTTATTAGGAAACAGACTAAAATTTGATAAAACCTAAAAACCCCATTTTTTTAGTAAAAGTGCAGCAGTACCAATCAGGCAATTACCCTGTGTAATTACTGTTATTGGCATTGTTTTCATGTGGCACTTCACAGCAATAGATTATAAAACATTACAATTTCCAAGCCTAGTAAAATGGTGCAGTGGTTTAAGGAAAAAACAACATGAACTGCCCATCCTTTCTGGTGGTGTTACCATGCACACATTGGGGTACACTCACTGGCTAATGGGACACAAAGAAATAGAAAATCTGAATGTCTAAACATACATTCGTCCAGAAATTTTAACTGCTTTCACGGCATGGAAAAGAATAAAATGAAAGCAACTGATGAAACATGATTGGGTATTTTTAAATTAATTTTGCATTTGGAAAGGTAAATAACATCTTAATTTTAATCCATTTTACTGAATTTCTATGAGTTGAAAGTTAATGAGATATAATTGGTAAAGACAGGGATACATTGAATCAGAAGAGATGTCTATACAAACAAGTGCTGTTTAGTCTTTTTGAAAATCTATACTTGGGATTAAAAAGGACAGCATATATCACATAAATGAAACCACCAAACAATAGAAATCAATGTACAGACGCACAGAAGAAATCATAACCTTACTGGAGAACAATTTTTAAAAAATGAGACCTTGCCTAACTGTAAGTCCTATAGCCCATAATGTTAGAAAAGCATTGACATCTGTTGGTGAACAGGGAGCTGAGCAGCGCAGAAATCCTCGGGAAATGCAGACATGGAGCCTTTTTCCAGCCTGGCGCTGGAAGGGTTGAGTCTCATTTGCATGCCTGCTGTGTAACAGCTCAGATCTCTCCCCTGTAAATGGTGCTCGGCTGGAAAGCAGGGGATGAGTGAACACCACTGCTTTCGTTTGAAAAGGAGCAGAAAAGAGGTCTGATGGTCTTTGTGTGTGGGCCATGCCAATCTACTGCCGTGATGTGGTCATGGGTATGGAAAAATAACAACTTTATCCCTCCCAAACTAAAAGGATAGTATGGAACTTAGTTTGCTATATCCTGTTGGGGAGCAAGGGAAAGCAAGTGAAGCTGAGACTGAAGAATAGGCAGAGCATAACTCAGGTGATGGGCAGCTTAATAATCTATCATTGACATGTCACACAAAACATGAGTGTAGGGTCAGACTGATGAAGGTTTGTGCCCTACTGAGGACTTCAATGGTAGCACTGCTGATTGCAACAAAAAATATGCAATTTCATAAAATGAGCATTGCTTCCTCCTTATCACCATTATTTTTTATAATGCAGCAAGAAATAATTAAAGCTGTCTCTGATCTATTAAGTAACATTCTTTCCCCGTTCAGTATAAGTGTGACACACCAACAGATGAGCATCTGGGGTTCCCGTGGGATTTCGACAGCAACCCAACAATCCCTCAGAAGAAATATATGCCAAGTAAAAAAAAAACTAACAAGTTTACTTAACGCTTTGTTACAATCTATCAAGTTTTAAAGCCTTACTTCAAATAACATGGGTGCACAAATTATCACTGTTGCCCATGGTGTATGAGCTAATCCTAACTGTATTAGTTTCCCCAGGAAGGTTTTCACCAAACTCAAGCCACGCTGGGTTGGATTTTGTGCTCCTGGGCAGCTGGCATCAGGGACGGGAGGACCCTGCTGATGTCTGGCTATCTGTCCACCTGCCAGCTGCTGGCCAGTGCCAGTCAACACAGAGAGTGTGGCTTCTGCCTTTATTCCTTTCTTACACCCTGTGCTCAGCCCTTTCAAGCCAACCAAGGGTGAACCCGGTGCTCTTGATGAGCGTGGTTTCAGTTCCTGTTCCAGTCACAAATGAATAGTCAGGGTCATTCCTTTTTTGGTTACTCTGTTTGCCGCTATCTTGAAATGTCATCTTTGAGCTTGTACAGACATGCATTCCTCACTTCTTTTCCCTGTTCTCGGGAGTCTGAGGTGCCAGCATGATCAACACAGCTGGGCAAGCGAACTTCCAGGCCACAGCATGTCACACTGGGGCTTTGGTCCACCTACACAGCACAGTGACTCCAGCCGTGTCATACCTGGGAAGCCAACCCTTTGACAGCACCCCAAAGGTCCTCCCTTCCTGATGGGCTTTAGGCTACCTTGTGTCCCACCCTTGCCTGTGTAGGACCTGTTGATAAAGCTATGTTTGAGCTGTGTTGCCCTATGCCATCTTTTAAGACCAAGCTTTGTTATCTTTAGCAAGGCTTTACATAAACCTGTTCCTAAATCTAGCCTGTTGCTGACCAGCTTTAGGTTGGCTTCATGTCCTGGGAGGCTGTTCCAGACTCTTGTTGGAATTTGTCATTTTTTCAGGACATTTTACTGGTTGGAATGTTCTCTGCTGCCTGAAGCAATCATTTCACTTGTATTTCGCTCTGCCTGAAAGCTATTGCCAAGATTTTAATTTTCTCTTCATCAAGTTCTGAAGTATTTCCTTTATGCGTGCAACGTATCTTCTGAGAACAGGCCTGACACGAGGCACCTTTACAATGCTGTGGTACTATAAGCAGGCCTTAGAAGAGGCTTAAAAAAGAGACTGTTCTAACCTGCCTTCCCTCCATCCATACCCTACCAAAAGCATTATGGCATTGACATCACCCCAGACACTCACTGTTGTTTTGCTGCTGTCTCTGGCCCCTTTTCCATAAAGCCCTGCACATATAGCCCTTCAGGGAGGCCCTCAAACAGTACCTAAACAGTCTTTGAAAAGTTACTAAGGAACATAACTTGCAGTACTTGATTTAAATTACTTACATAAGTGCTTGCACTGGTATGTTGAAAACTAGGGGATGGCTGGAAATACGAGCTGTGTAACATCTGTAAATGATCTCCGCTAAAAGATCGCCTCTCCTTTCTACTATTTATCACTTTATTAAACTTGGTTCTAGCATGTTTGGCAGTTGTAGATAATTTGGCACCAATTATACATACTGCAATTTTTAAATGCTGGATTATGAAGTAGAAAACACGCAGCTGGAAAGTACCAGTCCCAAAAAGAAACTTCACTGCCAAACACAAGACAGAATGACCTGCAAAGATTTATTTTAAACCAACATATAGTTAGTTTATTATTAGAAATTTTAGATGAAAAAAAAACAACGTCAGATGAATTGAGAACGTAGGAGAACTTGTGTGCTAATGCTGACCGGAGATGGTAAATTTAGCACCCTACAGACTCATGAGATGAAGAATTACCTCCTGTGTTTTTGCTGTGCCTCCAAGACCTGCTAGACCTGAACGATGCTTCTCTCTGTGTTCCTCAGTGTATCAAGGTCCACACAGATCCAGCTTTGTATCTCCTACAGATCTAATCTCCAATCAAATAACTCATTCATGTTAAATTGCAAATCGAGAGCAGCTAGAAGCTTCTACACCAAATGAACGCAAAAACCACAATCCTTTCCTTCTCTGCCTTCTCCGTTCTTACTCAGCTTGAAAGTAAACTAAAGTGTACGTTTGCGTGGGGTTGAAAAACATGCTCTTTCTCAGGGGAAACCCGTAGATTTTGCAGTTTACACTCAGCTGCCAGAGTAACTACAGGTTCCTTTAGTCTCTTCTGCTACTCCTTTCCTTTGGCACCGGCAGAGCCCACCTCAGGCTGCTGGAGTCGTGCAGCAGACACAGACGCAGCTTTATGCTGGCACAGAGCAGCTCCGGTCAGGTCAGATGCAGCCGGTACCCTGACAGAGCAAGCTCCCACTCCAGAGATTTGCACTGAAGTGCCGCGAGACGGCATTGCGGCTTGGAAAAGCAGCTCCGGGACACTGCGCGCCCGCCTGGGAGCCTCCTCTCACCGTCAGTCACCGCTTTTGTTATTGAGGGCTCAAGCACCACGCTGGACAGCAAGCACCAAGCGCGGCGGGCGCCCCAGGAGCGGGCGGCGAGCGGAGCCGCGCCAGCCAGCCCAGCACCCACCGGGAATGCCGAGCGAGCGGGCGGGGAGGAAGGTTCAAGAACAGCCGGGAAAGCTGCCGCCCTATGCGAGGAGTGGGCAAAGCTGCGCGGCCGGGGGGCGGGTCTTCAAGGCTTGCAGTGGAAGGTGGAGCCCATTTAACAGTTTTGCTTTCCTTATTTATGGCCAAAGTGATGGATATGGTTCTACCCTGATTTTACATTATTGGATTTTGCAAATTATTTAGCCAAATGGACCGTACTATCCATGAGGCACATACAGATGCTGAGTAGCCTAGAATTAGACTGGTCTGCAAATTCCTGCATATTTGTACTAATGTTCTTCATATTAAGAGGAAGCACCTATTTCTATTTATGCATCCCCAAACACTCCAGCAGCAGGTTGGTACACAAACTGGTGCTACTTTATCCGGATGGATACAGACGGGCAAGCCACAGAGTGCTTATACTCTGTGCCCTAAGCACGTCTTTACCTTTCCTGGTTCTGAGTAACAAATGGTTTTCAAGCACACGGTTCCTAATGGGACTCCAACCAAGGGAAGCTCGAGCTGCCCGGGCTGTATGCTCGCTGTCGGCACGGTGCTTCTGTGCCCACCTATACTTCCTTTTCTGGGATCACCCAATACTGCGTGGTCGGCAAAAAGGATATAAGCCATGCATCTGCACAGGGTTGCTAAAACTGAGGGGTCAGACGGGTTACTTTTATTACAAGTGCAGCTTACAGTAAAGCTCCCCCAGGGCAGGACACAGCAGCTCCTCCTCGCTGCCGGGCCGGGCTCCTCTGCATCACCAGCGAGAGGGACGCGCACCTGCCCTGCAAGCTCGGCCGTAAAAGCGCGCCCTCCCTCCTATCATAAATAAGCTCCTCTTCTTCCTCCTCCTTTTCTTCTTCTCCTTTGCGCCCACCGCCCCGGACTTTAACGCGGCCAGGCGGCTGCCTTACCCTCACCGTCCTTTCCGCCCCCGGAGGCCACGCACACTTTCACCCCGGCCGCTGGCACGGCCGGGCGCTTTGCGGCAGCTCGGCGGCCGCTCTAGAAACTTCTCGGTCCCTCCCTCTCCCCTCCCCTTCCTCCTCCTCCCGAGTAGGGGCCGGCGCTGCGGCGAGAGCAGCAGGGAAGGAGGCGTGCGGCGCCCGCCCCCAGCGCGCTGCTCGGAGCCGGAGGCACAGTCAGGCGCTATCCCAGCCTCATCCCGGCGCTCGCCGCAGCACTGAGCCCGCAAGGCGGCCCTTCCCTGCGCAGAGGTGGCAGCGGCAGGCGGCATGACGGCGGAGGAGATGAAAGCGGACGGGGCTCCCCTGGAAGGGGTGGACATCACTCCCAAGCAGGATGAGGGCGTCCTCAAGGTACCGGGCGGCTGTTCCCCCATCCTCATCCTCGGTCCTAGCTTTGAGGGGCCACCGCGCCAGCGGGGGTGGAAAGAACGGGGGCATTCCTCTTGGCCTGCGGGCGATTGCTCCTGGGGCGCTCTGGCCCCACCGGGCCCATTGTGTGCCCCGCGGGGAAGGGGACGAGACGATCCCCGGGCATGCAGGCAGGGCTGGCGCAGCGCGGGCTATTAAACAACAGCGGCGGAGGGCGGGAGCGCGCCCCGGCTGCGCAAGCGCTGCCCGACCGCCCGCGGGGGCTCCCCGCTCCCCCCGGCTCCCGCCGCCCCTGCCAGGGCGATCCGGAGCCCGAGCTGCCCGCTGGGAGAGCTCGGGATCACGGAGGGGCTGTGCAGGGAAAAGGCGCTTCTCGCTGCGTTTGGGCTTTCCCCGTGGTTTAGGGGAAGATGCGGGGGGTGGGCGGGCAGGGCTCTCTGTCCGGCTGGCAGCGCGGGTTGAGGGGGTGTGGGTGAATTCCCGCCCCCCAGCACGTGTCCGGGGCTGGGAATTAAAGATGGAGCCCCGGCAGGGCACGTGTGGTGCCCTGTCGGTGCCCGACCCTGCCGCACCTCCCCTGAGGCCCCGGGCTCGGGGCAGCCCCCCGGGCCCGAGCAGCGCGGTGCCGCGGCCTGGCCGCCCCTCGGTGCCGCCGGGCGGGCGGGCAGGTCCCCGGCGCGGCCGAGGCGGAGCGGCTGCTCCCCTTTGTACTGGGGAGCCAGGCGATAAGGGCAGCAGGATTTATACCGTGAGGGGGAGTTGCGTGAACTTCCTCTGTCAGACGTTGCCTATTTCCATATCTCTAGAAACTTCCTTAGGCTCTGCTATAAACTTAAGCGATTATTTAGAAGCGTTATTCAACCGCGGTAAAATTTCGGAGTTAGGGTGTTCAGAAGGAGAAAAGGGCGCCACAGCAAAGGCAAAATGCTAGGTTTAACCTTTAGAGCCTTCTAAATTCTGGTTTCGTTATGGAGGCGCTGTCTCCCGTTCAGGAGGGGTATCGGGGAGCAGATTGAAAATGTTGGCTGCTATATTTCTGTTTTTCCAATGTTTCCTGCTAGCATGCTTAAGTGAGAATTTTTGGGTTTTGCCCATAGTACGGTATCAGGTCAGAGTTCTCTGCACGGCTGCCCAGGTCTCCTGCAGACCAGATCCCTTGAGCATGGTAGAAGACAGTGAGGGTCTGTCTGCCTGATTCATGCAGTACCTACTTCTTGATGATGGAGAAGCAGCAGGTGTTTTTTGGATTGGTTTTTTTTTTTTTGCTTAATTTTTTTTAGAGGAGGGGAGTACAAAACACTAGCAAACAAAGTGAGTTTGTGAAAATCACAGAAATTGCGATTGTGACACAATAAGTAAAATACCATAGAGATCATGAAGTCCAGCCTGCGTGGATTTTATTTTTCTCGTGATTGCTGGAGTGCAGAATGCACCTATTGAAATCAAGCATCTAGCTGAACTAACTTACACCGATTTTGTACTGGTATTGTTGCAGTGATTCCAGGAGTGTGTTTTGTTTGCTCATTCTCTTTATGTCAAAATAGTATCCACAGTTTTTTACCTGATATTGCTGAATATGCTTGCACAATTCCTAGAATAAGTAATTAAGTTTGAAAATAAACCAACTGAAATGTCATATGAACTGAAAAACCCTGTTTCTCCGTTTGAAAAGGAATTGTAAACCTTAAAGAAAATAGGATTGCCATATTCAGAAGTGAAATTTCAGTCTGTTCAAAATGGAACAAATGCAAAAGAATATACTGTGTGAGTAATGAAAATGAGAATACCTTGCTATGATCCTACAAGAATATGGCATTTGGTAAAGTTTAGTAAATTTCCATTAAGTGCAGTTAGTTTTTCAAAATTACATCAGACTGGCTGCTTTAAAGTGCTAGTTTGCATCTGCTTTATATAGATGTATGCCTAAGCATGACGTAGGTTAGGTTGCTTACCTGATTCATGTATTTTTCTCATAACTTCTCTGTTTCCTTCTCTCTGTGAGAGTTGCTTGAACTTCTGCCTTCCTTGGGGAGACATCGGTAGATTAGTTTTGTAATGCTAATAACTGTTGTGGGGCTGCTACAGGGTAAAGGGATGGTATGCTCTGTGAGGTCAGGCATCCCTTTTCATGCTGAGCATCCTTTCCTTAGGAAAAACCGGGCAGGACTTTTTCTAGGTTTTGTTGTTTGGGTTTTTTTGTTTTATGCTTTCAGTGAGGTGCTTTCGGCCTGTTAGTCTGACAGAAGCTGTTGATGGTGAAGCTTTGGTTTTGGATGGAGCATCCTGGCATTTCAGTTGTATAGTCAGTCACAGGGATGGTGGAAGGTCAGGTGGGAGATTGACAAGGGGTGGGTTGCAGGAAACTGAAATTTGTGAAGGAGACTGCCAAAGGTCTGTGAACTTCAGTGAAAATCACGATTGATACAGAAACATGACATTTAAAGGAGGAATGCCCTGTAACTGCCCTTGAATAGATGTTTATCTTCTATAACAGAATGTTTTCCAAATCTCCATGATGCAAGCAAATAGGTTCCTCCATTGGTCCCCTTTTGCCTGGCCAAGATAGTGCAGAACTTCGGCTTGGGGCCGAAGGTTTCAGTCTGTATTGGGAAAAATTCAAATCTGAACTTCAGGAATCCTGTTATGGGTAAGGCCTCGCATCCTTGCCTGTGAGATATGTCACTTTTATTCTCAAACTTTTATATAAACTTCAAATGAACACCAGAGAGATTGTCCCCCTTTCTGAATAGTGTAGATATATTTAATACTTGATTTGCTAGACAGGCTGGAGAACTCCCTGAGAAGAAAATCAAATCCTTGCAGCTGTATGTGAGACAAGGCCGTCCATGTCAGAATTGTGGGGAGACAGAATTATTGCGATAAATAATTTTCCAATGTTACTCTGTAGGCTGACAGAACTAATCTGCTTGGGGTGAGACGCTGCTAACCTTCTTTAAACTGCCTGGCTTAATTCGAGTAATTTCAGATTACATGCTGGAATAGACTTTGCATGGAAAGAACCACCTTGTTCTCTTGTTTAAGTGCTTTGCCTAGAACACTGAACTCGGGTGTGATGATAGAGAGGTGATGAGGCAAATACTTGAATAAAGAAGGGAAAGCCTTGCCTAATGCAGAGATCTGTAAATTGGTGCCGACTGCTGCCTGTTAAATTCTTCTATCACAGCACAGCCATCTTGAGGTTCTGCATTTGCAGCACTGCTAATCTGCAGAAAGAACAGCCAGTCCATTTCCAGGTGACTGAGGGAAACCTGCAAATGCTTTGTCTACTAAAGATGATAACACAGGGATCTAGGTATTTGTGATTCATGTCCAATGGGCAGGCAGACTTGATTTCCATAATGTTAATGCTGATTGCTGTTTTTCTCAGGTTGTCAAGAAAGAAGGCAGTGGGACAGAGTCTCCGATGATAGGTGATAAGGTGACCGTCCATTACACAGGGTGGCTTCTTGATGGCACAAAATTTGACTCCAGTCTGGACAGAAGAGATAAATTCTCATTTGACTTGGGGAAAGGTAATAATTTTTTTTAACAATTTTGGTAATAATTGAGATGGGATTTCCTTGTGTGGCTCCTTTGATTTTCAAAATTCCTACTTAAACTTGTTTTCAGAGGGTATTCTCTGAGAATGGCCCTGTCAAAATGTCTTGGAGATTTTTCTGAATGAGAGAACTGTGTAGCCCCTTGAGAGGCCTGCTGAAGAATTCACAGGTGTGTCTGGTGCCTCAGACAAAGCACTCCAGGGGAGCAAATCTATCCTGAAATGTAGTGATAAAAGGTAGTTAAATAGCCAGAATATGCACTTTGTTGTGGTTGGGGTTTTTTGGGGGAAGACTTCAGGAGTGCTTAATTGTGACCAGATACTGGGACAGGGTACACAGAGGCAGCTGTCAGCTGTCTCGTCATGAAACATACTCTTTTTTACACAAAATTCTCGAGTTAACCCAAAAGTGAATCTTTGAGCAGTGCATCTCTTCATTATCAAAATCTTTCATTTTTTGAAAATCTAAGCATTGTTGTTCCAGCAAATCTTACTACTCAATCTCGTATTCTTCCCTGGAAGTTCCTTACCTTCTGCTTTTTAAAAAATAGTTAATACCTCTTTTTTTCGAAAAGAGGTAAATTAATTGTACTGCAATTTGAGATGATACTAAGTGTACATATTAGTACAAGACTAATAGTCTGATGAGTCAAAAGGGGCAGCAATGAGGAGAGCTTGAGTAAGAGATTTTGTTACAGCTTTTCTTCCCTTTGGAAGAAATGCTACTACTTTCCTCTTCCTTTCTGTTACAAATGTGTAACTTAGTTACCACTTGTGCTGTTCTTTGCCAGCTGATAAAGTACAAACAGAAGTGGCTGTTAGTTTGGATTGTTTTCAAAACAGGAGCAGACAATCTCTCACCCTAAGGCCTTCCTCTCGGAAGACTTTATTGTTACTTCCTCACACTTGGGACTATGCCAAGCACTTCAGCTGGTGTCTGTGTTCTGTTGTTCTAAGAAAAGAGTTATTACACCTAGAAGAAAGAAATGTTTGGGCCAAATATGGGTCCCTGGGAAACTTTAGAATTTGATTAGGCTTAAAACTGATGTACATAAATGAGAATGAGCATAAGTTCCTCAGTATTTCTGCTGCCTTAGCTTTTGTATACCAAAAGTGATGATGATTAGTTTCACCTGATAATGCTTTTCATGTGTGATTGGCATTTGACTTGTACAGGGGAGGTGATCAAAGCATGGGACATTGCTGTGGCCACTATGAAGATTGGTGAAATCTGTCGGATTACATGTAAACCAGAATATGCCTATGGCTCAGCTGGTAGCCCCCCAAAGATACCTCCCAATGCTACACTGATTTTTGAGGTAAGTGAAAGATGGTCACTGAAACTGTATGCTTGAAAAAATGTGTGATGCAATATCCTTTCAAAACAGGATTGTTACGTTTTCTAAGGAAAATAATATGGTCAGTTTTGGGTAGTGTGAACAAAATTTTAGTCTGGCTGCCACTGCTCTGTAATGGCTCTGTAATGGGTTCCCTTCTCTGACTTTTTAAAACACTTGAATGATCTTCAGTTGTAATTTTGCAGTTACAGGGTGATTTACAGCAGTAAAGTGCAATCTGGGAGAGCAGGTTATTCAGTGATAGACTGAAGTAGTTAAGAAAATTAAATCTTTAATCCACTTCATGACACTCAGAGTAAAGAAATATTAAATGTTGTGAGGTTTTCAACAACAGGAAGAGCAAATAATGCCCTCAATAATACATTTTTTATTCTTTATACATTAACTTTATCTCTTATGAGCTGTTTCAGGGAGAGAAGAGGTAATTGCCCCATGTAAACTGCTGGAATACAATAATTGAACAGCTCTGCAATTATGAACTCTTTTCTGTAGAGCTGAGCGTAGAGTCAGCCTTAAAGCACCATAAAACCACTTTGGATTCAGGTTGCTGGTTCATTACCAGAGTCTTTCTGTGCATCCAGGCTACACTGATCAATCTTGTCACCGCAGGTGAAGTCCTGTGCACTCACTCAGTCCCTGTGACAGACTCAGCAGTTTTGAGTTTGGCAGCTGGGTAACCCAGTTTGACAACTCACATGGCCAGCTGCTCCCCTGGAGATGAGCTACATATCTTGGTGAGCATGGAGCCAGTCATCCTTGGTGTCTCAGCCTCACCAGGAGAGGAGAGATTTTTTTTCCTACTGATCTTAAAAGTAATTTCTCTCCACATCTTCCCCCTCCTTCCCAAAAGGGGGTGGAAATAGCAGCTGTCTCTTTTGTGTGTTATTTCAGAAGTGAGAATGGTTGCTCAGAATGCTGAGACTTCTGTTTGATTTTTCCATGTAGGATGACATTAAAGCTGTTTCTGGAGCATACTCTTGACAGTCTCAACAGGGTTTGGAGAGGATGTATTTTTCTTTCTGTTGAAACAATTCAATTTGCCAACAATTGCTTCAAAATAAATTCTACCTGAGAGAAGGCAGACTCTTTTTTTAAGGCGTGATTTTTAAAATTACTTTGCTCTAAAGCACTTAATCAGTGGAATGGAATCCTGTAACTGGGGACATAAGGAAAGTTTTAAAACTGATGATTGCTTTGAGATTTAATGTTTTATCTGAGAAAGGTGAAAATAGCTCATGGAGTAAAAACTGAAAGTCTGTTTAGATTTTATTGGAAACAATAAGCATCTGTTAAGGATAAATCATGCATAGAATCATTTAGGTTGGAAAAAACCTTCAAGACCATCGAGTCCAATAATAAATCTCATACTGCCAAGTCCATCACTGAAGTATTAACCCAGTGCCACATCTACACCTAAATATCTCTGGGAGGATGACTCAACCACTTCCCTGGGAAGCCTGTTCTAATGCTAATATCCATTCTAAACCTCCCCTGGTTAATCTTGAGGCCATTTCTTCTTGTTCTGTGACTTGTTACTTGGAAGAAGGGACTGACCCCATCTGGCAACAGCCTCCTTTCAGGGAGTTGTAGAAAGTGAGAAGGTTACCCCGCAGACCTTCTTTCTTTCTAGGCTGAACACCCCCAGCTCCTGATAGGATTTGTGCTTCAGAGCCTTCACCAGCTCTGTCACCCTGCTCTGGACACGCTCCAGCCCCTCAATGTCCTTCCTGATCTGAAAGGCCCAAAACTGAACACAGGATTTGAGGTGTGGCCTCACCAGTGCTCAATATGGGGGAACAATCCCTGCCCTGATCCTGCTGTCTGCACCATTTTTGATACAGGCCAGGTGCCATTGGCCTTCACGTAATTGAATATTGAATTTGCTTTGCATTTGGATAGTGTATATGCATTTCTTTATTTTTTTTTCCCATGGACTTCTATGTAGAAGCATTTAAAAAGTATTGCTAGCAGGTAGTGTCCACTAAGGGATGACAGCTTACTCACTTCGAGTATGTCAAAATTAATACCACTATTTCTGAAAAATAGTATCACGTAGAGCTGTTCATAAACAGCATTTTCTTACATAGACATCTGAAGTTACTCATGGCTTAGTTGTATTGGATCAAACTATACATGTTGGAGTGCTGTTTGCTTCTATGCAAGAGCTACCAGGTGTAATCAGGGCTGAGCTGATGGTTGAAATGCAAGCTAAAAGCTCAAGGCCTTCTACCTTGGCAGTACAGTGGGGCATTCTTAAGGGCTTAGCACTACTACAGAGGGTGCATGTGGCCAGCAGCAAGCAGAGAAGCTTTCACTGTCCTTTAACAATAGGTAATACCTAACATTAGGATAAATAAAAGCATGAACTGCAAGATGGGATTTGTTCCATCAGACTACTGCTGGGTCTGTCCAATGCAGTCACCCAGGTTATTCACTTCCCACTGGATTTGTCTTGATGCTGCCAGTCTGGCCCCTTCATTTTCCTCAGTCTGCTTTTAGATAAAAGTAGTGTTTCATTCATGAGTCCTGATATCCCCTAATGCCTGCCTGAGCAGTTATACTGAAGGGAAGAGGGGAGAAAAAAAAGCCCCAAAGCTGCCTATGATGCTTTTGTGCTTCATTAACAAAACAGCTTTGGGGCTCACTGACTGCAACAAGTAAGCAGTGGTGGGCGTGTTCTGACTGGGGGAGTGGGGGAGGGAGTTGGGACTTAGATCCATAAAATTTTCCCAAGTTTTATTAGGTTAAAGTAGTTTCTAGCTAGTATGACTCTCAAGCAGCTACAGTATCTTTAGTTTTTGCTTTTACAGTTTTACCTAGGTTTACTTTTTATTACTTAACACAATATCAGCAGGGTTCTTTTGCAAGTGCCTATCTCCATACCAAAGTTTTGTACAAGTTGCTTTATGAAAGACCCTCTAAAATTTACATTAAGAGATTTTGTACCTCTGTCATCACACCAGCATTTCTTTATGACATGAAAATAATGCATGTCCTATGACTTGGAAGTTCTTTTTTTTTTTATCTGGTGGTGGTTTTGTTTTTTCTTTTTTTCTTCCTCATGATTGCTTTTGCTGAGCAAATTAGATAGGTTATTGTATATAATAGTATTGTTCAGGCTCGGGGGGAAAAAGGGGAGGTACACACCTGTATGGTCATCAGTAGGATGTTCAGGAATGACTTTTTTCAGACTGACTGAAGAGAAAGGCCAGAATATTATTTTTAATTAGGTATCAATTAAAATAGTGGAAGTGCTGGTGGATATCAAATTCCTTTTGCATTCTAGTTATTTAAAGTCCAGTGTAAGGAACTTCCACAGCATTAGCTCTGAACTTTTTTTTTTTAATGAGGTAGTCAAAACAGTGCTGATTATAATGGCCTGCCTTTTTTGTGCTTAGAAATAGTTTCCACTGTTGTTTTACTCAAACATAGGATATGACTTTTTTTTCTTCACTTCATAGCAGCAATGACAAATATCTTTTGTAACTAGACTGTTTTTCTGTGTCATTGTGGTACTCCCACTTGAAACTATGATTTACTTTTTTTTGGGAGGGCATGTGAAGATTCAGAGATTCAGACTGGATACCTCTTTCCTACATTAGCACTATCTCTTAAGAATCCTAAACAATTTGTTGCAGCAGCAAGTTTCAAAGATCTCTGGAGAACAAACCCTGTGAGTTACTAATTTGATCTAATGAGAATAAATGCAAGGCTTTTCTTCCCTCCACAGATAGAACTTTTTGAGTTCAAGGGGGAGGACCTCACTGATGAAGAAGATGGTGGCATCATCCGAAGAATCCGTAAAAAAGGGGAGGGCTACTCCAGGCCCAATGAGGATGCACTTGTAGAGAGTAAGTGTGTTGTTACAGAAATAGTGAATGGATTTGAGGTGTGGGATGGCAGAACCTTTTCACAATCTACAACTGCATGTCGTCAGGGAGAGGAATAAGTGGCTTCTCTTATCTTACCAAGTAACTTAACAACTTAGAGTAAGCTTTCCTTCTCCTGTTTCTAGTAAGGTTTACATTTTCCAGCAGCAACTGTGTTTTCTGGTGATACTGAATCTGTTGAAGTGCTTATCTGATCACAAAAGGTGATTGAGCCTCATAAAGTATTTCTGTATGCTGAGGAACAAGAGGGGAAGTCATTCTGGCACTTGTCATCAGAGTGGAAAAAACAAACACTCAAATGAACAAAAAAAAAAGGAGATTGTTAAATTGAACAGCAGAAATTCTGTTTGCTGCCAGTAGCTGCCATGCCATAGGTAGCTGCTAAAAGAGAAAAGACTGTTAAGAAGGAGGCTTTGGCACTCTGTGTGTGATGCCTGCCTGTATAGAACTCCCTGTGCCCTATCTGCCCACTGCCATACACAGATACCTTCTGATTTCTCTCTCTGTTGTTCTGGTTTTTGTTACCAGTCCAGTTTGAAGGCCGACACGGAGGTCGTGTTTTTGACAAGCGGGAATTGCGGTTTGAGATTGGAGAAGGTGAAAACTTCGACATTCCTCATGGTCTGGAGAAAGCAATTCAAAAAATGGAGAAATCAGAGGAATCTGTGTTCTATCTCAAACCCAGGTATGCTGTTTCTGATGTTTGATACTGGAAGGGCTTATACTGATCATCTGGCAAGAAAGAAATGTTTCGTTATAGTGCCTTTCAGCTTTTTTTCAGTGCTGTGGTAAAAACTTGGATCAGCCCCAAAAAGTGATGAGAAGTATTGAGCTAAGATTGCTTTGCCACTTCATAGTGAAGGAGTAGTAGTCCAGAAAAAGTTTACATAAGTCTCTGTAGTGTTGATCTCTGAATATTTTTAAAAAATGTTATTATTGCTCTCTTAGATTTTTGTGATCCCTCTTCATGATTGCTTACTGTGAAACAGTGCATATGTAGACTTAGATATAGGCAGAATTTTCTCTTTACAGTGAGAACACATCTGAAACAAGTGGAGTTGCACATACTGCTTTCATCAGACTTTAATTTATTTCAGCTTTTATTGAGTTTATTTTTTAAACTGTAACTGAGCCTGATGGGAGCAGAAAAGGAAAGCAATCTGATCTAGAGGGTTTTCCCCCTGCTAATATGCAGCTTTTTGCTGGAGTTGCATTGCAGTACCTCTCTGTAAGCATTTCCTGTTCATCACCTGGTTAGCAGTGTGTTAAGTGCACAACTGCTCACTTAATCTTGATATTTATTGTCTTTGCTTTTCTAAGAATAGAACGAAAATAAAGGTACTCTGAAGGCAACACTCAGTTTCAGACCATGGATATTAAATACAATCAGTGTAATTTGAAAGTTGGTTGTTTTGGTTTGGCGCTTTTTTTTAAGGGATTACTTGCTTTTCCTTAAAGTAACTAAAAAACTAATAAAATTAAAGGAACTGCTAAAAGATTAATGAAGTCAACACTAGGTTTCTCTTACTTTCTTCTACCTTGTACTTGCTAATTTTAGAATTGTACCTAGAATTCTTCTAGCTTTGTCTTGTAATAATAGTTTATGTGCATCCCAAACTTGCATGGGGTTTTTTCTCCATCTTCCTATGTAGCAAATATAGCTGGATGGATAGTTTTGAACTCTCTTCTTTATACTTTTGTTTCTCCCTCCCCACCCCCATTTTACAGCTATGGTTTTGGAAGTGCTGGGAATGAGAAATTTAAGATCCCTCCAGATGCAGAGCTGCAGTATGAAGTGAAGCTCAAAAGCTTTGAAAAGGTGAGAACAAGAGATGAAATCCCAAAGAGATCTGGGGGGTGGGGGAAAATGTGGGAGTGCAGCTTTAACAATGACAATGGAATCCTTGAATGGTGGTGTGAAACAGGAAGGCCACTGTTGCCAGAGATGATGGTGACATGCTGGGAGCTCTTGGCTGAAATGATCCTTATTCTTCCTGTATCCCTCTCTGTTGCCATCTCTCGTGCTCTCTAAGCTGGTTTCCATTAGCAGTGCAAAGCTCTGCTTTGCCAGACTTATCTCAACCATACTGTTAGTGGGAAACAGCATAGCTGCTTGATTTCCCTAGAAGTTGTATTGAAGTTGACTGGAACTGTTCATGTTTGGGTAGGCTAAGGAGTCCTGGGAAATGAACACTGATGAGAAGTTGGAACAGAGCTGCATTGTGAAGGAGAGAGGCACTCAATACTTCAAGGTAAGTTACAGTCCCCGAGTAATAACAGCAGTTCTTAGTCCATGTCATGAGTTGATAATGATGTTTACAGCTTGTGTAATTTCTGAGTGGTGTTCATGGTATTCTGTGAGATTTTACAGGGAGAACTGGAGTGGAATGTGTCAAAAAGAACCAAAACCAACAACTCAGTTGGATTATTCAAACAACTAACTCTGCAGAGAGCTCTCTGTTAGAGCTGTGTGCTGTATCCAGAGATAATATGGTGGGGTGTACAGTATTTCAGTTCCTGCTGTGGGACAGTGATATGAATGAGCAACATTCATTTGGATAGAGATGTGTGGAGAAGCTGTTTAAAGCAATTTGACCAGCTAAAGGAAGAGTTTCCTATTATCTCTGTATTGCATTTTGAGAATGCCCCATCTTCCCTTATTTTTGCATCAAAAGTTCAATATAAAGGTATGTGTTCAGTGAAGCATCAATGCTGGCATATACCTCTAGCTCTAGTGGGGAACAAGTTAAGTATTGCTAAAGATTTTCTGATCCTGTGCAGGAATGTCTCTCAGAAGTAGTGTATTTTTGATGATAGAAGTTACTTTTTGATCAAATGGTGTTTTTAGACCTGTTGCTCAAGGCAGGCACAAGGGACGAGAGGGAGATAAAAAGTTACTGTGATGAGCTGTGTGATAATTGAACTGCCTTGTTTACAGGAGGGGAAATACAAGCGGGCAGCATTACAGTATAAGAAGATTGTGTCATGGCTGGAGCACGAGTCAGGACTCTCTGAGGAGGAGGAATCAAAAGCCAAAAGCCTGAGGCTTGCTGCTCACCTTAACTTAGCTATGTGCCATCTCAAGTTAAAGGAATACTCCCAGGCTTTGGAGAACTGCAACAAGGTAGTAGGAGTTTATTTATTCTTAAACTGCACAAGTAGTCTGACAGTTTATCTCTTGCTTTAAACATTTTAGGGACAACAGGCCATGTGGTGTTTCGTCTTTCTTACCAGCTGGCATTTGGGTGGTACACTAAAAATATCCAACAGATTATTTTCATAATTAGTGCCCTTTGAACATTTTTTACTAGCTTGCTGCTACACTGAGAATATTCAAGTATTTAGAAATAAGAAACATTTGAGGTCATGTTGGCAGAGGTCTTTCAAAAAGCAGGATTAGTCTCTGACTAAATCTTAGACTTGTTGGTTCTCTTGTCAACCAGCCTACTATATTCATTGTTCTTTGTACTTACTTCTACTGTAATCTACTCACTTTATTAGAAAGCCCTGACTCATAAGTCTACATCAGAAAGCACAGTTCCTAGCAGTCTGGTGTTCTGACTGCATGTAATATTTGTAAAAGAAAAATAATTACTGTTTGTGGTTTGGTTTTGGTTTTTTTGAATGCAGGCACTCGAATTGGATAGCAACAATGAAAAAGGCCTCTTCCGGCGTGGAGAAGCTCACTTGGCTGTCAATGACTTTGAGCTGGCCCGAGCAGATTTCCAGAAAGTGATACAACTTTATCCAAGTAACAAAGCTGCCAAAGTGCAACTGGTGACTTGTCAGCAAAAAATACGGTTGCAGCATGAGAAGGAGAAAAAGATGTATGCCAACATGTTCCAAAGGCTTGCAGACAAAGACTTAAAGGTAAGTAACGCTACTCCGAAGATTACAGGACAAGGAGCAGTGGTTTAGGTTATCTGCTTGCTTCTTATTACAGATAATTATCTCAGAACACTCAAGTTGTCTCCTTTGGGGAGCAGAGATGGAACTGAAAATGCCAACAGTCAGAATTATTAGGCCATCTTGTTTGAATAGGAATACCAGCAGTACCAACCACTGCACAGAAAGCTTTTACCTATTTTGAGTGAATTTGCAACAGACCAGTGTTAATCAGAAAGCAGTTGAAATGGTGAGATGACAATGTTCTAGAACCAAAAAAAGCACCTATATCCTCTAGAACTTGTTGCAAAGATCAGGCTTTTCTGGTGCCTGGGGCACACATCTAGTGAGAACTTGTGTGTCATACAGAGGGTGCTGAGCACCATCTTGCTTCTCACAGAGACATTAGGATGTGGTTGACGGTCTCCATTACAAATGTCACAGATAGATTATGAAGTGTCAGAAGATTCATTATTCTGCTGTATGGATGATTTTCCTAATAAGCTTTCACTAGAATTTTAGTAAAAACTAGTTCAGTTAATAATGGCAGTATGTGAATACAGGTTATAACAAGATTGTATCAAGCTAGCGAGAAATATTCCAGGTTACTGGTGAGAATCACATATCCTAAGAAAACATTCTGGTTCTTTTCCATAAATCTGATGGTCTAGAAGGACAAGACAGACCTGTAACTTCTCAAATAAATCTGGGATTTATATCAGACTCAAATTTCCTCAGTAACACCAAGGAATACAGAAGCTTGTATCTTGTGAGGTTATTTTCATCTTTCTAGAAGAAGTATGGAAAGTATAAAAAATTGTTTGATATTGGTAATTTCCTTTGGTTAACTGTGTCATTGAGTCTTTCTGGAGGCATGGTGTCCTCAGATGAGTGTATCCTGACAGTTCAGCCATTTCATTTGATAATTCCTACATTAAATGCTTTACTCTCTCTTCTTGTTTTGGCTAAAGCAGCCTGATGTCAACAGTCCTTGTGTATTGGAGCTTAAAAGAAAGTATTCTGTCCTTCTAGACATAGTGACGTAAAGTCACATAGTATCTTAATTCTGGTAGGCTTTAATAAAAAATCTCAGAAAGATAAAGATACAGCAAATAAACAAGAATTATTTCACTATTGGGAATCTTCATTTTTGAAATGGCAGGATTTAATTGCCAGCTGTCAGGCTCTGTTGTGAAGGTTCCTTTCAGCTAGCACAGCTGCTGGGAATCTGGCTTCCTCCCCTATGTGTGGGACACGGCAAGATCTGTTGAGATAGGAAGAGTGGATTGCTGAAACAAGCTATACATACTGAAAGTACAAAAGCCTTCAAGCTTTCTTCAGCTCCTAAGACATAATTGGTAGAGTAATAGTCTTGGCAAAAGGCAGATTCGTAGTCTTTGCACTGCAGACTGGGATATTGGAAGAATATATGGCTCTTAGTCCCAATTTCTATCTGCTATCTGGGATAGCAGATCTGCCTAGGATAGAATCAGTCTAAAGTTGTAGAATCCTTTAGGTTAGATTCCAACCAAATGTAAATGAAAGGTCACTGGCCTCACCATTGCCAAGTACAGAAGGACAATCCCTGCCCTGGTCCTGCTGGACACACTATTGCTGATACAGGCTTAGATGCCACTGGCCTGGTGAATTCTTCCCAACAAGTTAGATGATCTTGGGAATGTGCAATGTGCTGGGTTTTTTTTTTTTTCCTCTGAGCCATCTGGCCTGCCTTAAATGGATATGGTTTTACATTAAATGGGATTGATGGAACTATAAACTGTAAAGGATGCCTACTCTCTGGGCCAGACTTGAGGTCGTCTTCTTGCAAGAAAAGCTTGTTTTCCTGTTACTGCATTTATAATAGTGCTGCTTTAGCTCCAACAGTCTGTTAGTGGTGGTGTAGTAAAAGTTCAAAGTTCTAGAGAGGAGAGTTTGTTTATTAAAGGTCTTCTGATTGCTAAGAAGATAACTTGGATTGCAGTTCTGATATTCCTGACATAGTCTGTTAAATTCAACAGCCACTCTTACATCAGTAGTTCATTTCATTAATTTGGAAAGTTCACATATGTAAAGTGTGAGTTTTTGAAGGTCAGGATGTTGATCACCTTACCTTAAGCTCAGGATTGCTAGCTAACAGATTTTCTGTGGAGAGAGAAGCTCTTGTGTGCTTCATGGAATACTTCTAAGGATGAAAATTTAACCTTTGCATGAATGTTCTTTTAAATGTGGTTTTTGTGTTGCAGCCAAATTAATGCAAGATTTTAAGGATTCTACCCCTTTTTCCCTCCTATTCCCCTCTCCCAGCATTGTATACTTAAGGCTTTGCTTATTTTTGTCTGGTTCTCATCTAAGATCATCATGAAATACATGGTTCAAGATGCTGGGCTGACAGGTGGAATAGCAATTTCATTGCACTAGGTTTTGAGATGAGCAAGCCAAGACATTTTTACCTCTCCTTACTGTTCTTGAAAATGGATGTGCTGGTTATGTCCGACTCTAAAAGCTGACCTTGGAGCCCTACCTCATGGCTCTCTGCCTTCCACACCTTTTTATGAGGAAGATGCACAAGGAGAGGGCTTTAGACCAGCTACATTGTCAGATTATATTTTCTTCCAGTTAAACTCTTGCACAGGACATCCAAATCACTCTGGTTGAGTTTTGAAGTGTCTCTTCACAAAACTAGCTGCCCAAAAAAGATACTACTTCTTATGCTGACTGCAAGTGTGCCTCATACAAGTTGAGTTGGGGTAGGCCATGGCAATGGCTGAAAATTAATGACATTGATATTGAAGCAGGGTAAAAGCAGTTCCTGCAGAAGCTTCAAAAATTAATTTCAGGTGAAAGACTTCTAAGAAATTGTTGTGTGGCAAGTGGGTGCATGCCAAATCAAGAATCTTAATCACCTAATACCAGTATTATATTGCAGCCTCCTCTATGCTGCTTCTGGTTTCTTAGATGCATGAAAATTTTTGGTTTCTCTTGGCTGAAGATCTAAATATTTTAATTCAGTCTGGCAGTGTAGACAAGCTTCCCAAGTAATTAAACATAATGTTTGGGCTAGCAATTTTGTACAATATATTAATATATTTTCTTTGTCTCTCTGTTTAGTCATCTGCTACTCTTCAGACAAGCCACACTGAAGATGCGGAAATGAAAGATGCGCAGAATGGAGTTGAAGATAAATCAGAAGTTGAAGCAGAAGCATAAAAAAAACCCTATTCCATTAGTTTTGTAAATGAAAGAATTTCCAGTGAATTAGACCTTTATTTTTCTACCTGGTTGGATAGTGGCTTCAAGGGAGCAGAGGCTGAAGCCACCATGCCACAGTCAGTTTCAGCTTTATGTGGCTGTTCAAGAAGCTGAGTGGCAGCATAAATCTGGTTTAATCCTAGTGACTTTATTTATTCATTCAGCCTCTGTTACTGTTTGGGTTCTGTCTGGGTTTACTCTGCTTGGTTTATTTGCATTTTCATAGAATCATAGAATGGCTTGAATTGGAAGGGACCTCAAAGATCTAGTTCCATCCCCCTGCTATGGACAGGGACCCTTCACTAGACCAGGTTGCTCAGAGCTCCATCCAGCCTGGACTTGGACACTTCCAGGGATGGAGCATCTGCAGCTTCTCTGGGCAGCCTGTTCCAGTGCCTCACCACCCTCAGAGTAAAGAATTTCATCCTAAAAATACCTAATCTTAACCTGCCCTCTTTCAGCTTGAAGCCATCCCCCTTTTGCTGTCACTACTTGCCCTTGTAAATAGTTTATCTCCATGTTTCTTGTAGGCTCTCTTTAAGGTACTGGAACGCCACAGTTTGGTCACCCCAAAGCCTTCTTTTTTCCAGTCTGAACAATCCCAGTTCTCTCAGCCTTGTCTCATAAGGAGAGGTGCTTCATCCTTCTAATCATCTTAGTGGGCCTCCTTGGGACTTGCTCCAAAAGGTCGATGTTCTTCCTGTGCTGGAGACCCCAGAGGTGGATGCAATGTTCCAGGTGGGGTCTTACCAGAGTAGAGGGTCAAAATCTCCTCCCCTCCCTCTCCTGCTGCCCACGCTGCTTTGGATGCAGCCCAGGTTATAATTGGCTTTCTGGGCTGTGAGTGCACGTTGCCAGCTCATGTCCAGCTTCTCATCCAGAAGCACCCCCAAATCCTTCCTGGCAGGGCTGCTCTGGATCTGTTCATCCCCCAGCCTTTATTGATACCAGGGGTTGCCCCAACCCAGGTGCAGCACCTTGCCCTTGGCCTTATTGAAGCCTCATGAGTTTCACATGGGCCCACTTCTCAGGCTTGTCCAGGTGGCATCCTGTCCTTCAGGTGTGTTAAAGGGACTGCTCAGCTTGGTGTCACCTGCAGATTTGCTAAGGATGCATTCCACCCCTTCATCTATGTCATTAATGAAGATGACAGTAACACTGGTCCCAGTATGGACCCCTGAGAGACACCACCTGTCACTGGTGTACATTGGGACGCTGAGCTGTTGACCACTAGCCTGTAGATGTGACCATCCAACCAATTTCTTACCCATCAAACAGCCCACCCATTGCATTCATCTCTCCAATTTAGAGGTGTTGTGGGGAACTGTGTCTAAGGCAGAAAATTACAGAAATTGAGATAAATGACACCTGTGGCCCTTCCCTTGTCCACTGGTGGAGTCACTCCATCACTGAAGGTTACTAGGCTGCTCAGAGGGGACTTGCCCTTGGTGAAGCTGTGCTGGCTGTCCCTGGTCACCTCCCTGTCCTCCACGTGCCTTAGCATAGCATCTAGGAGGATCTGTTCCATGATCTTCCCAGGCACAGAGCTGGGGCTGACAGGTTGGTACTCCCTGTTTTGTCACCGGTGTTTGTTTCTTTCTGGTTCCAGCTTACTTTAATCCCAAGTTCTGCTTTCTAAATTTATTTCCTTGATTTGCTTCAAGTAATCAGCTTTTTCCAGGAGTCCTCACAAGAGACTTGAGAACAAATTGGCGCTCCCTGTTCTTCTGCCTTGGGATTGCCCTCTTCCCCCCTGTTCAGTAGGGAGTCCCTTCCATTAAGTATTGTAACCTTTCTTGTATGCCTCTTTGCAAATTGCTGAAGGTGATGACTGTGAAGTCACAGCTTAAGTAATAAAGCTCCAATTAAACTCAAGAAAACTTAACTTTTCGTGGGTTTTTATTGGAATTTGCGCAGAATTGAGAGAATTTACTGTCCTTTGGTCATTCAGTGTTTTTGTGTCCACATAGCCAGTGTCCTGATTATTTTCCTTTGTTGTCTGTTACCATAGAAAATTCCCACAATATTTGATAAAATATTTACTCATGTATTTGCAAAAGGGAAAAATTACTGGAAACTGTGCAAAAAAGCAACTTTGTAACCTATGCATAGAGCTTATTCTGTGTTCATATTGCTACCTTCATCTTCACCCATCACATTGTAAAACTGGACCAGAGGGAAAAAATATATATATACCTGGAAGTGACTAGCTTTGAAGTGAAAGTAAGTGATAATGGCTTACATATTGCAAATACTTCTAATGAACTACAAACTCCTGAGTGATTCCAATGTCCGGCTTACCCAGGTCTCACAAGAAAGCTATTACTCAGTATTCTGCTTCTTTCTGCAGTTTGTGTGTCTTGTTTGGGGGTGGGTGTGCTTTTGAATTTTGTGGGGGCTTTTGGTTGGGGTGGGCTTTTTGTTTGTCTGAAGGCATGGAACATAGTACTCAAACTCAACTGTTGTTTATCTTATCATGTGGTGTTAAATTCAGCATCTCCAGTGTCCTATTCTGAGACAGGGGCAGAAGGGACTGTTTTTTTGGCCTTCTCTGCAGAAGAAAGGTAGAAAATCTGTTCCTCTCAGATTAAAATAAATGGACTTCTTTATGGTGGGAAAGATGTCTTTGCATGGCATGCCATGGGCTGGAATTTGTGTATATTGCAGAGAGTATCCCTGTTTTAACATGTAATACACCGTGAATTTCTGGTCTCCTTTGCTGAAACAGAAGTGCTGTGTAAGCACTTAACTCATGGGGGCTGGGAGAATGCCAGTACCTGTCCAGCAGTGCCAGCCCAGCTCGGGCCCTGGAACTGTCACCAAAGTGATGCAAGGGCTGCTTGGAGTGCTGCCCTGCCCCTGTGCCCCAGACACCAAATTCAGTGCCTGCTGCTGGGTTGGAGCTTGGTTAGAGAGCTGGGAGCTGCAGTGCTCTGAATCTCGTGGGGTGGGTGGGATAGCACAAAGGCTGGAGAGGTGCTTGGGAGGTCACTTCGCTTGAGGAAATGCTGATTTCATTTGCCTAATAACGCCTTAGGGTTGCCAGATAATGGGGGTGATTTTCATGAGTTCTGACTATAGTAACAGCCCGTGTATGTGAAAAACTTGTACCAAAGCACTACCCCCTCTTGTGGGAAACAACACTGTGAATGTCAGCTGGGGTTAGAAGAAGGGATTTATGACTTAGAAAAACATTTAAGGGGGACAGGAATGCCAAGCCTGAGTACTTATTCTTCAGCAAATAAATATCTTGATTTGTTGCTAATTATTCCTGGAAATACAAGCCTCTGTGGTTGAAACTATTCTGCTGCTGAAGCATAGGGCCAAGTCCTAATGATAAATTTCTAATTGTTGAACAGCAGTTCTCAAAAATCTCCCATAAGCATGATACTTGTACGTGTTTCTGAAAGCAAAAAGTGATTATTTCTGTGGCACATCTAAAAAAAATCTAGTCAATGGTGCATCTGTTGTTAAGTGTGAGCAGTCTTGAAAGTACCACTGTGCCCTTGTTGTTACTACAAAGCTATGAAATGTTTGAGAATGTAAATCTATGGAAGACATTAACCATGTCCCCTGTTCAGGCATGTTCCGCGCTGTCTGTAAAAGCGGGCCTGGCTGCCGGCAGAAGGTGGCATACTGGTGTTTGTAAGTGAGGTCATGCATGTAAACTTCAACTATAGACTTGGTTATGTATGTCCTTATAGAGAAAAAAAAAACTGCTTAAAATAAACAGTTACAGTACTGACTTCGTAAACCACAGCCGTCTGTCTCTGCGTGTGTAAATCCTCGAGGGTGCGCGCTGTTGTTTGCAGCCTCGGCCCGGCCCGGGGGCAGCGGGAAGGCCCCGCCCCTGCTCCCGCCATTCCCGGCGCGCATGCGCCCTGCGGAGCTTCCCCCGGCGCCGGGCCGGGATGCGCTCCGTCAGCTACGTGCAGTGCGTGGCGCTGGACTTCGCCGGCAGCCTCTTCCCGCACGCCATCTGCCTGGGGGACGCCGACAACGACACGGTCCGAGCCCGGAGAGCGGGTTGGGAGGGCAGCGGGCCCGGCACGGGGCTGGGCGGAAGCGCCGAGCAACTGGGGCGGCCCCGGGGCAGGCGCGGCCGGGAGGAGCTGGCGGGGCTTCCAGCCCTGGGAACACACACGGGACTTGGCCCCGCCCGAGCGGTGTGAGGGATGCGGGGCTTTGGTCAGAACCCCCCAGGAGTTCCCCTGCAAAGGGAATGTTTGCTGGGCTGCCTTCATCATTACGCGTGCCGGTCGCCCTTGTTGTGGCCTGGGTGTGCAGAGCCAGAGGGGAGCTTCTGCCCAGTCGACACTCGGTGTCACAGTGGTGGGGATGTAGTGGTGCTTTGCTGGGCACAGCAGATCACAACCAGGGTAGAGCAAAGTCTCGGCGTCTCTTGACCAGTGTGATGGATGGGTGTGCATTGGCAGTGTTGCTGTCAGCCCCTGAAATGGTTAATTTTGATTTGTCTGTAACTAGGAAGAGGTTAGCTTAACCAGTTATATGTCAGCTGTTTCTTCTCCTCAACAGTCAAGGTTTTTTACAGCCTTATCCTGGAAAGTGTCATGGCTGGCAATGCAGTAGATGATTAAAGGGATTTCCCCATAAAATGTTGTTCTTAGGGTAAGGTGTGCAGGGAATTTAAATATATTTAAATACACGAAGATACGGTGCAGGAGTTGGGATAATGGGAGTAGGCTTATCAGCATGGGTAGTTGGTGATTTTTAGAAATTTTCTTTAAAGAGATAATCACCATTCTGAAATTCCTTTACCCCTTCATCAGTGAGATTGAATATCTTATGTAAATCTGTTGTAAGTCTTCTTACACTCTCTTCCTGGATGGTTATATTTTTGTCATTGCCATCATCTTCCTTAGGTGATTCGTGGCGATCTATATTGAAGGATGGAAGATGGAGTAATGATGATTGTTTTAAGATCCAAGCAGGATGTTAAAACAGTCAGTGTCACAGCTCTGAAACAATCAGTGGAGAAGCAGTGGGTAATCTCTAAGGAGCCGTTCTCCAGTCTCTTTTATCTGCAAGAATAAAATTAGGGCTTTTCTATTATCTGAGACCTTCCATTTTGATTCAAGATTGTCTCTTTAACTCATTTTGCTGCTTCTTCCCACAGAGTGATTTTTAGATATGAATTCTAAAATTTTTGCTGTTGAAGGAATACTGTTTGCAATATAATTGTGGATTTCTTCCTACTAACTCAATTTTCTTGTACAGCTGAATGAACTCGTGGTGGGAGACACCAATGGAAAGCTCTATGTTTACAAGAATGATGATAGCAAGCCCTGGGCTGTGCGATCTTGCCAAGGAATGGTCAGTTCTTGACAAAATTTCTAAATGGCTGGGCCTTGTATGGCATGGTATGTGTAGCCAGCTATCCTTGTCCTTTGCCTAGGAATATGTAGGCTGGAGAGGAGTGGCAGCCAGAACTGGTTCTGATGTCTTTCATGTAATTATTCAAAACCCTGCTTTTGCCTACTGCCCCATGGGCTGGAAGTGATGAGCAAATTAATGGACAAACACAGAAACTGGGCTTCTGTCTCACCTTCACCCTGCTCTATGCACTGTGGGTTTTGCCCCAGGGCTCTGGCTGTTGTATTTCTGTCCCTTAACTCTGCTCTCCTTGTCCTCTGAAAGGCTGTTAGGAGTTAAAGAGATCCTTTATGGGAGAGGAGGGGGTAGGGCAGAGATTTATCCTAGGGTGCTGGGTTGGGTTGTCTTTTCTCATGGATGGCCTTGTTTTCTTTTGCAGCTCACATGTGTCCGTGTGGGAGATGTGTGCAATAAGGGAAAGGTGAGAGGAGCCAAACTCTTCCCAGCTGTGTCTGTAGGGCATGTGGGAGGTGTTCAGATTAGGGTCATGTCATGTGCTGAGTGTGGAGGAGGACAGATTGCAGGTGCTGTCTCCCCAGGATCTGCCTTTGCTCATAAAGTTTTAGCACTACTGTTTTTAAACTGTTCCTCTGTTTATACGTAAGCAGTATTTTTCTGTGAGCCTTATGTGGGTTTTAGAGAGCAAGGAAATCTATCCTATCTTCAGAGAGCGCTTTTGATTTCCATATGCCCTTGTCAGAGAACCACAAGGCTTTGGTGGTTTGAGGGCTGCTCCTTTTGCTCAGTGGCTTTTGCCTTTCTTGGGCCCATGTCTGCTGTGGGCCGTGATCCTTCTGCCACTTGGCTGTGTGCATTTAAGGTCATCTAAACAAGACTGAAACGGAATAGTCTAGACTCCCAAGCAAATTCCATTGGGTCTACTACAACTCCTTTAGTTGGATTGCTGTTTCTGAGGGTTAAGCCAGGACCAATGAGTGCAAAGGTCCCAGTTCAGGCATCCTGCCTGAAATACTGGGGCTGTGTTTCCTCTAGTGGGGAGCAGAGCTGACATGGGCATTGAGAAAGCCACACATTGTTTGAGAATTTCACACATACCAGCTTGATACTGTAGTCTGACAAAGATGAACAAGAAGTTTGGACCCTACCAGTAGCAGAGAAGTTTGTGTGCTGGCCAAAAATCTCCTGTTCCCTCTGTAGCAGTTATTGATCTTGATCGATCTACCCTTGTGTCCTCCTTTGCCGTGCTGTGGGACAGCTTCTGCACTTTCTAAAAGAGGAAGAATCAAAAGGTTTTTCTCTTCCCTCACAGAATTTCGTGGTGGCGGTGAGTGCAGAAGGCTGGTTTCATCTTTTTGACCTGACTTCTCTGAACTCAAAATACCCAGATGCTTCAGGCCACCATGAGTTGGCAGGGGCGGAAGAGCAGAAGCCAGTGTTCAAGCAGCACATTCCTGCCAACACCAAGGTCATGCTTATCAATGACATTGGTGAGCTACAGAGCTGGTGTGAGAATGCAGGGTGAAGGAGTTTGTGTGTGAGGCGGGGGGGAACTTGCAGAAGGAAATTACTGTCTTGCTGAAACAGACACTCCAACAAACCACAGCCAAGTCATGGAAGGGGGAAAAAAAGAACATCAGGAATTTTTCTGAAATGCAAGCTTTCATTATGTGGTTGGGATCCTCAGAAATGCTAACTATAGAAACCAGCAGAATGGTTTCTGCATGTCTTAGGGCTTGAGAAGGTCCATCTGTCTTTCTCTCTTCCCTGCAGATGGAGATGGGAAATGTGAGTTGGTTGTGGGTTACACTGACAGGGTGGTCCGTGCCTTCCGCTGGGAGGACTCATCAGAGAATTCTGATAATGTCTCTGGGCAGTTGATCCTGTTGAAGAAATGGCTTCTAGAAGGTCAGGTAAGGAAAAAGGATGTTCAGAGCAGTACTTGTCATACAGTCTTCAAGAGGTGGCTTTTTCAAGATGAGAAGCACAGAATCTCAGTCCTGTGAACAAAACAATTGTCCTGTCGATGGCTTGAGAGGAGATTTGCCCAGCAATTTTTCTGTACAGTTGGTAGGTTGGTCTGAGAAGCAGTTGCTCTTGCCGATGGGAGAGCATTAGTGGGAAGTACTAGTGTTATTTTAAAGTGGCTTTTGGTAGGGAACCAACCTTTTACTGAACTTGAATATTTTGCTTCCAGCTGAATTTGTTCAGCTTCTGCTTAGCTCTATCAGAAGATTTGCCATATTCAAATTTAGTTGCAGGGAACACCGTAAACCTTTTGGAGTTCTTGACTCTATCTGTGTTTTTCCTTGCCACTGTAGGTGGACAGCCTGTCTGTGAACCCAGGCCCTGATGGTTCACCAGAGCTGATGGTGTCACAGCCAGGCTGTGGCTATGCCATCCTGCTCTGCACCTGGGACACGGAGCAGCGGGATGCAGCCGTAGGGAGGGATGGATCTGGCCCGAGCAGGTGAGGGTGTTCTTGCAGGGGTACATGAGCACATGCCACTGTGGATGCTTGTTACAAGGGGGTGCCACCACATCACTATTGTGAAGCAGGGGGTGCTGTCACTCTCCTTGCTTTGGTGACCTTCTGTGCTGCTGGTACCTCATCACTTAAGCTCGCTTGCACCCAAGCTTCCATGAACACTCTTCATGTCTCTCACAAAGATAAGTACTGCTGCTTTCCTTGTGTCCTCCTTTCTTCTGGAATTGGGCAAGGAGAGTGGCAAAACCAGCTCCCTGAGGATTCCTCACTGCTGGGAGCTAAGGTAGGGAAATGAGTGACCTAGATTTTCAGAGAAAGGTCATCAGATTGCAGGGTAATAGCTGAGAGACTGGGCCAAACCAAATACATCTGAAGCCCGGGATAAAACATTCACTTGTTTTCTGCAGGTGAGGCAATTAGAAGTTTTCCTAATGAGACCCCTGGCAGCCACAGCAACCAGGATGAGCAGTGAGGTGCCTGTTACTGTCTTGGTGCTGGAAGGACCCTGGTGGGGAATTTGGGTGCTTCTCTGGTATTCTGTGAGATTTCAAGGCAGACACAAAAAACTGCAGCAGGAGGGGACCTAGGCAGTGGAATGGTACCCTGCTAGCCAGATGTGGTCTCTCGCCAACCTGTTCAGTCTGGGCACATACTTTGAGAGAAAAGCAGCCAGGCTTATGTAGCAGTAATAATAAAAATTGTCCTTTTTCTTCTTCATTGTAATACATGCCTTACTGATTGTCTTGAGCTTTTTTTTTTTTTTTTTTTTTTTTTTTTTGGTGCATCAAATCATTCTGGGTTTATGTTTTAAAAAATTGGTGCATTTCTTTAATACCTAGTGTGGCATGCATTTTCTTCCTTTACCATTAAATGGCTCAACCTGTTCACTAACTCTGTCACTGTCTGGATTTGTAGAGCTTTGGAATACAGCTCATGAAATTGTTCTGAGATAGTCCCAGGTGTGGTTCCCTAACTTTTCCCTGTTGTCTTTCTCTTCTCCCTAGTGAGGCCCCTGTTCGAGATGTGATTCTACACCAAACATCTGGACGGATTCACAACAAAAATGTCTCCACTCATCTGATTGGTAGCATTGCCCGAGGTGAGAGATCAGCAGCACCCTGATGGTTTTTCAGTACATCAATCCAGAATTAAATCAGATTTCCTGTGCTGGAAAAATAACTGTGAGAGGCAGCTGCAAGAACACAGAGAGATCTCAGCTTCTCTTAGCCAGCTCCCGAAGACAGTTGGATATTTGCATGTGAGCTTTTTATAGCCTTTGTCCTTCCCTAGGTAGCCCTTATCCTTCACTCAGCACGAGGGTTTTTCTGCAGTATCTGCTGACCTGCATTTAGTCAGTTTGAATGGCTGCCATGCTGTGCTTCTACAGATGTCCTTGATCCTTGCTTCTGCATGGCTGCAGCTTATGCCTCCATCTTATTCCCTAGATGCATCTCTTCCTTCCCACAGCTTCACCTTTGTTCTTGCTTTTCAGCATTTGAATCTCAATTCCTGTTGGCTCTGTGCTGCTCCTCCTACTCCTGTGCAGCCCCAACCTCTCCAGAGCTGCTTCCGTATTTCATCTATATCATTGTCCTCTGTCTTCTTCCACTGGGTTGTGTTCAGATCTTGTATCTAAAATCTGCACAGCTGCCAGCTTCTCTCAGCCCTGACACACTGCTCCTGTGTCCAGACTTTTCTTGCCTTCTACCACTGCTTCCCCCTGTAACTCCTTGTGCTCTGAGCTGTGCCTGGTACGCCTGCTCAACCCTCCTTTGGTACCTATGGGGAATAAGCTTTCACTCCCCCTTGGAGTATGTGGGCGTAACAGAAGGCAGAAAACTCCAAGTAGGGATCACTTTCTCTTGTATTTGCCCTGCCCAAGTATTGCCTTCTGCAGTGCTGTCTGAGAATGATTCAGCCTGTCCAATGTAATTAGAGCTTGTGGACAAGAGCAATCCATTGAACCCCACCCTCTTCCCATTTCTCAGAGGGCCTTTCCTGCCCAGTTCCTAAGCTTCTCATGTCTTCAGCATCTCTGATGCTGCTGTGAGCAACATGGTCAGCAGAGCATGAAATCAATTATTCATTGCATATGAAGCCTTGCATCTATTGAGAGATGTCTGTGAAAAATGAAGGCACACAGAATAAAGGATGAAGAGCAGGCTGTAAAAAAGCTCATTAATGCTGGACCATCAATAAAGAAACAGCTGAAGAGTGCCATGCTGACCAGTTTCCAAGGGGGATAACAGCCCATCTCTTGGATCAGAACCTGTCTGGGTGCAGGTCACTAGGGGCAGTTAAGCACCCAACCCAGCTGGCTTTGCTTTAGGCTGATCTACAGAAATGGGGTGGTTTGCAGCCTGGGAGAGTGCAGGGGGCTGTAATTTAGAGCTAACTGGAGTTAGGCCCGTGTTGTTGACCTACTCTGGGGAAAAACTGTCTGCTTGCTTTCAGCTCTGCTGGTTTGCCCCGACTTCCAGGTTTCCTGGGTTCCTCCTCAGAGAGCAGTGCCTCTCCTATGTTGTCACTGAAAGGATTAAATGCAGCTTTAGTTGAATACAGTTCCGGTCCTCTCTCTGAGAGTGCCATATTTTTAAAACTTGACCTTGCATGTCTTTTTTTTTTTTTAGTAGCTAGGTAGAGAGTTTACTGAAGGGCTGAAGCAGCCAGGTGGTCAAGGGACTCTCCTCTTCAGATTTAATTAGTGACGTTTGTCAGTGCTGTCCTGCACACAGCTGGGCAAGGAAAGGAGGCAGCATGGATCAGCTTGGCTTGGATCTTTTTTATTGTTTTCAGGAGAGGGAGGGGACAAGGTTTACAAAATGGCATCAATTCCAATAATTTTCTTTTGCACTTACAGGCTCCAGTGAGAATAGTGGCTCAGGTCTCTTTGCCCTCTGTACTCTGGATGGTAAGTCCTGCCACTATCCTGGAAGAAGACCTGTGGGGCAACCACGGCCTGTCACTAATTCAAAGCAGGGAACCAGGGGCTCAGTGCTTTTGATTTTTAAAAGAAAGGGAAGCTGGGCTTCAGAAACCTTTCAAGGGTCAGGAAAGAGATTTTGATTCAAAGACTCCTGCTGACATATTTATATGAAGGCAGCACTGTGAGGATAGATGCTTGTTTATGTTCTGTTCTCTCATGGCCAGTGCCCCCTGCCCAGTACTGCCGCAGTATATCTGGATAACAGGAGCATGGTACGTGGGGTCAAGTGTCCAGTATGGATTAAGCAGCCAAGAACATGCTTGTGCTATTTGCAACTGACTCTCAGCAGCCCTGAGTGTTGAAGGATTAGGGCCTAGCATTAGCAAACATTTTGCTCTCTTTTATTGTTTTCAAGGCAGGTTTTTTTTTTTCTTCTTTCTTTCTTCAGGAACGCTGAAACTGATGGAGGGAGCAGACAAGCTGCTTTGGTCTGTTCAGGTTGATCACCAGCTCTTTGCTCTGGAAAAGCTGGATGTTACAGTGAGTATCTGAGGCTGGGAGAGATGAAGACAAAAACTCAGCATGGCTTTGTGTATATGAACTTAGCAAGGGCAGAAGAAGTATGGCTCAGCTGGAAAAGACTGGGATTATCTCAGGATGACACAGTGTTCTGACTGTAGCAGTACATTCTGCACTCAGGTCAGTCTGCCCAGCTGCAAGAGGTTGAGCTGTGTCTGCCTATTAGACCCAGCATCAATTTATCCATTCGTAAACGTTTGTCCCCCAGCTGTTTTTCAATCCTACTGCAAAGCTGAATGGTTTTGCTCACTGCTAATACCCCGATTGTCTAAAAGGTCTTACAGTACGTAAGGACTGCCATAAAGAAGAGAGATGAGCTCCAAATGCAAAATACCTGGATGAGATGTCCAGAAGTGACATCTAGACATTAGTTAGTGTTGTGTCTCTGAATCAGCAAGAAGGATTCTTGGCTGTCTCTGGGAGTGGGTGATACCTGTGTGATACGCAGTCCTCTGGTTCCTGCAGGGCAATGGGCACGAGGAGGTGATTGCCTGTGCGTGGGACGGTCAGACCTACATCATTGACCACAATCGGACTGTGGCCAGATTCCAAGCAGATGAGAATGTCAGTGCCTTCTGTGCAGGTGGGAAGCCTGACTGCAAAGCCAGCCCTCAGAGCATTTTCCCCTCAAAGCTACCGTTCCCATTTAGGAGACCCAGAATTCTTTATCTGCTTGCAGTGGGGAATAATTTCCCTGGGTGCATATTGCAGAAGGCCCAGCTGGTCTTTCCTCTGGTGGCATCTGGGAAAAGTAAGGGTGAGAGAAGGTGATGCTGAGGCTTGTCCATGGTGGCTTGGGGTTTTTTCTTTGTGGAGGTACTACAGTAGTCTCTTGTCCTCCACACTGCTTTTTTAATTTGCAGACTTCTGAGCCATTCTTAAGTGGAGATGAGGAGCCCATGGAACCAGCCTGAGTTTTGTCTCTGCTCAGTCCCTTCTCTCACACCTGCAAGAAGCAGCTTGCAAATCCCCAAGCTTCGTGCAGTTCAGAGAAAGCTTCCTGGATTATCTCAAAGGGACTTTGTATACCCCGGCCCATATCTCTGCCCAGGTGCTTGCTGTTTTCTGCTAACAGCTTTGATACCTCATCATGAAATGCCAATTATTTGCTTTCTCTTTCCTTTCGGTAGTCAGATCTCCACACTTCTGCTTTCTACAGGCCTCTATGCATGCAAAGAAGGGAGCAACAGTCCCTGCCTTGTTTATGTTAGCTTCAGCCAGAAGATCTACATCTACTGGGATGTGCAGCTAGAGAGAATGGAGTCCACCAACCTGTTGAAAATCCTGGACTGTGACCCAGAGTTTGGAAGTCTCCTGCAGGAGCTGGGTATAGGTGAGTGCAGAAAGAGCAAAGAGTGTACAGAAAGGAGGAGAGGAAAGGCTACTGTCAGATGCTGGGAACTATAGTATTTCTTGAGGAAGAGCCTTTCACACTGCCTGATGGGAATGCCTAACAACCGGTTTTCTCTCTTTTCCTTAGACAGAAGTGATGTTTCTGCTGTCAAAAACCTGATTCACAAAACTCTCTATTTTCCTGAGAAATACCATCTCAGCAGCCCCTCGCAGGATGCTGCAGGAATGGATTCTTCTGCCCACTGCAGTGGCATCCAGGATCCCTTATAACAAGAAGGCTCACATTTTTAATGCCAGCACAAACTCTTCTGCAGCTGGAATTGGGCATCTGATGAAGATGACTATTCTTTCCCTATCTTGTCAAAACTTGAAAACGGGAAAGAGTCTACAGGCTGTGATGTTCTTGGCTGTAGGCTTGCCTCTATGTGGTGGGTTAGTTTGCCTTTAGCTGAGGCAGCTACAAGAACAGAAAAGGCCAAGGATCCTGCACATGTGCATTCTGTTGCCAGTTTCCATATTCCTCACTAATAAAGTGCTCCACTGGTCAATGAGATTACAGGTGGAGATAAGAGCTGAGCCAAGTCTCCATTTTGACCTATTCTTAAAATTGAATTCTTGTGAGTTCTTAGCAGAATCACAGTGCAGGAATTGGAGATGGAAGAACTGAGTTAGGGTGCAGGCAAGGGCCTTCTCTCCCACTTAGGTGTATTTAAAGTAAAGCCATGCATTTAAAGTAGAACCATACATTGTTTGTCCTTGCTGCTGCTCTTCTGCCAAGCAGTTTCTCACCTGTTAGGAGTAGCTGGAGACATGCACAACTTGCACTAATAAGGTGTGGAGAGGTAGCAGCTCCAGCAAAACCAGCTCTAGTCAAGAGTCATTGCTTGTCTCCATCTCCTCGGGCAGGGTCATCTCGGAAAAGGCTGTGACTTAAAGCAGCTGTGAAGTGGTCAGTAAGACCAATCTGAATTAACTGTGGGTCAGTGGTGCTAGGGCTATCCCACAATAAACAGTGGAAATGCCACTCTTACCTCTTGTTGTGGAGAGTGTCATGCTTTGAGTCCTCACAACTGAAAGAGGTGGGCTGGAAGTGATGTTCCACTGGCTGGCATGAGCAGTCTGGTAAAGGGGTGCTCATTTGCAAGAGCCCAGGCATGAACCTTTCCACATGTGTGCTTTTCCCTCTCTTATCTTGTCCTTTGCCTAACTCAACTTGTTAGGAAAGGGGCAGCAGGCTTACCTACTGGCTGGCATCAATTATCCTCCTCTCACTTGCGTGATGTTTTATTGGACATGTGTGATGGATGGAGCTGTCTTTTTGCCCTTACAGCAGCCTGAGTCACAGCAAATACAATTCAGTGATCTGGAGCAAGTGGCAGCATTTAAAGATCCTGCAGGCAGTTGAAAACCTGCTGTGCTTTACTCTGCCAAGTATCCAAGGGCAGCCCTAACTGGGAGAAAATGCTTTGTATGGAGAAAAGGAGTGTCTTGCCCTTGGGTCAAAGTGACTGTTGTTGAAGCAGCCTTGTGTGGTAGAAGGGCAGGGTCTTTACATAATAAGCCTTGGCTGTTCTTTGCAGTTTCCCTCTGTAGATTATATAAGCTTTTCAGAGGACAGTGCTGTCCTCTGTGTTTGGTAGCAGTGGAAGCTGGAGCATGAAGCAGTGAAATGGTGTGACCTGCTCTGTACCTGCTAGCTTGCTTCTCAGGCCACTGTATCTTTGGACTCTCTAACTGCAGTAGAAGTTTCTCTCCATTTTAATGGCCTTGCTGAGAAGCAGTTTTAAATGTTCCCTTGTCATACTAAATGCTTGTGTAAGACCTTTGAAGTAATAATAGGGCTTATTAACAGTGTTGTTGAGTGCAGCAAGGCTTGAGTCTGTGAGCTGTGGGGAACTGATACCTCAGGGACCATCTACTCATGGGCTAAAGTGAGGAGTTTGTCTTGAAGCTTGTCAGACCTAGACTGTAACCTCAACAAGTTGTCAGCTCTTGTGACAGAGATGTGCAACCACCAATCCCAACAGGAATCATCGCCATCGCTTCTGGCACATAGGGCCTGGCAGGGAAATAGGATGGCCTACACCCGTAACAGAACAACTGAGTGCTGTCTGTCCATGCCAAATATAAACCTTTATTAGCAACAGCAAATATAAACCTTTCTTAGCAACACAAGCACACGGGGTGTACAAATGGGTGTATATGGCTGGAACTGTTTTATGCAAAACAGACTTTGCTGTACAGGTCGAATGATTTCCAAGAAAGAAAGGTCAAGCTGATACACTGTTGGACTATTAATTGTTAAGAAAGAATGGGAAAAGGTTACTGAGGGAGAGATGACATTTTTCTAAGAACCGCCTTTAAAAGAAAATGGGGCAAAAGCATTGCAAATGTTGGGCAGGGCCATTTGCGCACCCCAACCCTCTTGCTGGCCCGAGGATAACATTGCTGTGCAATGTGTGCTGTGCAAGCTCAGGCAATGCACACTATGAAAAGCAGAGGTGAGAAAATACAGACACTACAAAAACATCTGTTCCCCAAAACTTTTCAGCTCTTAAAAACCATTGGAGAGGAAAAATACTAACATTTGAGGGCTTCCCCTGACAGTTTTATATTGCATGCAGCACATAATAACTTGCAGATCCATTTTGCTCCCGTGCCCCTTGTGCACAAAGAGAAAATGAAAAGTGTCTGCAGAAGAATTAACATTTGTACCATTCCTTGGCCAAAAGATGGCTTTCCTTATTTTTTCCTGCCTTGAACTCCTAAGTGCCAAATACTTCTTGAAGTCTGTTATACAGGCTACTTCCACTAGCAACCTTTTTTTCTGTGCAGTGCCCATCTTCTCAGGAAAGGAGCCACTTAAGGCTCTGTCTCTGGAGTGATGGAGTTACATTATACTTTCTTTGTAACTAATTGTCTCTTTGTCCTTGCCAGCCTACGCAAGCCACAGAGATGGAATTAGAAGTGGTTCCTTTCCACACAGCAGAAACTGTTGTTTGCTGTATCCTACTCTTAACAGATTGGCATAACCTGCTGGTGCTGGGAAACTTTTCAACAGGGCAGCATTTGCAGGACACCTGTGTATGTCCCAGTGCCAGCACACAGCAAGTGAGGAGTCTGACAGTATTCACAGGCACTGGGGGTATTTGCAGATAAATGATTCATGGCTTTGGTTCTGATGCTCAATTTACTAGCAAAAAAATAAAGGGAGAGGGTTGCCTTATTTTCCTGAGATGTAATAAATCTGCTCTCCATCCCTGCCTTCGTTTTTATGATCTTTCTGCTATAATTTAGTTATTTCTATAACTCTTCAGGTGTATCCTGGCGTGTGCCAGTGGAGTTTCTTGAAAGGAGAATTGAATGCAAACATAGGTTTGTGGTTCAATGGTCTTCAATGCCATAGCTCACCTGCTGCTAGTGAAAGAAGGAGCAAGCCTCTGGGAATATGGATGGCTACAGCTCCCATTCTGTTCAAAACCAAGTTACCCCAAGCTCCTGGAAGTCGTCCTGATTATGGCTTTGGCAGAATGCATGTTCTCAGGAAAAACAGAAGTCCTTCTCCCCACCCCTGGGTGTATTGCATGCTGTTCCAGAGATTTGCCATGGCAGGTGTTTCTCTGCAGACTTTTCCACACCTGCCGTGCCCACTCTATTAGAAAGCAGCCCTGATAGGAACTGACCAGCAAGGTGGTTCAAAGAGATTATCCCTAAAATAATAACATTCCATTTTTTATATTGAAGGGACAGGCCTCATCATGAGGAAGCCAGTGTTGGACATGTACAAGATCTGCCTATGTCCCTACTCTGAGCTGGCAGTTTGTACTGAACTTCTGCTTTCTGTATGAAAGTATTAGCATTCTTTGATCTTCAGTGAAAAAGACCTTTAGATTATTACTTTGTTCCCTTTATCCCCCAAAAGCAATAGAGATGACTGGAATTGGGAGTAGGAAAGTATATCTGTAGAACAGTTTTTTCCAAGAGAAACTACAATTAAGACAGTCCTCAGCCTTGCCAGCCCACTCAAAAATTACTTACTGTTCTCCCCAGTGTTGGAAGACTTAAAAATTACCATGTTTGTAGATGGGAGTTGAGTTGGCTTCTTTGAGATGATGTAAGTTCTATTTTACAATCCCATTTTAAAGCCAGAACTTCTTTCTTTCACAATGGAGGCTGTGTTTCAGATGTAATGACACAAAAATGCTTCGAAGAAAGAAAAATATCTTTGGGCTAAAATTCTGAATATACATGTCTAGTGCAGTAAGAGTGTGTCATTTTATGCCAAGTACCTTGGGGAGATGAAAACCCACCAGGAGCTGTGTCGGTGAGGAAGGCAGCTACTGACCCTGTAGGATTTGACAGCTGACTTAGTGAATGGGTTGAAGTGAGGTGTCTGCCATGGCATCATGGCCTGCAGTTCTCATTTAGTCATATAAATGGGGTTTTTTTTCTGGAAGCTTTGCCTGCAGCAAAGCTTGATGGGGAGGTTCAAAGATAACTGTTGGCAACAGATTCCTCAATGTCTGGACAGAGACTTCTACTTACTGGATCTGTATGTTCAACTGACATGGACAGGAGGAAGGTGAAGAGCATGTCTTCTGCCCTGGAGCTGATTTCAGAGCTGAGAAAAGAACTCACACTAATTTAGTGCTTTCTTGGAAACATCCTCTCTGTGGCTGGGAATTTATTCATGCAGTTGTTTACAACAAAGAGGAAAAGCTGGCAAGATTGTGGCACAATGTGCAAGTGTATTAGCAACCAGAGTACAAGTCGAATGTTGAAAGGATTCTCCAAAAAGAAAATAATTCCTTTTTGAAGGAAATTTTTACTCACCAGTGTGAGCGGAAGGAAGGGAGGATGCACAGGAGTCATTAAGCAGAGAAGAGAGGAATAGATAAGGCTGGAGATTTTCACCTACTCTAGCACATTAATTCACAGAAGAGCCCAAACTGCTAGTGGTTTAGGATATGAGGCATGTGAACCACAGAAGGGCTGGGGGATGTTCTGGATGTGAGCAAAAGCAGTTATTTCAAGACAGACATGTAGGAACAGCACCTGGTGAATTCGAGCAGCAGCTAGAGTACAGATATCTGCAGGGCTGCAAGTGACAGGCAGTAGTCAAAACAGAATTGTCAACTCAAAGTCATGGCAGTTTTCTGTAGGATCCCATCCAAGACTTTTTAAATCATTGGAAAGGTTCCTGTTGGCTTCAGTCTGAAGGCTCCTACTCACCTACACCCTTGCCCTAGCTAGGGCTCAGCTGCAAAACTGACACCAGGCACTCCTCTCACAAGGAAGTGGCCAAGACTTAGAGATGCTGGTGGCCCTTCCCGTGCACTTGTGGGCACCAGGGAAGCCCAGCAAAAGCTGTCAGACACTCTGAAAGGCAGCAGAGACCTCCCTGGGCATCAGCAAAGCCCAACAAAGGCCCTGTGGTGCTCCACAGGGAAGCAAGGCTCTGTATGAACCTCTCAAAGTCTGGCAAAAGCCCTGGGACACTGAAAGGCAGCAGGGCGGCAAAGCAAAGCTCAGCAAAAGCCCCAGGGCACTCTGGAGGGAAGCAGGCCCTTGTGGGAAATTACAAAAGCCATCAGATAGGGTTAGGTGGTTGTGGTTAGGTGTAGGGTTAGGGATATGTTTAGAGTTGGGGTTAGGGGTTAGGTTTTGGTATGTGGTTTGGGGTTTAGAGTTAGAGGTTAGGTTTAGGCCTTGATGTTTAGGTTTAGGGGCTGGGGTTAGCTTAATGCTTAGAGTTTAGGGTTGGAGATTATGGTTAGGTTTTGAGATTAGTTAATGTCTTTATGATTAGGTTTCTGGTTTAAGTTTAAAGTCAGGTGGTAAATGTTAGGGTTCCAGTGTCAAATTTAGAGGGTTATGCTTAATGTTAAGTTTTATAGTTAGGGGGTGGTGATTTGATTTAGGTGTTAGAATTAAGTTTTAGAGTGTTTTAGGGGTTAAATTTAGGATTAGGATTTAGTGCTCTATATCTTAGATTTAGGGTCATTGTTAGGGTTTATTGTTTGGGTTAGGGCTAAAGTCAGTTTTTGGGTTGTGGTTTAGAGGGGTTTTTTTAATGAATCATAGAAGTTAACAACTAATATGATTTGTAATGGACATGGTATCTGTCTGTATAGATTATTTGCCCTTGTTCTACGTGCTGTTTTTAGAGGGCAGTTACAGTTGGAAGCTGGGTGAGTTGATGCATATAGAAACAGATGTTTTGTCTATCACAAGCAAGATTTTGTCAGCAGAATTGGACTGGGTACCACATAGACTGCAGCTAGAATACAAGATGGTTTAGTACAAGCATGAGCTTTCTAGACCCCTGGGTTTGAGAAGCCAGTCAGGCATGCAAGTGATACAAATCCAAAAGGAATTACTGCTACTTTGGAAGACAGGCTCATCAAGTAGGCATGTTTTCCTTTCTAAACGAGAGAACTGTTGGTGTCACTCAAGAGATTAATGGAAAGCAGTTCATGCAGCCAGAAATAGTCAGATGCACAAGTAGAAGAGTGGTAAAGAAGTCAAGGAATGTATCAGAAGCTGCAAAATATGATGCTTCTTGTAGGAGCAGCAGATGCCAGTCATGCCAACTATCTCTGGTAAGTGAATCCCAAATCATACCAGCCGGGCTTTACTCTGATATCCTTAGCATGTGTTAAACTACAGCATACAGCTGTAGAGAAAAGAACAAACGAAAAAAAAGGGAAAAATTGCATACATACATTTTTTCAGAAGCACAACAGGGACAATGACCAGTTTGACAAAAAAGGAAGAGAGTCAGTGGTGTTTCGTCCAGGAAAATAGGCAAAATGGGGTTGTCATAGCATTTTAAGGGTATAAAGGTACATTTTGCAGTTTGGGTAGTGAATCAGTAGCCAATGAGGCATGGAACAAGCCCTGATCTAGTGCATTTTTCCTAGAGCTAGTTAAGAATAGATTATGTAATTTTAATACAGCTATGCTTTAGGATGGAAAATGGAAAAAAAAAAAGGAAATTAAATAAACCCAATTGTTAAGTGACTTAATCACCTTTAACATTCCAGATGAGTTCACAGTTCTCTAACCTGAGTTGGTACTACAAGTCCTCATTTTGTGCAAGAGAAGCAAAGTTGATGGGCTGTGTGATGCCAGGACTCGAGGCTGATGATGTGTCTGTGTTTAATCACTGGATTTCAAGTTGAAAGAAAGGAGCTGACAGAGCAGAAGACTCGGTGCTGTAATTCATCATGGCATTTGAACTGAGTGGCAGGATCTCCGATGAAGCAGCAGAGGGAACAGGGGTGCAGCTCTAGCAGCTGGAGTGCAGAGAGGAGTGGCCTGACCAGAAGAACAGGGTGTGCAAGTCTAGTTACAGGGTATAACACCAAGAGATGGTAAGCATTGCCACTCAGATAATATAGCTTAGTGCCCAGGGATGCAATGGCAAAGCCCAAGCCCCTGACAGTGCTTCAGGTGTCTGCACTCGACATTTCTGCAAAGGTTTCTTAGAACTGAGAACTCTAAAACTGTTTTTGCCACAAAGTTTTCCCAAGAAAATACTTCTGTTCTGCTCTGAGCCAGAAAAAAGCAGCAAAATCCAGCTTCCCAGAGTACAGGCAAAGGGAACAGAGCCCTTCCAACAAAGAAACAGGACTGGTGTACACTGGCATTGAGGCAATGAGGAGGGAAACATTTGTGGTAATCTTTGGAGGTCTTTGGAGCAAATGCTATTCTCTTGCCAATAGAACAACTGGAGATTGTTCACAGAGACTCTCTTGTGAACAGAGTGTATTGTAAAGTCATTAGAAGGGTAGCATAAATTTATTACAGAACCAGAAACTGGAGTGACTAGGGCCAAATAGCAGAACAAGAACAAAATGCCCACTTGGCACATCAGGACAAGCAAGAGGGTCCACTGAAAGGAGGGATATCTCAAGTTGAGGCATTCCCAGTGACAGCTTCCAGCACCCACTTTCCTTTTTCTCACTCCTCATTGAATACCTCAGCCTAGAACTCAGCAAGGTTAGGGGCATGGGAGCCTCACCCTCATCTCTCTCTCGTGGCAGCAAGTCTCCAGACATGGGGAACCATGTCACCATGCAACCAGTCACTGACCAGGCTCTTCAGAGGCATGTAGAAAAGGCAGCTCCTGACTCAGTGCTTTGCATCTCAGGATTCCTTCCTCCAAGTCGATGCAACACTAAAGGAGAGAGACAGTTACTTGATGGACATTTCATACAGTAAACCTCATGATGTCTGTGACTGGGGAGAACCTCTAACACCTCTCTGGGTTTGTAGAGACCTTACAGTTTTCCTTCCCTATCCCACATACTTCCTCCTTCCCCCAGTTCCCAGTGATGGAATTAATCTCCAAGCCCTTCATAGGGCCATTTCCATCCCTTCTTCCTATGACCCTCTCTGAGTTGATGTCCTCACATCACTCAGCCATTCAACCCATTGTTTTTCCTGTTTTATGAGCCTGGCATGTGGCCACAAATGTGTGACAGACAGGAGCCAGCTTGCTGCAATCATATCCTGAGCCACCCAGGAGCCAGGCTCAGCAGGGCACTGACCCTGAGCCAAGCTGACAAAAGGAGAGGACTCTTTGCACTCATGGCCACCAAGTGTTGGACACTGACTGTGATCATACAGCTTCATTTGGCTTAAAGCAAGGGCAGAGCTTGTTCTCATCTGCCTTCAAAGGGCAACACAGGTCTAACTCGTGCATTTTCTTGTCTCCTCTTTAGTTTCCTCTTGCCACTTGCAACTTGTATGGCAAGAATACAGACAATGGGAAATGTGATAGTATCCTACTGAGTGCTTGCTTTCTTGAAACCTTTAAGAAGGACTGGAAGGGAATCAGTGACTCAGAGCATACTGCACCCAGTCAAGCAGCTGTGTGACAAGCATTGCCCTGAGAGACCTGGACATTAAGTAATTCTGATGCTTACAGCAAGCAGATCTTGGAGAGCTTCCTGAGAGGAGGCTTGCAGTACGCAAGGAGCTGTTCCTTACCTTGAGAGACAACAGAGTCTGGAGGCCAATGCAAAACTCCAGCATTTCATCATCTGAGAAGAAAGAAGAGACTGATCAGGCTTTCGATTATGTAATAGTGTCTCATTAAAGAAAGTGTGTCTCTCCTGTAAAAGAAGATGAAATACAAGAACATCTGATTCATAAATTTTTATGGTTATAGTCTCTTCAATATAAAGCAGATAAAAAATAACGAAGAAAGGGATGAGTTAAACACACCAACATTAACAAGCAGATGGTAACAGTGACAAAAATAAATCTTTCTCTTCTGCCATTCACTGATGAGTCTTTAAAGGAGCTTTTTAGGCACAGTCCTGAAGATGGTCAAATTGAACTTTGCAGCTGATAAGAGAAGGAAACCATGATTATCATAACTACTGTGAGATAAATTTGAGGGGTTTTGTGTGATTGAAAGTTAATATGAGATATCAGAAGGGGCTTGTGAGATCCCATAAAACTTACTGTGGGCTGTGTAAGGGAAGGACAAATCAGAAGGCAAGCAGCAGGTGAATCAGGGGACAACAAGCATGGGAAAATGGAGAGGAGAGGGGATAAAGGGGCCAGTCACGTGCAGGCAGGCTATTGGTTCAGTTGTTTGACCAAAGCCTGTACCTAATGGCTGCAATCTATCTGATCTTATTAAATAATTTTATTAAGGTGGTTTTTTTTCCATGTAACTTGTCTGTCCTACTCGTAAATGCTGCAAGTCTTCAGTTTCAGTAAACATAGAAGATGCCAGGAGTTAAAGTGGCAGCTAAGGAGGAATTTCCAGGTCCTGGAGTCTGCAGGAGTCAGCAGCCACTTGTAATGTCATTAACACTTCCCGTGTCTCCTAGAGGCCTGCTTGCCCTGTAACCAATGTCTGTAATTTATAATTTATTTTTAACCACATAAGTGAGAGCACTGTGTGCACAGGGAGATAAATGAAAGACAGGTCTAGCAATTCTGCTCCTTCCAGGCAGCCATTTCCATGTCCCAACAAAATGGGTAGTAGATAGTAGCTATAGGGTAAATTCATCTGTGCTGGTACTACTACAGATTCCCCATAAAGGGCAAGAAGAAGCACAGTGGAAACCCGGAAAGAAGAGCAAGCTGGAGTGTGTAAGACGACCTCTTTCTAGATAACTTAGGAATGTTGGAAGAATGTACATGAAAAGAAAGAGCAAGAAAGGCCTTGGAAGTTGAACAGGACTCATTGAAGTTGGGGAAGCAGATTAAAGCAAGATAAAGCTGGGAGAAAGAATGGGGGGAAAAAGACAACCACGTTGTTTTCAGCATATGCACATCTTGATGTAAATGCAGAACATGCAGCCTTTCTGCTGTTTTCTGGGTCTGCCTCAGTGCCCACTGGCCTGACCTTGTCTCCTCTGGCTCCTTCCTTCAAAGGGTCCTGCTTCAGGACACTGAAGGACACTCAGCACTCTCGGGCTTCCTGGTTCTTTCAGGATGCTCCCTGCAGCAGAGGCAGAGGAGCACGCAGAGAAGCACTCTAGGAAATGGACTGTACCCTCTGTTACTTTCTCTGATGACTTCCAGCCAGCCAGAGATACAACTGCCCATTCCATAGGAAAACATAAGGCACCAGAGGATTAATCAAGCCATTTGCAGAATTTTATGAAAGGTCCATTTTAGAATCGAAATGAGAATTTTTCACATCTTTAGTTAAAGCTGAAAAACCATCTAATTTCTCCCCACTTTCAGTGCTTTCTATCTTCTGTGTACCCTTCCTATGCCCTTTGCCTTTAGTTACATTGAGGGTATTCACCGTGTATGATGATGTTGGCCTGCAGTGAGGTGGCCACATCACCAACCTTCCATCATGTTATGCTTTTTCCAAAGGTCCTTTAAATGCCCTTGGCAGGGCAAGAGGGACACAGGAGAAACAAGGGAGAGGAGGGGCTGGCACTCTCACCTACAACCAGTGCTGAACACAGCACTGTCTCCTGGCCAAATTTCAATTCCATATGTTCTACTCGGCCAACAACGCTGGGGATGGGAAGAGAGAGGTCTCCACAATCCATGGCAGACACTTCTTCCAGCCTGTGGGACACAAGAGGTGTTATTGACTCAAGCAGAGGAAGTGGAGGACAGCCAGGACTTTCCACTGATGGCAGTTCTAGGTCTCACTGGGAACAGGCCCACAAGAGGGGGAATTTCTTGCATACAGTATGTCTGGAGGTAGATTCAACAAGCAAAACCTCGCCACCAGCCACCAGCTGGGCAGCTTTGCCTTGCAGGACATGCAGACAGAATTGCACAGCTCTGCCTCAGAGTCTGGGGTCTGCACACAACTTTGCCAGTGCTCTAATGCCTTTCCCTGGAGCCCACCCTCTGCATCTTCTAAACAGCCATGTACATATGCAAACCTGCCAGTAATTATCACTGGGCCTGAGAATCCAGAGTGCCTGGGTTCTTGCCATAGTTTTTCCTTTAGCCATCCTGCCTTTTATATTGTGCAAAGACTTACCCCAGCTGGTTGAAACATCTTTTGGAGATGAGGTTTGGTAGACACCCAGTGTTAACAGTCGCTTTCAGTGCCTGACCTTGACACTAGAAAAAACAGCAACAGATAATTACTGAAGGCTCAAAATTGGCATATTCACTCTGCCAACAGTGTTGGAGACTTGGGCTTTCTGAGCAACATAGCCAAGATGTTGTGTTTTAGGCAATAGTCAGAAGGCAGGAGGTTCATCCAAGACAATGATGGTTTCCCCAGTGCTCTGCAAATCACTCTCAAACACTTCTTTTTGAATTTGTCTTCCTTCATTTGTATTTGATTGCCCAGACACTTATCTTAATGACTTTAACTTAACCGTGTTCCAGTCAAGAGATGCACAATTAGAGAATTTTTTCATAAAACCCACATGGACTTTGTTACCAGAGCAGTAAGTAATATGCAAAAGTTTCTAAAGGAATACAAGCATGTGCTCGTTGTTCTGGATTTCCTCTCTCCATTTCTTCTGGTGTTGCAGGGAACAATATCCCACAGTTAAACATTTGTTCTCAGTAGAAAAGCTGCCAGAGGGAGAAGTCTGAAGAAGCAGGAGCACCCAGGACAAACACACCTGAAATGAGGTTGAATTTAAGGCAGTTCCCAAGATAACTGGGAAACCTATGTGACTCCTGAATCCAAGACACAACCTAATCAAGAGATTACTATTTTGTGTAGGCCTTACATCATGTTCCTTTATATCTCTTTAAGGATATAAGACATGATACTACAGTAGTCACAGCTGGTGTCATTTAGCAAAGAAGGAGACTGTGCCCTGCCCATTACCCAAGTAGCCTGTGTATGATTTACTGGAATAGTTCCCAGTGCCTTGCTCATTTCATTTCTTTACCCCTTTGAACTTGAAAGAGAAAAGGAGATGTGGTTGCCATCTGTTTTCTGTCCCCTCTGCAGAGAGGTCCTTAATGGCAGTCCTGAGGTGATGAAGTTACAGCAGGTTACATTTATTTTAGGGGTCTGAAAACATGAGGACGTCAAGGACATCAATAAGAAATAGGTTCAGGGGGGAAAAGAAATTGGAACAGGGCTTAGTAAAGGAACTGGAAAAAATGGAGTAACTGTCATCTACAAAATGCATCTTTACCTACAGTGATGAATCATATCTATTCTTGATGGCCTAGTTCTCCAGGGCTCTGTCTTTTCACCACCATCCAAAAAAAAAAAAAAACAACTCACCCAAAAAATTTTCGTTTTGGGAGGCTCATTGTATTCCTACTATCATTTGTGTTTTTCCTGTGATTCCTTCTCTTCCATCCACTATGGCACTCTGACATGAACTACTCAGGAGTAGCAACAGACCTGCCACTTCTTCTCTACTCTTATGCTCAGTCCCAGCAAGTATAAATGTTTGAGCACCTTAAGCAGATCAGCACTTCTATGAGGGACTCAGTGCAGCACCAGCAAGGTCAAGGAAAATGTCTCAATTTCATGATTTCTTATCTAAGCCTGTTTATGATTATTAATCATCACAGAGAGCTACATCCAGTATTTCCAAGATTTCATTTTCAAAAATATGCTATCTGTGAGTATTTAGAATGAAGAAAACAACTCCTGTGAGAAATACTGGAATGCTGCAAACAGACAATGCCAAGAGTGTCCCTTTCAGCCCAAACCATTCTGTGAATCTGTGGCAAAATGTCTCCCTTCTGATTTTAGATCTCTGCAATGTCTGTGCTGTCTGGTCCTCCCGGACACATCAGCCCTGCCTGAAAAAGCTGTGGCCAGACTAAGCAGAGGGGCAAGATAAAGCACAGGGTGCAGGTGCATGCCAAACATCTGCCTCCACATCCTCTCAAATCAGAAAAAAGACTTGGAGCATGGATAGCAATTGCTAAAGAATCACTCGGGAGCAGCAGACTTGAGATGCATGAGCTGCTGTTGTTATAATAAGCCTAAGCTGTATCACTAGGCAGATTACTGAATTTTGCTTCAGAGCAGGCTGGGAAATCTGCAAGTTAGAGACTTGATAGGATATAACAGGACAGTGATTATTCTGTAGAAAACATTTAATATCACTGAGTCTAAACAGCTCTTCACCACTAACCATTTCCCTAGAGAACTCACTAGGAGCCTGGGGAAAGTTCTTGGTCCAGCATAACAAAAATACAATGCAGGCAGCTCATAAGCACTGCAAGGCTTCTTGGACTAGGAGGACTTCTTATCATTTTACCCACTCTCATCCCTACTCCAGATTTTTCAGTCTGTTACTACCAGTAATCTTTATTTTTTATCTAAATGTCAATTATGGGAATTTCCAAGAAAGAGGAGAAGAGGGATCAGTAAGGATTACTATTTACAAAGAGCTGGGATTTCTGAAATTATGTCAGTTCTGAAGATATGATGTCAAGAAGCTGCTTTAGTACACAAAAGGCTGATCAATCCCTGCTTTGGCATAGAGGAAAACTGGCCTTCTACAGCAGTGGAATGTTTCAGCATCTATTTCCAAGTCAACAAGAGACAAGCCCCTACACAAGAAATAACAGCTTGATTTTATGTTGCAGATGCCAGTCGTGACTAGCTTTCCTAAGTGGTTTTCAAAAACTGTCACAAAAAGGAGCAATTCTGCTAAAGTATCATCTGGGCAACCCACCTAAGCAAATAGGAGGGTGAGTGACTGCAGTATATTATATTATATTATATTATATTATATTATATTATATTATATTATATTATATTATATTATATTATATTATATTATATTATATTATATTATATTATATTATATTATATTATATTATATTATACTATTATAGACTGGGTCTGTCTGTGATCTCTGGGACTTAAAAGGCCTTAGATAAAAGGCAACTAAAACCTTTTGGAGTGAAAACACTTACTGCCTGAATTTCCATTCAGGATCAGTATCACTGAAGTCTACATATATTTGGGTTTATTCCCTAGTCAGTTCAGTTACAAGGCAGGTGATGCATTTGTTACCACTTTGAGATTTTCAGCATACTTGCCTGTGTGTAAATGATAGCTTATCTTTTCTCAGGAGTCAGGGGGAAAAAAAGACTTCTCTGGGGCTGTGCTCCATTTCTAATAAAAACTGCACTATATTCAAGCAGATATCCAAAAGGTATTAGCTCACCTCTCTGGTTCCAGTGAACTGGCAGCCTGAGTCCTATTTCCTGCCACAGCTCTGTTACTGACAGGAGAGGCTTTTTGAAGTTCACAAATGTGAACATCAAAAGCAGCAAGACAAAAAGAAGGGGAGGAGAGCTTCCCTTCCTTCAGTGTAAGATCAAGTGTGACAAACAGTGACTGGCTCCTAAGAAGGGCAGAAAAAGAGAGAAAAGCCTATGCAGAATTCAGGGAGTGTTACATGCAGCATTAGGCCTATTTCTTTGTTTGTAATGCTCATTAACCTTCCTCTGTGAGGGAAAATAAAATGTGGGTGACAGCTGGGGTTCAGTCCATTAGAAACACAAAAGAGAATGACTGGTGGACTGTAACACTGACGTAGCTACTGCCCCGGGATACAATACCTGTACATGCCTGTCCTTATTCAATGTGCATGCCTGGCAGAAACCCCACCCTTTATCACTACATTTCCTCTTGCAGAATAATAAGGAGAGGTTATTAAAGAAAAAGAAACACCTGTATTTGCTCAGAAACAGGCTCCAAGTAATTGGAGAAATTACACTGAGAGCCATTCATCCTACTAGTCTGTCCCCAAGTGTGGTTCTGTTAACCCAGCTGTATTAAAGTCTAAAATGCAGGGTAAGCATACCTAACTGCAGCAGTAAAGGCTGCAAAACAAACCAGACAGTGGCTTTGCTTGGTACTGAGATAAGATCCTGATCTAAGCCTTTCAGAAACTTGCTACCAGGCTGTGTTCCTATCATAATTTATTGTGCCAAACGAATTTGCAAAGGTATATATGTTTTTCTTGGAAGTGTAGCCTTTACACTCGGATATGGGAGACATTCTTTAGGACAGGTAACTGAATTAAAACCAGTTTTAAAATGTTTTTTTTTACAACAGGTCTGTATCTTGGTGAGTCTCATATCTGCATGTTACTGTGCAGTTCTAACCATTCATCCCTCTTTCATGGACCACAGCTTTTGGATGTGTTTTCTTTAACTACAGGGGCCAGGGAGTAGTGTGCTCTGCTGCACAGGAGGATATAAGAACAAAAGGGAGCTAAAAATACTGCTTCCATCAAGAGACAGAGCTGTGCTAATTTGGAGCACAGTTAGCCACTTTCTGAGGAGGTCCTTTGACACCTGAGAGAATCAGACTAGACTGGAACTAGTTAAATGTAGATCAGCTTGAGGCACCTGTCTTCAAGTGATAAGGAGACATTCGTTGCTTCTATGTGCAGTTATAAAATACCTCATATCATGGAAAGGCTGGCCTTCAAAGGAAGGAGATGTGATTAAGGTAATTGAACTTCAAATATGGGCAATTAGAAGGCATGTAGCAAAAAGGCTTTCCTCTGCCTTTTGGAAAACCTGCATCCAGACTCTGAGAGAGGCCATGCATGAAATCTCTTCTCTTTGGCTGCAGCTGGCTTTGCAATTTATAACTCATCATGGCCCTTGGGAGGGAGGCAGCTGGAACTCTGAGAATTTTCCATCCCTGTGAAATCAGCAGCACCGTGTTGTTGCCTTACCTGGCACTGTATTAGCAGGGGTGAAGTCTCTTTTCTCCTGTCCTCTCCCTTTTCCATCTTTTCATCCTGGTCTTTTGCCAGCGGAGATTGAAGCCGTGCAGACTGACCCCTGGCATCGCCCCGCAGCTTGTTCAGGTTGCCTTCCAAGAGGCGCCGCTGGACCACACTATGAGGCTGCTGTCTCCATCACAAAGAAAGAGAAATCTCAGCTAAGTATGGAGCTAAGGACAAGGACATTTACTAGCTCAGGGATGCAGGTTGTAAATGCTTGACCCAACTGATCGTCCTGATGAAAGACATGCTTAACCAAAAAAACTTGCTTTAAATTCCGAATTTTTTTTTCTGTAGCCGCTAATTTGGTGTTAAAAGTGTTGAGATGCCTGTGACAGGCAGGTCTCTGGGATGCAATTATTGGAGGAGAAGAACATGCCTGATGCATGCTGTCCCCACACATATCTGTTCCTTCAGCTAACCATGCACTGCAGACTCTCATTCCTGTTCAGCATAATGCAATGCACTGCCTGCTGGGTGTGTGCTGACATCCCACCAGGCGCATTCACACCTTTCATTGTGGGAGGGCACGAGGAATGCAGCATATGTGTGATGTACATGTGGGCAAGAAGGCAGGACTGCAGATATTTTAGGTGTACAAGCAATTATTTGTAGTGAAGCAGGAAGCTCCCCGAGAAGGAAACTAAAATGAGCTTTTAATGTTCCTTGGAGTCTGTCTCTGCTTCCCACCATCAGATGCTCTAAATTTTGCGCAGTGTTGTTCCATCCAGTCCCTGCACAGCTACTCAATCAACAATGGGCAACACCAATGAAACAGGTGCCTGTTGGAGGTAGCTTGGTCCTTTCTCCATGTACTCAGCCCCACCGCCCTTCTGCAGGAGAGCAGCTGCTCTGAGCTGGCCATGGCATTCCCAGTAACAGCTGGCTGTTTGAAGAAAGGCAGACAATTTAAAGGGGTTAATGTGCTATAGCTGAAACTTGCTTTTATCTTTCTAAAGAAAAAGAAAAAAATTAAGTTCTCTCCCAGGTGGTGCAGCAGTTTGATGCAGGATCTTGTCAATGGGCAGGCCAAACATCTGAACTAGACCAGACCTGCCAATAAGCTGGGCTGCATTAACCCCACAGGTTACTTGTGTTTTGGAGTAGCTTCATGCCTGGCCAGAGAGCTGAGGCCAGAGAAGTGTGCAAACTGCAATTTGAAGCACCCTGACTTGCCAGATTTGCCAGATTTGTGGTTGATGCAGGATGGCTGTCACTGGCTCTTTGGTCACACTCAGCATTGCTCTTTGCAAGATGACAAGTCCTTCATGCCTCTGTTTCCCTGCCAGTCAAAGGGTGAGAGTCAGATTGTTCACATACTGCATGACAAACACTGCAGCACTTGAAAAAGTGGGGTAAAAATATCCCTCTGTTCCTGGTCTTTTCCCAGCCTACTGTGCTGGCCCACAGAACAGCTGGCCTTTGAGCTTAGCTCCCTAAATACTCTGAGCACAGTGCCAGTTTGGCTGCCAGCTAACATCTGGGCCATGGGAAAGGGGCAGAGATCAAACAGCAGGTCTCCAAATTCCCATCCTCCCTCCTGCCTCTCATGATCTGGCATGCAAAGGATCTTTCCCTCTTCCTGCAACCTTTCCCATAGAACAAGCAAGCCCTCTGCAGCTGCCACCTCTGTCCCCTTCTTGTCACTCAGGCTGGGAAGAGGCCAAGTGCTGGTGGGGATTAGCTGAGCTTTGGGATTTTGGAGGCATCCGATTTAAGAGCAGACTCCCAGGGCCCTGCCTATCTTCTCTCTCACCAGTGAGACAGAGAAGTGGAGCATTGTAGCTCTTGGACTGGCCAGAAACAATTAAATTTAGAGGATGGTAAGGGAGGATGTTGTGAGTGTTGTGGCCAGGAGCTGGAAAGGATGCCCTCCCAGGGCCCTTACAGGGATCAAAGAAGATTCCCAGGTTCTCCAAAGTGAAACCTCCGGGCCTTGCTATGATTAGTGACATTGTATGAGCTGGGGATCTTGATTTTTGGGAGGTGAGAAGCCAGATCTTCAGACCTTCTTGGTACTTCTATAATATTTTAGCTCTTGTACCTACTTATTTTTTATTTTGCCATTAAAAAAAACAAACCAAAACTGATCATGCTTCTTGTTGCAAAGCTGGAAACATGAGGTCTCCACAGAAATATATATTTATTCATTATTGGAGACATGTTAGGTCCATCAAATTTGCAGGCACTGCTGGATGCATTGCATAAGCTGAGTGCACACCCAGAATACACAGAAAAGAATGGCAAAAAGTAGCAGCCTGTGACTGCAAAAGAAAGCAGGTATTTTATTTTAAATTACATGAGGCCCTGGTCTAATTTTAGGGCATGGAGCTGCTGCAGCTGGGGTCTCTGGCACTGTCAATGGAGACCTGTTTTGGGGAGTTAATTATATTTTCCTCCCAGTGTAAGTGCTATAGGAGTCAGGGGTGTTTTACTCTCTCTCTCCAAATCAAACTCTCCAGCACTTCCTACTGCTGCTTCATTTTCAGTACATACCTTTTTCATATTCCTGTCCTCCAGGGGGGAGCCAGATCAATTTAGGAAAAAGAGATGGGGTTTTCATAGCACTGGAGAAGTGTCTAGAGAAATAAGCTAAAAGCATATTTGGGACTCTGATTTGCAGTGCCCAAAACATCGCAGCAGTATCTCAGCGTCTCATCAAGTTGCAAGAACTGCTGCAACTCTTGGAATTCCTAAGAAATCCTAAGAAATCTTGGAAATCTAAGACCTGGTTCTTCTTTTGCTCCAAGTTAAAGCAGAAACGGAGGTACCACATACCTGGGTACCACCCCAGGTATGGTACTATGTGTGCGAACTTGGCACAGCAGCCACACTTCATTTTGTGCCCTCTGACACAGAGCAAAGTGTCCATGTGTGAAAAAAACATGTCATGTTTTATTCACTGCTCCCTAGATCCATGGTGAAAATGCTTCAGCTATTCTGTTATGGACCAAACACGAAGTTTGCAGTGGGTTGCAGTGACCAAATGCTGTCAGCATACAACGAGTTCTCCTGCCTGGAATGGTTAATTCCAGCAGGAGTGCTGCTTGTGGCAAGTGATTTAGACAGGGCCTGTCTCGCTCAAGGAACCCCTTGGGACTTCAGGGTGCCAGCTGTCACTTTGAGGCATGGTGACATGAGTCAGTCCCAAAGCAAAGACGGTAGATGTGTCACTGCCTGCCTTTGTGGCTGGGGTCAGCAAACGCTCACTAGAAGACTCAGAAGTGGCTCATCTCCATACTCTGCCCTGGGACAGGCCCAGGGTCATGCCCGGCTGTGGTCCCGAGGGGATGTTCGAGCTGCAGTGCTGCAGGCTCGCCGGGCTCCAGTGCGGACAGAGCTTCTTCCCCACGGGGAGGAGAGTCCCTGCTCCTCGCTAAGCCAGCACTGGTGTGACGCTGCTCGCACTCCAGCCAAGACTGTGCGCAGGGCCAGAGGGACAGTCCACGCCAGTCCCTGATGACAGCCGTGTGTGCAGCTGCAGAACGTGAGGTGACAGCTCAGGGGGACTTGGAGGAGCTGTCCTTGACCCTGCCATGCCAGGAATCCCAGCAGCTGCTGAGGCAGCTGAGGGAGCTGCGGGGAGGGTGGCAGGAGCTGCAGGATGTGCCAGCATGGGAACGTGGTGCTGACCCCCCGTCTGCAAGCCTCTGCACCCCAAAGTTTCAGCAAGGAGGTTTAACTCCCATCCAGTGCCAGGGACTTGCCAGTCCCACACACGTGTGGCCCTGTGCCGCTGCATGCCTCGGGAGCTAGCAAATGACTGGAGGCACACACACGAGAGCATCTGTGGTGTTGCTGCAATTGTCTGAGGGAGGCACAGACTGCAGGGAGGGGCAAGATCTTTTATGACACCCACTGCCACAGATGGAACAAGTGATTGTGCCCCCGTCACAAGCAGACATGAGCCCTCTTTTGGGAAAATGATTTAGACCTCCACATGCTTGAGCAGTTTAACTCTACAGTGGAGAGAAGTTGCACAGCAAAACTGCCGGAGCAAGAATATGTGTGCAGTTGAGCCAATAATGGATCCTGTGGGAATCTGCTTCCAGCCTTGGGGAAGCCCTTCCAGACCAGAGGCTGCCAAGGCTCCTGGAACAGACCTCCCTCCCTGATGCTCCCTGATCCACGTCACCACAAGGAGATGCCCACAAGCCTTGCTCTGGTGCCTCCTCCCCAAAGGAGTCATCCAGAGTGCCAGGCACTGCATCTGCCTATGTGCCGGGTTTGCAGTCCTGCCCTTTGCTTGCCTCTCCATAAATCCAGATAGTGTGGGGAAGAGAGAGAAATGCAAAAAGGTGACAAGGTCAAACATAAGTCTCTCAGAGTTTCATGAATTGTACTTCCCTCCCTGCCAAGTCCAGGAAGCATTCTGCTTTGGAGCTGGATCATGCAGGAATACATGGGGGCTTTCAGAGATGTCCCACATGGGATATGTCACATGAAAATATATAGGTACTAGGTGAATGGAAATTTGGATTCTGGAGAGTCCTTCCAGTCCATGTCTGCCTGAGGAGTTTGTGGGGAGGCACAAGAAGATGGATGCAAACAAATGAGTGATTAATTCTTTCCCCTCATTCTGACTTGCTCCTTGATGATCCTGAAGGGAAGTTTCATTTTTGCTGAACCTATGATCCTGTCACAAAGCCTGACAGCAGCTCCCACCTGGAATGAAGGCACCCTCTTATAGGGGGGGTCCCAGTGGACTCACCAGATCCTTGGAGGTGCCAAGTCTTGTCAAGCCATCCAGGGGCAGCAGATCAGCAGAGTCCTTGTGCACAAACTGGGTGGCCTGTTTGAGGCGCCTCTTTTGTTGCAGAATAGCTTTGTTCCTCATCTCCATCTCACACTCCTGTCGCTCCAGCTCAGGAGTACCCTCGCTCTGCTTTTCCTCCTGGTCTCCTTGCCCCAGTGGCAGAGGGCAGCTCTTCCTTGTGCTCATGGTTCAGACGGAGCAGGTCCTTCTTCTTATGCTGGGGTGTTCCCTGAACTGGTCTCCTGCTGTTTGCCCTCTGGAAGCTGAGTCCGTCTCTTATCTCCTTTCCCTTTCCCTTCCCCACGGCTCTTCTTCTCTTCCTTTCTCTGCCTTTCTTCCTGCTCTCTTAGTTATAACTCACCCATCTCTGAAGAGTCTCGGTGCCTGTTTCTCCCTCTGTCCTCTCCACTGCTCCGTATTCCTCTGCTCCCGCCTCTTCCTCTCCCTCACTTCTCCTGCCCTGACTGCAGCTTTGCCTCCTCCAGTCCGTGGGTCCCTGTCGTAATAGAAAAAGGCCCGCGTCAGAAACCGCTTTCCATAAATCACGGCAGAGCCGGCAGGATGCTCCGGCTGGAAAAATCCAGCAGCAGCAGCAGCAGCAGCAGCAGGATGGCCCCGCTGATGGGGGCTGGCCTTAGCTCGGCGGGCGGCGCGCACGCAGCGCGCGTGTCCGTGTCCGTGTGTCCGTGTGTCCGTGTCTGTGTGTCCGTGTCTGTGTCCGTGTCCGTGTCCTTGCGTGTGTGCGCCCCCGCCTATCCCCGGCTCCACGGGGACACTCTAAACCTGTGCCAGCGGGCTTTGACGCATCTCCATGTCTCTGTAAATACTGGCAGCGACTCGGGTCAGCCTGGAAGGTGATGCAGTGCCTTGGTAAATGGGAGAGAGCATCCCCCTGAAGGCTCCTGGCAGGCATGCCCAGTCTCATTTCTGCAGAGTGCCATGCCTTTGCAATAGGCTGCCGTGACGGATTTTTCTGCGTAGCTTGAATGAAATGCTGAAGGTCTTGTTTCTGCTTCCAGCCACGGCAAATGTATTGTGCCCGACTCTGCCCTCATTTTCACCTCACTCTATCGAGAGCAATCCCCTCCGATGTTGCAGAAGCCTGAAATCACAGGCTTGTTGATACCAGCGGACTTGGCTCCCTGTTTATATCAAAAGGGTGCTGACACTGCTGCAGTGTGGGATGTCTGGACCAGAGCAGACATCCCATCTCTCAGGGGAGACAGGACATGGGATAGCTCCCTTTTTCAACGTTCTATCTCCATACTGTCCTGCTTGAAACTATGAATTTTAACTTGAACTGATGCTGTCTCCTTTTGATCCCTTTTCTCTGGTTAATGCACTGCCCTGTTTAGCACCAGTTCTGATATCATGTACAGAGAATGAACCAAAACTTTACTCGGCTGTGACGCTAAGGACAGTATTACATTTCCAGGAAAGCCAGCAAGGGGCGAAACAGCTTTTATGTGCAACTTAGAAAGAATAGCAGCAACTGACTACAAAAGTTACAGCAAAAGGACACTTTCTGTTGCTCCTTTTGTTTTCTAGTATGTAAGATTCCAGTATTACTGATACCAATTATTTCTGTTTCTAGATTGTGTATGTGAGTATGCAGTATTAAGAAGCAAATCCTATACAAAGTATTATGGTTTCCACGAAATCACTGCACTAGATTTGTCAGGAATGGGAGTAGAAATACATTCTAACTGCTTTGTACTCCGAGACCAAACTTCAATACCATAATGCAGGAGTCCCAACAAATGCTCGGAGGTGTTTTGAGCTGTCCTTATCTATCTGTGAGTCAAATTAAGAAGAGAATTTAGGCAATGGATATTTCCAGGGAAGCTGTGTTCCCACAGTCTTGTTTTCTTGCCTGTGGGTTGCTCTGATTCCTGATTTACACACTCTTTTGACCTCCTGTGGCCCCACTGAGTATCCTTTGAGTCTCGTCATCAAGTCCTTTAACCATCCATGTAAACCAGTACTGAATCATGCACCTCTGCTGTCACACAGGGCCAAGAGGTGCTTCCCCTCCTGCTGACTGTGAATAGCTCAGCAGGCCAGCCACGACAAGGCAGCTGGTGGTAGCAAGGGCATTGCCAATTTTCTTAAGGCCTCAGAATGGACCCTAAGACTGTAAAGTGCTACAGAACATCTAAGGACCGGATCTCCTACATTTCCTGCCTTGAAGCCTGTGGGCAGAGTTACACAATTTCTGATGAGATCACCTCCCACCCTGGGTGTGTATGTGGGAATGAAGAGGAGGGAGCTCTCCTGGTTCCCAGTCCCATCCCTCCTTGCAGCTAGCCACCCTATATTCGTTTATTTTGCGTGGCTTTTTGGAAAAGCCTAATCAAAATTGGTTTGCCTTGCAGCTGGGCTGGAGCCATTGCTTGAGCAGTTTTGCCTTTGGATGTCACCAGTTAGTCCTGGTCCCTAATTCATCAAGTGTTTCTCACTTTGTGCCTCAAAGGGGAGAAATCTTCAAATCTTGTTTAAAGCTTTCTCTCCTCCTTCATCCCTTCTGCTTCTAAGTGTGGGTGACTTAACTCTTTATATCCTGTGATGTGTTAGTTCCTAGATCTGGCAAAAATCCTCAGCATTTTTATGGGGGTGAAGTCAGCTAAGGTACTATCTTCTCCCTTCAAAGGTTCTAGGTCACTATTTTTTTCTATTCAGCTGTTTTCCTCTCATGTTCTTCTTAAAAAGAGCTGATTTACTAAGTAGTTTAGGTGATTTCTAGTTTTGGGAGTTTCTTAAGTTTTATTTTTCAGAATGGACACTCCTAAAGGCTTTCTAATGAGAGATCAGACCACAGTGCAGTAAATTTAAGGGGATTTTGCAGCAGTTATATATTTCCCAGTCATCTTTCTTAAGCCCTGAAAAATAATATATGACTCACTAGTAACTTGTACTAGAAAAATAAAACTGATTTTGATGAAAATATTCATACACAATCCCATACACACTGATAAATTATTTTCCTTTTCTGATGCAGTTACATAAAATAATCATAACCCATTATACCTCGACATTCTGCCTGCTTCATACAGAAATCTTTACAGGGTGTGTAACCGTGCTATTTAGACAATAGAAGAAACACTCTGCCTCCACAGAATATAAAAGCCCTTCTCCCTGCTCCTGCTACCAGCTTGGCCTTCCAGCTCAAGCAGTTACAGGTCGGTGAGAGCTCTGGGGCAAAAGGTTCCAGGTTGTAAGCACTTTAGCTGTGTTGGTCCCTGGACCTGATCACCTCCATGCCTGAGAAACCCTGAAGAAGTCAGAAGAAGTGCCCATACTTCTAAGGAAAGGCAGTGAAGAGCAGCATTTCCCAGCAGCCAGTTTGCCCAGCCAAGAAGCAAGAGAGGATCAATATATTCCTGTAGCTACTCCTCTGTTGGAAGAAATTCATTAATAGTACCTGGAGTAGTAAAGGAGAGAAATGGAGTCCTTTGCTGAAGGAAGTAACGGGCAGATTAAGGAATGTGAGACAAAAGTTTGCTTCTCTCTGCCAGGAGCATTAGGGAGTATCCCAGCTGTTTGAGAAGTTGCTCCCTTGAGGGCTTTCACTGGTTTAAATTTCACAGACTTGAGGTCCTTCTGCCAGAGATTTTCCCTGTATCTCATTTCTGGGAAGCTTTACCAAGCCTAATAATTCCTCTTTGAAATATTCTCCTGATACTTTTGCAGCTTCTAATGGTTGCTTCTCTTTCTTAGAGATTTCTTTTCGGCTTTGAGTTTTTCTCTTTCAACAGTTTGGAAATTATTATTTTGTCCTCCTGAGATTTGTCACAGTACAGGTGAGAGAGTGGATTGTAGATGGAGAGCTTTACATTTCTGTTGTGGCAAGTTGGGTACTTACAGAGCTCAGCAATAGACCCCACATAATATAATCAGCACAGAGGTTGTTTCTACAGTACACCAGTTTCCAGTGTACCATTTCAGTAGTAGTGTAAGCTTCAAGTGGGTGTAAAAATGACCCTGGGTGTAGCAGCTATGTCAAAGCCAGGAGATTCCTTGTGGTGGATGCTGCAGGATAACAATGAGGCAACTTTCTGCTCATTCTCCTTCATTCTCACAGCCTGCACAGTCTGTGGATGCACAGATGGTGCAGAGGAGGAATGAGAGGACAAACCTTACTCAGGCAAACCATGCATGCTTCTCTCTCCCTTCTGTCTCTGAAAAAGATTTCTTTGAAAAAGAAAAGGTTCCTCTGCTTTGAATTCCCTCCAGTTTGTCTATTTGTATAATAAAATACCTTTGTATTCTTGAAATATTAAGCAAAAGGTTGCAGTTGTTATATCTGTGACTATGTCTGGCAAGTTTACTTGAGATAAATGTCATCTCAGATGTACATAATGTTTAACTCGGCTGCTGGACAGCAAAGTGTGTCCTGCCAGCAAGGTCAGTCAGAAAGTAGAATAGTTAGGTAATTTAGGGTCAAGTCTCTGTGGTTTGCTGCCCTATAGGATAGATGTATGGGTGCACCTGGCAAACTTGGAACAGTGTTTCCTAATATGAATTTCCTCTGCTGTATAAATATTTCTTGATCATTATAATTATGAATGTAATGTCATTATAAATATAATGATTTGTGTCCTCTCTATATGGATTTTCTTGTTTGGTCTAAACTGCATTAAAAAGGGGCCTTTTCTGTTTGGTTGGAATAGTTATCATTGCCACAGAACAGCTGCTGATTGTGCAGCAGGCTATACAAAATTTCCCCTTCCATTACACAGCAACACAAATCACACTAGAAGACTTTGGCTTTGTTTTCAGGAGTGGAAAGAATCTCCACTGGTGTGCATCTCCTCTGATGCACATAGCAATGGCAACTGTCTTACTCACTCTAGAGCTTCTCTGTGCTCAGCACGAGGTTTAGAGAATAATTCCTAGTAGGAATATGCTTACCCATAAAAGTGTACAAGAGCCTGAGATGAAGGATAGTTACTCATTTAGGGTCGATAGCACACTACTTGGAAATGTGTAGTCTCAAAGATATCTCTCCTCTGTGTGTCTCTGAATAGTTGCTTTATTTTACTGTCCCTCTACTTCCCACCTGTAGGGACAACAATATTTCCATTATCCACTTAGCTTGAGGCTAAGAATGCACTTGACACTAACACAGGCAATTTTTTCTAAGTTTCTACATAATGCCATGAAAAAAATAATGAAAATTTTACACCATTAAGGCTCCTTCCAAGAGGATGCTCCTAAAGCTGAATACTTGAACAGTAGAAGCCAGCACAGTTAGAGTTGCCTAGTAAAGCCTAATTTGGTATGCACATGTGTGGGCTTATTACTAAAACCACCTACAGAGTCTTAGCAAGGTGCTTTGAGTGGCTGTTTATGGGCTTCTGTAACAACTTTTTTTTTTTTTCATGTAAAAGAAAAAGAGAAAAGAAAAAAGACAATCATCTATACACTTTTTGCCTGTGCCCAGCTAACCGTAGAATTAGAGCAGATCTCACCTTGCTCAAAATGAAGCCCAGATACAGTCCTTGGAAAGTAAAAATCTCTCTGATGGCTGTTTCTGCCTCCAGTGTCATTTTCTTTGGGGACAGGTTTTACTTTCCCAGTCTCCCATCAGATGCTGTGGAAAACTTCCCTATCAGCAGTTGCCAGGTATGCTGTGATGTTTCCTGTTTTATTTGTTTGTAAACAGCTTCTTTTGCACCTTAAAGCAGCAGAGATAAGTCAAGTTCTTCATCAGTCAGCAATATAACTTGCTGAAATTAACTTAACCAGTGGGGGAGCCAGCCACTCTAAAGGGTGTTGCAGCCCACCTCCTGTTCTGTTGTTCAGGCAGACTTTTTTTTAGAAATGCAGTAATTCAAGCATCAGTGTTCACAGAATAAATCTTTAAAGTCATGCTCCTGTTGTGGATGGCTTTTCAGGGACAATACCTCAGTCCTGCTTAGTGAATTGGCACCTTTTCCCCAGTGTATTTTTTCCTTGCTGCTACGTGCAAGGCACTGGGCCCATCCCTTGTAAAAGAGTCAAACCCAAGACCAGAAATAAGTATTTCACATCTCTAATGCTTTTCTGTGGTTTCTGATCATTTTTCCCCAGTCTTAAACCTGAGGACTGTTGAATCTGTGGTCTTTATTCAACCTTTGATTCTTTATGCTCTCAAACAACCTCAAGTTGTGCCAATGGAGGTTTGAAATTAATATGAGGAAAAGATTGTTCACTGAAAGGTTTACCAAGCATTGGAAAAAGGTTTCCTGGGGAAGTAGTTGAGTCACCATCCCTGGAGGTATTTGGAAATGTGTAGATTGTGACACTTAGGGACATGGTTTAGTTGTAGGCTTGGCTGTGTCAGGTTAATGGTTGGGCTTGATGATTTTCCAACCTAGATGATTCCATGATTGTCTTCTGAACCCTGTCTCCATTTGACTCTTTGAGACATCTTCATCTTACCAAGACCTTTCTTTGTGTCACCGCTCCCTACAGCCAGCAGAAATCCCTTGGACACAAGAGAGCTCATGTTGCTCATGCTGCTCAGCTGCTGGAAGTCACAAAGAACAAGTTCAGGAAGAAATCTCCATACACTCCAGCAAGTCTGTGCTGAGGCACACTCTGTACTGAATGAATCTCTTAGCAGATTTTAATTGCCAGCTGACTCCGCTAAGGATGTGAAATAGATTTTTTAGAAGAATGTTTATAACAGCCAAAAACTGGAAAATTTTCACTCAGCTCATAAAAAGGGAAACATCAAACCAAGAAGGACACCCTGACAAAAGCCCTTACAAAGCAGGGAGGCACTAGGCCTTTTCAAGAAAAGGTTTGCTACAAAGGGTTTTTTAATCTATTCTTGTGCTCTCATTTATAGAAGCAATTGGGCTGCTTGAACTTCATTCCCTGTGTTCCCTGCCCCTTCTCTCCCCAGCAGAATAACTCTACCTGAGGCTGATATTCAGTATGGCTATTTTCTGCTCAGACAATTCAGGATTTTATGGTGGAATCACTAGCACAGTAGTACTTGTAGTGCAAAAGAACCTTTGTGTACACAATGCACAGACAGTGGCAGTAGAATGTGTTATCACCCTAGGCATTTGATGGATAACAATGTAGCTGTAACAGTGTAATTTTATTTTTGATTTTAAATACTGGACTTATTGGACTCCTTTGGTTTCCTAGCCTTTAGGTTGCATTTGTATGTGCACCAGCTGTTTGTTACATTCTTGATGGCTAGACCTTGGCATGATTTAAATGGCAACTGAGATTATCTCATGGTCTCCTGACTTCAAGATTTTAATAAAACCAGCAAATAAAACCTGAGAGTCAGCCATGGGAAACAGCAAAACAGCTCTTATCACTGTAGCATGGCAGTCCCTTGGGTATGCATAGCAGAGTGCAGACTGTCAGGAACTAATTAGCTACAGCGTGGAGCTCCTCGGATCAGGCCATTCTGTGTCATTGACATCATTACTTGCAAATACTTGGAAAACCATATTGATACTGAAGGCATCTTCAGTGATCCCACAAGTTCCAAGGGATGTGCTTTATGTTGTCAGTTCTTCTGCATTCCTGACCTTTCTTCCCCTCAGGGAGGGATTGGATTAGATACTAAATATATCAAATTGTCCAAAACTTTAAGGCTACCATGAGAGCAGGCAAAACTGCTTCAAACAGAAGCTTTCCTGAAGTGGAGCTTGAAGTGGGAAATACATGTTAATAACTAAGGACAGATTAGACCAGCAGACTCATATAAATACTCCTAAATCAAGTGTTTCAGGGCTTTGCAATATACGTGCATTATCCACAATAGAAATTTCAGCTGAAAGACAGTTCCACAATCCAAAATAGCTTTGTGCATAGACATGTAATCTCAGAATTAAGGAAAAAAACCAAACAAACCAAAATATAGAAGTAATCTAAACATGTTACTTTGTGAGAAAAGTATAAAGTTGAGATGGAATGGTCTGGCCTGTGGCATAATGATATAATCTAAAACTTTGTCTTTGTTAAAATTTACAGAAAAATACATAAAATGTGAAAGAATACAGTGCACCAAGAACAGATACCTTACTGGTAGTTAAAAACGTAGTTCTATAGAAAATATAAACAATATTAAGAGATTCTTCTGAAGTCCAGTGAAGGTGAAGTTTTTTTTGTGCTGTTGGAAAATTGGTCCATTAATTAAACAGTCAGGGTTCTAATGAGCCAGTCTCTTGTTTATAACCACAGATGAGTACAGAAAACCTACCTTCTAGTAAATAAACAGAGGCCCTATTGGCAGCAACCTCCTATACATCCATGAGAAGGTAATAGAGACCAACAGGAGACATTGGAGCATAAATCCATGCCTGACTGTAGTTCAATAATAATTTGTACCAGCTGTTTTCCTTGACTTTCTTAAATAACATCATTAGATGGTTCTAGTTTTAAATTTGGTGCATCAAAAAAAAAAAAAAAAAAACAACAAAAAAACCCAGATGTGGAGGATAAGTAATTCTGATTATATATTTGTATGCAAACAGTTCATCAGTGTGCTCTATCTAATGACTTCCCACAGATTTTGAGATGTGGAAGAGAATCTGCTTTGCATAATCTTTTGCCTGTATTGCCTGTAAACTGTAACTGGTATTCATTATATTTATTTTTCCAAGAAATGTTGTAACTGAAATCAAGGACAAATGTGTCATTTGACCTGCATCAGCAGTTCAGATTCATGGTCTTGACATTCTAAAAATCTGTTTCAAAGCAAGAATCTGAGATGAATAGTGAAGCAGGACATTTTCTTCTTAATCTCAGGCAGCTAATACTTTGTTATGCCCTGAATATAATTTTATCCAGTTGTAGTTCACCTCTTCTGGAAAAAGGGAGTGGGAAAGGAAGCTATTTCTGTCCAGGAACCAACTCACATTTTTCAAGCTTGTCATTTCTCTCTGAGCCTATAGTGGATTTTAAAGAGGAAGTCAGGTATTTTAATAAAAAAGAAATTTCCACCTTTTTTAGAGCTAGACTACCCTCTGGGAGAAATGAAGGCCTGACATCCTCATAAAAAGACTTCTGCAATGTAAAAGAGTCTCTTTTCTTCCACATGGGGAAGTGATCAAGTTCTTCCTCTAACAGCCAAGTTGCAGAAGTAAAAAGGTGGCAATCATCCTTGCTTACCTCATCTCAGGGAGCATCCAGTCCTTTTCAGCTGACAAAACACAGTGGGAAGACCCCCACTCAACCAATGAAAGGGAATTACCTTTTCCTTTGTGTCTGTCACATCCAGGTATCAAGCAGAGCTGTCGGAGGAGCAGCACACCAACAGCACTTGCTGGCTCCTCATAGATTTGGGTGTCCCAGATCCCATTAAATTTTCATCTTAAATTAAAGTTTGTTTTTACAGGCTAGAAGGTGTTAAACAGCTTTGTCTATTATCAGAACTCAAGGACAGTCCTAGGATGCTCGTTACACAGAGAAGCCCTGGGAGTGCTAGGCAAAGGGTGTGAAGAACTCATGAGGAGACATAAAGTATGGCTCTACTCTTACTGAAGGAGGGTGGAGAGAGGCATCCACTATCTGACAAGGTCACACTTCTACACTATAACCCTAATACAGAGCCTGCAGAAGGACAGGTGATAACTGCCTTTCCTTAAGGAAAGAATCCAGGCAGAATATCAAATATAAATGGAGAGAAATAGTAATATTTTGTGATTAAGTCCTCACCAGCTGGTGAACTAGTTTGGCCAAAACACTGGCATATCTCTTCTGGAAGCAAGAGGTAGAATTGCTTAATGGAATTTTTTCTGTTGTTTCCCCCACCTTTCTTGATATAATTGCCCTTGAGCAGTGCTCTCACTGGAATACGTTAGAAGGGAAATAAAACTTTGGCACTACTATATTAAAAATAAAATGTGAGGTGGCCATCAAAGTACTTCAGCTGACAGGGACAGCAGAGGAACACCTGCCTGGAATTGACACCAAGGACAAGAAAATGTCAGTATTTGCTGGCTCCCACGGGGCAGTGGTGTGCACACATCCTCTCAGGTCAAGAAGTGAGATGAAAGGGAGAGAGGATGCTTGAGAAAGCCAAGTAGTGTTAGCAGCTGCGTCAGAAGTACTAGTAGAAAGTGTGCAAAACCAGGCCCCTTCTGCAGCCTTGTAACCCCAGAAAAACTGAAATAACCATTAAACCAAAGTTTGGAAACATTTTATGAGGGCAAATAACCTCTAACAAGTAGATAGGAAAACTGCAGTTCTGAAAACCACACACACATCTAAAATTGGTTAAAAGGTAGAAATAGTTTCAAATAGTATTTGTTTTGCATTTAGAAGATGGTGGTGGTGTTGTGATGTTTGTATGCTTGTGACTTGTATAGGCAGGATTTATCCATAAGCAGCAGGAAAAAGCTATATGAATCTAATGTGGTTTGGCCAACAAGGCCTTAAAATGTCCTAATGGGCACTCACTCAGTGATTGCAAAGCACACACACATGAGAGCAGGAGAAGGGGTTGCTCGTGCTATGGGCCAGCCCCAGCAGGCTGCTAGAGATGGTAGAGATAACACTCAGCTGTGTTCCCACAGAAGCTTTATTGAGTATTTGGGTACAGGAGTCACCACTTGTCTGCAAGCAGAAGGATCAGACCTTTGCCATGGCAATTTCTTCTATGACATAAGTTCTAGAGATGGGAGGAGTTGTTCTATTGCACCAAGAGATACATATATACCTTGTGTTTCCAGAGGTCAATTTTCAGTGGGAATATCAGTATTCCCTTTATAGGTTCTCTTTTACATTTTCAACTGCTGACTGTAAAGAGGGCAGCTTTAACCATTCAATAGAGGTCCCTCTTACTGAAACAGTCTCTACCTAATTCTCTAGGTACATAATTGACCTCTGGAATCAGAAGAGCTATATGGCTTGATCCTAGCTCTTCTCCAGTCTTCTTTCCAGCCTGGGAAAAGCAAGCCAAACCAAGATTTTATGCTGCAATCGAGATAACCTGTTTCAGTTTGACTTGGGTCGCATATAGACAATTTTCAGATCTTTGCCCCAGCAATCTTTAGATCAACCTAGACCAATGTGTTTTTGAAGTAAAAAAATTAAAAATTGGGCTTTCAGCTAAGGGAGAAGAATACAAGACATGTGAACATACAGACAACATACACTAGATCAAACCCATACCAGGCCAAATATTCCCATAACCCTACAATAATAAAATTATTATTATAATTAAGGGCTAATTTAAGGAATGTACAGTATTTACAGCCATTCAAACTAGACAGAAGATCCTAAGTAATAGGGGAACAAAGTAAAGGGAGATTAGGACAGCGCTAGGAGGAGGTTCCCAGGCTCTTTCCTATTGTACTGACGAGTGTGTTTATTTCCTCTGATACCTTGAACAGCAAATGCCATTCAGGGCCTACCTAGATGCTTTCATGATAAGAATCCCTGGAGAGAGGCTATCTCTAGCACAAGGCTAGAGAAGTTCTATCATCTTGCTCCACTCAAAGTCTACATCAACTTAAAAAGGAAGCCCATAGCAGCTGATGGGCCTGTCTCTCACCTTTGCAGGAGTCAATAATGCTCTGTTCCCATGGATGTGGGAATTAGTCAAAAGCAGTTGTCTTAGATTACAGGAAGGAATCTCAGAAGAGTGGAGTGCTTTCTGTAACATCAGAAGAAGTCAAATTCAGTCCCCAGGCCAGTTCACTTCAGCTCAGGTATGAGCTGAGACCAACTAATGTCTGTTCCTAAATTTTCATCCTCGAGACCAGGAAAGCTGATATCTAGAAGGATTTTGCTGAGACTGTCATTCATGGTGTCCAGGATGAGGCCCTCCATGAGTGACCGGTTTTCAGTAAAGCCAGAGGCTGTCAGTTCAACAGAGGATTGCCTGGAAGTGTCACGAATAAACGCTGGAGAGCTCGTGAGGGGCACGTGGACCATGTCACTGGATTCTGTATTGAGCAGTTCGCGAGGAGAATCAAAGAGAGGATTTTTAAGGGGTGTGCTGTTAAAACCCAGCAAGTCCTGGTTGTCCTGGAGGGGTGTGAATGGCAACTGAAGGGTTTTCACTGGACTGAAGTCCAGCTCATGACTTCCCTTGGCTAAGGAAGCAGACTTCCAGGGGTCAAGAACCTCTAGTGAAGGGGTAGTAGTGGCTGAGACTTTGCTGGGAGTGGAAGAAACGGGCAATTTGCTGAAGATGTCCTTGACTGGTGTTTTAAAGGCCCCCTCTTCTCCCCGTGAGCAGCTGAGCTGTGATATGTTCTCAAGGGGCTGGTTTTCCTGGGGGAAGGGACGGTCTGCCCCTAAACGGAAAGGGTCAAAGCTGCTGCTGCTTTCTGGCAAAACAAGGACAGGCTCTTCTGAACAAGGCAGCGCTAGGCGTTGTTTCCTTCTGGATCTGCCCACTTCCCGCCTTTCCCTCCTCTTTATAACTAAAGAGTCAGAAACTGCCTTAGATGGGGACTTCAGTGTGGTGAACTGTTTCCTCTCCTTTGGGGACGAGTCTGGGAGGAACAAGCTTGGCTCTTCCTTGACCGTTACAGTTGAGGCAAATGGGGACAGCCAGTGATCCAGCTGAGAGCTTTCTTCCTCCTTTATACAGGCACCCTCAGGGAAAGAAGACAGTTTCTCACCAGGCTGGGAGCTGTTCTCCTGTATAGAATGGGTTGGGGGAAATAAACCTTCATCACATTGACCCTCCTCCTTGACAGCAGCCGTGGGTAAACAGGGTGACTCTTCTGCAGACAGTGACATCTACAATGAAACACAGGTGACATGCAGATCTAAGCCACCCAAAAATCCAAATAGCAGTGGAAAGAAGAGAAAGACTGGCATTTAAGGTCAGCAGAAAGGGTAAGAGGAAGATATTCAGGAAGCAGTAATTATAACAGACTGAGGTTGATTTCTATGAAATTGATAGAAAAAAGCTTAAGGATCACATGGGGAGGATTCTAGCTAAGTAACTGAAAGTCATACTCTTCAGAGCACTCCTGCTCTAAGGAACTTCTGGGAGTACAGGGAAAAGGAGAGCCAAATATTTCTGGAAAAAATATACCCCTTTGATTTTTTCTTACGTTATCTAAATGGGAGTAACAAAATGGATGAGAACAGCTTTCCCAGAAACCAAGGAAAAGGAAGAGAAAAAAAAAGAGGTTATCAAAATAAAAAAAGAGCACAGGAGAAAGATAAATCATAGCTGGAGAGAACATAAAGCAGCAGGCATACAAAGGAAAATAGGATTATGGTTAGACAGGATGGAAGAAGCTAAAGCTTTACAATGCCTAAGCATACAAGAGCAGTCAGTGAGATTCCAAGAAAAAATCTGTTTAATAGCTGTTTTACTTGAGCCCAGAATAACTGTGAACTTCACAGAATTAGCAAACAGCAGATATGGAAATCCTCTGGGAAAAGACTACATGAAATATATTCTCTTCCGAAAGTTCTTTATTGTTACTTATCTATAGAGCTATCAAAAATGTGAATGTTTTAGAATCAGAACAAAGCCATTCCTCCCATTCTTCTTTCTTCACATCACAGCAGTAAAGAAAAATTGTTCTGGAGCCCCTTGAAGCCATGGAGCCCCTTCCTCTAGCAAATTATAGAAACATCCTTAGAGCAAAAACACTAGCAGGTAGTAGTCAGCCTAGAGACAGTAAAGGATAGCAAAGATTATCACTGGCTAGTTCCTTGATAGGATCTTGGAGTTTTAGAGCACCTAGGAAAGATGCACTAAGGAACCATATGAAGAAAAGGTTCATTGAAGGCAAGAGATATAGAAAAAAAAAGTAAACAAAAAATCCAAACAAACACACCCTTCCTTAAAATATCACTACACCTTCCCTAGCCCACTCCTTGCCCTCCCTTAAAATAAAAAATTTTTAAAAAGTGAAATAAAGAAAGAGAACCACACTAACCCCCTCAAAAAGCAAGAAACCAACCTTTGTAGCAATGCGCACACGCTTATTGCTCTGCAAAGTCTCTGAGCTGTTAAGGGATGCTCCCTGTGCCATGGACAGAGGAATCTTCACAGAAGGCTGCAAGACAAGAGGCTGACTCAAAGGAAACTGGATTGGAACCAGGTAGGAGTTGACACGAGGAAGCAAAGGCTTCATCTTTCGGCCTGGAAGGGAAAAGAAGGGATTCACTTTTGCCTGTTCTCCAGGCTACCTCTTGAAACTCAGGCACCTTACAGAAAATCCTCTTAAGACACCCCAAAAGAAACATTTGGTCAGACCACTTGCCTTCTCTGCTAATTTTAAGGATACAAATACCAAGCCAGAAGGTTCATGAACAAGAAAATAACCTTTCACGCAGATCCTACCCCTCAAATTGGGGCTCTCACTCCATCTGAATGACCATTGCCCACCCATCTCACCATCGCATCCTCTCCAACACAATACGGCTTTCCATTTCAAACCTGACAGTAAGGAGCATAAAAGCTGGCAAACCAGGATAACACACTCCATTTGTATTCCTAAAGAAATCTGGGAAAGTGCCCCAGATTTATTGGATTGAGTCTCTTTGGCCTAGACTGATGTGGACACTTACGTGAATTCTGGGGTTCAGTTTTGCTTCCCATGTTCTTCAGAGGATCTGGAAGGCGACTCTTTTGTTGCTGCAGTCATTGTGAAATAAGTAAGAGGGGAAGGAGAAAAGAAGAGAGATTAAAAGAAAAGAATCCACATTCATTCTGCTGCCTCACTGAGAACTGTGAAACCAGAGGTCTGTGCTGCACTAATGCAGAGAGAGCAGCTGTTAGTACCCAGCACTCAGGCTGGCTCTAGGTCTGTGCCATTTTCTGGTTTGCAGCCATGCCATTCCAAGGCCAGCTGCCCACTAAAAGCTGTGTAGGAAAAGAGACAACATGACAGAGCTGCTCCAGCTGCAGACCCTACAGCAGAAGTGAGCTGGTTTCAGTACCCTCAGTGCCTGAGGAACAATGAATAGGATGGCTTTATTGTATATTGGATATCTATACAAACCATAGACCAGATAGGTGTTCAAATGGAATAGCAGAGGCAACAATGGGATCAGAATTCTGAAGAGATGGAAAGAAGGCCAAGGTTGTAGCTGTGACAGAAAAGCATTTGACTGGATGCTTGCAAATCTGTGACTATTAAAACTGCTGAATGCAAGAGCAACAGCAAACAGGTTCATCCTTCCAAGAGTCACAATGCAGTGGGTTCCAAAATGAAAAAGGAGCACAGAGAAATCCTTTTCTCTCTGGATCTGAACCCCAGAACATATTGGAACTGTTGTCATGGAGATGATTTTACCAGAAATCTGTTTGGGCTTGTTCTCTGAAGCCTACTGGTGTCCATTGCAGCCTACTTCAGCAGTAGACTTCCAAGTTGCTCAAAGCTGTCCACCTTTACTAGCTAGAGAGACACTGTACCATCTGGAGGCAGTCAACCCCTCTCCCCACAAAGGGTGCACATGGAGCTGTATGAGCAGATGCAGCAGTGACACAGTCCCCCTCCCCAAGCCTGCTGTCCTTTCCTTCAGTGACTGGCAAGAAGAGAATGGAAGATCAAGCCCCGAGCCAGATGGCAGTTCTTACTGATTCAGAGTACTCAGGCGATGTTGGTGACCCCGAGTCCAGCGGCTGGTGGCAGAAGGCATTGAGCAGGAAAAAAATTAAGATGAAGTTATCAACCAAAGAGGGAGACAAATGGGACATTTTAAACTTGTACAATCTGAGCAAACAAAAGTTAATTCTACCCACCCACTGCAGAAAACACAAGAGTCTAAACACACCTATACCAGACTCTCAAGCTCTATTTTCTTGACAAAATCTTCCAAAAATACCTAGTTAGGTTAAATACCTAGTTAGGACAATTCCATCCTATGACTTGACTTATCTAACAGCATAGGAACACCTGGTTGGCTTCAGTGGAAAGCGTCTCATTAGGAATTTGAATCAGGCCCATGAAAAGAAGTTGAACAACCTGACTACTATATTTGGCACAACACAGGAAGAATGAACACATCCCACAGAAGCTCCAGGTCAGAAGCACAGCCACAGCACCTTTTCTTTCAAATGCAGAGCTTGTCTATTTGTCAAGTGAAGTAACTGAATCCAACTTCCACCAAGAGGCTGATGTCAAAGCAGCTTGACCTTACCATTAAAATAAGGTGCATCAGGCTAGTGTGGCATTTAGAAACTGGATAGCGGATAGCCTGTCCTATTTTCTTTGCATGAGGCAACTCACCTTAAATACCTGGTCCAATGTTAGGCAACGGTTTGCATCGGGGTGAATAGTCCAGAAAGAGATTTTACCATTGGCAGATGTCTCACGGACAAACATATCATGAAGTGACAAGTTGTGCCGAATGGAGTTCTGGGGAGAAAGGAGTGAGGAGGAGGTTGAAAAGCAGTAGTTTTGTTATCAGCACGGCAAGGCCTCCCTCAAACATGGCTGCCCTAGCAGAGGGATTGCATTCCTAAGTGAAGACAACACTGGACTTTCATATTCACAGCGTACCCAGCCAACCCTGTCAGTCTCTTACTCTGTGTATTCTTGAGATCCCTATTCTCACTCCAGTGATCAAACATGCCATCATCTTGTTTAAGTAGGATGAGGCAAGGGATACAAGAAATGGTACCGGAACATCCGGAGTGAGAGTGTATTTGGGGTGGAATGTTTAAATGAGCTTCCATCTTGCTTTGCAGGCTGGGGAACAACTTTTCATTTTGATCCAGAAGGCATGCAACATTACCCACAGCAACTTGAGGGCCTGCTTGTTACCTTCCAACCTGGCTTAGCTACATGTTTAAAATAAGGGAAATGATCCTCAATCCAGGTATAGATGTCCTTCAGGGTCATGCGCTTCTTCTCTGTGCTGTTGATGGCAAACTGGATCATGGCCATATAGGAGTAAGGAGGTCGTTCTGACACTGAATCCTGCCATGAGGAGGACACAGCAGCAGCTTCCTCTTCAGTCTGAAAGACAGAAGGGGTGATACACGAATGGTCATGAAGCTGACAAGAAGACATGGAACACCCCTGGATCCTCTGGGTTCTGCTATTCATATCAGTAAAGGTCAAATTCAGGTTACCTAGAGATAGTGATGCCTAATTCTTGCAAGTCTTCTGATCCACATAGATTACTTCCACACCAAAAGTTTTAGCACACACTCTTGTATTCCCCTACTTACTTTGACTCTTTCTTGCAGAGGCACCTGATTCTCTTTCTCTGTGTCTTCCTTCACAGAAGAGGGATTTAGCCCATCAGATCTCATCTTCCCCAGCCACTGGATGTTGGTGAGGCTGTTGTCCAACACAGAGCTTATTGTCTCGCCACTGCCTATTGGGATAACAAGCCCACGTAATAATCACAGAATCATTTAGGTTAAAACAGTCCTCCAAGACCGTTGAGTCCAACCTGTGACCAAACACCACCTTATCAATGAGACCATGGCACTGACTGCAGCATCCAGTTGTTTCTTGAACACTTCTAGGGATGGTGACTCCAAACCTCCCTGGGCAGTCTGTTCCAATGCTTGACAACCCTTTTAGGGAAGAAATTCTTCATGATGTCCAATCTGAACTTTCCCTGGTACAGCTTGAGGCTCTGCCCTTTTGTCCTGCCATTTGTTGCCTAGGAGAAGAAGGCAACCCCCACTGCTCTACAGCCTCCTTTCAGGCAGTTGCAGGGAATGATAAGGTTCTCCTGAGCCTCCTTTTCTCCAGGCTGAACACCCTCAGCTCCCTCAGCTCTTCCTCATCAGACCTGTGCTCCAGACCCTTCACCAGCTCCGTTGTCCTTCTCTGAACTTCTCCAGCACTTCAATGTCTTTCTTGTCATGAGTGGCTCAAAACTGAAAACAGAACTCAAGGTGTGGCCTCACCAGTGCTGAGTACAGGTGGACAATCTCTGCCCTGGTCCTGCTGGACACACTGTTGCTGATACAGGCCAGGATACCATTGGCCTTCTTGTCCACCTGGGCACAACTGGCTCATGTTTAGCTGCTGTTGACCAGTACCCCCAGGTCTTTTTCCTCTGGGCAGTTTCCCAGCCACTCTGCCCCAGCCTGTGGTGCTGCCTGGGGCTGTTGGAATGCAACTGCAGGAACTGGTAGCTGGTCTTACTGAACTTCACGCAACTGGCCTTGATCCACGGATCCAGCTGGTCCAGATCCCTCTGCAGAGCCCTCCTGCCCTCCAGCAGATCCACACCCCCACTCAAATTGATGTCATTTCTGAACTTACTGAGGATGCCCTCGATCCCTTCAGCCAGATCATTGATATATATCTAGTAAACAGGACTGGCCCCAGCACAGAGCCCTGAGGAAGCCCAATAGTGACTGGCTGCCAGCTGGATGCAGCACTGTTCAGCACCACTCTCTGGGCCCGGCCATCCAGCCAGTTTTAATCCAAAGAAGAGTGAACGTGACCAAGCCATGGGCTGCCAGCTTTTCCAGAAAAATGCTGTGGGAGACAGTATCAAAGGCCTTACTGAAGCCCAGGTAGGCTACAGACACAGACTTCCCCTTGTCATAACTCTGCTTTCTCACAAGTAATCCTGCTACCTCTTCATCTCAGCTGTCAAAAGGCAGGCACCAGTCACACTTCTAAAGGACGGTATTGCAATGCTAATATTACGGAAGGAATTCGCCTTGAATTCCTGATTTCATGTGTAGTTGCCCAATTTCTGAAAAGAGCTGCAGCCTTAAAAACAACACTCAAACCAGACTATTGCTGTCAACCAAAACAGGACAATGTTGACCTAGTACTTCAAGAAATAGAAAGACATAGCACAAAACTTAAGTCAGAAGCTCAAATGTCTTCCACTAAAAAAGTACGCCCACTATAATCCTTCAGATTTCATTACACATGCAAAGCTATGTAGAATCAAATCCATAGGTATTTTGTAATTAACAAAATATTAATAATTACTGCATACCAAGATGCAGGTGCTGCACTCCTTGGCCCATTTCACATCTTTGTCTGTCAGCACAAAAAAAAAACAACAAAAAAACAGGTAAAGGCTACATACTGTTGGTCTCTTGTTCCTGTCCAGCCACAGGATCAATTCCTGAATGCCAGAGCGCTGTACTGCCTGCAAGAGCAGGTGTCTGTGCAACATTCTTCTCTCTTTCTTGACTATCTGCAGCCTTGATGGCTGCACTGGCTTTCTTCTCTGATGAGAGATGCTGTGATGGTGCTGGACCTGCTGAACGGGATGTGCCCCCACTGCTAATGAGAATGAACTTGTTGGGTCCATTGTTGCCACACTCTTTTCCTTTTGCTGTCAGTGCCTCTATGATGCTCTGGATATCAGCATTTGTAGGGATGGCCACCACCTGTGTATTGGGCATTGTAGGATGGTCAATTATCTTTATTCCTGCTGGGAATTTCTGCAGGCCACAATCCCTTTTGTCTCTGGGTTGTCTGTTGTGTTGGTCTTCCTGCTTATGCTCCTGCTTAGGAGCCTTTTCATCCTGACCTCTGTTCTCATCTCTTGCTTCAGTACTGGATACATCGTTCTGTGGGAGGGTCAATTTCCGTCTTTTCAGAATTAAGGGCCTGCGAGGGCTGGTCCTCATTATTGATCTATACTGTCACTCTCCATTGAAAGGGAGAGGAACAAATCCTGCAACACAAAAGGTACAACATAAAGGATGCAGCAAATCATCTCAAGACCCCCCACAGAGCACACATTCTCAGCAGTTGCTACAAAGCTAGAAACACAAAAGGGAAAGAAAATTTAAAGCATTTAATAAAGTTGACAAGGCGACTGAAAAATCATGCTGTACCTCCTTAACCCACACCTGGTGTAAGCAGGATGGGAGACATTTGCAGAGTAGATAGCTTGCATCATAAAGTACATAATAATGAGAAAAGTGTGTATATCCTTTACAGGAAGACTTAGACATAATGTGACTTGACCAGCATCGGCCAGTAAGCTGGAGGAGAGGGAAGGTAGAATATAGAAACAGCAGTGCTGATTCTTATAGCCTATAGCTCTAAACAGTAGATTATACAACCTGCATGAAAAGAGAATTTACAAGTAGTTTAAGATCTGGGAAGCAGAGATTATCCTGAACACTACAAAGGCACACAATAAATGCAGCAGAAGTAAGGTGCTTTAAGATAGACACCAAGTAAATGTGCTGTGAATTTCTTTTGAAGATTTGTCAAGAACCAGGTAAATTCATCATCGGGCAGCATACAATTTAGATGTCAAACTTTTGGACAACAGGCGGTTTAGACGATAAAGCTGAAAGCAGAGGAAATAAAATTCAGAGATACTGACTGCTTCCAGGGTAAGATGCTGTGAGAACACTGCTAATAATACACCATCAGGAATTCGGTGGAGCCTGCGACTTTCCGCAAACTATACCAGAAAAATATGCAAATTATTGTTTATCATTAGAGATGGCAAGCAGAATAGAAAAAAATACCCCAAAAAAAGAGGCCCTTTCCATTGCTAGATTTGACGGGGTCAGCAAGTAAATCAGCAAATTCTCAGTAAGAATCCCCTACATTGATACAAAGCAGAGTCCAGCAGATAACAAGCTAAGCTGAAGCCCTAAGCACAGGGAGCAGACAGCCCTGCGATCATTCCACGCGGGTTCTGGCACTCGGCACGGCAAGCATGGCCCTTTGCGATCTGCTCCACCCTCTTAAGGGGAGATCCCGGTAAGACAGCGCCACAAGTAGAACTCTGAGCCAGCCTCCCACAGCCTGCCTTCCTTACAGGAGCGCGTCACTTCCCGAGGAGGCCTCAATCTGCTGCCCCCCGTACAGGCCCAGGCACTGCCGTATTCGCGCGGCCCCAAGGGGCGAGGGAGGGCAGCGCCAAAGCGCTCCCAACTCTTTCTTCCCCCACTCCAGCCCTGCGCTGCCACCCTCGCCAGCAAGTTCACCTGCTCCCGCGGGGCCCTCCAGCCCGCGCCGGGCCTAGGCGCTGCCCTCTCCCAGTCGCCCGATAGTGCAGCCTTAGCGCGGCCCTCCGAAGGGTACCGACCCTTGCCTGGGGCCCTGGAGCACCGTGGCGGGCACAGGTCGCGACTCACCAGCGGCCCGGCCGGGCAAGGCCGATACAGGGCGGCGGCGGCCCCAGCGCTGCCGGTTTGAATTTGGCGCCCGGCGCGGCGCTGGCCCGATCACGTGCCGGCCTGCGCCAGTGAGCGGCGGGGGCGGGGCCGGCAGGGCCGGGCCAATCGGCGGCCTCGGCGGGGGATACGGATGTGGGGGCGGAGGAGAACTCAGGGCAGAGCTCGGGCCGCTCCCGGGATTGTGTTGTCTCGCCTGCCTTGTTCTGGGACAGCCGTTCCCGCCCCGGTTGGGGCAGTGCTGGCAGCTTCCTTCAACTATGCTACTCGCGGCTAGGAGCCCTGCCGTGCGCCCGGGCTGCTGGCATTGCGCTGACTCCTGGTGAAGGGCTACGGAGTTTTACCGTTTAACGTGTGTGTTACGGCTGCACCGGGCTAGGGGGGCCTGCAGGACTCCCTGAGCACGCTGACACTTAGGTAAGTAGTCAGGCTGTTGCAGTCTCCCACGTTTCTTATGAAATGTTATCAAATTTTCTTGTCTGTGCTGGTCTATGGTAAGTCAGGTTGGGAGAATATGAGCCAGCTGTGCCCAGGTGGCCAGGAAAGCCAATGGCACCTGGCCTGTATCAGCAATAGTGTGGCCAGCAGGAGCAGGGCAGGGATTGTCCCTGTACTCGGCACTGGTGAGGTCACCTCGAGTGCTGTGTCCCGTTCCGGGCCCCTCACTTCAGGAAGGACGTTGAGGTGTTGGAGTGGGTCCAGAGGACAGCAGAGCTGGTTTGGAGCGCAAGCCCTATGAGGAGTGGCTGAGGGAGCCGGGGGTGTTCAGCCCGGAGAAAAGGAGGCTTAGGGGCCTCCTTTTATCACTCTCTACAACTACTTGAAAGGATATAGCCAGGTGGGGGTTCACCTTTTCTCTCAGGCACCTAGTGATGGAACAAGGGGACATTGTCTTAAGCTGCACCAGGGGAGGTTTAGGTTGGGCATTAGGAAGAATTTCTTCACAAGAAGAGTGATTAGACATTGGAATGGGCTACCCAGGGAGGTGGAGTCACTGTCCCTGAAGGTATTTAAGGAAAGACTGGATGCAGCGTTTAGTGCCGTGGTATAGTTGCCATGGCAGTGTTCGGCCATTAGGTTGAACCTAATTGATTCTGCGAGTTGTTTTCCAACGGAAAAGTAAATACCGTGTTACTTCAGTTCAAACTTATTCATTAGGTAAAACAAATAAATCATGCAAGATCTGTAGAATACAGGAGGGAGATGTCAACTCTATTCTGTAAAAAAGAAAAGAACAAACTTAAAATCTCTTGAAATTAAAACCTATAAGTAGTTAGCAACTAGAAAGGGAAAGAGTTCTGATTATCTTGGCCCTATAATACCTTCTTGGCATTACAAGCCAGATTGAATTGAAAAAAAGAAAATAAGTTTTTTGGGTTTTTTTGTCTTTTGATAGCTGACTTGATATAGCTGGATCAGTAGGTCAATAGCTCCCATTCCTGCAGTGCATTTCTAAATCTACCTGAAAATTGACAAAAGGTTCAAGAACTACTGTTGGGAAAAAGTCTACCTCGAGATAATGTACACTGTACTGCATAGATGTTTTGCTTTTGTTAAAAACTACATCTGAGGCTGACAGACAACAAGTCTGTCTTCAGATCCATTTATTTGCCTTCTACAGATTTGAGAGCACTCTAGCATCTCCTTGGGGTGCTTTCCTCTTTCTTCAATTAGCTCCAACAAGCATCATGAGGTTTCTAAGGAGTTCTACCATACCTTTTGATGCCTCCGAAGAAGAAGTGTACCCACAAGGCCAAGAAGGCAGAGCTGGTTTTCCTTGAGAGGCCACGGGCAGGACCCATCCATTGTTATGAAACTCCACTGCATTCGGCTGAGAATCCCAGACGTGTGCCTACAAAACCTGTGGACAAGAACACCTCTGCTGCCTGGGTTGGTATAAATTGTCTTTCCTCCTGTGTCCCACAGCAAGAGCTTTCTCCTGTATGTCTTAACAGAGTTATCTGTTCTGGATATGGAAAATTAGTAGCCTAGACCTGAATTCCCTCCATCAGTCTAAAGCATAAATAAGTGCTTGAGTTGCTTCACATTCTAAGAATAAGCACTAAAGTCTTGGTTACTTGAAGACATAAACTGTGTACAGTCTGTACTGATTAATGACTATTTGTTTTCTAGGAAAATAATTCCCATCAGGAAAACCACTGTTTTCCTTGGCAACAGAAAACCCTGCACGAAATAAACATTAGGGGAGATTTTTTCCTAATGGCTTGCTGTTTGAAATAACTGCTAAACTCTAAATGTTACCTGTTAAAGTATTGGGTGCATTGTTGAAATCTGACACTGCTAAATTTAGAGAATATAGGTTTTCACTTCAGAATTATTTGTTCTAACCTGCCCTCTTTTCCATTTCTGTGTTTTGAATAGTTTTTCTCCATACCAATCTTCTGATGGGGTCATTTTCTTGTGACTTTCTTGTTTGCCGTGTCCTAAAGTACTCCTCATATCGTGTAATGTAAAGATATTTTTTTTTTAAGCAAACAGCTGCAGCAAAGACAGACCATTCCTGCACAACAGCAGTCATCACCTAGGGGAGCTCTGCTTAAACATTACTGCTGCTTGACTGTGCTCTTCACAAAGCAAGCTCAGGAAGTGTGGTTTCAAACCTGCATGAAACATTCCTTTGTTCCTGTTGACCTGCAGGTATTTTTGTGATGCCTTAGCCTTGAAATAGAGCATCTTCAATTTTTTCTTTTTTTTTTTTTTAATATCTGCTTGAGGCAGTTAGTGATTCAGAAACCGTAGAGCTAAGTAACATAACTGCTGTGAATAAGCATTCATTTTGTTTGGAAGAGGTGGAAATATCCACTCTGGTAGCTCTTTGATTCCAAAAATACAATGATTCTAAAATTTGTTTGAAGTTATCAGCACTGAAACTGCTAGATATTTCTAAATTTGGAAACTGGCAAGTTTGTAACTTCTGGGAGTCATCCTCTGCAGAGTATTGTAAATTTGTTTCAATGGAAACTGATTTTCTGCTCCTTTCTTTCTGGCATTATCTAAGTTTTTCATACCTTTTTCACTGCTAGGTTCCTACATAGGTAAAACCTACCCTACATGTATGTTCTCTGAAGCCAGGAAGCCATATTCTTAAAATCAGAGGCTATGTTAAGTATACGCTGGGATCAGAATTATTATGGAATCACTTATCTTTTCCTCCACAAAGGCTTTGCATTCAAACAGTTCAGCTGTACATCAGACAATCGCCATCCTTAGTTAAATTGCACTCACAGTTTTGAAGAACTATATAGTAACTTCAGAATGCCGAAGGAGGTCTGTAGTTAGTGTAGCAAGAACTCAGTTTGGTGTGCTCTTGGGAAAAGCAAACTGGAATCTGAAACAGAGTCTGACTCTTTTGTTGATAACCAGGAACACAAAGAACACTGTAATAAAAGGATTTCCAGGATTTAAGTATAAGTCTAGAATCATTCAAAGAAATACAGACTGTTGAGCTTGGACCATGTCTTCTATAGAAAGTTGATTGTAGAAGTGGATTCTGGGTGATCTGTTCCTTCACAATACAGAAATGTTTTCAAAACTATGTTTTGAAACAAAGACGTTTTGGGGAAGATTTTGAACACCATATTAACATAATCTAAGGGGATTGAGCTAAGTGGGCATTCTTTAATAAGTATGTGTTGCTCTCCCAGTTATTCTTTGGGAAGACTGAGGATCTATTTGAATTATGCTAAGACACAGAATCAAAAAGGATCCATTCTGAACTTCTTAAAATCTGCACAGGTAAAGGCGTAGACACCACTTTGATTCCTTTAAAACGCACATCTTGAGTTCTTTGTGAGTTGCCAGAGAACAGCTCACTTGCACCCCAGTGACTTTCCAGAGAAGAGTGGCAGAAAGTGATGCTGAAGTTCAGAGGTATCTTATGCACAGCAGCTTTGTTAGTGGCTCATGTGCTTTGCTGCAGAACAGATTACTCAATGAACACACTGAAGAAAGATGGGGAAGTAGAATCGGGTAGGTAATACTTGTCTGGAGAAAAGGACTGCGTTTTTATCTTATTATTATGTCTTTCCCTTCAGGTGTGCCCACAGTTTGACACAACTAAGTCAGTGGTGTTGAAGGCGTGCCAGAAGAAGCATCGTGGTCCTCACAAGCCCCATAATCAGGATGCCAACCACAGTTCATTTCACGTAGGAGGAGCTTGTCGAGGAGCTGTAGCCTGCAGATTTCCTCCTTTAACTTTTGAGAATCCAGAAGGACATGCAGTCCCTCCGCTGGATGATCCAAATCGCTTGAGAAAAAATGCACAATGCTCTCACAACCAGCCTAAGAAAGGGACAGCAGCAAACGCCAACATCCAAGGGAAGAGTCCAGAGAATTGTGGAGAGCCTGCTCCCCAGGTTGTGGAGCAAGAAGTTCTTCCTCCACCATATGCAGAGGCTGCACATGTTCCTTCCCCAAGGAATGAGAGATGCAGCAACGGTCTATCACAAAGTAGTCAAGCTTGGCATCCAGAGAATGAGCTGGCATTTGGTATTGATCCCTGTGGGAGAGGGGAGGCGGCAGCAGTACTGGTTACAGATACTCCTGAGCACGAGTATGGAATAAAGGTCACCTGGAGGCGGCGGCCTCACATAATGAAGTATCTGCGGGAACAAGGGAACCTGAGCGCTGCGGACATCCTGGTGAAGGCAAACATGGAGCTCTTGAGAGGACAGGCCCACTCCTGACCTGGCGGGAGCAGCCGCTGTGCTGCGTGCAAGAACACGCCCGAACAGACGATGTCGCTTCGGGGGCTGAGGAGGGGACCTGATTTCAGCCAGGCCCTCTACTGCGCCTGGCAGAGCCTCCGAGAAATGCCGGGGCGGGCGCGGGGGAGGGTCTTGGTGACAGAGGGGTGTCTTTTGGGGCGGTCTTCCCGGGGGAAGTGTGTACGGAAAGCGTTTCGTGCCCCACGCGGTTCCCGCCGGGGCCGTTCCCAGCTCCCGGCGGAGGAGGCGGGCGGCGCCCGCGGCGAGGGACGGGCGGGCCCTTGTGCTCCGCTGCGCGTGCGCGGCGCCGCGGCCAATCGGCGGGCGGTGTGCTCGCGGCCCCGGCCAATAGCGGCGCGCCTCAGTGCCGCGCGCCGTTGCTAAGGGCAGCGGCGGGCGGAGGCCCATAGCAACGGCGGGGCCGCGATGGAGGGAGCGGGGGAACCAGGCGGTCCCGCCGGCCGCAGGTGAGCGGGGCTTGGGCCGGCGGCGTCCCTGGGACCGAACAGGCCTGGGCAGGGGCTGCCTCGCGTGGCAGCAGCGCGGCCGTAGCGGGGACCGGGCGGGCGGAGCCGCACGGCAGCGGCCACGCGGGTCGGCGCTGCCCCCGTAACCCCCGCGTCCCGCGGGCGGGCGACAGCCGTGCCGCTGTTTTATGTGCGGGTGTGTTTTATGTGCTTCGCTCTTCAACGTTGGTGTGCACTGTCTGAATACTTGTGGATTAAACCGGTTTTGTGGTGCATCGGTCCACTCTTGCTTTCTACTGTGAAGCGTTTTCGCGGTGTTATTCAACCCCTCTGCTCCTCCTAATGAAGCTCTCTGGGTATTTGCAAGTATCACTCTCGGTGTTCCTTTGCAAGAAAAAAAAGGAGGAATAACTGAAATGAACTCAACTGATGTCATAGGAAAAACAGCTGTGAACTAGGGAGAAGCGGTTTTGGAAAGACTTCATGCTCGTGGCACTTAAGGAAGCTCAAAATCGAAATTATTTGAAATGATATGTGATTATACTGACAAGAAGAGAAAACGAGTTTTGGCAGAATTGGTGTGATGGCAAAAAACCTAGGACAATCTATCTTTGTGCTTCCTTTTGGATAGGAAGAAGTAAAGCAAGTAAAGAGAGAAACCTAAACTTTGGGTAGTTAAATGATAATGACCACAATGTAAAAGAGAAACAGTATTTTTTTTATTACATACCTTGTTGCATTCTCTAATTTAAGTAGGATGAAAAACAACGCTAGAGTTTAAAGGGGTCCTGTAATTGCTTGGGTCCACCAAATATGCTATGGAGCATTAGATTACTTCTTTATGCAGACTTGAAAGACCTTGGGTTGTCTAGCAGTTCTGGAAACAGTTTTTAAGGAAATTATGTCCAGATACCTAAATTTCCCTGCACAGTAGACTTTTAAATTTGACAGAGTTCATGCTACAAGAAATAATGCTGCTCTTCTGATACCAATTCTACTGGCATAATTTCTTTCTGCTAAGAAACCTGTCTTGTGTACTTTTATGGGTGTCCCACAGAAACAGGCTAACGATAATGGTAATTCTTGGGATAGGTCCCAAGAACTAGCCCTCCCATCCTAGTTTATTAAAGAAACATCAATTTCTGTAACTTTCTTAGTCCCCATGGTTAAGGTAAGAAAACTAGAATGTGTGAACGTAAAGAAAAGTACATAGTTTCAAAGTAGAGCTGTAAGGCTTGTTATTTTCAGGGGTCTCGCACTGAAGTTGGGGTGTTCTTCAGCCTTGTAATAAATTCAAGGAAGACAAATGTCTGTTTTCTTAGGAAGGGTCTTCTTTTTCTGGGACATTATGCAGAAGTCACTAATCTGGTTACTAGAATTCTTGTTTGGTAAAATAATTGTCGGTTGTCCAAACAGTGGATTTTATAGCAAAGGTAGATGTGATACATAATAACTGGCACTTCATGGCAATTGAGATACTACAGGTAAAGTTTAACAAAGCTGTACCTGAGAACTGGTTGGCAGCATTTTTTTTTTTTTTTTGCCATTTTTTCCCCCGGGATGGAATGCCTTTACTATTGAGCAATGTGAAAAATATACATAAGGCTATTGAAACTATTTTATTTTTGCTGGACAGAGTCGAATATTACCAGTCAAAAATTAAGGCATATTGTTTTGTAAGTGTGCTGTGGGATACATGATTATGGACAGATAGCAGAGATCTTGGATTTAGGCCATCTACAGGTTGTCACTTGCAAATACCGTGTTGTGTTAGACTCTTCCACTGGAGCTGGCTGCAACTGAAATTGCTCAACTTCATTTTAAAGTTTGGCTTTCAGGTAGATACGGTACAACTGTCTTAATGCTTTAGAAAATGATAAGCTTGATATTGCTGTTTCATGGTTTTGATAAGTGCTAGACCTTCTCTCTTATTTGGGAAAGTCCATTTGGAGACTTTCCATGAAATTATTAGTGTAGAAACATTCAGGTAAAAGTAACTCTAAATCATTGTAAGCTTTTAAAATATTTTGAAGGAAATTTTGTTTCTTATGGTAGTATGCATTTTAGAATCTCAGAGAACAATGGACTTTGCCCTTTTGCACACTAATCATACAGTATACAGGAATACTTAAAGCTTCCCATGTGCTACATTCCAAATATGCTTCAGCTTCTGACTTGCAGATGTCATGTACAAGGAACATAATTTTCAAGGGGCAATAATCTTGACTGAGTCTATAGAGGCTACAAAACTGGATGTCAGCTACAGCAGTCCTGCCCTCATTTGGATGCTTCCTTGGGGTCCAGACATGCATCAGTTAGTGGCTTTCAGTTTGTGAACTCCGGAACTCTGGGCTACTTTCTCAGTGCCTCCCAATGTTAATGAAAATCAGCCTGTTGCCAATTAGCTCAGTTTTCAAAATAGTAAGAGCCCACGGATTAACAGAAGTTGAAAACTTCAAAAGTTGTACTGTTGTTCAGCCAAAAATCCTTTCCACGTTTTAAAAACCTGAGTGCGGTTGAGATTGTCAGGAATCTCCATGCCTGTTGGGCTTGAGTATTTTGTATAAATACACCATAATTATGATTTTGAGGAGAAAAAAGACTAAATACTTTGCTAATTATTTTAGCTATACTTCTAAACCAGAGAAGACAGAGAAGTTTAAATTTCCTTTTAAAAGCCTCTCAGCATCTCTGTTAGTCCTTGAGTATTTTTATTTAGCCACCAGTGACCTTCTCAAAATTAACAAGCAATGTTTGTTAAATTCCAGGACTTAAAATTCTGCAAGTCTTATCCTTAGATGAACGAGAATTGGCTTTATATCCGGTTTGCTTCACCCCATTCAGCTCTAAACATTATAATGAAGAAATCTGTCCAAAGCGAGATAAACCTGTAAATATTTTATGAGTGTGGTTGGTATATACTCCTTGGAGTACAGATTCAACCGAAAAGGAAACCTTTTGCAATTTGATGCAGCATCTGTTAATGTGAATGAAGGAGTTACTTCACTTCTTGTGATGTAGACAGCAGTGGCAAGAGAGAAGAGGCAACACGTGTGACTAAAATTTCCAAATACAGTTTGAGATTCACTGGGTAACAGCAATTGCAAAGAGCTGTCCTATAGTTGAACTTTGTTTGAATTATCTCTTTAGTTTCTAGTTAGTTCTTTTCCCATCTCTTATCACCTAGAATTTAGGTTACTGGTGACCTTTTTTTTTTTTTTTTTTAGAGAGAGCCATTACTTTTCTGGTTTTTTGGGGTTTTCTTTTTTTAAAAAAAATCACTGTTGGTGTGGCATTTGTAGGAGGGACAAATGCACTGACTTAACATAATTATGACTTGGTATGTGTGAAAACTTTCTGCAACCTGACTTGCGCTGGGATAGCTCCAGACTCTTGTTTTGTTGCTGAGTCACAGCTGAGTGATCTCCAAACTAAAACTGTGTTGTAATTGGGTCATGGGATGAATTCTCTTCTAAGTGGATTTGCTGATACGCCTGGAGATGTTGCCTTAGACTACTGCAAGAACATTTACGCCAACTCTTAGTGCTCTTTAAAACATACTCTGTGGGATGTTTGAACTCTTGACTGCCTGTGTTCTTGCTTTGGAGTTCGGGTGCTTCTACATTCTTTCTGACTTTGCATTCTTATGTGATATCTGAGGGGAAAAATAGAACAAGAACTAAAATCTAGCAGTGATATCTTGCCGAGTCATCTAGTTTGAAATCGAAATTACATTTTGCTGTTTCTGTCTCTTTAATGGCTTTCCCTTTCAATTTTTCTAAAATAAAAACAAAAAAGCCAGGACTGGGAACAAAGGTCAACAATCAATTCTAGAGTGTCAGTTGAGAAAATTTCATGTTCCTTTCCCTATTTTTAGTTTAAAATACTATTGGACAAGTGCAATTCGGCTTGCCGAGTGTGATGCTCTTGTTTTCAGGGAACTTTGACTTTTGTTACCTGGTCTGGGTTAAGCATAGCATGTGCTATTTAACTGCTGCCTTTGTCGCTAGGAGAGAATAATGGCTGCTCTCTATTTCACTGGCTTCCTACTGTAATGAGGTACAACGTCAACAAAAGTGACAGGCGAGGTTTAATAATTCACAAACAGAAGATCACAGGAGACAGAATTCCAACCTGCTGGGGATCCTGCTCTTTCCTTGGGCAGAGGTGTTTCTGTAGGTGAAATGACCATGGTGATTTGAAGCATGTAGTTGAGAGGACATTAAATAGAAAAGTGAAGTTCTGCTTATAGAATAAATTTCTTTTCCCTAGCAGAAATCTAAGTTTCATTAGGTTCAACCGAATAAACCTGAAGCATAGTGCTCTGCAGCTGTAATAGTGGTTAGGAGCTGAAAATTCCTGAGTCATGGAGTCACCAACTGTGAACTCTTGAAGGAATATGCCTGACAGGAGGTTCCTTGTCTCCCTTTTCTTGAAATAATTATAATAAAAACCCAGTTGAGCCCCCTTGTTTGGCTACACACTTAAAATATAACTTTATATATGAAGTGCATATTCTTATGATTCCATTCCTCTGTGCCACCCTCCCATCATTGATGATGGCTTTGATGGTTAATGACTTGTGTGGATTTCTGGCTTCTCTTGGCCTTACTTCCAGAAGAAGTATACTCCTTTTGCTTTAGATTTGCAGAAATGAATTTATTTGAGACTTCTGGCCAAGGAAAGCAGGAATCTCATTTCTCTTCTCCCAGTATAGTATAGCAGAGAATGACACAGGCTTTTGTTTGCACTCTTCTTTTTAGTCCAAATAGAAGTCATACTAGCTTCTGTCCAGAGAGTGCTGATTTGTTTTCCTTGCTCTGTTCCCTTGTTCCAAGTAAAAGGAGCTAATCTTTGGTACTTCATAAGTCACTTTTTGAATGGTGTGTAAAACACTAAGCAATACAGTAGTCAAAATGGTTCTGACCTCAATATGTAACCTTTTCATGATGCTTTCATTTCTGTTGCATTTTCTTGCAACAGCCTGTATTTTTTATTATCCTCTCTTTTTGCTCTCACACTTGAGATCTAAACTTGTGATCTCTAGAACCCAACCAGACAGAATCACAGAGGCTGGAAGGAGCTTCTTGAGATGAGCTGGAGCAACCCTGCTGTTTAAGCAGGGTTGGCTGGAGCAGACTGCACAGGATGATGCCCAGTTGGGTTTTGAATATCTCAAAGATGGAGACTCTGCAATCTTCCTGAGCAACGTGCTCCTGTATTTGACCACTTTCTTTTGGATTTTTTTTCTTGATGTTGGGTAGAATTTAATGTGCTTTAGTGTATGTCTATCACCTCTTGTCCTGTCAGTAGGCACTGCTGGCTTTATTTGCTTTGCACCCTTCCATCAGGTATTTATACACATGGGTAAGTTACCTCCTGAGTCTTCACTTCTCCAGGCCCAGTTCTCTCAGCGTCACCTCATATAAAGATACTCTGGTCCCTTAAGCACTTTTATGGCCCTTTGCTGGTTTGGCTCCAATGAGTCCATCTCTTTCTTGCTCCCAGAAGCCCAGAACTGTATGCAGCACCTCGTGTGTGGCTTCACCAGCAGAGGAGTGGTGTCACTCCCTCAACCTACTGGCAGTGCTTTCCCTAATGCAACCCAGGATGCTGTTGGCCACCTTTGCCTTTAGACTGTGAATTGCTGACTTGTGATAAAACTTGCTGTCCACCAAAACAATATGAATCAATTTCTGAAAAATTAATCTCAACTAACAGCATATGCTTAATTTTTTTATTTAATCATAATTCAGCTTTTCTCCTATGGACCTTTCATTTCTCAGTACTCTGTTACTTTACTAGCAGGTTCCTTTTAATCCCCCTGAACATTAATTCTTCTTTACTAGAGGTGTGTTTGTGTGTAATAGTGCAGAGAATATCCCACTGCACTTCTGAGATACCATTTTGAAATTGAAGGCAGGTGTGATCTTTGAATGATCATTTTACTTTGCCTGCACAGTTTCATTTTACCTTGCAAAATCACTGGAACAAGTACTGTAAAGAAAGTAGAAGCTTGTGTCTCCTGTACTGATAAATCCTTTTTTCTCCATTGATTTGGCTGTGGTCAGTCAGTACTAAACTACATCATTATTTACCTAGTTACGTTTGACATGTGAACAGTCACCCCAAAATGGATGCAAGTATGGAAAATGTAGTGCTGCAAGGATAGGCTTGCATTAAATTCACTCCTTTTGTGGATTTAGCCAAGAAAAATAATTATTAACTTGTTAATGTTTTACAGCAAATAATGTTTGTAGCATGTGCTTCTCAGATTACTTTTTGCTTGAATTCCTTTCTTCAGCACAGTATTCCTGTTGCTATGAGTTGTTGGGGCAACTGTTTTTCCACTATAAGATGAAACATATACATATACATGCACATAAAGAATATACATAAATTCTTCAGAGCACCAGCCTTTTCAGGGTGGGTTGTTTGGATTTTTTGAGGGGGGTAGGTGGCAGGGAAGGGCAGATGGTGGGGGTTTTGATTTGGGCATTTTTGACATGCTTCTGGTCTGTGTGGCTTTCAAGAAAAACACCTGAAAATTTCACATTAAAATTCCATTTTTAAGCCTTCAGGTAGGTAGAAGCAGAAGTTTTAAAAGACTAGCTTGTCGTTTTGTTTCTTTAGGATCTTTTTAAAGTTGTAAATGAAGTTGATTCAGGTGTGTTTCGAAATTAAATAGGACATGCAGATCTCAGTGCCTGTCTCTAGTTGCTCCCTCAGTCCACACTGGTCTGGCAGTTGAGTTTATTGTTCTTATTGGTTCATTTTATACTTAGTTTCAAGTATTCTGAGAGAAATGTTATTTAATCTGTGTTATGTGGGATATAATTTCCATACTAACGCTAATACAAAACAGTATTTTATTTACTCATTCAGAATTGCTTCCAAAACTAGGTGTTCATTCTTCCCATGTCATTGTTCTCATAGTATGTTCAGTAGGTGAAAAACTTTTCGAACAAATTTTGTGAACCTTTCTCAAAACAGTGTTCTACTGGCATTAGTACTTTTGGGGTGTAGAGGGATCAAGGATCAAACTGGTTTCACTGATTTCTGTAAAAAAAGGAAGATGCACTAAAACTTGCCCGTATTGAAGTATCACCTGCTTAAAAATAATTTAATGAAATGTCAATGCAGGTTCAGCTGTGTCACTTAGAAATAGGTGTGGCATTTTATGGCTGACTGGCAGATCAGTTTACTTTGGAAGACTTACTGTTAATTAATTAAGAAGGAAAGAATATCCTGTGTTTGCCAAAAAAACCCCACTCTTCTGCCTTGGGGAGCACAGAAAATTTGGTAACCTTCACTCCTATGGGTAGTATGCTATGTGTTTTCCCAAAAATGTGCAATTACAGCTGTATCAGGACTCCACCCTTTTGTGGATTGGAAGGTGCATTACAAATAAATTTTGTTCCTCAACCAGTTTCCAGAGATAGTATTGCAATTTTTGTTTGGAATGTATCTTTTGAAAGATGAGAATCCTTCTTCAACTGATGTTTTTTCTACATCTTCTGTTTTCTTTCATAGCTGTAGTTCAGACAAGAATAATCCCCAGGAAAGTTTATTGGAGGGTTAAGAGCAGAAACACTTTCACACCAACTGACTCAACATTTCTTATTGAAGTTGCTTTTATTTCTGCTTCTACAGCTAAAAATAAAAATCTGGTGGATGAAGATGTGGGCCACAAGCCACATTGTTCTCATCCCCTGATTTTTAAGGTCTGGGAGTATTGCTCAGAGACATAACTGCTGCTACCACGTTAATAAACTGTCCTGAAAGGAAAATGGAATTACATGAGCTTTGTAAGACTCCTGATGTAAGCAGTCCTCTGTAGAGTGAGAAATAGAGCATAAGATATTGGGAAAGTGGGAAGATTTGTGAACCAAAATGGTGTTATTGTGCCTTGGAGCTCCTTTAAAAGAAGTAGAACAATGGAAACAACTGAAAATTTAAGGATCTTGATTATTAACATATGGGTTCATATTTCCACTAGTGTCTAGAGATTGTTTCTATTAAAAGGATTTCGGTGTCAGACTGGTACGAAAGTATCAAACTTGTTTTAACAAGCTACAGTAAACTCAAGATCCAGTTCACTTTAAAATTATCTGGAAGTTTCTGCTGGACACTTTCCCTGAATCTCTCTGCCAAACTATAGGCTATCTGAAACTTTAATACCTTCCTTAGAGCTATGGACGAACAGGTAATAATTCCTCCGTTTTTCTCACCAAGAATTGAGTGTATATATAGTGCTGATACGTGCTATAAAGATATATAGAACAGTTCAAAGCCAAAAATAAGCTGTCTTTCTGCTCTTGGATCAGATTTTCATTTAAGGTTGAAGTGGGGTCTGCTTCTGTCAGCTAGTCTGACCTTCCTCCTAAAAGAGGCAGCCAAGCTTGCTTTTTCTTTACCAAACCTTTAACTATTTGAATTGCAGGATAGATTTAGCTAGCTGGGAAACCTTTAAGTCTGTAAGACTTTGTTACATTGTTTGTTTAGGAGGAGAAACTGAGTATAGTATTTCTTTAGTGGAATATGAAGAATGTACATTTGGTTGAATGCAGGGAAAACTATCATGGGTGTTTTTCTTTGTTTAACATATTTCAAATCTGTCTTTCCATTAAGTTCTCAGTTGTGTAGAACATTTTGTCTCTCCAGGCTGTTCTTTCTTGTTGCTTTTCTTTCTTTCTCTGCTTATTGACTCTCATTCATAACTGCAGCCAGTCAATTACTTTCAAAGCTAGTCCATGATCCATGATAAAGACAACCTCCTTTTTTTTTCTTTTTTGCCTCCTTTTTAGCTTCAACAGTCAGTATATAAAGGGGATTTAATTGAAATTACTTGAAAGAAGAATGCTTAGCTCTCTCATTTCAGGTGTGGTTATCCTAGATTGGAGGTAAACCATAGCCTTAGTCTACAACAGCAACTTTCAACATAATAATATTCAAGCTTGATGAAAACCTGTTGTTTTCTGCTGAAAATCCACAGCTCCATGAGATATCCTAATGGTTAATTAGTCACAGTGTTAAATTAAAAATTTATTTGCGATCTGACTTAGTTTAGCTTCAGTTATTTATCTCTGGATTTTTTCTTCTCTCTCATCCATGTCATGTGTAGCCTCAAATCCATGGAATACAGTGGAGAATGTATTGATTTTCTCTTGAATAAACTGTAGAATCTTGCTAAGAGGTGCACTTTCCAGTCCTTGGTCAGTTTGTTCAACTTTCTGCTGAATTCTCTTCAGTTCTTCAGTCCTTTCTCTTGTGTGGACCTTGAATGGAATGAACATTTTCAGGCTGGTGGATTGCTTTTATTTTCTACATTCTGCTTTAATATCAGGGGTTTTCATTGTTCTCAGAGTTGGATTACACTGTAAGTTTATGTTTGGCTGGTTCAATGGTAATTACTGCCAAGTGCTTAGAACATAAGTATTTTGTTTGTCTTTTTTTTTTTTTTTTTTTTTTCCCCAAGTACAGCATTCTTAGGAACACAGACAAGCTGCAATGAAAACAAGAGTGTTACCTCTGCCTATCCATAGTTTGTAATGCCAAAATTTCAGTGTTGTTGAAAAATACGTCCATTCTGAAAGAACTGTCAATAGACATAGCATGCCTTTTTTACAGAAAGGAAAATAAACCACACAAAAAGGAAGCTTCAGTTGCATATATGAATATCTGTTAAATAATTTGTGAGTTACATCTTCATTGTGATTGTTTGGTATTGTGAAAACAGCTAGGAAAAACCAAATACATTTATAATAATTTTGTTGCATATTCCTATCACAACACTTTAATTTCTGATTATGAAATGAAAACCAGGCTGATTCTGATTTCAGTAGGAATTTGAGATGCTACCAGTTAAAAATAAAACTTCTTGCCACATGTTCCTCTGTGTCAATTCTATGAACCCCTTTGCGTCTTGCCATCTTCTTCCATGTTTTATTAAATATTATTTAAGTTGCTTTCTCACTCTCATTTTTATTCTGTATTCTGCACTATCATTAGTCTTTGCTGGTATGTTCTGTTCTGGGTAATCTTACCTGTCATGCAGCTTCAGTGGGATTGCAGGTGGGTTCTGGTAAATGCAGCAGCTGTGTCTGTGGGCACAATCTTGTATAGGCTGCTGTGCAGTGGTTGGGGAGAGGCCATTGATACAGATTTCTTGTAAACTTTCAGTTCTTATTTTATCAAGGGTTAATGGGCTACTGGTTTGGTGGTTGGGATTTTTTTCCCCTGTTTTTAACTGTGATGATGTAGCTGTGGAAATTCTGCTTATTTTTCCCCTTCCTGATGGATATTTATTTAATTATTCTTATTGCACATAAACCCTTCAAACAGAAATGCAAACCAAAGAGCACAGTGGTTTTGTGTGGGCATGTCCAAAGAGCACTGATCTGTGTTGTCAGTCCAGCTGAAGGAGGATTCCTGTTTGAAGCCCACAGCTGGATTAGCACATCACTTACATTCCTTAGTGGTGAGCTGTGGGAGTGACTCTGGCACAGCGTTTTCCTGTTAAAGTTTGTAATAACACCAGCGCTGCTGTGGGGGGTAGAAAAAGGCTTGAAGTGTGGGAATCTCTTTTTTGACTGGTTATGATGTTATACTTTTGTAATGATGAGTTCTGGAAGAAAGGTTGCAGGAGCAGTAAATAAAATAGTGTTAAAGGGGTATTTTAAAGCTAATATTTATAGTGCTACATTGCTCATGACTTATTTTACTGATTGTGTGGATCCTTGCACTTTAAAATGGAAAGCATTGATGGTTGCTTTCGTTTTGTTCTGCCTGCTACTCAGCAATTTTAGTCTGTGTTTAAAAGTAAATTGTAAGAGAGAACACTTCGTTATCTTTTTGCTTTATCAAGCTCTGTGACCTGTTAGAATTTGTATGTTCAAGCATCAGTTAAGTGGCCAGAGTTGAGGCACAGTGTAGTCTATGTTATGCTCCTGTTACATTATGTAACTTTTTTTCAGTCTGGGTAGAAAATAATTTAACATACAAAGTAAATAATCTTCACTGAAGATTTCTGCAAGGCATGTATGCCAGTCCTACTTTTTCAGCACTTTGTCATCTTCTAGGTAGAAGGGAAACCTTGTAAACTTATTTCCTACAGTGATAGTGTTTATTTCTTCTGATTTTATAAAAAAGAGACTCAGATTGTTTGGGGATACATTTTCTGCTAGGAAAAGCAACAAAACCACAGATAGTAGCTTGTATCTACACAGGACACCTTCGTGTTCATCAGAACATGTCTGTAAGTCTGCTGTTGACCACAGGCATGTAGATAGCTTTATAACAAACTCTCGACTGCAGTTAACAAATGTCATCAATTTCTTAAGTCAGTCGGTGTATGAGAAGAAAAGGACTATTCCTTCTCCCCCTTTTTTTTTTTTTTTGTTTAATTTTGGTTTTTGTTATGACTATTTTAAGTGGAACTTTCAGTTGTTTTTCAGACTTTGCTAAAGATGGCCTTTCCCATCACCTATGCTATAAATAATAAGCATATTATATATATATATATAAAAATAATAAGCACCTTTTATGCTGAAGTTTTGTGTGACAATTGTTGTATATTGTGCTGCACTCAGTAGATGTGCTTCTGCTTGTTTCTTTCTTAAGTTGTCGTTGTTTTCAAGTGAAGATGACTTTACTACTGGAATCGTTGCTTTGGGGATACACAGAAGCTCTCCATTCCTGTTCAAGAAAGACACTGATTTTTCCAGGCTCTCTATTCCCTTAGAATCTAAGACACTGTATTACAGGTCCATGTGAGGGGTAACATTAGTTTTTAGAAACAAGATGCTTTCAAGGTCTTAGACCTGTTGTGTGACACTTTAAATGCATTAGAAAAAAAAAGAAGTATAGAAATAAGGAAACTGTGGAGTAAAAAAGCAATGGCAGTCTTAACTTGCTTTAAAATACTACTACTTGGACAATTAGTATCAATTCTAGACTATACAAGTTGTTATATAGAGTATGTGTACAGAACTCTTTGTGTGCATATTTCAACCTTCCCGAGCAGCATCTGTGCTTACTGGTGTAGTTTGTCTTTAAGGACCTCTGATCTGTCATCTGCTTACCTGAAGTTGAGTCAAATGTAGGTTTGTTAGGGGTTAAGGGGACTCTGAGACTTCTCTCCTTAGCTCTGTGTGCTGTAATCCAATTTCCATGGCATGTGTTTTGCAGAAACCCCAGTTCTGCTCTCTCTGTCTCTCTCCATCTCTGGTTTTCCTTGTTAGGGTTATATGCAGCACTGCGTGCCAGCTGGTGACTTCACATCATTGGACATTTATGGATACCTAGACCAGACAGAGAATTTCCTGTTTAAATTGAAATTGTGGCTTGCCCTGCTTTTCTGCATTCTATTAATAAAATATATAAAGTTTGTCTGTTTCCTATATTAAGTATCTTCTTCCTGATGCTTTCTCACTTCCAAAGAGGTCTTTGTCAAAGATACGTTGAAGGAAAGAGCAGAACTGTGGTCAGCAGAATATGTGCTTAATAGCCATTTAACATTTCCCCTTTGTGGGGTTAACTCCTCTAAATTGCATTTTATGGAATGATTCATTATCATACAAAAGGAAATGGGAAGTCTATATGGAACACAACTTGGAACAAAAAACTAAAGTTCTTATGAAAGTTGTCTATTAAATACTGAAATAGGGAAATAATTTTTTTTTATTTAGGAATTAATGTCAGATGTTGCAAACAGATTCTCTCAGGTATTAACAGTTCTGGAACATCTAGCAGGAATAGAAAATGATGTAGTTTTGACCCAAAGACAAAACTGAGTTAATTTGGGCTCAGATATCCTATGAAGGAGCAGGGATTTTACCAAATCGATCTGAACTGTGCTAAGCCTTCAGGTGTAACTGTCTCCTATCCCACCTCAACAGAGGTTTGTAATCCATCTACCAGTAATGAAGCCTTTGGTGACTTCAAAATCTTTTTAGAATGGTTTAGTAAGGGGACTAAACCAGAGTTCTGTCTTATTTATGAAAGAATATGATGTTTTATTTTTAATACCATGTGTCTTGGTCTTCATGTGAGATGGAAGTAATGTCTAACAGTCATTTTTAAGTCTTGATTATGAAGTTGTTGTCTGAGAATGTCCTATATTCCTATAATGCAAACTGTTTAATAGCAAGAATTTATTTATTTATTTATTTTGCTTTTGCAGCATCTTTGAGGATGAAAGCATGAAACTGCGACAGATGAAACTACAGAATCAGGTAAATGATAGTGCTGATGCTGGTAAAAATAAGTATAGGAAATCAAACAGCCCTCTAGAGACCTGAGAAATGGGGGGGGTGAAGCGCTAAAACTGGTTGGTCTTATCATGGTTTTCATTAATTCAAGTCAACCTTGCCATAGCTTGTATACTTGGTGTGTTTGATAAATTTATTTTTTATGTATTTTCTTATTTCATTGGGATTGAGCTACTAGAGAGCAGGAATAAATCAAAAGATGGGAAGACTGTAGGGTATTATCCCAAAGGAAATATTTTCAATGACCTATAGAATGATCTCTTTAACACTGCTGTTGAGAAGGATTTCCAGCGTCTTGTGACCTTTCCTTGTTTCCTACAATGAAAAGATTTACAGCCAAGCATGGGTCAATTATTAGGCTATAGATCTCCATTTTTCAAGTGGTGTTTGCCGGATGCTTGCATTACCATATTCTTCAGAGCAATGAAGTATCCATCCTTAATATTCTTTCTCTGTGAAATTTCAAATACTTATAAATAGATTAGAAGATATGAGAAGCTTATCATTCTCTAGCTGGCCATTTCACATGGACCACAGATCACTGTCTTGCATTAAACTCATCTTGTTCATATTGAAGTATGGTTTTTAGGAAGGCACTTTCTCAGCTGAGGATATTTAAGTCCAGACACAACAGTCTTCAGGGAACTCTTGCAGTGGGTAATAATCCTCTTTACCAGAACCTTGTCATTATTTGTAGTCTGAGTTTGCTAGGCTTTGAATTCCAGCACTGAATTTATTACCAACTTTATCTGGGTCTATATAGGCATTTATCTAAAGCACTTCAGAGTCAAGAGATATTTGGTCATATTTGTGGAAGCTACAGTATTTTTTTATCTGTAGGCTATCAAGTGACACTTGTTTAAAAAGAAATAAACAATTGATTTTAAAATAGAATTAATTCAAATAATCTATAAAAGAGCATTTAGTGTCAAATGCCATTTGGTAAGAAGTTCCAAAACTAAGGGTGGTCTGACTGCTTGGTGATAAACCTCAGGGTCTGTTTTAGAACTGGTCTTGAGTCATAAGCTGGTAATAATCACTGTCTCCTAGTGCTGGGTACTGTGATCTGTGTTTGCTTAGTTTCATGGGGATACATGGCTATTCCTCCAAAAATAAAACTGCTGGGCTGGTTGGAATTCCCTCGGAGCAGCTGTCAGTTGCATCATGAAGAGGCCAGTTTAAATAATTCATTGCCTTTCACAAATTTGTTTCCGTCTTTCCTGGATTTGGTTGAGATTGCAATCATCTGCCAAAAAGAAAGCTAGAAAATTTAATTAAATATATTTTAACTCCCTGCCCTTTGCAAATGAGAATTGTTGAGAAGTGCTAACAGTCTCTAATTTAGGATTTTAGAATTAGGTTTGAATATTAAAGTCTACTTTTACATAAATAGTACTATGACTTCTGAATTAACAAAGGTCAATAGGAGATCACCAAATATGATGGACTTGCTGCTGGTTGTAGCTGATGCCTTGCTTGATTAATTTGCCATAAACAATTATAGGAATTGGAGTTTTAAAAATGTAAAATGTTTTAATCCAGCAGGGTCATACGTAGAATCTCTGGTCATACAGAGAATCTGGAATAAGCCATAGCAGAGACTTGCCTGTCCATTCATCTTTATGATGGGTTTGGAAACCCTATAATTGCAGTAAAATATTATTTATAATAGGGCATGACATCAAGTTCCATCTGTAGACCGACTCTGCCTGCCAGGATGCTTTTTTTCTCCTGGACTACTGCCTTTTCCTTGAGGCAAGAGCGTGTGGTTGCTCAGGCAGTGCTTATTTCCTCATTAGTAGAATATTTTTGAGTCTTGTGAGGCGTTTGCCGCTCCAAGTGCAATGCTGCCATCTCCCTGTGCAGGGGGAGCACGAAGCCTGGCGTGTTCCTGAGCACTCCTGGTGCGATGCATTACTCTTGACTGGAGCTTCACTGATGCCACCATCACTGCCATCGTCACTGCTGCCCCAGCGTGAGCTACAGGGCAGCCAGCAGAGGGGAGAGGATGTTCCCTAGCTAGGATCCATCTGCATGGCCTGCTAGGCTTAGGACTGTACCAACTAATAAGTAGTATAGGATTACATCTTCAAGGCTGGAGTGCTTGGAACTTCCCTGTATATCACCTTCCTGTCATCACAGCTGGAGAAAGAATACTAAACTAGTTGTCTTAATAGTACACTAGATTTTCTCATGTGACTTCTTGAAAGCTCATTTGAACAGCAGTTGGTGATTTGTGATCCTCTAGTCGTCCTATATTCTGATGTTATGGTTTTCTGAGGTGTTTCTGGAAGTATTTAATGCATGGAGTGCACAAAATCCCAGAGAAATCATGGTAATTACTATCTGTTATTTATTTAATGGGTTGTGTGTTCTGGTGTCCTGATTATGAACTATCTACATTTTATGTAGTAGTAACATATGAATTTTTACTGTAACACAGAACTGGAGGAAAAGCCTAATTAGTAGACCGAAAGAACCAAAATACACGTTTCCTTTTTCTACTTCCTTAGTGGAATACGGCTGGGAATACATGGTACTGAAGGGCAGGCTGCTCTGCCACCGTATGGAGAGAAAATGAACTACTGTTTGCTGTCCTGACAGTGGGCTTGCACTTATTTTTTCCATCTCAGTACACAAAGTAGTAAAGAGAAGCCTTTAAGAAAAATTAAAGTTACTATCAAGTTTTGTCACTTTGATTGTCCTGTGGTTCTTGCAAGAAAGGAAGATCAGTCACATCTACCAGCAGTAAACTGTTTTAATACAAGCTGATCTTATTTGATTGGTGAAACCTAGATACCATTTGATGTAAGTGTGTAAGAATAATAATTAAAATTTAGACTGGTGACCAGCGAAATGTTTAAAAAAAGCTTATGTAATAGAATAATCCACTAAATAACTCTTGAAATTACTATATCCTGTGTTGATCCCAAATTCAATTTTGCATTCTAACAGTAGCTCTGTATGTTCTTATTTTCTTCCTGTCTTTAGGTTGTGTCTGTTTTGCTGGTGTTTTTGGGTTTTCTTTTTGTTGCCTGTCTATTTGTCAAATAGAGAAGCCTTGATAACAATTTTTTCCAAATCCTTATTCTGAGTATAATGTTTTGATTTTTGTTTTTCCTCTCTCCTTTGGAAATTTATAAATTATCATGACATTTTTTACTTTTCCTCAGCTTTAATTTAGAAAAGGAAAAAACAACACAAACTGATATAAATTCTTCTGAAAAGTCTGACTAGCTTCTCAGAAAACACATCTGTAATTAGCAATTTCTAAGAACTTGACTTTACTGCTTATTTTTCTTTTCTTATTCTAGACCAATATGATGATCTCTTTGGAATTCTGTGTAATTTTTGCTCTCCAGACTAATCCTTGCAAATAATTCTGCAGTAGCAAACACTACCTGTATTGCAGTCCAGTCTTTAAAGGGTAATTCAGAGTTGAAATTAAAAAAGTAATTTTATTTCAAGGTATTTGTTTTTATTTTGTTTGTTTGTTGTATTTGAGGATTTGTGTGTTTGGTTTTGTTTGGGTTTTGGGTGGTTGGGTTTTTGGCGCTTTTTTTTCTTTTAGATAAGTGAAAAACCAGGCAGAATAAAGAATCAGGGGCTGAGTTGTGTTGGAATTTCTTAGGGAGAGGTTGCCTGAGAAACTAATCTCACTTGAGATAAAAAGACTAATAGGAGAGGAAAAAAACAACAAGAGGAAAGGAATAACTGGAGAGGAAGAGGCTCCAGTAATGTGTGTGTCTCAAGTGGATTGAATTGTTGGTACTGATGAATTGTTTATCTGGTGGGTGCATTGAAAGTGAAAATAGTTTGATGGGGAAAGAAAATGGTTTCTATCATAAAAACCATTTTCAAGGTACCTAAGAGACAGCCCTGGATGAATTGCATCTACTGTAAGAAGCTTGCACATTGTTTGCATAATATTAGAATTAGAATATTAGAATATGATTTTTCCTTCTTCATGCATCACCTTTGTTTTTAAGGATTAAGCATGCCTGTCTTTAAAATGGCACCTTGTGCCTTTTTGCCTTGATTTAAGTTTAGAAGTTGTTTCTCTTCTTGTTGAGTAGGAAATCTTAAGTATCAAATGCATGTGTATCTTGGAGAAATAATGTTTTAATTTTTAGCAGTTGGACTTACCAGTCTTTCCTTTCAGTCCTGAATTATATGGAAAAATTTTGCAAGGTAGATCAAATTTCCTTTTAGTGGATCATCATTCCTATTTTAATTACTGTTATTTATTTACTTGTCTCCCCACTTTAAGTCCTATCTCTCAGCATCGGTTTCTGGGAACTATTTTCTTTAAGTTCTCCCTATAAGGTGATAGCTCTTGAGATAAAAACCTTTTCCTTTACAAGTCCTGACTCTTTCATACTGGATTATGGATGACTGCTGAATTTATATAATTATGTTAAGGATTGCTGCAGTTGAGACTGGGTGGCAGGATTTAACTGGTAGTCTCAAGACAGGTCAGAAAATAAGCAGGTGTCCATGTCAACCTCTCATGGAAAATCAAAGTCAGTATCTCCCCCCCAAAACCACGGTGATATCCGCGTGTAGAATTTTTGTAAGAGCTTGCAAGAATATTTCAGGTTTATTTGAGATTCTGATCAGGGACATGTCATTGCCAGTGGCTGAGGTGTGGATTCTACTTCTCTAGATGTGGTTACTCATCTCTGTTTCCTGCTTTTCTTTGTTCCACAGAGAGCACTTCTAGAGAAGAAGCAGAGGAAGAAACGTCTCGATCCATTGATGGTACAGCCAAATCCTGAGGCCAAACTGCGCAGGTCAAAGCCCAAAGGGTGTGAGGAGCAGACTCCTTTAGTAGAAACTCCTACTCCTGTCCACAGTGATGTTGTTTTACATGGTAAATAATCAACGTGATTGCAAGAGGGTTCCCCAAAATCCCAGTGCATGCATTATGTCACAGATGGGCACTTACATTGCTGTGGTAGGGGTCAAGTGATAAGATTGATTACATACTTTCCTATATGCAAAAGTTGAATTGTAGTACAGTATGGTGGAGCAATACTAAACTGTGAAGGCAAAAAAACCTCTCCTTGATTTTTGTGACAGCTATAAATATTCATGTGCCCTTGAGTGATCTTTCCCTTGGGTTAAGCTAGAAGAACTGTAGAAGTGAGCTGGCAACTTCTATAAAGGTGGGGACATAAAAATCCGAAGTAAAAAAAAAACTTCTAAAGCTGTAAGATAAAGAAAATAATTCAGTAGTGACTGTTTATATGGTGTTTCCTTGTGGTGTCATGGCATATTCCACCTCAAGATTGCATATGACTGAATGATAAAGTGGAGAAAGCAAACAAAAAGTTTGTTAACTAAACATTGTTAGGCTCTTGATAGATTTTACCTCATCTGTTGTTTTCTGTGGTTTCATTGAGACAACTGAAACATGACAGGTTATAGTGGTCCGCAAAGTCACAAGCACAAAGTGCTATCAGGGCCAAAGGCAATAACTTGGTGGCCTCGAAACATGGCAGTAAAATAGTGACCATTATTTTAGGAGTGAAAAGAAATGCAGTAGTGAGAGCCTTAAGACTCCCATGTCACAAGGAGATAAAAAGAGCAGCAATGAAAGCTTTACATTCTAATGGAAGTGTCAGGAAGTTGTTTATGAGAGCCAGAATCCCATCAGCCCATCAAGAAAGTAATGGGAAACATTCTAAGGCTTTGAGACATGTGCTATTGCTTGTAATAGAAGTATTGTACTGATAGCAAATTAATATGCACAGTAGAATTTTAAACCTCCAAACAAGGGATGTTACCTGGTTTGAAGATCAGATAGTTGGAACTATGTTATCCCTTCTCTCTTGAATATTTGTCTTGTTCTCCAGATGCCTTTCAGGATCATAGGATGGGAAGGAAAGTGGTGATGTTTTTGGTAGCATTTATTTAAATGTTTAAAATCAGGTGTAAGAAAGCTTCTGTTAAAAGACACAAATCAAGAAGAGAATGAGAAATAAGATGGGTATAAATTTTAAGGTAGGAGTCTTCAGTAAGACTAAAAGGAAAACTTAACTGCTCATTCACTACCTTTGATAGTTCTGAGGTTCCTCAGTGCAAACAAATCCCGTTAAGAAGTGATTAACAGCAGTAAGCATGTCAGAAATGCAATGTCTAGATAAAGCAGTAAAGTTTTAAGAAGGAAAACAGTGGGAAAACAAGAAATCCAAAGCTGGAATTACACTTAGGTATTGTGTGCTACATATGAGGTATTATGCCAGACCCTGACATCAAGATGGCTCCACCAATTGGGAAGTGTGGTGCACAGCCGTGTTGTATGTTTAAACATGGAAATTTCATTCTAACAAAAAGAGGTTTTTTTTTTTCTGTCTATGGCTGTCGATACTTTTATCAAATTGATTTATGTTTTCACTGTAGAGTATTCACTGGCACAGGAGCAAACAAACAATGTGAAGAAAAAGAAAATAAGGAAGATGTCTGTAAATAAATAAATAAAACTATCAATGTGCATGACAAATAAAACTTGTTTTAATGGCTTAAGCCCTTGTAAAAAGGTAGATAAAATCACTATATTTAAATAGGGAGAAACTGATACTGATATGTTTATAGTAATAGGTAATCTGTACAGTCAGGCCTGAGTCCTCCCAAGCCTTCTGAAAAAAATTGAACAAGTATATTTCAGTACTTTAAAGAGATGCTAGAGGAGGGGAAGATGAAAAGAGCCACCATCCATGCATCTTTGGCCATAAAGAAATTAGACTTTGGATTTCTGTTTCATTTTGGCCTGCAGGTATTGATGGACCAGCTGCTTTCTTGAAATCAGAAGTGCAGGAGTTGAGGACTAAGCTCCAAACTCTATCTGTTGGATCTACTAAACCAGAAGATAGTGCAGATAAGGAAAATGATGGAGAGGCTGTGACAGACACAGCAAGCAAGCCAGATCTGCAAGAAATATTACAGAAACGAGGTAAGAGTTAGTAATGGGTAAATGTCTTTTTGGGGGCTCTTCTACTTTTATAACTTTATTTTGGTTGCATTAAAAAATGAGGAACCATGAAACAAATGTCTGTAGGATATCACTTTTAAAAGAGCTACTAGATTCTACAGCATGTAGAGCTGCAGTGCTACAGTTCCTTTTCCTGATATTATATATATTTCCTGAACCATACCAGTTATATTTTAAGGGTTTCTTAATGTGCTGTATAATTTCTGGTCTTTCCAAGGAAATTGCTGACAAATGCTATAGCACATTTAGCTAAAGTTTGGAGTGTTTTTATTGTAGGTATGTTATGTCTTGATAAGATACTTGAATATTTCCACAACAGCAGGACCCTTCAGTAAATGCCAAGATTTAACTCTTTAGGAGTCTAACAGGAAAGGTGTTTTATTCTGAGTCAGAGGCTGTCACAGTCAGCGGTTTTGGAGTTACATATTCAATAATTATATCCCATTGAGTAATTTCGTAGTGGACTGTCAAGCTCTGTCTGCCAAGTATCTTAAGTTCTTGCCAGTACTACAGGAAACCTTTTTTTGTTGCATGCAGCCTAAGTACTTTGCAGCAAAATAATGCTTAGTGTTTAATTTAGTATACAGCTTGTTTTTATTTTACAGAGCTTGTCTCCCAGAATTTTTCCAGTACACTGCATGTATTGAGGTACTATCATATTCTCATCCAGTTGTCAGATGGCACAGCTGCTTACCTACAGATAGCAACATTACACAAGAGTTAGAAAAGGAAAGAGGAGAGAATATCCAGTAACTTCAGGGGAAATTAGTGGAGGTAGACTGTAAACAGTGAATTTTGAAATTGGCTAGATTACCAGCGTCAACGCCTTTCCTCTTCCCAAGTGTCCTTTGGGAAGTTTACTAACAGGTTGTTAAGACTGGATTTTTCTGTTTTATCTGAGACTTCCAGCAGTGCACCTTCTCTGCAGTGCCATGAAAGTGTATTGTTATAATATATAACAGAAAAGAATTCAGTTAAGCAGGCTGTGTTCACTGTCTGTAATGCTTTAGATACATTTCCTTTCTACAGCCAAATTAAAGAAAAGAATCACAGAACAAGATCTCGAATACACAGAATCAATTTCGTTGGAAAGGACTTTTGAGGTCATTGGGTCCTATGACCTAACACCACCTTGTCACCTACATGATGGCACTGAGTACCACATTTAGTCTTTCCTTAAGCACTTCCAGGGACACTGACTCCACCACCTCCCTGGGCAGCCTATGCCAACTCCCAGTCACCGTTTCTGTGAAGAATTTCTTATTGATCAATTGATGCTGCAGTTGTAAGTGGAAGGACACAGTAAATAGTGATGTGTACAGAACCTCTTTATAAATGTATTTATGCAGTTATTTTAGCTATATACCCACAGTCATTTCTACATGACTGTACTTAGGTTAAGACTAAATAAGTCCTGGAACTTCTCAGTCTGTGCTTCAGTTTTAGAAATCAAGTCGTCATTAGTATTTATGGACCTGAGTTTTTGGTACTGATGTAAGAAAAGGAGGGGCTCTTACTAAAAAATTGACATACTGTTTCAGTGTGTGTAGGACTGAGGGAAAATGGTAAAGGATGTAAACTGTACAGAGCCAAATTTATGGGATAGGTGTTAGCATATTGATCTGGATTTCCTTTTATTGTTGTTCTTAATACATGAAGGACATTTTGCATGAAAATATGAAAAATTAATTCAATGACAATATAAACAAAGCAATATGTTATGTCATGGAATAGCAAGTAAAATCCATATTAATAAAGATGTGACAGCTCCTTAATCATCTGCACAGTGACTGCTGCAAAATATCAGTAGGAATTTGAATTACAAGGCTCAGGAAGGGATGTAGCACATGAAGAAAGCTAGCAGTTGAAAACAGAAATTAAGAATCAGCAATTGAAAAAACAGAAATTAATATTCAAGAATCGTATATGAATTAGTGATGCCATGAACTTTCTTTCAGGGATTACATGCTTAATTGTGTATTCTGACAGGAATTTCAGGCAGTTTGAATTTTGATGAGGAGGACACAGAAGAGGAAGAAGTTAGTAAGAGACCAGTGTCTCATTCACCATGCCCTGAATCTGAGAGGCCTAGTTCTGCATCCAGCGAGAAGTCTTTTGCAGTAAGTGTCATGAAATCCATTTCTGATAAGCAGTGGGCACTGCCTGATGTTAGTGCTAATCCCTGGAGCACTGGGTTAAAATACAATAGCTGCAAGTACAGTAGCCAGCAATATTATTCCCTGAAAGCAGAGGAAGGTCAAGATGGCTAGGTTATCTGACTGAAGAGTTAAACATAAAGACTTAGCAATGATCAAAGGAACAATTGTGGGTGGAGGATCCCAGAGAGCCTAATCAGTGAATATGGGAACACAGTGAGTCAGCACTATTACCATTAAAAGGGACAGACTGGGCCATTGTCCCTGCAAAATTCGCCAAAATAACTCCAAGAAGCTCTGAAATGCCATGCAAACATAGGAGGGATTTCTTACTGAAGGTTTATAGCATTTATTACGGGATGCAAAGGGAAACAGAATTTTGGAATGGAACAGAGAATGCTGGGATTGGACAAACATCATATGGGATGTTTGGGGGAAGGAACTTAAGAGGGAAAAGAAGGTTATATCAAGGTGGATCAGGGAGTAATAAGCATAGAAGACAAGGATTAAAGGGAGTAAAAGGCATCAGATATGTGTAAACAACTGCAAAACAGTATGATTGTCTGCCCAATCCTTATGCCTTGATTACTTCAGCATGTCCCACTCTCTTTGGAAACTCCACTTCTCTTTCTCATGTGAATGTGTCTGTGTGTGTGTGTGTGAGATACACATGCATATGTTGACAAATTATGTGCTGGACAAGCCAGTGAGTTGGAAGAGACGAGTATCAGGAAGACAGAGGGTGTGAGCTAGCTCAGACCAGATAAAGACCACGGGGTATGAGCATGGATGCAGGACACCCTTCAGAGTCCATGCGGTGGGAGACCCACCTGAGTGTATTTGTGAGGTGACTATGTGTATATTGCCCTGCACTAGTAGGGGAGTAGTGCAAGAGGTCTGAGTGTCAGCTTCTTGGGAGACTGGGCTGTGGGTGCAAAGTGCTAGAGGGTGGTGGATGCTGGAGGTGGGGAAGGGGTGAGACCCTCTCGTGAATTTCAAATCTATGTATGTGTGTCTGTGCTATTCACTCAGGTTTCCTACTGGCTGTTGCTGGGAATGGGGATAAACCTGCAACTTCATCTTGAAGGCCCAGTCAAAGAGGAATCTCTTGGGTGCTACAATTCACAGGATTCAGCAATGTCTAAGAAAAAATTGCTTTAATGACCTATACGAGATTTCCATTAGTATTCCAATTCCTTTGATTACTCTATGCATCCTGATTATACACATTGTTCTAAGGCTCTTCCAACATTCAGTTGATATGGTTCCATAAGCAGCTTACTCCATTTCTGCTTCTGTTCTGAACCAATATAGTCTCAGCACTCATTTCAGTCACAAAATCCCAGCCTGTCTTACTGCAGCATCCATCAGTCTTGCTTTATCATACTGTTTTATTTTCCACAGTGTTTAAAGTTCTAAAAGGAAAGGGGTTCTTTGCTTAGAATATTTACAGCATCTCATCCTATTTCCCCCTTTCTAGCAAATCACTCATGTCTGCTTAATGGGTACTTTTTTCCCCTTGGAGACCTAGTCTTTCCTCAGAGTAAAACCTTCAGCTGCTTTCTTCTGAAGAAACAGGTGGTATCTTGTTTAACCTTCCTTTCCCCAGTATCTTCTGGAGATGATATCTTAATTTTCAACAGACCACTATTTTCCTGTGGAATACCAGAGACTCTGGTCTGATATTAATTTGCTAATATGATGCTTCTTCCCATAGGAAACAGGTGCTTCCTGTAGTCCATCCCCTCAGGCAGATGCACAGCTGGGAGAAGTAGAGAACTTGGAGGATTTTGCATTGCGCCCTGCACCCCGTGGAATTAGTGTAAAGTGTCGAATCACTAGAGATAAAAAGGGAATGGACCGGGGACTCTTCCCTACTTACTACATGCATCTGGAAAGGGATGACAACAAAAAGGTATTGGAAGCAGCACACATTATCTTGGCTATTGTAGTCCTAACACAGAATATTTTTGGTGCAAGTGAGAGCTTTTGGTAAGAAAGCAGTAGCTGTGGAGAGTCATCATGCAGATGAAGACAGCTTATATTTGGCTGAGGTACTAAGGAGGGAATTAGTATGTAATTAGCATTGTATTGTTGTTTAAAAGCTGTAATACAGTGAAAGATGAAATTGAAAAAGTATGAAAATGTTAAAAAAGAGCAGGAAGACTGAGTTGCTCCAGAAGACAAGGAGGGAAGACTAGAAAGAACATTGCATTAAATCTAGACTGCCAAGTGAGCTGATGGAGGGATAGGATTTCAGGCTGGGAACTTTGGAAGAGAACAAAATTGTGGAGACAGTAATATTAGCCCAGAACAAAAAAGGGAATGCATGTGGGAAATGGAGAGATAACAGTTTGGATTAGCAATGCCTCTGCATTCTTGCAAAGCACCAGTCTTGATCAAAGTTTTGTTTTTCCAGACATTCCTTCTTGCGGGGAGAAAAAGAAAGAAGAGCAAAACATCCAATTACCTCATATCAGTTGACCCAACTGATTTATCTCGGAAAGGGGAAAGTTTCATTGGAAAACTCAGGTGAGAACCACAGATGAAAATTATAGACAATTGAGATAGGATTTTAATTTTAATTGAGTTGTGGTTATGACTGGCAATCTGTTATAAATTCAAAGAGAATGAACTTGCATTGTTTTGCTCATTGTAATCTGTATTCACTTGGGTTGGCAGCCTTCTTCAGCATTACCATTCACTGAGGCAACTCAGAAAAGAAATTGTCTAGATTCTTTTCCAGGATAGATTGCAGGCTCACATGGGCATGTCATGGAAGCTTCTCAGTGAGCTGGTAGCAGGAAGACTCAGATGACAAGAGATGTGCGTTTTTGCTGTGCTGTACAAATACTTTGAGAAGATGACAAAACTTTCTACTGATACCTCTCTTTCTGTGTTTTTCCATAACCTGACATTAGGTCAAACCTCATGGGAACCAAATTTACAGTGTATGACCATGGTGTTAACCCAGTCAAGGCACAAAGTCTAGTGGAAAAGGCTCATACAAGACAGGAGCTCGCAGCTATTTGTTATGTAAGTACTGCCTCTCCCTTTTTGCCCCTTTCTTTGTGCCTGGTTACCAAGGAAACACAGCTTGCAAAATGGTGCTGCTGCCAGCCTCCTCCACTTTGGAACCAAGTGACCAATTGCAACCAGATACAACAAGCAGAGGCCTCACAGATAAATTCTTACAAGTTTGATTTTTGATTTTTTTTTTTTTTTTTTTTTTTTTTTCCCCATTAATGTCAGGAGTGGGAGAAACACCCAAACTAACATTCTTATGACCTTCTTATCTGGCCTATTCAGTGTGTGGCTAGTCAGCACATACTTTACATGGAGCCAGCCACAGCATGAACTGCCTCTGGCCCAGCTGGTATCTGGTAGACCCTGAGAAGAAACTGGGAGTACCCTGTGAAGCAGAATTAGTTTTTGTAGAACCAAAGGCATTTTGAGGGATAGGAGGGAGCTGGTATTATTTCAGCAGTAGCTTGTTGGTGGTAAGGATGTAGTTCCAGGGTAAATTGTGTTTCACTAGCTCTGTTTTAGAGATGTTCTTCTGCTCTTGTGAATCACCTCAGTGTAGGATTCAGAGTAAGGAGGTACTTGTGGACACTACAAAATTGCATGAGAGTCCTTATGTTGTATTGTTTCATATTCCAGTCTTACAGGTGAAGTAAAATTTGAGGTTCTCTACAAAACAATGCTGTCAAGTGGAAGGATTTTTATTTTTCTCACAGGTGTTTTTACTTTTCTCACAAAAGCTTAAAAATGCATTAGCCCACTGGAGCAGCATCTTCATTTTTTTGCTTTTGCCCTTCATCTTAATGGTACTTGAGAAAAAAATGGATAATTCCAGTACTAGTCTGTTTACAGAAGTATCTCTAGATATTTCCTTTATATACAGCATTCTTCAGGTTCCCACCTAGCTGGACACAGAAAGGTGTTAGAATGAGCATAGACAGTTAATATAGTCAGCTTTTCAGGATTCTCAACTTTTATCTACAAGGAGTTTGTAAAGTTTAAATATGAATAAAATCAGTACCCTCATTCTTGTATGTGTCCCTACATTTTTTTGAAGTGAAGTAGTAGAGGCTGCAGATCCAAAGACCCTTGTCTGTGTCTGCAAAGTGTTAGGAGAAGCTGTATCACTTCTGTCAATCAATTCAGTACTTCTAAAATATTCTGGCTTTTAATTGGTCTTTGAGACCAATTTTAAAGGTCATCACTGACATTGTTGCGGAACACTTTAAATGGACCCTTGGATTTTGGCTGATACTGTTAAATGAATGGTTTGAGAATACCAGGACTTTTTTCCTTTGCTTTTTGTACTCAATCCACTTGGAATAGTCTCCTTCAGTACTCTGGAAAAATCTGTTTAAGATTGAAGCTTGGATAGTTGCTCAATACTCCCCTTCCTGGTCTGTTCTTAAACATTTATAAAATTGAGAGAAAATTGTAGGTGTGTTCTTAAACACAAATAACAGCACCTGAAGAAAAATGTCATTCCTTGTTCATAAACATTTTAGACTAATTGGTGATATACAGACAATACAGAGTCAGGTCCAAGATATTTTGCCTTTTATCTTATTTAAGGATATCCTTGTTCACTAGCAAGATTTCAGCATATTACTGCCTGAGGTGAAAAAAACTTTTGCCTGGAAATTGCACTTGTTTAATTTTGTTTTAAATGTTTCAGTAGGCTAAGAAATGCACTCCAAATTAGTTAATACTCTGCATATCTCCTAACACTGTTTTCCTAATGAGAAAGGGAAAGAAAACAGTTCTCAGTGATTAAACACAGTTGCAGTTAGATAACTGCTGCTACAGTTGTAGCCAACAAAATTCTAAAAACTAGTACAAAAGGTGATAAAAGTTCAGTTTTGCTGTCGTTCTCTGAGGTGAAGTATCTCATTTACTGAAAATAATGGTTTTCCTTGCCTTTTAGGAAACTAATATCTTAGGATTTAAGGGTCCCAGAAAAATGTCTGTGATCATTCCAGGAATGAACATGAATCATAAGCGAATTCCAATCCGTCCACGAAATGTGAGTTATGAAGTTTGGTCATGTTTCAGATTGAAGGAAGAGGTTAAAACTTCCCTGTAGAGGCCTGGGTGTTACTGACAATCAGGTTTTCAGGAGCTAGGGATTTAGCAAGTCTCCTGTATAGTAAATACAATGTCACCTAAATGTGTTGATTAATTTGTTCTTGCCTTCTGCCTGATCTGTAGCTTTCTGAGTAGTGTTTGTATCCTTATGTGTCCTTTGGTCAGCATAAATATGATTTCCTTATCTCTGCGTTATTACTGTTGCACCTACAAGCTGCCCTCATGGTGGGACCCTGTTGTGCTGTGGGTTGGATGAACAAGGACACACTTGCTTCTCCCAGGAGCTCACATTCTTAGCAAGGATGTGGATTGCAACAGATAGGCAATAGACAGATAAGGTACTGCTGGTGCAGTAGCAGGAGAATAACTACATTTTTCAGTCAGAATGCTGTTAGCCTTTTTGTAGCAGTAGCAGAAAAGGAGGATTCTTGAAGGAGAAGGAGGGATGAAGAGAAGGGCAGAGTTTTGTTGTGACCATTTAGTGAGGATTTCTCATAGATATGAGAAGCATATATCTAAAAGCAGACAGAACAATATCTGAAGGTATGTTGAGGTGTGTGATGAAAATTGTTGGGTTCCCTTAACGTGGTTTTTATGTTTGGTGACAGAAGACCAAAAGGCAGAATGAAGAGGTACCAACTGAAAGGCGTGGTCAATGTTTTAAGCTAGAAAATGTATTTGCAGCCACGTTGTGAGTAGATATGAGTAGGACAAGAATGCAATTCCTGGGGTCAGGGAAAAAAATCTTCAAGAATGGAAATTGAGAATCATGAGAGCCCAGAAGAGAGATTTAATTCTTGTGAATGGTCAGAAAAATTGTATCTGGAAGTGGTCATTTATTCATTGTCTTTCAATTGGTGTTGCCATCTCTCCCATTAGTACAGTAATAGTTCCATGCCCTGCCTTTATTTTTCACCCCTACATCTAAATGCACTTAGTTGGTGCCAGTTCTCAGGGGGTTGTTTTGCATCTTTAAAAAGTAAATAAAGATAAAATTAAAAAGTAACTAAACTGAACAGGAAATTTTATTTAGGTTATCCTCAAAAATCTGCTATGGTATCTTTGTACAATACTGAAGTACATACTATAGCCGTATCAGTCAGACCTCCACAACAGTTTGTTTTCTGAGCATTTTTTCCCATCAGTACCTTAAGCTTGGACTCTTTTTCTTCAGAGTTTTAGTGTATGTAGTTTGGATTTTATTTGTTGCAGAACTTTTAAAATTAAATAATATGTCATGTTTCACTGCAACCTGAATCTCCTTGTAATTCATTGTTTGTCAAATTTAATGTGCTGTTTTACTTCATCTTTGTATCTCTGGTTTTCATACTGTGCATCACTCGTTAGACCAAATACGATGACATTTAACCTTACATTCCACTGCAGCCTTTGGACTTTCTACTGAAGCACCTCAGGGCCTGGCGCTGTACAGTTAATTGTACAATATTTTCTTTTATTTCAAAGTTTAGACTGTTAGAAATGGAAACTGGATGCAACAGGATCAGAGAAAGATTATGAGACTCAGAAGGGATTCATGCCAGCAGGATAGCAATTATCTGTGCACTCTGAATTGTTCCCTTTCCTGTACGCACACTTCCTTCCCTATCGCTCTTTTTACTTTATTGAGTGAAGAGGAATGCTTGGACTGGGAATCTATGAAAGTATCTTCCTGGTACTTGCAGAAAGTATTCAGTTAGACTGAGTTTTAAGTGATGTCATTGTGTTTCATTAAACAGGGAATGAAGTGGCAGAGTACACACACAAGAGAGGTAGTACTCAGAGGCAGAGCCATTCCAAGTCTGATAAATATATTTCTTTCTTCTGAACAGGAGCATGAGGGTCTGCTGTCAAAATGGCAAAACAAAAACTTAGAGAACCTCATTGAATTGCACAACAAGGCTCCAGTCTGGAATGATGATACTCAATCCTATGTTTTGAACTTCCATGGGAGAGTCACTCAGGCTTCAGTGAAGAACTTCCAGATTGTCCATGACAATGACCGTAAGAGTCTGGTGGAGAGTGTGTGGGACTTATTGAAACAGGGAGACCCTAATTTATTTCATGAAGGTTGGGAGGAATAGGACACCCTTCCTAGAGGAGGGAAACTGGGTAAAGGAAGCTAGCTCAGGATTACTGGGGACTTCTGAGCTGTCAGGAAAATTATGTAACACCTCCTTTTTTTTCTGGAGTGGATGCAGGCTCTGCTGCCCATAAGTGCAGCTAAAAGAGTGGGAAAATGAAGTTTCCTGAAGTGAAAGAAAAGGTTTAATGCAGCACCTTCAGGGTAGAAAAGGAGTGGTTTGAGCTTTGGTTCTGAGAAGAAAAATAATCTCTAGCATAGCAGAGTCACTCTAGAGGACAGATTTCAAGGCCACTGGTGAGAAAGGATGGATACACCAACCACATATATTTGGGACTGGCAGATGGGGGGTTTGTGGTTGGGTTTTGTTTGGCTTTTTTTGTTTGTTTTGGTTGTTTTGGGGGTTTTTTTGTTTATTTCTTTCTTTCTTTTGCTTCACTGTGAAATTGTTCATCTCTGAATGTCTTTTCTCCCTAGCTGACTACATCGTGATGCAGTTTGGTCGTGTAGCAGAAGATGTGTTCACTCTGGACTATAATTACCCCCTCTGTGCTCTTCAGGCCTTTGCTATTGGACTCTCCAGCTTTGATAGTAAATTGGTCTGTGAATGAGGGACAACAGACATGGAACATGGAACTCACTCCCACCCGTACACCTTGCAAGAGTTTCAGATGTAGCAATGAAGAGCATATTGGAAGGGAAATGGAGGACACATTTCTGCAGGCTTATTAGAAAACCAATTCCAGCTTTCAGAGCACTGTGGGAGTTGACAGCAGACCACCTTGGGAGCAGCCTCTGTATGGCTTGTGGAAGAACAAGAACTCTAGGTGATGTTTCTGTCATTGATGTTGATTCTGCTTTTAGAATCCTTGTTTACAGATGGTGCATGAGAGTGTGCTAAGCCCACTTACTGGAACTCCTTGCAGCTAGGATTAGAAAACTAATGGCTAAATGTTCATTTGCCTTGAAGCTTCCACAAAGCTTGGGAGATGATGCCACTCAAGAGGTCCTAATCAAATGAATTCAGAGAAAAAGAGAACAGCTGGAATAAGACATTGGCTGTAATACACTAATAGACTTTTACTCTGTGGAATGATCATCTGCTAAGATTGATACTCCATTTCCCTTTCAGTATTCTAATTTCTCTCTATTCCTTGACAGTCTTTTTTACCAAATGAAGAACAATCAAATCTCAAACAGTCCCTTTTCAGTGGGTGATATTATATTCATTGCTACTTCTGTTACTTCTAATCATGTGAAAAATGAGACTGAATAGATGATAGAATCTGGCTGAATTTGGCAGAAGTTACTATTGTAACAATATACAGTACCGCTTCTGAAAAGCAGTGTTCTGATTGGTTGAATCTAGACTGTAAACTGATGATAAATATTTTTTAATTTCGCCATTGTTCATGAAATTTGCTACATTTTTAGGTATAAGTTTGTGACCAATTTTATTTTTTTTAACGTGAGATTATCTCAAGGCATGACATGTTAAAGTAGACTTTGTATAAATAATTTTAAACTGACAATAAGGAGTTACCTCAAAAAGAGATTACAGGTATTTTCAAAGGCATCAGTAAGTTTAATGTAATTGTACCACAAGGCTTTGCAATGTGAGCTTCCAATTTACCGTTTTAAATACTGAGTGTACAGTATGGACTGTGTGTCACAGCATGGAACACTTAATTCATGTGGCCTTAACTCACCAGAGTGGATTGCAGCACGACGTGGCCCGGAGGCCTCAACGCACTCATCTTCTGTGTACGGAAACCGAGAACAGTTACTGTCTTGCCTGCTTCTTGCCTATTACACATATTCATAATGGTTTGGAGAAGTCTGTCCCCCTACTGAGACAAGAATTAGGTGTTCTCCAGCTTTGGATATTGTCCTTGTCAGCAGACTAACTCTGTTTCAAGCTGCACAGAGCAGATATACTGCTTTTGGTCTCGGGAGTCTTTGCAGCAGTAGATATCACTTGCGCTTTCAAATTAACAAAACTTTGTGAAGACGTTTTCTGATCTTGCCAGAAAGAATAATGATTGTAATCACAAAGTAAATGCTGTATTTAACTGTAAAATATGAATTGAGGCTGAGAAATCCAGCTATTGTATCTTTCAGATGAGCATTTTTCAGTAGCTGCTGAGATTTTTTTTTTTTCTTGAGTTTATTTTATCAGAAAAGCAGTGTGTGAAGAGAACTTGAATGCTGATGGATCTGTTTTGTGCCTTCCTGCTCATCAGGCTGAGGATGAGAGCTGGCAGTATTTTCCAGCTGTGCTCTCCTGAAGTCTTGGCTGATGGATCTGCATTCCCTCTGCCCATCTAGGAAAGGAAGTCAGTTTGTGTACCTGTCTGATTATTCTTCTGACTAGGAATATGTGAAAGAAATTGCCTTATGTTATTTTGGGGTGACCTGAAGCTAGGATGCTAATTTCTGATTCAAGATGATTTTCTGTGTGCCCAGAAAGCATCCTTTTACTTAATTAGCCCTGTCAGCAGCGACTCTTCAAGCTATTTGTTGACATCAAATGATCCTGTCAAGGCCTCTCAGTCAGATTGTACTGACAGATGAACTGATTCAGTGGTCTTTATCAGATACTGTTTTACATTAGTTGTATTTATAACTTTTATATCTAAATGAAAATAAACTAATTTATATATTGAAAAGTCTCTAATTCTAAGTGATTTTTTTTAAATTTTGCTGTCACTTGTGGGTGTACTTTGTTCCTTCTCTATGACATTACCTCTGTTTCCTCCTATCTTCTTGAATATCATCTTTCTTCTTACTCTCTTTTTTCCTTTGTAATTCTCAGTTTTCTTCCTTTGTGGTGTTGAGTATTTTTCCCGTACACTTAGAAATCTGGGAATAAATGTAAGAGCAGTCTCTCTAATTCTTTTACACCCGAACCTCCTCCCCGCCTCCATTTTCAGGTCTTACTCTATAGTGCACGGTTTTAATTTGATTGTTTAAGCTAGTTCCATTTCTCTGCCCCATATTTTTAATGCTTTTCCCAGCATCCAGCAGGGCATTTGAGATGGTTCTTACTGCATTTTCCTACCTTCCATCTGAACCCATTCAAGTTGAAGTACATTAAATTTTTTTTTCTGTATCAGGTACTGAAGTCATACAAGGCTAGGAAGAACATCAAGTTGAAGAGGTTCTGTTGTCCTATTTCCACTGAGAGATGTATGAACCTCCATAAGAGGAGATATGATGGATTTGATGATCAGAAACTGGCACAGCTCTCAACATGCAAGACTTATTCTTCAAGCACCTCTGTTTTTCCCACTATTTCCATCTGAACCAAATTCCAAATTAGTCTTAGAAGGGAGACAAAATTAAGAGGGAAACACGATTGGGTGTTTGTTCTTAACACAGTAATATTATTTGCATACATGCAAATGTAACATACTTGAAATCCCAGAGAGATCTTAAAGAAGCATATTAAATGGAATCTTAAAGGCATTTAGGCACCCTAAAGGCAGGCTTAGCAGATGGAAATGGCTTCTAGGCTGCTATAAGCTCTTGGGCTTACAAACGTAAAAGACTGAATGATTTCTTGCTCTTTTAGGGCTGAGTCTCACTCTCATTGAAGTTTTGCTGCTGAATTTGGTAGCAGTAGGACAGGTTTTGTTGCTGTTAGCATAATTATTATACTCCACTTAGTGTTCTCCTCTATTTGCTGAGATTAACAGCTCTGTAAATCTCTCAGTTGACACTGAGTTAGGTTTCCTGTTCCTGATACAGAAGACAGGTAAACCCTTCCCTGTGCTTTATAAGGTGAGTTAAAGAGTTTGTCTGTAGTCCTGTGAAGTGGAGCTATGGACAGATTCCCTCTCTCACAGTCAGGAATCTCATCTTTGCCACAGGATCAAAATGTTTTACCAAACTGCAGTTTGGAACCAGCTCAGAACTAAGAAAATCCCTTAAGTAATCCTAGGGCCAAGAGATCTGGCCCAGTGTACAGTTATTGAAGAGTAGAAAAACAACACTGATGTTACTATCAGGGAAAACAGCCTGCTCCCAATATGAGGTGGAAACAGTTGAAAGCCCTGCCAGGAAGGAAGGCAGAGATCCCATAGCAGTGTTAACTCTTGTATCTTTTAAGCTATACCCTCTATAGTTTCTGTTTTCTCATTGCATCCCTTAAGGTGTTCTATATTGAATTATTATTTCCTCACTGGAAGCTGGAGGTCACTTCTTTTACTCTAAAATGGGAGAAAAAAACAGAAGCAAACTAACTTCACCAACATGCTTTAAGGTAAAAGCTATGGTAACCATAGCCTGCTCAGGTAATTTAACATTCAATTTAGAGAATACATAAATGGGTGAATATATTCCAGAGGCTGGAATTTTTGAGCATTTAATTTGATTCAATTAAAATTGCCATACAAAGCTACCCATGCCACTGTGCAACAAAATAGCTGAAAATTTAGGTGAAAACAAACGATTTTTCTTTCAAGCTTAATTGAATCGCCCCTTTTATTACAGGGAAAGTAATGCTAATTTATTATGGGGGAAAAAAAGGGCTTTATTTTAGAAACTGTGTAAGAAAATCATTCTGATAGAGTACAAACAGGGTTGGGGAATTAATCTGATAAATTTGCCTAACTCAGCTTTCTCTTCTAAGCAGAATCGTTTGGTTCTGTATTAGCTCCAGTAAAAAAACCCCACCAGTAAAAAGCCTGTATTCTCCTGAGTGAGTTTCCATCTGCAACTGACTGAAGTCCTGCAAACAATTTGTGATGATTCAGAGGAAGGAATAGGTTTCAAATCCTTCTCTTTGAGCTCTGTTGGTTTGGCAAGGAAATGGGAGCAAAACAATGTTAGTCACAAAGTTATGAGACCTGTTCTAGAATTCACACTGAATATATATGATGAGAAGTGAATTACCTTTCATATACATAAGGGTTTTTTTTAGTACATATAGTTTAATGGAAACAGTGACTAAATTAATTACAGGGCTTTATAAATAAAAAACAAAACAAAACACCCCCCAAATTCTTCCACTGACTTTTGTGACATCATCTAATTTATATTGTATATACTCTTCAATCCTACAGTTGTATCAGAAAACCCTATTTTTATTAGTGTTGGGTTATGCCATCTGGTTTCTGAGGCCTTAGGACACATTTAGGACCTGTTTCCAGGTCTCTGCAATTTACACTGCAATTTGAAAGAGTTGGGAACATTTTTTAGCTTTGGGTTCTTATAAAAAACCTCAGTTTCTCCAATATATTGAAGTTCTAAAGAAAGCCAACTATGTTATAACTCTTCACAGGTACTTATGTACACACCAGCCATCTGTGCCAAAATCACCTGCTGGAGCCGCGGAAAAGTTTGGTTTGCTGATGTAGCTGCATTCCCCGAGCCGCTGCTAGGATGTAGTTACATTTACTCAACTTGCGGGTGTCCTACTGCTTTTGTTTGGGGATGTGGCTTTCCAACCCTAGTGCGATTCCCAGTCTCGTATCAGCATTTTTCTAGCGCAGCACGCTGACACTCCCCTATGAACAGGTACGAAAGGAGCAGCTCCGACGTGAGACTGAGAAAAGCCACGGGGAGACACCGCTTTGCGGGTGGGTGGGCGAGTACTTTGCTGCCTGGGTTGCCCTCGGGAGAAGCCCGCTGCCGTGTCGGGCCGGGGCTGTTTGTTCAGCAGCGGCTCCGCGGTGCTCCGTGGAAATCACGGCCGGTCCCTGAGGGGCTCGGCAGCCTCCGGGCCGCGCAGGGGGGAGCCCGGGAGCCGCGGGGGTGTCCCCGGGGCCGGAGCCCCCTCACGGCCGCTCGGCCCACCGCCCCAGGGAAAGCACCACGCAAGCGGCGGCATTCCTGGGGATCCGAGGCCGGCCCGTCCGGGCTGCGCACTCCAAGCCCTGCCTGCTCTCGATTCCTGGAGCCGGCGGCGTCCCGCCCGCTCCCAGCGCTGCCGAGCCTCCCCCTTCCCCCGCTCCCGGCCGCCCGCCTGGAGTTTCCTTCCCCCGCCCCCGCGGGCCCCTCTTCCGGCCATTGCCCGCGTTCCCTCCGCCCCGGTCACACACGGCCCCCGGCCGGAGAGCGCCCGGCCCCGCTGGGTTTTGTTCCCAACTCCGCCTCGGCCCTTCTCCCGCTGCCCCCCGCCCCCCGCCAGTCCCCTCCCAGCCCCGTCCCAGCCTTAGCCGGCAGTCCCTCCCTCCCTCGGCCGCCTTCATTTCATACCAACTCTCATTCCTCGCATTCCTCACTTCCTCCTTTCAAACTCCAGGGGAAATAAAAACCCTCCCTTTTCCTCCCAAACTCCTGCCCGGCCGCCCCCCCGCCCCGCCGCCGCCCGGGCTCGCCGTCCCGCCGGCCGCGCCGCGCTGCTCAGGTGAGTGTGCGCTTTGTGCCTCCGCTCCCGCCGGCCCGGCTGCCCCCCCGCTCCCGTCCCATCCCATTCCATCCCCTCGCGGCCACCCGCCCGGCCCGGCATTGTTCGCCTCTCCCCGCCGCCGCGGGACCGGCCAGGGGGAGCCCCGCGGGCCCACCCCAGCGAGCCGCTCCTCGCCAACTTTTCGCTTCGCGACTTGGCGGCGGCGACGATGCTGACTGAGCGGGAGGCTGAGCCGGCCGCTCCCCCTGTCCCAGCCCCCGCTCCCACCCCTGCGGGCGCGGAGGTGGCATCGGGCGGGAGCGAGGGGCAGGCGCGCAGTAACAGCGCTCGGTGCTCTCTTGGCAGAAAGTCCTGGAGCTGAAGGAGGATTTGAAGCCGGTCCCCGCTGGCTCTGCGGAACAGCAGCCGCTCTTGCCTCGCTCAGGTCAGGACACGCTGTTCGCGATGGCTCGGGCGCGGGACGGGCTGGAAGGGAGGGTGCGGAGCCGCTCGTGTGCGACAGGCGAGGCACAGGCGTACAAAGGAAGCGATGGGAACATCCTCAATGGAGCCTCCGGCGGCTTCTCCCGCCGGGAAGGGGCTGCCGGCGCTGCCGCTTCGGGAACTCGGGCGCTGAAAACTGCAGCGCTCATGGAGTCGGGGGGGGGGGGGGGAAAGAGGTTTCTGTACGGTTCGTAGAGATGCGCTTTGGGGAGGGTGGAAAGGAGGAGCAGTACTTAACGTAGTAAATTTTAGTGTAAATTATGGGGGAAAAACAGAACAAAAAAAATCATAAGGCAGCCTATCTGTGAGAAGGTCCGTAGGTTGTTGTAGGGCATTTACCAGAAGATGAGGGAATGTGTTCCCAGTTCAGTTATTCTGAAGTTAGAGTTGAGTTTTGGTGGCATGCCACAGGAAAGGATTAAAGAAACTCCAAACAAACCAAGCACACACACACAAAAAAAACAAACAAAAAGCTTTCCGGAGTAATCTTTTATCTTATGCAGATAATTCAGTTTAAACAATTTATTGCATGGGATGCTAAAAATGAGGGTTTTTTTGCAGAAGAGGGAAGAAGTGTAACTCTACGTTTTAAGGACTTCTGTAAAGTATTTTATAGTGAACGGTCACGTATGTTAAAAAAAAACCGTAACAAAAACAAACACAAATTCAGAACTAACCACAAGTAATTATCAACTTTGTTTTTGTTTAACCTGGAGTTACACTCGTGTTACTTTCTAACCTTAAGAATGGGGTTCTGCAACTCCTCTGCACATAAACAACGCAAGTGCAGGGGGCTGAGTAGGAAGAAAAGAGATTTAGGGATTGGATTTATGTTTTCCTCTTTTCTTGTTCCTGGGGACAGGTCGGCTTTTCCAGGACCTGATTGCGGTGTCTGTGTGCAGTGAGCAGAGCGTTCGTTCACCTGTCCGTCCATCTGCTGGGTAGATGTGAGAGGTTTTATTGTCCTTCCGCAGAAGGAAGAACAGGGCAGCAGGACAGGGCAGACAGTAACGGGAAGGAGCGAGAGGAGCAGAACGAGGGGGAAAGCAGCGAGTGCTGGGGCTGGGCTGATGCTGCTGTACAGTCACCTGTGCAATTAAAGCCTTTTGGTTTCCATAGCTTGTTCTCATCACAGACAAGAGCCTGGCATCGTCCCATAGTGAATGCAGAGAGACTTCTTTATTAGGGCTGCTGGATGCTGAGGGACTCTGGTTTTCTCTGAAACTTGGGCTGGCAGAGTGAAGGGCAGCCAGTCCCTTTTTCAGGTTTTTTTGCAGTGGGTGCAGATACCTTCTCAGGTTTTCCTAAATCCCAGTGGGAATGGCTCCCTCAAACATGAGCATGCAGCAGTCTTATCAAATAAACTGGGCTATCAGCTCATTGTTTGTGTCTTCTTGGAGGTGATCCTGGAAGCAAATAAATGTGCATGAGAATGGTTACCGGGAATTTCTCCACTGTCTTGGATCCTTCCACTTCTTTGGATTTTTAAATTAATGCTACCCATGATTTTGAAGTATTCTAGGCTGATATTATGATAAGCACTTCAGTGTTGCTGTTTTAAAGAGCATCTGTGGGAAAATGGTATGGAAATAGTACTGCCAAGCTTTAAAGAGAAAAAGGGCTCCATGGCACCCTGTCTTGTCTGTGGCTTACATAAGATCACAATTGCTGTTGGTTTTCTTACTTTTCTGGTATTAGTTTCACAGAATTCAAGTAGAGTAAAGTAGAGTTTTGAGAGGATTGCTGAAAAGTACTGTTTCCAAGAGATGCAGCTTTCATCTCTGTTTGCATACTCATTCACAGCTTTCCTTCCTTGGTATTACATGTTCTTTTCTGTATCTTTCAGCTCTTGGTTCCATCCTAGTGTAAGCGAAGGGGTGGGTCCACAAAGAGTTGCAGCTGGCACTGCTGTGGACCTGTCCCCAGACCCTCAAAAGTGCCCATTTCCTTACTTGTCACATCTCTGTGCTTTGTCACTGGCAGCGACACTGGCACTGCTGTTCACTGCCCCGGGGCTGATCCAGAGGAAAAGTAACACTTGCTTTTAGCCAGTTTGTTTTCAGCCACATCTGTTCCTTCTCCAGGCAAGTTAATTATATGGTCATGTGCTGGTGTGTCTGGAGAAGGGGGTGCAGTGACTAGGAGGTGAAGGGTGGGAGAAGAATGGGGCCATTTTCTAAACAACATTTTTCTCCACCTTAAATAGTTCCTTGGATCATGTCTACAGTAGCTTCTGTGAGAGCAAAATTATTTTATTTTTATCTAACCATGACTGTATCTTAAGAATGTGAAAATTTACTATTACCTTTTTTTAAAGATCTATTATACTCTCCCTATAGCTCATGTTTTTCTTAGTTCATTTGTTAGGTTTGGGGTTTGGTTTGGTCTTCCCCCCCCACTCCCCCATGCCATGTAAAAGTTTTCTTGGGCAAATTTTTCATCACTCAATGTACATCTGAGAAGTTTTCTTACTCTACTGCAGCAGTTTTTGCCTTGGTGTGTATTTCTCTGAAATGATTGGTAATTATTTCTCTCTGTATTTGCATCTTCTAAGTTCTTAAAAGATACTAATGAAGGTATAATAACATTTTTCAATTTTCTAGGTCTAATTATTGAAGGTTTTTTATACTCTTCACTTTCTTCAGTTTATCTGTGTTTCTTTGTCAGAATGAGATCCAATATTCCACAACTAGGACTGATTCATCTCGCTTTGTTGTCTGAAGTGGTATCTGAGCCAAGGCAGATTAAAGTCACATTGGTCATTTTGCAGAAGCATTTGCTTTGCAGACAACTCTCTCACTTGTTCAGCATTCTCACTCTTGCCTGTCTTTAGCTCCTGCTTCTGGCAGGGCTTTTTCCTTGATTTTATCTCTGAGTTTTGTTTGGATTACTTTTTCCTTTTTGTCTCCCTTGGTTCTTTCTTTTTCTTTTTTTTTTTTTTTACACTAACATCCTTTGAGTTGTTTCTACCCACCTGTGTTTGTAAACTTCATTCTGTATCACCCACAAGTTTCACTGAAATTACCTGGAGTCAATCTTAGATCTTTAATTAAGATGTTAAAGACAACTCAACTAGCAAAGATCTCTGCGGCAACCCAGTAGATGCCCTCTGCATCTGTTGGTTCTGTTTGTGTCTCATATATCATATATATCATATATATCATTATGCATAGTTTTGAAGCTGTTTGTTAATTTTCTAATAATATGATCAGTGTTCCCCAGAACCAATCTGAAGTAATTTTTAACTGTGATTTCTGTAGAGGGTAACAAATGCTATTTTAAATCTACACTTACTTCATTGTGTACTGTGTTCTTTTCATTCTCTACCTTCACAGCATTTCTATCTTCCTCTGAGGAACAATCAAGTTTATTAGGATTTACAGTAACGGATGCTCTTCTCTCTCCAACTTCTGCTGACAACCATGCTAAATAAATGCCCAGCATGTTCCTTTGTAGAGCCTTGTAAAAAAGCCATGAGTTGGCATGCATGGAGCTCATTACAAGATCTGAGACTAGATAATTAGAAAGAGTTTTTAGGGGCAGGAGGTGGTGTTTTGAGTTCTTGGGGTTTTTTGGGGATGGGGGGAGGGTTTAGTAGGTTTTGGGTTTTATTGTTACTGCCCCTTGGGTCCTCCTTTTTCTGGAGATGATGCAGTCACTCCCCTTTGTTTTTAACACCATATGAATTAGACATTTTCCTGCTAGGGAGGGGCAGGTTTTCCAGTTCCTGGTGCTACTGGCTGAGTCACTGGCTCTGTTTTTCTGTTCTCTTGTAGATTTATAATTACCTTGTTCTTACCTTAGAATGTGATTGCTAAAGGGTAGGTGTTTTACACTCCTGTATTTCTTAGACATGAGGGCCAGTGGCTTTCAGAGCCTGGGTGCAAGCCTTCGAAACATCTGCTTTGCTGTTGCCAAAGAGAAAATAAATCAGTGTAGCCCTCAAAGTGCCTCCCTTCCAACAGTATGGTAACCACTAATGACAGATGTCCAGGCAAAGTGTAATCTCTTGTAACCTGGACTGCTTGAACTAAGGAGGAAATGTCAAGAGAACATGCAGCAGGTGTATACTGAAATGGAAAGGGAGGATTTATTAATGTGTCCTAAGTTCATTTTACCTGATCATACATCTCCGTAGCTCATTGAAATAAAGCTCATTTGCACCAGACTAGCAGGATTAGGCAGATCTTTTGGTTTGAATATCTTGTTAGCTTATGGGGGGAAAAAAAAGGTGTAAAAGAGAGGTTTGTGTAAGAAGATTATATCCAAGCATGCTCAGTGCTCTTTGAATTATCTTTATAAAAATAAAATAATAAAATTATATTTAATTCTCTGCCCCCACTTGTTTGTGAAGGATCTATGGGATCAGAGGAAAATAACTGTGCAGGTAGAACATGTAAATATCTGCTTCTATCCATCTAGGATGCGAACTGAAAAATAGAGTAGCAGCATCTTTTTCCACTGCTTTTGGTCACAGGTTTTATTTGTAAGAACATTCTTTAAAAACTAGAGCAGAGTCTGTGGTTGGCTGTGTCCCTTTAAGAATCTAGTTTTGCTTGGCTAGCTGCCCTTGTTCTCCTGTAGATTAATCCAGCAGAAGGTATATAACCTGTTGACCTTCCTGGCGAGAAGGGTCTGGAAGGGCAAAGAGATAAATCGGAAGATTCATGCTTTCCTTTAATATGTTTGTTTTTCAGTTTTTGACATTTCTTTTTTTTTTTTTTGACACTGATCCTTCTTTGAGGGTTAAGGTTGTAATTACAAATTTTCATGATTTTCATTTGCTTCCTGTGAAATTGCTCTGTGTTCAGTAGGTTGGCAATGATGGCGTGTTTATGCCACATTAGGAAAATGAAAGGAAAGAGTTCTGAACTCAAAACTACACTGGTCTGAGCTGAGGGTGGCTTTACTGTCTCATGTATCAAACTGGTAGGAGCACTGGAATATGGCAAAAATGTCTGGGGCGTGTGTGTCTGGAAATTTCACACTCTTGTACAGAAAGGTTGACTTTCCCCAGTGACAGCCATAAAAACTGAATGTGTAAGCAGTGAATGTTGACCTGCTGCTTCATCCAGATGGAGTGTGTACTCCAAAACTGAGCTGAAATGGTGTCTGAATACCCCAGGAGAGTGCTGGGTTGGTAGCCATGGGTAGGGCTCATTCGTGTGATGCAGGTGTTTCATCGTGGCTGTTCTTTACTTAGGCATTGCCTTATGACAAGCATTAAACCCCTGTAAGCTCATGCCTGACTACTACTAAAATCAAAGCACGTGTGTAATTGATTGACTGAAGGAGGAAAAGTCAAAAGAGCCCTGAGCATTGGTCCCATTTTATATACCTGTTCTGTCTGTTAGTGATTTGCATTTGTCTTGAGCCTTTAGTAGAGGGCTTAGTCCTGACCAGACAGGTCATGCCCACAACACAGACCACCTGCAAGCACCACGGAAGGGGAAATTTGACTGCATTCATGGGTTGTGTGATCACTGTCTGTCTATTCTCTTGTAAGTCTCTTAGCCCAGGTTTAGCGTTTCTTTTCTTGGAGACTGACTATAGTTTTGGAGCTAAACATTTTCACTGCATTGGATGAGATTTGCAAACATCTGTCTCTTGTCTGAGCTCATGTTCAGTTCTGCCATTGGTGTCATGGGAAGCTAAGTATGTCACAGTTGTGAGGCTTTGCTGAAACATCTATCTTTGAGTCCTAGATAAGAGATTGAAAGATGTCATGAGCAGGAGGCAGGATTAGGAAAGAAGAATTTGATTTTGATATCATAAAGTGGGCATTATGAGTCTCAGCTTAGTGTTACTTGTCAGCAAACCTGTAAAAGATGCTCTGTTTCCAGACAGTGTTAAACATGAGCCCTTCCAAAGTTACCATTTGCAATTGCAAATCACTTTTAAAGTTAACCTTTTCTCGCCTTGAAGTTCTTGTCTAGATTTTAACCTTATTCTGATTTTTCCATTGGGTGTTTCACTTACATCTTCGTGCTCTGTTTTTTTCCAGAGGTAAAATGGGGGCTTTTGAGCCCATTGGTGAGATTTTCAGGACAACTGAGTTTTGGTGAGTTTAGGAGCAAGGTTTTTTAGGTTGCTGTCGAAGGTTCTCTATCCTTTAATAATTAAGTGAATAATACTCTTTGGTAAAGTGCTCAGCTTGATTTATTTCTGTCTCTAGCTCGGTTTGGTAATTCTCAAGTCATTTTAGTCAGTCAGTATCTACACTTGTCTGTACGTAAAGGGACAGTTACAATTTTCCTATGTTAGCTGACACTACCAATGCTTCTGTGATGGAAAAGGAACGTGATTGTTTGGCTCCCTCCTGGTTCCTTGCTTTCTAACCAGGTCCAGGGAGAATGACTCCTGGTGACTGCTCCTGCTAGCACGAGGATGACTTACCATTTTCACCCTGCCACAACCTTCATCTGTTTGGGAAGCTGTGAAATACATGCCACATGTCTTGGAAAGTCAGGGAGAATGGGAGCTCTGGGAACAGTTCCCACATGGGAGATAACAGTGACTCCCCAGGAATTCCACTGTTCCTTTGAGAGCTGGGGCCAGCCCAGTGCGTGGCTCAATCCCAGCACAACCTGGCAGTGTCAATCTCTGCTGCCCTTGCTGGCTCATTTTTCTCTCCCAGCTGAGACATAAATCACCCAGTAGTCATTTTGTCAGTCCCAGGCTGGTGGCCTTGTGGTGTTGCCCCTGGGTGACAACTGGGCATGAGCTGCCCATGGCTCAGGATCGATCCTCGAGCTGGCCACCCCTAGACTAGTGGGATCAGAGCTGGCCTTTGGGTTTTGTTGTTGGGTTGTGGGGTTTTTTAACCTCCCCTTCTTAGGGCAGCAAGGCTCTGTTTCCTTTATCTCAAATGTAGCTGATTGGATGGTGTGCAAGGCCACACACAGCCTTATCTCATCACATCCTGTTTGACTGCATTATCCAGGGCTGCACTGATAGAAGTTCTCCTCTCTCCTTGCTTTGATTTATATCACTCTGCTGGACACTACATCCTCTCTCTGTTTCAGCCAGAGCTAGCTACTGCAATAATTCAAGAGTTGTTTTGCTTTGCTCGGGAAGTCAGGTGCCTTTTGAACAGCAGCTGCTGCAGGCAGTTTCGGTGTAGCAAACCAAGCCTGATTTTGTGTTAGACAGTGTGACAAGCATTCAACTGGAGCCCAGCCTCCTATTGGATATGATCTGAAGCTAGTAGAGCTTGTTCCTTGGTAAACCAGCCTTTTTCAGTGTTGAGACAGAGACAAAAATGTCACCGTGCAGCCTGTGGATGTGATGAGTGTATTACCTTGCCCAATACAGAGAGGCAGATCTCAGTTCTTTCCTCCTTGCCTGGCACTTCTGGTAGTTAAGAGCTTTTACATCCTCTACAGCCAGTAGCACTTACCTTAACTGTTTCTATTCATGGATTATGCAGCATTACTCTGTTGTCCTGGGTGGATAGGGCTATTCACAGGGAATAGCCAGCATTAATCAGGATTGCAGGAGGCCCGGGGCAAGAAGTGAGAGGACAGCCAGGCTCAGCCTCTGGCTAAGCTGTTGTGGAGTGTTTGAGCAAAGCCCTCTCAAGAGGTCGGCACTCACCCATCTCCACTGTCTCCAGGCTGCTTTAATGGTGGGAATGCAGTTCCTAAGGAGCCTGAGGAACTGGTTGCTGTCTGGTGTTGCAAAAGTGCTGTTACCTTCCTAGGTACAGTTAGGGCCAGTTGGTCTTGCTTCAGTTGCATCTTTATTTTTTTTTCTGTAGAGACCCTATAAACATGTCCATGATTTTTGTCCTCTTTTTGTCTGCAAGCTTTAACAAATCTTATTTATCGTTGAATACGTACTTTCCCACCTTTTCCCCTTCCAGTTTTTCCTGCAGTCTTTGAGTTGCACCATCTGGAAGCTACTCCTCTACTGACTGCACTCTTTCAGAGGAACTAAGCTATTCTTGTAGTGTCCCATAGAATTTCCCCTGGGAAGTTTGAATGCTGTCTTCCATCTTGTACCTTGAGCAACAGGTTTCTTAGTATTCCAGACTGTTGCCTCCCTAAACCCGAATCTCCTGGTATCACTGCGTTGTGTAAATTCATTTGCTAGGTGTCCTAGGTGGGATTAAGTGGCTGATTGCTCCTGTTTGCAGGTTTTCTTATTGCTTTATATATATAACAAACTCTATAGCTTGAGCAACAGGATATCATCTCTTGTGACTGAACTGATTTTTTTTGTTTTAAAATTCTCTGACTGCTGATCAGATATGAAAATGTCGTGGGTTCGAATCCTCTATAGTAGCAGTACTTGGCTCATGTTACCAAGGCAGTGAATACCGGAATTGCTTGGGTTTGTTTGCATTTCAATGACACCGAGGAGTACCTGTAAGGTGAAGCAATCCCTGCCAGCACAGCCTGCAGTTCCAGTGGATGAGGCCGAGGGTGAAGGGATGTTCTTGGTGAAATACAGTGAGTTTCCCGTGGCGCAGCCAGCGCCGGAGCAGGAGTGGAGCCGCCTGCCAGACTCCGCAGGGCTGTGCTGGCAAGAGCCCCTGCCTGGGAGGGGTGAGTGAATGGGGACCTCTCTGCTTGCTGAGTTGTGCTCGGTTCCAGCAGGGAAAGGGGGTGGCCATGGAGTGGGGGGAGGCTCTTGGACAGAGCAGCTCTAAGAAAACTGAACAACTGGAGGCAGCTGGCTGCAATTTTTCAGATCCTCAGGAAAGTATGATTTTGTGTTGAGCAGCTGCCACAGGCACTTAAGAGGGAGCAGTTACCAACAGTAATGACTGAGGGATTAGTATTAGAAAGCAGATGTGTCAGACTATGGACTCTGTTTAAAGATGTGCTCCCTGTCAGTGAGACCTTGCTGAAGGGCTCTTGGCAGCTGTCTAGCCCTGCAGGATCTCTGAATCTCAATGAGATACCATGTGTGAAAGAAAAGAGAGTTAGTGTTGAAATTATCAGAATTGGAACACTTAAGCCAAAGCTGCTGGAGCTAAAAGATTTTTATATTTTCTCCGTGGTTTTTCTCTGTGAGCGACTCATTAAGAAATGACCACAGCAGAAAGAAAACGGAGCAAGAGTGAGTAAGAAACACAATTTGAACAGAGGGAAATATTAGGAAGGAAAGTAGAGATACTGTGGTGATGAGGTGAATGTGCTCTGAGGGGGCTTGTGTCTTTGAACCTGGGAGAGAACCCATGACTGGACTCTACAAAAACAGATGATTAATCTTCTCTCAGTAAAATAAGAGTGAGATCAGAATAAAGAAAACTGTAAGGTACAATCGCAGAAGTACAAAAGCCAAGGAGTGGGGCATAAGTTCAGGCTGAGGGAATCTCAGGAGAAAAAGCACCAAGCCCTGTGATCTCTGGCAAAACTTGCTATTATGAATATGGGACGACATCTTCTGACTACTCTCTTCCTAAGAACTGTGCCTGGTGAGGGAATTCAGATGGGAAAGGAATTGTCTGAGCATGTCTGGGATGTCTGCTTAGTGCTTTTGGAATCGAATTCCCTCCACATCAGAAGAAGGCTTTGTGATTACAAACTCTTCCACAGGCAGAACTTTAAAAAATTTTAACAAAAAAATAAAATATGTAGTAATATTAGAACATTCAGTAATGGAAATCACCATTAAAGTTACCAGGCTTTATGCATGTAGCTACTATTGAATGGAAGACAGAAGCAAATGGAAACTAGATGCTAACTGAAACAATTGTATTGTGTTAAAGAAGTTACTAATGAATATTATTGAAACTTTTCTTATAAGACATTCAACATTCTCATGCGTCTGAAAAATTCCTCTGCTTTTCACCTGATTGCCCATTCAATGGGAAGGGATTCCACTGCCAGTTTTCCAGTTTGCCATCCTAATAAAGTCGCTTTCCACAGGGTTTAGCTCCCAGCTTCTTTTTAGTTTGCTTTGCTTAGTTTAATGAGTGGTCATCTTGGCCACCACTGAGTTCAAATCAACAGTGCAGGAAACAGAAGGCTTGAAAGTGTTCAGCCAAAGCAGAGACCAACAGATCAGATAGCACTTAACCAGGACTCCCTGAATTACTGTCTGTTGCTTCTGGCACAGAGTATTGCCTGGGACTGCACATGGAGCTTACTAATTAAGCAACGTTATTTACGAAAACTTTGCAGACCTTTTAAGCCTTTGGCATCTTAGTGATCTAGAGGCATAGAGTTATAAGGATTTCCATGGACATTTCAGTCTATGGAATTTCTTCAGAAATTATCAAACAGAAGTAAAATTTTTGCTAGTGTGTTCTGTAATCTGAGTAATTACAGAGGGTTTAGCTGGAGATGGCCAAAATCCTTGATTTTATTGTCTGTATGGTTCCCCATTTTTCATCATCCATCAGGAGTAGCTTTAGTACCAAGAAGGGGAAGCAGAATCAGGACTCAAGGTGTAGAAAAGTTGGGATTGACCACAATAGCACATTTTGGTTCTTGCTGACCTAGCTGTAGCTTGAGATAAAACTAACATTGCTGGGTAAGGCACAAAAAGTAAGACGCGTTAAAAAAAAAAAAAAGTATCTGATCATTTCAAGATTTATATAATTTCTTCTGTCACTGCTATTATGTTCCACATTTCCCTTGATTTACACCAACATGAGAGAAAGTTTACATATTCTGTCTCTTGCTTTGTGGACTTCTCTTAATGTACAAATGACATCTGCTCAAGTTGGTGCAACTTTTCTTAAAGGTTTGGAGAACGGTCTGGAGAGTTGACACTGCACTGAATAGGACATGTTTTCTCTTCCAGTTATTCTGGAGCTTGGATTAGAATGGACCCAGACTTTCCTGTGTCACCAAAAGCACTTAGTGCCAATGCCGAGCCTTGTAAAATATGAAATGATCCAGCAACAGCTCCCCGGGTGTGATTGTGGTGGGGGGAGGAGAGTTATGCCTCAGATATATTTATTTAGTTTCAACTTGAGTGTGCCATGATGAAATCATCTGCTAGGTATTCCCCTGTGTCAGCATGGACACCAAGGAGATGAAAATAACTGGATTCAAAGTAGATGCTTTTTTTGGTCATGATGGTCCTTCATTCCCTAGGAGATGACTTTGCCTGTGTACATTGTTCTGGGATTTGGCTTGACAGCAGAGCTGTAGCTTCCAGTGACTGTGGCTTTGGGAGTCCTGTAGTTAAAACAGTTGGAGATGTTTCCACTTGATGTGAAGCCTGCTTCCTCATGTGAGATTTGCAGCTCCCAGTGCAGGTGGTATGATGAATACACTTGCTGTCACACCTTGGGTTTCATTCCGAACCCTCCATTTTTCAGCCTGTCATCACAAGATAAAACCAGCCTGGGCCTTGTGTTTGTGGATATTCTAATGTGTGTTAACTATGGAGGGTCTATAGAGCTTCCAGGGACCTGGGGTGATTGGGGATATACGAAAGGAGGATTTGGAACAGGTAACTTCTCTTTCCCTGTCAGTGTCTCCCTGTGGAAAGCTTATTCCTCTACACTGATTCCCCAGCAGGACAATCCTTTAAATACCCATGCAGTTTTTTATTAGCATCTGTCAGTGAAAGGGTGACTGCTTGGCGAGGGAAGCAACTCTTACCCTTCATTTCAGGGTCTCTTAAAGTCGCATTGCCGGCCTTGGTGCCATTCACAGTGTGTGTGGGATGTCTGTCCCAGTGGTAAAAAGCCAAGTGTGAGTTCCCCTCTCTGCCCCTTTCACCTCCCATTTTATAATTTCTTTCCATGTTCATTAAAGCTTTGAAAGTGTATACCATGCATCAAAGGGGTTGAAATAATCTCATGTAGGTGCTGAAATGGATGGATGGGCAGTGGTAGGCCATTCCAGTGATTTGTGTGTTTCAAGTACTCTCACAGGAAATAAGTAATATGCTGGGTTTTCTAAATGCCTTTGTGAACCATTTGTTAAAACACAGTACACTGTGTCTAAGTATTTGTCTGATATAGACAATATATTGAAATTAGTCAAAGGCACAGTATTGTCTTACTCGTTTCCTTAGCTTTTGGTGGGTTTTGGAGATGTAAAATATGTATCTGCTGCCGTCTAAAGTAATTAAGGAGCAGCAAGACCTGTGAACCAGTGTTGTCAAATCTTTACAATTTCAGGTTTTGAAATGTTTTAAGTTCTTGAAGGATTTCAGCTTTTATTAAAAAGAAAAATCTGATCATTATGGTCTTGGAGAAGATTTTAAAAACACAGAACCAAAGAGATAAGAAACTGAAGAAAGACTTGAAAAAAAGTTTGTCAGAAAAGTTTCTGGAGCTATGGGCCCTGAATTTTTGAAGTTATAACTAGTTTTTGACAAATACCATTCCTAAATTTCTCTTCTGTTCCCCTTTAGATTTTCACTGTGATATTTCTGAGCTAGAGAGTTATGTCGGACCTCTCTCCTTATTCATATTCAGTGCAGGTTTAATGAATTGCTCTTGGGAAAAACCTCCTTATTCTGATTTTCTTGCTGCCCAGCTCAATGTGGTGATAGAGAGGGAAGTTTTGAACTCTGACTGGATTTTCAAATGCTGGCTTGTGAACATTCTTTGTAGCCCAGATAACAAAGCTATTAAAATGATAAACAAGCAGCTTTTGGATTTAGGGAGGAGAATGATCTGTGTCTTTAGAAGCCATTTGTCTCCTGCTTGGTTGACTGAAAATGCCTGTGTGGTCTGAAGTCAATTTCTCAATGAGTGTTTCAGCAGCTCCACTCAAAGGCTTCAGCCCCTCCTGTAGGCATTTATAAGTAGACTATAATTTATTGTAGTTTTCAAGAGCTAGCAGCTGCCTGCTTCAATGAGAAACCAATTTCTGCTCCTGCCCAGTGGCAAATCTAATAGCCTGTGGCTAGTAAGTGATGAGGGGGCAGAGAGGCAGATGAAACTGAAGGAATTTGCCCAAAGTCCTTCTGAGGATGAGCCGGAACAACAGGCTAAGCACCTTGGTTCTTGACCTGCAACCTGGTACTGTCATCCCTGTACTCATGGTGCCTTCTGCTCCTGCCAGGATATGGTGCTGGGATTTAGAAGACACTGCATTAAACTGTTTGGCTCCAGGGATGGCTTTTTAAAAGCACAGCTGATCCTTGAGAAGAAATGTCAGTGTTAGAAGTGACACCAACTACTAACTGATCCAGTGAAACAGTACCTAAGAAAATTATAACCCTAGTGCTCAGTGATGACTGGATAATTCATCACTGCTTTATTTTGCATAGTCTTTCACACTGAAATCCCTCTATGTGTGCTTCAGAAAGTTAAATAATAGTTACATGGATAATGGCAGTGCAGGGAGAAAGAAATAAAGGAGGTAAAGACACGAGAAGACTTCTCTGAGAAGAACTGGAAAGTGACAGAGTTAATGAACTGAAGAGAGTTTGGAGCAGGCTGTTTATCAGAAGGATTTGTAGAAAATGTTTTCATCTCAACATAAAAACCCAACATGTGGTTGAGTTATCGTTTAAGATAAACTTGAAGTAATACCCTTCCTAACTGAGATTTTCTGAAACTTTTTTTTTTCCTTTAGTGCCTCCTTTTTCCTAGCGAGGAAGGTTTCTAACTGCCCAGTGGGATGTGCTTGCCATTGCAGGTTCTGAGTCTGCTCCTCCGCGTGGCACCTTGGAGTTTCTAGCTGGCACCATTACCTCCAACGAGTGGAGTTCTCCCACCTCCCCTGAGGGGAGCAACGACTCGGGGGGCAGCGAGGCCTTGGACAAACCCATCGACAATGATGCCGAGGGCGTGTGGAGTCCGGACATCGAGCAGAGCTTCCAGGAAGCGCTAGCCATCTACCCGCCATGCGGCCGCCGCAAGATTATCTTGTCAGACGAAGGCAAGATGTATGGTAAGGACAGGGATAGGCCACGACACGGAGCTCCAGGCAGCCTGCCCTGTGCCCCAAGGGATGCTCTCAGTGAATTCCCTTCTCTCTGGTGTTCCCAGGCTGGTGCTGTTGGTTGCCTCGAGTTGTATTTAGGAAAATTGGTGTGAAGATCTTGTCATTCACAAACAGAGCAGAAAGATTTATGGGTATCTTTTTCAGGGGACTATCCATAAGGTAGATCTCAGAGTTGAGCATGCTCCTGAACTAATCTTCATATATATATATGTATATATGTATATAATCTAATGGCTTCATGGTGTGACAAAGCCTTTATTTTATGATATCTCTTGCTGCTGTCTTCACTGCTCTCGCTGGAGGTAAGAACAGGTAATGATCTGCATGTCTGGTGCTACAGGACAGAAGTTTAGCTCCTGACCCCTCGAATGGCTCTGCTGCTCTGCAAACCACCTACACTTTGTTAACCAGCTTCACTTTTCAGATCTTAAAGGCAGAAAGTTCTGTGTACTCCTCTTCATTGTAGTTTGCCTTCTCATAGCCCTGGCACAAGTATATTGCACCTGTGGGTTCTTCTCATCTAGCTAACTAGATACCTGTCCCTGAATACAGAGAGGCTCTGGCTTGCAGCTGCAGCAGAAGTCAAATTTATACGTGGCACACATGCTTTTGAATTGGGTTTTTGACCTTTTCCACAGTTAAAATTTCTTTTCATTTTGTTAATGAAAGCTGGTCTGGCTTGGATTCTGTAGCTGAGTATTGCAAGAAGCCATCTGGTACTTCTGTGACTAAAATGCAAAGCAAAGGCTGAATACCCAGTATTTAGTTTTATGTCCCAAGGTGGACAGTTTCTCAAAACACTAGCAAGGATCTTAAGGAAGACAGCCCTTTTTCTACCCAGTCAGTGCTTGCTTTTTTTCCTCCCCATACATTGGAATCTGCATAGCCTCACGGGCCCCATCATGGGATGCTCCGTGCATGCCCCGGAGCTTCCTGCAGAGCAATTCACAAGTCATTCTGCAGGTTTCTGTCCACCGATCAGGCCATTGTTCCCTGAGCAAGAGAATTGATTGCTCTGATTGTGGGAGCGTGGGTGGGGTCTTGTTTACATGGCTTATCTACAGTGGATGGTTTTACTGGGTACACACATCATTGTACCTGGGAAGAACAATATAGGTCGGGTAAGGCTTATCACCCTGAGGCTAATCCAGAGCCAGTATTCTTAGGCAGACATCAATTCCTGCTCTGTGCTGGAGCAGATGTTTTTGTGGCTGTGCTATGGAACCAACCCGGGGAACTGATCCAGCTTGAAAGTAACGGGGTCAGAAAGGGGAAAAGAAGTGAACTTGGATACTGCCCAGCTGCTTGTTGCTGGTATTTAGAGAAAGGATGGTGAGGTTGGGAATGAGCAGCCATGACTGAGGTTAAAGTACGACTGCTTCTTTAGGGATTGATGCTTGCTTAAAGTGTTTCTCAGACTAAAATATTACTTGAGATTCCACCCCACGGTTATTATGCACGAACTAGTGACATGCCTCTTGCTCTATGTCTGCTTTTCATGATGGGTAACTTTTAAAATTACTGGTGAAAAATTGCAGTTTTGTTTTAAGACTGTATTAATTTACTGAACATTTTGCATGGCCCCTGAAGTATTTCAACTTTAGAGTGAATGTGTCAGAGCAGAGAGTGAAAGAGAAGAAAAAGGAAAGAAATGAGAACACAAGTGAAGCACAAAGGGATACAGAAACTAATGAGACTTAGCTGGGCCTGACTTAGCATGGATTGGTGTTAAGTGGAACACAGCTAGTTGACTGGACTGGTGAACTGCAGAAGGTAAATAACCCTCTTGCAGGGTGAAAAATTTAGGGTAGGTTCAGGGAGAAGAAATTAAGAACTTTTCTGCAAGCCCTCCCCCACTACTCCAAATGGGACAGTGTCCCTGCTTGCCTTCAGTGCACCTGTTCCTAGTGTGGATGGTTGGTTCAGTGTGCTCCTGACAGAATCCAGGCACTGATTTATGCCCTCCTTTGCTTACTCGTCTCCAGCATCCAGGCCAAGGAAGTGGGGCCCTGTCTGGGATCTATAGAAAGATATGACCGGGCAGGGAGAATAAATATAGTCCTTGATTTCATCTTCAGTGCTCACAAGCCAGCTTGTGGAACAGGGCAGGCTCGATGTGGAGCTGGCCCTGCCTCTGAAGGAATGGTTATTTATCCACCCTGTGACCGACTTGCTCAGAGCTCTCTTCACCAAGGGGTAAGGTGTTACAGCTGTATATGCCCCTTTCCCCTGACAAAACTGGGACCATTTCGCTGTTTCTCACTGAGGAGTGGCTCACATGGTACTACTGTTATGGGCAAGATGTTCCAGGTCTCAGAGTCCCTTCTATGTGCAATTTATATGCTTCTCATCTTTTGTGAGACAACCTGTTGTCAGTTCAAAGTTGGCAGGTTTTAGCTGAAGTGTACTGAGGCAATATGAAGAATTCGTGGTGTTTTGCTTAAATGCATTTAAAATTGTACAGAAAGGTGTGTTTCAGGCCTCATGCTCATGTTTCCATGCCTCTTCAAAGTCTGCTTGTTTAGAGTTCTTTAGACAACACTCAGCTGGTTGCTGAGTGAGCAGGATTCCATCTTCACATCAAAGTCAGCCAAGCTGTTCTCTGTGCACTGATAATCTGTGTCTCCATTGCTGCCTTTCCTTTCATTATCTTTTTCCTTACTAGACATGTTCCATTTCTGCATGGAGGAGCATCCTGACTGAGTAAGCTCATGCCACAGCCTGCTCTGGGTGCAAGCCCTCACTGGCCTTTCCAGCAGGCTTTGCTGACCACCTGCTTAAGGCACAGGCAGCTGTCTCGTGTGATATGGAATGCTGTCCTTTCTGCTAATCATTGTGTTGACATTAGAAGCATTGAGTCTGGGACATTTTCTTCTCTGGTGACACTTCTGGTACCACTAAGATCTTGAGAATAATTTTATGAGTGTTGCCTGCTAGAACACCGTGGGGGTACAGTATTACAAATCTGTCATTTATGTTTTGCAACAATGTTTTTCCGTGGGAGCAATCATATCTGTAGCATTTGTACTAAATAAACTGTCACAGAATTAGATGTTGGGTATCTTCTGGCATCTTCAGGACTGATGTAGAGAAAGGAGAGGGAAAAAGCTTAGTACCTTTGTGAGATTTGCATAGAGATGCTAAATAGACCAGGCCTCCCAAGGTTAGTGAGAGCAGAGAAATAAGAAATAGTAACTTTTAAAATGATACTTTTTTTGACGTTACAGGAGAGACAGTAAGATCTTTGAAAAAACTAATTATTACCTTAGTTTTTAATTTTAAAAGTAAAAATAAAGGTAATTAAATTAATTAAGGTAATTACAATTAATTACCTTAGTTTTTAATTATTACCTTAGCTGTCCAGTGTTCTCTTACACTGCAGGAACACCTGGCTTGGAGCACCTTTTTGCAAGAGGGTCTAGAGTTGGTGGCAGTTTGTTAGATGGCTGTTCAGAAAGAGTCACTAGTTTAGCAGCTGCTTTTCAAACAGCTCAGCCATTTCTGTGCTGAGCAGGGAGGGGCAGACAGCTGGGGGCAGTCATCCATCTCCCAGGCTGGTGCCATCTGTTTGTGAATTGCTGATAGGAAATACTTAAAAGATGTCCAAAGCTTAGAGGCTGAATGATAGAAGAAGGACGGTCAACCATGTTACTAGTTAAAACTTGGAGCAGGCAGTGGACCACAAAGTCTTGCTTTTACAACATGACTTAGGATGGGATGAAAGGTCAGTCTGATGCTAAAAGCTACTAGGTCACAGATGGTCCCTCCCACCCCTGTTCTGAAATGACTAGGTAAATTTGCAGGATAATGCCTTTACTTAAGGCATGTTTTCCCCAACCTCAAATAGTCACTAAAAGTAGAACAGCAAAGCGAATGCATAAATCCGAAGAAGCATAAAGCATGCTGCCTGTCCCAGTTCCCTTCTTCTTGAGGGGAGAGAGGAGCATGGTTATTTAAAATATGGAAACCTTCAAGGTGACAAGCCTCAAATGCTTTCCTCTGTATTGTAGTTTAGCATCTTTCCTGATGGTGTTTCAATCAAAGCTGTTGAAACATGCTGAGAATGTGTTCAGTTGACACTGAACTGAATGTTTCAGGTAATTGCAAAATTTGTATTTCAGCTGTGATATCCCTCAGAGAGATACTTCTGAAGCTACTATCCCTTCCATTATTATGACCTAGTGAACTCTAGAACAGCCCTTTATCCCATGATTTTGGAAAAAAAAAAAGGAATCTCGTATTTAAACACTAGAAGACAGACAAAACTTGGATTCGTGGACAACTGGTCAGGATGCAGACTTTGCCCTCCCCTCTGGTGGTAGGTGTAATGTTTTTGGAGTTGCTTAATAATGAGGTTTTGTTTCACTCAGTCATCTTTCAACTATGCTTTTGTGTGGCTCTCTGGTTCTTTGTTGTCGACTAGACAAAGACAGACTTCTGGAGACATTAGCAGTGGGTTAAACTTCTGCTGGAGTTTGTCATGCTTTTCCTTCCATCTTCTTTGTAAGCCAAGTTTATGGTTCTTTGTGTTAAGCTGTATGTCAATTTAACTGGTGTTTTCTTCATGCAAGCATAAAAAGAAATATTTTTGCATGAATTCCGAGCATTTCCTGAATATTGAGAAATTTGCCACTTTTGAAACACCACCCCACCAGGAATCTTCTTGCAGTTAATAGTACTGGCTGTGGCATCTTTCCTTAACATGCTTAGTATTGAACATAAATACAGTTGGCAATTTTATTGCATACTACATGTTATCAAAATTATTGTGACTCTTTTGTGGGGGCTTCATTCTATTGGTTCAAAATAGGGCACATATTTTTCCTGTCCCTTTTGATTTTTAGCAGTTTTCTAGTCCCATATATATCTGTCAGGCTTAAAAACAGGTGAGCTGTGTAGTACTACGTTTTTCCCATTGTATATGTCTACAGCCACAGTTTTCATCACGTGTGAATTCCTTCATTGGCACCATTGCATTACCCTTATGGCTCTTCCTCTGACTTTTTCATTTTTAAATTTCAAATTTTTAGTAATCCTCCAAGATAGAGTTGACTTGTAGTGGTATATTGTCAGAAAGGCACTTGGTTTGATTTTTTTTTTTTGCACTGTAGATAACACATCCAGTTTAATTGATTTCTAATTTAGTAGACCAGCTTTATGTTTTGTAGATGTATCCACTCACCCACCTTTTAACTGAGAGACTGTCTATATTTCATTTTTCAGCCTTTTCCCCTGTTGCATGTTATTGTTTTGTTTCTGCTCTTCTTCTGGATAACTTTACACATTTCAAGTGGTTTTCTGAAAACTTTAGTTTTAAAAAGCCTTAGTGTTCTTTTACATTTTAAAACCCGCTTCCTTCATTCACAACTGGGTTCAATACCATCAGTTGCTAATTTAATCTTACAAATACCAAATGTTCATTAATACTTAAAAATTCAGATTGAATTCAAAATTTGGGAACAAAAAACAGATGTGGAAAACGAAATTTAGTAGTGCCCATGGACTTGGGTTTCTTCTCTCTTTAAAACCAGTGCATGTAAAGCTGTTTTCTGGACAGGTTTCTGCAAACACATTACCAGAAAGATCTCAAAAACATGGAGTGAGTTCTGAGAAGAGCAAGCATACCAGACTTAACATTGAGCTCTGGGAGTTGAAGGGACTGATTTAGGAGGAAAGATTAAAGTAGCTAAATATACATAGCTTGGCTAAGTGATGACTGAAAGGTGGAGGGTGGGGGGACACATAATAACAGTCTAAAAATATTTGAAGGGTGTTAACATTTAGGAGGGAGAGGGATTTTATGTGGAACATGTGAGCATGACTAGGATTAATGGGGGAGAAAGAGAGAATATAGGATGGATATCAGCAAAGGCTTCAGGACAACATGGTGCTCAGTGCTGAGGGATCTCTCTCTTCTCAAGAGCTATAATGGAAGTGCTGTGCTTGGGGGCTTTTAAAATTGCATCAGACAAAACTACAAGGATTGTATTTGAGTCCCAAAGAATGGTGTGTGTGCATGTGCGCATGTGTATCTGTATTTTATATGAATTAGAGGAGGATTCCAGATGGGAGATGCTATGGTTTTACACAGGAAACAAGAGAACAGTGGGCATTAGGTGGCTTTACACTGTAAATGTCTGCATTTTTTTGTTAATTGTTAGTATTGTGATTCATACGACCTGTGGTTTTGTGATGTGAGCATGTTTATTTAACAAGAGCCCTTCCTTAGGTCTGAAACAAAAAGAGCAGACTTCTAGGTAAATTCCAGGAGTTTGTCTTCTGTCAATTAGCCAGACATTGAGTAGAGAAGGATGACAGCATTTCTCAAGAAAGGGTGTGCATAGAGGGAGCAGATAATGTCAATATGCAGATTGTGTGGAGACCTGGCCTAGGAAAAAAGGAACTCCCTTACTTCTTTAGTGCAAATAAGTAAAACCTGTAACGTTCTTTTAAATCTCTTTCAAAAGCATTCCTTATTCCTTAAGCAAAACCAGTGTGACACAACATAACCTTTCCATTTTCTAGTGCCTGAAGTGAAGCTGCTTGTTCAGAAAAAGCCAGTATGGCAGCTAAAAAAACAAGCAGTATTCTCATTCATGTAGGATCCAGTTAATGAGCGCAGGAGAACTAGGGCTGTCTATTGGTTTAAACAGTTGCTCATTAGCTAATCCATAACAAACCCTGTATTGTCTGTGTGTGGTGAAGATCTGGGCAGCAAAACTGGGAAGGCTGTGTGCAGTTTGTGCCCAGACAGATGGTCTTGTAAATCTGTTGGTCACTGGCAGAGCTGAGTGAAACCTCTGGGGCCTGGGTACACCTGCTGCTGAAGGGTGCACAGCCAGCAGCTGTTGCTCATTGCTGTCACCTTGAACTTGTGACCCATCTTCTGGATACTCCTTCACATTCTTAGTCTCACTCCATGCGCATAAACAGCCAGAGTCTTGCTCTGTCGCTTTTCCTGTTCCTTCTTGAACAGGAAATGACACTATTTCCATGTAAAATGGAATCACTTTTCTTCCCTCTTGGGCTTGGTTTGTACAATAGTTGCAAGTGCCTTTCCAGGAGCTTTGGTTGGAGTCTGTGGGCAGGAGTGCAAGGAGTGTGACTAATGCTTGGTGAGGTCACCCAGTAGCAGTGCCCAAGTTGTTGAGTGCAGGTGCTGCAGACACAAACCCTTTTCTACACATGGCAGTGTTGCAGGGAAACACACCAGCATGTGTGGCACCCAGTTCAGTGTTGCTTTCAACCATGACCAGGGATTATGAGCATTCCTGCATATAAACATGGCATCATTTGCTTTGGTTGTAGAATCGTAGAAAATGGTGCTGGGAAAGACCTTAATAAATCATCTCATCTGCTCCTGGGCCCAGAGGCAAAGCCAGCTGTACTTGAAGTGTTCATTTTTAGTCTGATCCTTTGTGGCTAAAGTTGTGGGAAAGTAATTTGACAAATCTAGATATAGAAGCTTTCATATAGAAGGTAACTGAAGCACCTAGATATATGCAAATTTCCTTCTGGATCCATGTGCATTTTTAGGTATCTCTGCAGCTTAAATAGTGTTGTCATCCTCCTGTTCCCGCTGTCCTGCCTGAATCATGGCTGCCCATTTATCTGTCACCCTTACACTGTGAACTCAGTCAGGGAACAGGTACTTAAAGAATCTGGAACAGAATTGTGCTGGTATTAGAAGAAAGAGAGAAGAGTAGGAAGGAACAGAGAATATCACAAGCCACTGTAAGGAATTTTCATGATCTTGGCAGAATTCAGCTATTATCCAGACCGGTCCCTGGATGGCTATGCAATTATTTAATCTTGTGTTTCTGCTAGGTTTTTCTGTTGTCATTCTCTTTTCACCTGTTAAAGAGTATGACATCTTTAAAAACTATTCTTGATAATGTCAGGATGGTGTGGAACTGTTGTGTTGAGACCAAGAGTATATTTCCTTCAGAAATTATGAGATGACCTTACAGTTCACAGCAAAAGAAAAGAGGGAGTTGCCATTCCCGTTTCCTTGCTCCCTAGCTCTGCTTCCAATTTTGTGCTCCTGTTCTTTAGGCAAACTTCAGTTTTTAGCAGACTCCTTGTGGATACATGCTAGATTGCTGAACTGATAGCTAACTATTTTGGCAAAATGAGCTGGACAGATTTCTGCCAGATCAAAGTTGAACTGACCTATGGAACAATCTGGTGAGAGGGAGGGAGAGAATGGGAAAGGCAGCCACGTTTTTCAGGACTGTCCAGGCATTTGTTTAAGCTGAATCTATAACTTAATGGCTTAAAATGATCACAAGCAATGACTGCATTGTAAATCATGATGCCATGAACTGAAGTTGAATGGTGGCAGCCATTCCACTTAAAAAATTAGTATTCATTTGTTCATATAGTGCAAGAACAGTCTCTGGGTTCTTTTGCTCTCCTCGAGGCTGCTGTGTAATTCTCAGTCATTTGGCTGGGGCTGGGTGGTGGTGTTGTCTTAGGTGCTCAGTGAAGCAGTCATGGCTCCTCACAGGACTGAGCCAGACCAGAGCAGCTGCCCTGAGAACTGCATGCAGCAAGTGGCTGCACAAATCTCACAGACCCCTTTTAGCTCTAATTTCTGTTGCAGCTGAAGCTTTGAGTGCTTGGTCAGCCTGTCATCTGGGCACATGCATAAGATTAGCGTTTGGGGCAGAAATCCACCAGAAACTCTGTACTGTTGGTGCTGGCAGGGGCAGCTGAACACAAAATCAGTAGAAAAAAGGTTTTTCTATCCCTTAAGACAACACCATTGAGAATTGCTGAGAATTCAGATGCCTCACAGTTATTAGAGGATACAGAAAATGAGCAGACGTTTATTGATCTAAGGAAGAATTTATCAGATGTCCGAGTCTGTGATGTAGAACCTAGACTGATGGTAAATGGAAAATGCTGTTGCAGTTAAACATTGGTTTCAGTGCTATCCTCAATAGTCAAGTTTCTCTGAACCCAGGCCTTGGTGAGTAAAGTGTCTGTGCCTCAATGAGGTCCTTTTCAGGTGTCCCAAGAGACTGAAAGCTGTTAGCTTGGCATGCCTCTCCATGTAGGATTGTTATTGGCTCTTTCAGGTGTTACCTGACACGCTCCCTGGCACATGAAGGACTCCTGTTACTATATGCAGCTGCATTGGTGTGATTTTGGGATTTCCCAGCCAAGCTGAATCTAAACATTTTCTGTAGGATTCTTATCAGTCTTAACCCTGGCAAGTACCAGAACAAGTCCTAGCTCTGCTCCTTTTGCAGTCCTTAACGTGTATATGGAAGAGCACTTATTGGATGGATTAACTTACATTTCTGTGGCCTGAGGCGATAATGTGGGAAAACACAGCTGATGAGGACATTCAATTTATGCACTGAAAAGCACTATTAAAGACTGAGGTGTGGTGAAGAGTTGCATAGCCTGGAGCTTCCCATTAGGCTGATGGGGAGGGACTGCTGCCTGCATACCTTGTACCTTAGAAAATGCTGACCTTACAAGGAGTAACTCCACATGCCCTTGGGGCAGTAATTAGAAGGCACTTTAACGCTGTTTAGCCTTGAGACAAATGATGCAAGCACAGGAAGTGCCTTGTCCATTTTCTTACCAGCCTGTTTGTGAGTGAGGGTTAGGTGGAGTACAGTTCCAGACTACAGTTTCTCTGGTGGCAAAACTGGTTTAAGAAGTTCTGCGCTGATTCTTCCTCTGTTCTCTTTGCTGTGCTGCTGCCGTGGTTAAAGTGACCACAAAATGAACTAGTTCACCAATCCAGTTAAAAATAGGCTGATGGGGGAAACACAAAACAAAACCTACAACAAAATCTAAATGGGGACGGGTAGTTTTATTTTTTAATTATTGATAATTAGAGTGGTGCATGTCAGTATTTCCTCCCCTGTCCCCCCTCCCCTTTTGCCATCAATTTAGTTGGTACAGCTGCACACAGGAGTTGATGGAATGTTCCAGGAGGAGGAATGACCAGCTGAGGAGTGGGGAACCTCTTCAGATTGTTCTAACTACACCCATAGTGCCTGACTTTTCATTTATCTCCAGTACTTGTCTGGAACCAGAAAGAGGCTTCCCCAAAACTGCAGGGTCTGTGATTATTATGCTCCAACCATACACCTTGTGTGAAGCACCTTAAACCAACCACCAAGAAAAAGCAGTTTCTAAATGGTGGTAGCACTGTTTGTGTTTCTGGCTGAATTTAGGCTGTGCAGTGGCAAGGATAGGAGTAAACACCTTTCCAGCAAAATACAAGAGTGGGTTTCAGTGTTTAGACCAGTTAGTAAATGAGACAACTGAGTTTTTGAACATCAGACAAATGAATCACCTGCCTGCCATGTGAGAGGCATGACTTGTGCATTCTGCCCAGCAAATAAGCTTTGATTTTGTCATTTCAGAAGAGGGAGGAACTCAGAATTTGTGCAGTCAAATGATGAAAACAGATATTTTGGGGAAGAGCTGACTATGATGGTCTTAGTCCCTTCAATTTGTGTTTTCAGGCTTTGACTGTTTTGATATTTTTCAGAAGTACTGGCTTATCATTCTTTGATTCTTTACCTCAAAATCCCCTTACTGTAGGGACTGAATGAGCTCAGAGAATCTTCGTGTTGAAGATTTATCCTGAGAAAATTCAAGCAAGGAATAAATGATCAGAGTGAGGAAATTTTCTTCTCCCAGCTGAATATAAAATTCATTAGTGTGTGTAACTCTGCTGTGGAAACTCAAACTTGACTATTGAGCACTGGAGTTCTGCTCTGGTGAGGTCAAAGATGTCTTCATAGGATGAGTCAGTGCCATAAAATGCAATATGGTTTTCCCATGGTCTTGGGAAATGATCACAGTATGATGGTCATAGTGGTGTATTAAGTTCCATTATTGTCTCCTGGGTAGAGGAACCAAACAAAATCTTCTCACCAAGCCTTTGGTGAGAAAACATGGTTTGTGATGAAAATAAGATCTTAATAAAGGTAGTATTAAAACTAGGTTATGTTAGTAGAAGTTGGATGTCTGTGCATCTTGATAACCATCAAAAAGACAAAAAATTTTTGACACATGTAGCCCTATTTCTGGAACAGCTGATGCTGATGTCCCAGAAGGCATTTAGCATAGTAGGGAGGAGGAAGCAGTGGAATGAGAGATGGGAAGTAAGGCTGTGCAGGGAGCTTTGGATGGGGCAGACCCCAGTGCCAATTAGTCCCATATGGACATGCAAACACACACTGCTTTTGTCTCAAAAGTGTCTTTCTGGTAAGGCTTGGTTGGCAGTTCATTTTGTGTTGTATGCATAGAGAAACACTGACATTTGGTGGATCGATGAGGCGTCCTTACCTTCCCTCTTTTGTCTAGATTTATTTGTCTGATGCACACACTTCATTATGTTTATGCTGATTGTAACCAATAGTTAATTAAATAAGTTCAAGGAGATAGTAATGTCCCAGGAGAGATCATTAAGTGACCCAAAGAGATTGACATGAGAGTTGAGATGGCTTTCTTAAAGCCATCTTATCACTTGGATAAACCTTTCACTAGATACAGCTGGGTAGTTGCTTCTCTTACAGAACTGCTTATAGGTAGTTGTAAATGTTTGCTTTGGGTACAGAAAGGTACAGAATCTGCCAAGAAACAGGCACTTCCTTGCCATTTCCTACTAAAAGGATTTTGCAGAAATCACTGAATTCTTTGATCTCACTTTCTTTGGCAACAGGTGTGTGAGGAAGTATAAGTCTTAAAGAGACTGGTTATGAGAGGAAGAAAAATTAATATACCTCTACTAATAGAAAGTCAGCATGAACTTTGAGGTAGGACTGGAAAATGCTTTCTGTGGTGATGGGAATTCCCTTCAATTATCCCTCATCAGGAAGACACTTCTCTGCAGTTATATTCAAAGTTGCACAGGTGCAGAATGGAGATTCCAAAAGCCTTCTTATTCACCTCTCTTAGCAATTGCTTTCTGCATAACTACTGAAGGCAAGCTTTTGCAATTTAGTGTAAGACTTAATGGGAGCCAAATTGTTGCCCTTGGAAATTTATCTGATTAGAATGAAAGATATAGAACATAAAAGAGTATCTCTTGGCTGCTTTTTTTTCGTGCCATGCTTCCAAGGGGAAGGCTCCATGGAGGATAAAGGTTCTGTGCCACAGTTGGAATGTTGGCTGGAGCTCCTTGAAACCTGACGCACGGTTTCGACAGAGGAGTCACAACTGTTGGCAGGTTCTGGTGACCGTGGCAGACCTCAGCGGGAGTTATTCTAAGAACACAACATATGATCAGATTACTGAGGGACACTTTACATGGCTCTAAAAAATGAACCATCTGACGGTTTATGACAGCTCTGCCAGTTCCAGCCAAGTGAGCAGTGCTGATCTTTGCTGACCCTGCAGCCAGGGTTGTGAAACAAAGAGGGTGCCTTCCAGAGCCTGTGAGCCTACAGACTTCCAGCCACATATTACCTGCTTACATCTAACTACTGATAAGAAACAAAAGACATTTAGGATTTGCTTCTCTTGCAGTTTTGATTCATGGTAATTTAATACTCCCTTGTTGCAGTTTACTGGGCTTGGCAATTTACATAGTTCTATATTTAGTAATCTCTGTGATGAATGTCTTTGTAGAGTGATCTGTTTGTTTGTTGGGGTTTTTTTGTTTATTTGTTTGTTCGTTTGGGTTTTCTTCCCTTTTTTTTTCTTTTTTGTGCTACCAGTATGTTATTAGCTTAGTGTAACCTTCCATTTTCTGTTTTAACCTGACTGTGAGGACACACTTCTGGAATAGGAAGATTGTATGTGAGATACTAGCAAGTGGGAAGTGAATTCTCAAACTGGAAATTTTGATGATCCACAATTAAATGCTCTCTGGTAGAGTTTCTTTCTGGAGAATTTTTGTACTGGCATCTAATATCTGCAATTTGTACAATTTCCCCTCTCACTAGTCTTTTTCGGTGAAGTACATGGCCTGAGAGAACTTTGCAATTTTTGCTGCTGCTGTTGTCAAAGACAAACAGTTAAATGCACACTTACGGAAATACCTCCCAGTTTCCCAGGCTTGACTACAGTTTATTGTCTCTCCTCCCTGCTTCCTACTCTGTTTCCCTTCTTTTGTTCTCTCTAACACTCTGTCCCTCTTAATTCCTTTGATGAGGTGCTGGGTGACGCAGGAGATTGGCATCACTGTGTAAAGGTCTCTTTCTGCCAGTTCCTGCTTTTTTTTCTTGTTTTGTTTTGTTTCCCTTTGGTGTTCCCTGTTTCTAGCTCCTTCTCATCTCTGCATGGGTTTTCAATGGGCTGCAGTCCTTTCAGAATTGTCTCTGCTCTGCTTTGAGTGCTGCAGTTGCCTCAGTGTTCTTCTGTCATGGAGCAACTTTTTCCAAGATTGCTGGGGGTGTGGCTTGAAAAGTAATGTCCCCTACCACGTCTCCTTTTCTCCGTATTTATCCTTTTACATATCTTGTATTTCTCCTGTGCATTCTCATGTCTCCTTTTGTGTCTCTTCATGTGTCTCCTGTCCCTGCTGGCTCTCACCCTTCCCAAAATACATACAAGCAAAGGTAGCTTGTGGTTCTCTGACTGGTTGAGGATTTGATGGATTGATTGTTATTTTCATCCAGTTTGGTGGTGGCTGGAATTGACTGTGACTGGCACAGAGCTGTTCATGACATCCTCTCATACCCATTACCCCTGCAGCCCCTTACTGCTAAAGCAGAATGGTGTTCTGTCAGACTGTTCAGCCTCTGTAGTTTCTTTACTTAATTTGGCACGCAATATATATGAATTTGCTCCATAAAATTTATTGTATCTGGTTGAGAATCCATTGAAATTAATTTTGCAAGGATGACCCATAATTGAGCCAGTGTCTGGAGAGTTCCCATGTGTTTAAGTTTTCAGTATAGCCTAATATATGCCCTTTAAAAGCTTGCCTGAAATTCACCACATCCACTTCTTCTTAAGGCTGGTTTTTCCTCTCTTTTCCTTTAACTCATTCCCCTTGTGTCTCAAAGGGTCGTCTTGTTGAAACAAAAATTTTCCTTCTACTTTCTTTATAGATAATAGGGATTGAGTGCCTTATTTTGTTCAGCACATTTCCCATTTCTGATGTGTGTCAAACCGTCCTTCCAAAATTTCTTGTATGTTGGCATCTGTCTATTGTTTCTTACCTTTCAGCTTGGATCCATGTCTAAACAGATGGAAGCTTTGAGAAGCCATAAATGTTACTGTTGGCACTAGAGGAAGATGGTGTGGATATGTGTCGCTAGTAATTGGTCTCGGCTTTGTGAAAATGGTTTACATGGGTTGGAAGAGCAGCCAGGTGGAAGGTGGCAGAACAGCATCTGCTCCCACCAAACTCTCACTGTGCTAAAGCAGAAACTATGGGAACTGAAGAGGTCAGTGCTTACATGGCAGGGCATTGTGTTTCTGGCACAGAGACGGTTCCTAATTTGTGTTTACAGGAGCTGGAGCTGATTTCTCAGCTACTGACCTGTTTCTTCTCCCGGGGGAATAAGGCGAGCTGCTACAATGACACCATTAGGGAAAGATTAAGATCTGTACATGTAAAATGCTTTCCCATCCCTATGTGTGCATTGGTTGTGTTTTGTGAACACATGCAGTCATGGACATTTGCATTGTTCTGTTTTAGAAACAGATGGAATTAAGGGTTTTGCCAGTCCTTCCCTAAAGGCTTGAGTGGTAAATTTCAGCAGTCTTTCCCTGTATGCGCTTTATTTTAGGGTTGAGTGAACTAAGTTTAAAATAAAAACAAGTTACAGCTTTTTCGTGGAATATTGAACTACTGGAATAGTTAATACTGATAGTTTAATGCTGATTTCACTGCTTACCTTTTGATGTCTGTGATGCCCTAATATACAAGTTCTTTGCCCACAAACTTTCCGCAGACAGTACTGGGTTTTCTAATTTCATTATAAATAAACTTCACAAGAGCTGTGGCTTTGTTTCCCAGTTCATTCCTGCTTCATTCTGCAAACACTTCCAGCCATATCAAGATTTCTCACAGCCTTGCAGCTCCTACTCGCAGTATTTATTGCAGTACTATCCTGATACTACTGTGTTCACCACATATGTATTATTTTGCAGAGCCTGCTCTTTTTCTGTCGTGTTTTCTGCTTTGAACCAGCCTAGAGTTCACATGCATAACTGCTGCCTTTCTGCTTCTGCTCTTAATTTCTTCACCTCCAGAAAGACAATAAAAACTGTGACTGCTTTGATGTGATACATGGGAGCCAGTGTAATAAAGCTGGATAGTCTGCCTGCAGGAGCCTGAAAGCACTTGTAATTCACTGTATCATATCACACTGATAAATTCTGTGTAGCTGTTTCCATGTGCTTCCCCACTGTTGTTTATTTTCTTGGACTTAGTTACACAGAATGACAGGCTCCTTTTGGTTGGAAGGGATCTCTTCAAATTGCCTAGTCCGGCCCTGCTGCTGAAGCAGTGTCTAGTAGGTTGTGTCTATCCTCCAGGGATGGAGACTACAGCCTCTCTGGGCAGCCTGTGCCAATGTTTAACCACCCTTAGAGTAATAAAAGGTTGTGTGTTTCCTTTTTTTTTTTTTTTTAATTGCTTTAGACAGAATTTCATATGTGTTAGTTTGTTTGTTGTTCTATCACTGGGCACTATTGAGAGGGGTTGGGTACCTTTTTCCCTTCATTGCCTGAGGTAATTTATTTTATTATTATTGATTAAAAACTGCCTCTGAGTCCTCCAGGCTGAACAGACCTAGTTCCCTCAGCCTCTCTCCATAGCACAGATGCTTCAGTCTCTTAAGAATTTTTGCTGACTTCTTGCTGGACTTGCTCCAGTGTGTTCACACCTTTCTCATGCTGAGGAGGCGAGAACTAGACTCAGTATTCCACATGTTGCCTCAGCTGTGCTGAGTGGAGCTGAAGGATCACTTCCCTTGACCTGTTGGCAGCTGAGATTTGCCATAAAGGTGCATTGCTGCCTCACTGTCAGCTCATTGTCAGCTGGGACCCCATCCATTCATTCAGTCAATTTTCATCAAGTCCCTAGTCCAATTATCTGGCCCAAACTTTGTCAGTTTGCCTAAGGAGATGTTATAGGAGACTGCTCCTAAAACTCAGATTTCTACCATGTGCACTAAAAAGTTCCTTTCTAAGAAAGGAGTGTTACAGAATCATCCTGCTGCTGATTTCTGTAGATACACAATGGAATTACCAATCTTTTTTGCTGGGGTCGTGGCTTTCTGAACTTGTACTTGCATTATTTCTCTGTTCCAGGCCGAAATGAGTTGATTGCCCGCTATATTAAGCTGAGAACAGGGAAAACACGCACAAGGAAACAGGTAAGTGTCCAGTTTTCCCTGTAAGGATTAGCTTCTTTGGACCTCTAGATATTATGGGGGCTAATGAGAACAAATTTCTTGCTATTCACTTGTTGGTGGTTTCTGACTTCGCTGGAAGGAGGTTGTTGTGCTGAGCTGGTTAATAAGAACGGCAGGAAGAGTCAGCTCAGGCATTTTACAGGAGATTTATAATGCTCATGTCTGCCAATCATATCATGACCCACAAATTTTTCCACTGTTAAATAGCATGATTTTATTTGCTTGGCCTACTGATGAGCGTTTCAGGGAACACCAGTGGTTCAGCCCAAGCAGACAAGACAGCAATGATGATTTTGAAAATACCTGTCACATGAGACAAAAAAGGAATCTTTGTACTTTGGGAATGAATATCCATGCTATGCTGGAAAAAGCACTGAGCAGCCTAGACCTGCTGTAGATGACCTATCTTTGGCTAGCCCTATTTCATGGCACTGGGGTTATGTTCTGAAAAGCAGCTCATTGTTATCCCCAATCCCTCCTACCCCCAACCCTAAATAACTGCCTAAAGTATGTTTACTTCTACAAGAGGCTACCGAGTATTCCTCTGGAATGAGCATGGAATTTTGTCTTTCAATGCAGGTATCTAGTCACATCCAGGTCCTGGCAAGGCGGAAAGCTAGAGAGATCCAAGCCAAGCTCAAGGTATGATGGATATCCCTTAGCATATCACACAAGCCCCTCCAAGTCAGCTATTCCCTCTTTGAATAGCCTTAAAAAAGCCTGAGATTAGTCACTGAACTGTAGTAAGCAGGAGAGGAAAAGGTTCTTCCCAGGAAATGTTGTGCAAACATTCATTATTGTTGAAGCTCTGTGACGTCTGGAGCAATTCTATTTAAAGAATAAAGAAACAATAACTTTTTTAATTTCATGTGTCTTATTTCTACCTCCAGTTTATGCTGTTGTCATTCAAATCTGAACGACACTTAGACTTAGGAGTGTGCAGAAAGTGTTTACCAGAGCAGGAAGGGTTTATGGTTCCAAATGCTGACCAGTAAGCAGTCACTGATGTTGTGGTGGCCTTGGGAAAAGGTGGCTTTACAGTTACTACAGCACCAGCTCCACCTCTACTAGAGGTAATGATGTGGGGTTGTCCACTGAGGGGAAGCAAAAAAGCTAGCTGGCATCTTCTCAGGTAAAATGGTGCCAACTGAATAGACTTTGCTCCTTGATTAATTCAGACCTGATTTGAAGAGGCCGGAGCTAACAAGAAAGAGAAAATGGTTGAATACTTGCTTGAGCAAAGCTGTGTTTTCCTTTCCATAGGAAAAGCTCCAAGATCCCCCTAATGAACCTCTTGACATTTATTTCCACTCAGATTTGATGTGGGGAAATGGTTTATGTGCTCAGACTGAATTGCCAGAAATGTTGAGAAGGTCAAGTTTGTATGTGACAATTTCAGAAGAGGGTGTCTGTCCCCTGTTAGAATGTGAGCCATCCAGAAAGGGCTTGCTGAGCAGGATGTGAGGTCTGAGCCTTGTTATGTTTCATTGAGACAGCCAGAGAAGGAAGGTGAATGCTGACCTTTCTGTTTGGTATGGCCATAAGTAATCTGGAAGGAAGAGAGTTTGCTTCCCTGATCTTCCATCCTTCAGGTGACAATAACTGTGACAGCCCAGTCTGTCCCTGACTGCTGAGGCATGGCTGTTAGCATGTGCTTCCTCTTGGCTGCCTGGGCAGCTCCTCGCTGTGCACCAGGGCAAATGGACTGTCCTGTGTGTGAGCTGTTGGCACTCAGTGCTGCCCAGTGCTGACGTGCATGCAGCTCTATTGCAAGCAGGGGTTGCCTCTAAGCCATGACAGCACCCCCTCTCCCCCCCACATCCCAGCCCCATTTTAGAAAGCTGTGCTGTGTCTTTTATTAGCCTGTTGTGTTTCCAGCTGCTCTGATAAAGAGAAGGAGGCACAAATTACAACTATCTAATTCAGTGCACCCAGGTAGGGCTGCCTAAGCTTGAAACCTGTGGTGCTGTTAAGTGGTCAATTCAGGTGGAGGCCTGCTGGAGAGGCCAGCTAGAGCGAGCAGGAAACAACAACTGCCCGGGGTGTTAAAAGCCTCACTGCTGCTTACATCTGTAACCTTGATTCTGTTCCTTGTGTGTCACAGCTCTGGGGTTGGGCATGATTGAAAAGCCAGTCAGCCGAGCCTGTTTCCACTTAGCTCACAGGAGCTGGCTGGTTTTGTTCTCGAGGAGCGAAGGTGTCTTGGGGAGCTCCATGGAGCCATTGGCTGCTGTGCTTTTACACCACCCAGGCCATGCTGTGAGCTCTGCCCAGCTGCCTGCAGAGAACCCTTCCCTAGGACCAGGCTGTTCCTTTCCGCCTGCAGTGGCAAGTCGGGAGCACTGATTCAGCTCATTTACTTCTTTGCTTTCACTGGCCATTTCCATAGAACAAGGAAATGAAATCACAGAAACTGCTGCCCCTCTTCCAAGGTCCTGCTGACAGCTGTGTGTTCTCCCATCACTGTTCATTTTCTAAAGCAAGTGCACGTTTTTGGTTTTATATCCTAGAGATCAGAGCAGCTACGTGATGGCTTTTCAGAGTAGTGACTGCAATGTTTCCATCTCCACACAAACTGGGGTGTCTTTTTTAAATGTGTCTGTAAAAGATAGAGCTGGGAAATAGGGTAAAACTTGAAGAAAACTCTGTTCCCAAAAGTCAGTAGTTTTTCCATGTCCTGGGTAGCTAATAAATATTATCTGCACTAAGGAAAAAAGTGGGAAATCGTGGTGGTATGATTATAATCACCATCATCATTATTATGTGTTTTAAGAATAATAAAAGAAAATGCAAACATTGCAAATGTTTGGTAAAAGTTTTTATCACTCCTTTTTTCCTTATTTTTTCTTCTTTTTTTATTTTATACTGGAAAACACTTGAAATGAACACAGAACTGTTAGCTGAAACAGAAAGGAGATGTCTTTTCTAAAAACATGCTCTTCCAGCAGTCTGTCAAGCATTTAAACAAAACAAAACCAAACCACAACAGAGGTTTATAGGTAAAATACTTTCCTTCCCTAATTATTTTACATTTTCTTTTAACTTTTAATACCTCCACAAGTAAATGCATCGTCCACATAAACTCATGTATAAACTCGGGTAGACAAATACAGTTTTTCCAGTGAGAAAATAAGGGAAGGAAAAATATCCTTTTCTGCAATGGCACATGGGAAATAGTCCTTATGTATATAAAGAAAAAGCCAGAAAGTAATGATTTCCCTTCAAAAATGTAGGTAATCCTTTAGTTATTCCCTAAGGCATAATTTAAACTGGATTCTGAAAACATTTCTCATAGCTTTGGAGAATATTGGGAACTTTCTCAGCATTTAAAATGTTTCCCTTCCATTCACTTGAATGGTACTAACAGGAGTCACAGATGCTCTAAAAAAGAAGATTAAGTGTAAGTCTTGCCCATTTCTACTGATCATTCTGCTTGAACATTAACATTTATTATTGAGATTTTTGAGGATGCCTCCTCTCCTTTTTTTTTTTTTTTTTTTTTTTTTTGCTAGACACATTAGGATATTTGGTCTTTGAACTTTAGAAAACCTTAGATAAGTTGGAGGGGTTAGAAAGAATGGAGGCCCAAGGGTAAGAATTTACTGCAGTTCAGTGAATGCAAGTGGGAAGTGAGAATTCCTGAAGAAGGCAGCAAGGGCTGTTGTACCTCTTTCAGCAGTTTCTTCAAGCTATGAATTAATCTGTGAGCTTTCCATGGTAATTATAACGACACAGATAAATGTGGAATGTTTGAAGGATGAAGATTAATTGTAGGGGATGTAGGAGGAAAGGCAGAATGTGGGGAAGTGCTTCTGTTTGTCTATCTATTCCTTGAAAGAAGAAATGAAGAATGCTATTTGTTTTATATTTACCTCAGACCCACTAATTGTAGCGCTGTCATTGCCTGTAAGAATGTGTGTAAATCTACAGTCCTGTTAAAGTACAAGAAAGAATCTCCCTGCATATGTGGCCTGGAGATGATGAAGGTTTAAAGTTTCCCTGAAGATGGGGATAAAATTATAAACTACCTGAGACTAATGCAGTCCCAAATTGAGGTAGCCATTTTTGCAGTGATGATGATTTGTTTTTCTGACCTTTTCCTCTGAGGATTTTTTTTTGTAATCAAGAACCTTTCCCATTGAATATTCTTACGAATTATTAAAACACAGAAGTCAACAAGGGGTGTACTTTCCACAACAAAACTTTTTTAGCTGTGTGGTTGAAAGCCCTCAGACAGAAAGGATAAATGCTTAGCATTCTTTAAACCAGAATTTCAGAAAGCATGATTATTCACATCTGAAGCTATAGTAATGAGTGACAGCATTACAGCTTTAAAGAGTTCTTAGGACACTTATTGGTGAGTTTGCTGCCTAGAATTTCAGAGATGCTTGTTCCCGACAGAGGAGCTGATGAGAATTCTGGTTATATAGAGCATTAGAGCTGGCAACTTGTTAATCATTATAATAATCCTGTTTTCTCTGTTTCTACTCTTGTTCATAGGATCAGGCAGCTAAAGATAAAGCCATGCAGAGTATGGCTACAATGTCATCTGCCCAGATTATCTCTGCAACTGCCTTCCATAGTAAAATGGCCTTGCCGGGTCTCCCACGACCAGCCTACCCTGCTGTTTCTGGGGTGAGTGGATTGATGGAGTTTTGAGAATACTCTAGTATTTAAAAGGATGTTGAAAAATCCTGAGAACTGAGACAGAATGTGCCAAAAGGCATTATCTCTGTAGAATAAATGTGTCATGTGGCTACAACAGTTTTTTGCTCACACTGATGTAAAACAATAGAGTTTTACTATGTGTATTTTTTTAATGATACAAGGGAGAGAACAGTTGGTTCCTTTGGATTTTCATCTGTCTGAAATGTTTTTAAGTATCTGTATCACTTTCTTAGTCCAGCATCTTTTTGGAATAAATCTGTTTGGGCCATCCTGACCCGTTCTCAGGTTTTATATTTCCCAATCTTATTCTCAGCACTTTGATCAGATGGCCCTTACATAAAATCCTTCATAGAAAAGGTCTGCCAGCATCCCAGTACCTGTGAGTTGGGCCTACTGAGCATTTGGTGAGCATTGATTTCTGTCAAAATAACTCCAGTGGAACTGGAGAATAGTTTCCTGGGGAAAATGGTTCTTCCAAGAGAGTGAGCATGATGAAAGCCTTGGAGACTGCGGGACAAGGTGCATGCATAATATTTAACATTAAAGATCACTTTTGGGTCAATTTCTAGTAGTGTGTGGAATGAAAAAAAAGACCAGTCAGCATCTCCACAAGAATAAAACCAGGAATGTAGAAGGAAGAGAGAACTCATTCACATCTTTAAAGGTCTGGGAGTTTGCAGTTTGTTTCCTCAGAAAAGAGCAAGCCTTCCTTTTCATCTTTGTCCTAAGAGTGGTGACTTTTGCCAATGTGTTGTTCTCTTGCAGTTTTGGCAAGGACCATTGCCAGGCCAAGCTGGATCTTCCCAGGAGTAAGTATTCCTTCATGTGAGCATCCAGAGCAGGTGCTTCTTCTGCTTTCTCTGCTGCCTGAGGAACACCATTAGCTATTACAGGATCTGTGAAACACTAAGACCTTCATTTTTCTTACAGTAGTGTTAAAATGGAGCTAAGCTGTCCTGAAAGCTGTGTTTACTTGTGGGTGTTGAATGTCTCTGAATTTGGGCCTGAAAGTCTGAGAGGCATCCAGTCCAGACCTATATCCACTTGCATAGATATGAAACTACTTGTAGTTGAAAGGATAAATAAATGGGCACCAGTGTATTAAGAGGCTGATAGGGATCTCAGAAAAACAAATCTGGAGGGAGGGCTTGCTGACCACCTGCAGGGATATCTTAATCTGTCCAGTCCTGGCCTGTTACTGCTTTCTGAGTCTTCGCCCATGACCCTCTCTTGCCCACATAGAAAAATAATTTCTAAAAGACATTTATGCAACTTTCCCTCTGAGGAGAAATACTTGACCTTATCTGTGCAAACAGTTGATGAAGAATATTTTTTCGTTTGGTTGAGTTTTTATTAACCACCTCTCTTTGTGTACTTCTGTAGTGTGAAACCTTTTTCTCAACAACCTTATGCTGTACAGACTCCGCTTCCAATACCAGGTAGGTAAGGAAATGTAGTTCCTTTGAAATTGTGTTCCAACTTCAAAAACAGCCAGCACTCTAAAAATTTTGAAAGTTAATTTAAAAAAACAAAACCTGTTGAAACATTTCAGTGAGCCAAAACCAATTTTTATATGATTTCCTCTTATTACCTGTCATCCTATTATTGAGAGAGCTGAAGCTTTAAAATTTTGTTTCATTGTACAAAATTTTTTTTCTTGTTTTGTATTGGTTGTGTTGGGATTTTTTTCCTCCTAGCTCAGCAGAAATTAAAAGTTTACATATATTTACTGGTCTTCCACCATGCTTCATGCTCTAGAACACTCTTCCCTGTCACAACGTGATTGCATTCCTAATTTCTCATTAAGTGGAATAACAAATATCTTTTCCTTCTCGGTTTTCCCATTTTGAGAGATTAATGGTGACATCTCATTCTGATACGAAACAGTTTATTTCACTGCTCCTTTAGGGGGTCTGTCTAAGTCCTCTTAAAATTGCTGAACATGTTTTCTCCAGCGCCAAACCCAGGTAGCTAGTCTTTTACATCATGAGCCCTAGCAGTGCTGTCTTAGCGGAGGGTGACTGACAAGCTATTTAGAGCACATGTAGACTGAGGACTTTGTGAATGATATTTTTTGCATGACGAATAAAGCCATAAGAAAATTATGAGTCAGCTGTGACAATAGGTGCTCAACCGGAAAGCTATTGCCATTTTTTTCTAAATTATTCTTATAAATCCTGCATGCTTAGGGTTTGAGTCTCCTACTGGCCTCTCACCTTCCCCGTCAGCACCAGCTTGGCAAGGACGAAGGGTTGCTAGCTCCAAACTTTGGATGTTAGAGTTCTCTGCATTCTTGGAACAACAACAAGACCAAGACACAGTAAGAAACACACCTTGCTTCCACCCCTCATTAATTTTGCGTCTTCGGACAGGTCCTGTTCATCATGGATGTGTTATACTACTCTGTGTGTATGGAAATACTTGCTTCATTGCTCTTCAGAGAATAGAAAGGCATCCTTGGATAACAGGAGATACCCTCCTCTTAGAGGATAAGTATGATAGAACCAGATCTGTGCAATGTGCTTCTGGCCTCCCTGTCCGGGGTCATGGGCAGTCATACACCAGAGCCCAAGGCACTGAGCTCATAAGCCCCTGCCAAGCTATTCTGGCTGTCCTGTCCAGCCTTGTAAGATAGACTCCAATACAGAACCCAAAATCAGAAGTTGCTAAGATCACATAAAGCCACTTGTTTCTCTGGTGTGCTGAGAACTTAAAATTGGTGGCAACTGTGATTAATTTGCATCAATGTGTTTCCACGGTGCCCACCTATGAAATGGAAGTAGTAAGATTTGTCTCTCTCACTAAACATTTTGATTCTGAGTCTTGAGATGTGCTCTGGTGATGGGCTGAGATAGGAAAGCTCAGAAAAGATAGTTTTATTTGCCTGGGATTTATCTGCTGTGGGCTTTCAGGCTCTTCATAGGACAGGAGCATCAATGTTGGACGGAGTGTCCTGTCACAGGTAACACTTTGTGTTTCAGGTTATTTCAGACTATGTGGCAGCAGCACGAGACAATGATTTAGGAGTGAATATAGGAAGAAAACACCCAACAACAGTGTTTCAGAGAAGGAAGGAGCATGAATGTATTGATAGGAAGGAAAGAACAGCATGAGCTGGTATTAGCAGAGATATTTCTATTGATTTCTTCTGCTCTTTTAGAAAATGCTATCAAATCTTCATTGACTTCCAGTAGTCTTCTGTGAAGGACAATGGATGTACAGTATGTACTGAATGGTCTTGAACAATTTTCTAATGCTGTGTTTTTCCTCTTCTTGCAGTATAACAAACACCTGTTTGTGCACATTGGGCAGTCAAGCCCCAGCTACAATGATCCCTACCTCGAGGCAGTGGATATCCGGCAGATCTATGACAAGTTCCCTGAGAAGAAGGGGGGCCTGAAGGAACTCTTTGAAAGGGGGCCAGCTAATGCCTTCTTCCTTGTCAAATTTTGGGTAAGAGAAGGGCCCTTTGTAGGGTACCCATTTGCTATGAAGTTTCTCACTTTAAAAGCTGTGACCTCGCTGGCTGTTAGAAAACTGCTGCTTCCCAGCAAATTTTTCCCTGTGTAGGCAACTGAATTCAGCCACAACTGTCACTTTTCTTGACCCCACAAGGCACGCTTTCTGGCCTGCAGCAAGATGTGTCTTTCACATTGTCCATCTGTAGAGTTGTTCTTGACTACTGTCTGCAGATTTGCTAATGGTGACTTGGGCCCTCTAGAATTTTTATCTATATATAAGTAAAGAATTCAGAGGAAATTATTCTCTGCACTTTTATGCATTCACTTCTCTCAGTGTTGTGTAACTCCTCAGTCAGAAGCAATACTTTTCCATCTCTTCTCCTGTCTCTGTAGCTGCATTTTGTATTATCCAAGTACTAATAATTTACAGATGCATACTTACTGCTGGCCGAGTGAAAAGATAAGAGAAACATAATGAAATTGGGTTATGCTGATAATACATTACTGAAATGACTTCTGGTAAATTGGCAGAAATCAGCCTGGCAAAAGCTTACTCACTCAATTTGGATTTTTGTGATTTAACTGAAATTTGCAAAAAGTTTGCTATTGTGCTTCAAGGTACAAACAAAATAGCTTTGGTGATCGATATTATCATAAGAATTACAAAATTAAAAATAATAGCAGCTCAGGGCAGTTGTACAGTAGATGGCTGAGGGAATGTGTAATGGGATTTGGAGCCTTTCACCTTGAGTTTACCACATTATTCAACCTCAGATCAGAGTGAGATGATGAAAAATGAGCTTTTATATCTCATTCCCTTCATACACAGTGGTGCTAGAAAGCCTCCTCCTGACTGGTGCATTCAGAAAGAAGAGTTAAATGCCTTGAGATGCAACTTCCCAGCTGTCCCAAGCCTAGCCTTTCCAGAAATGAGTTGGAGAATGTTGGCTGGCAGTCTTCCTCTCAAGTGCCTGTGCCTAGAGCATTGGCTGCTGATGATTTTTGGGGATTCATAATTTTATTACCTGCAGTCTCTGTGCTACGGAGCTGGGCCCTTCATGGGATTAGCTCCTGGCAAAGTACAACAAAGCCTGCCTGGGGTGCTCAAAACAAAAGGTGAAACATCAGCTCTGTTCTGGCTGGGAGAGAAAACAGCACCTTGCTGAGAAGCTTATCCTTTGACAGGGCACCCTTTGAAAGGTATTGATTGCCTTTTGTGCTTTGGAAGTTCCAAGAACCAAAAGGAAGAGATTAGAGGGAGATGTTACATAGAGAGAATGAAACACTTTGAACTCCTTGACTCAAAGAGAGAGAAATCATGAAATTGTGATCTGGAGCAACTGTGATTTTATTTATCAAAATTGACAGTGTGCTTTTCTGCTTTTGTGGCTCAGTTTCGGTATTGTGGTAACTTGGTTTTTAATACCAGAAGTATAAATGTGGCCTATGCACTATGTCAGACCAACCTCTATCAGGGTTTTGAAAGATTTAGATGGTGGCATGTCATCAAGTTGAGCTCTTTCTGTTCCCATGTGAGGTGTCCAGTGTTCAGAGGGTATCAGCTCACTGGAATTTGGCTTGATTAAAGAGATGTGACATAGGACTTGAAACATCTTTACTCCAATGTGTGCACAATGTGGTGGGGCTCTGCAACTCTATACTTACAAAGACAGAAATATTTCTGGGCTTGGTTTAATATTTTGACTGATTCTTTTTTTGGTACCCTTGCATTGCTGAATCCTATCTGGAGTTAACATCAGGGTTGCTTGTCACTTAGACATAAGCAAAGTTACAAGTCAAGTCATTAGTTAAATGAAAGCTTCTAAGACTTTAAAGAAGCAAACAAACAAAGAAACAAACACTTTTCACAGATAAGGCAATATGATTAAAAACAAAAAAGGAAGAAAATTAGATTTCAGCAGAAATTTTTATATTCCTCTGCATTTTCATACTTGCACAGCAGTGTGTGCTGGGGTACTTTTTCATTTTGCTGCCTGATAGTTCTGGACAAATATGCTGTTGATATTCAAAGATGTATTGGATAAAGCAATTACTACACCATTGAATTTATAGCATAATTTTAGGATAAAATGGTGAGTAGAATTAAATACTTCAAGGGATGTTTTGAGACATGAAGATGTGATTGATTTTTCAGAGGTTCTGAGTTGGAGTTGTGGTTGGAGGTGACAAAGACTTTTAAAAAACCAAGGAATGAGTAAGTTTTGGTTATGTATCTGGAGTTTTAGGCTTGAAAAACCTGAGGCATGAACCTGCCATTGCTACAGTAACCACTGAATATTCTAGATGATCTGTTGTGTACCAGAAGCCTAATTCTAAACACTAGGGTTGAGATTTCTTGACCTCAGTGGTAGCACTGAGGATCTAGTATGACTGAGAAAGAGATGTTCATGTTTGTTCAAAGGTGCTTTAAATTATCTATACAGTAGCTAAGAGTTAACAGCTGATGAGTTTGAAACATAAGCAGTGTTGCAGTGTTTGCAATTCTTTCTTGATTTTGGCATTGGAAATTTGGTACAATGAACTGATTTTTGCACTTGGGTTAGCAAATTGTATATGACATCTGTGTGACATTTCTCTGTGCTCCAAGTGCATTCTAGCACACGACAATGAATGTGAGACATCAGCCTCCCAACACATGGGCAGTGGCAGCCCTGCTCTTTTCCAGGCTAATATTATCTCTGCCACCTGTTCCTTGCTTCTCCCTGTGAACTCCTCCTATATGGATCGTTATTAATAGTTTGGGGAAGAGGCGTTCTCAGGGCTTTGCACGCAATTAGAATGGTGCACTTGCATCTTGGAACTTTCAGAAGTTGTGAGACTCTGCATGGAAGACAGAAGGAATGTGACAAACCAGGAATTCAGGACAGGTAGTACTTTGCACAGAGCAGCCATCTGCAGAGATGTGAATCAGAGGAATTTCTTGGGATCCCTGTCCTGCCTATGCAGAATGTATGTAGTAATTTCTTCTTGGTGATAGGCAGTCAAATCACTGAGCATCTTCTTTCAGCTAAATGGAATATACTTTTGTGGAAAAGTGCTGAAGGGGTTGGCTGGAAACTGTCGTCCTGCACTTGGCTTCTCTCCTGTCACAAGCAAATCCAGTCAAAACAGCAGGAGTGCAAATTGCTCTCAGCACCCTTCTTTGCCCACTGGATGCTTCCAATCCTGAAACTGCCTGGAGAGCAAGGAATGGCAATTTGGTCTTCACATCCATTCTGTTCTTGGTACTCCTAAGGTAGCAAACCAGACAGCAGCTAGAAATAGGGAGTTTTATGGTTTTTGCACACATTAATTTCACCTGCCATAACCAGCACTACCTCCAATTTATGCCTTATGTACGGAAATTCTGCCAATGGCACTTCTTCCACCAAAATTGTCCCCCACAGTGTTCAACAGTGTAGAGATTATTGTCAGCGAAAGGCAGATTGAAAGACTGAATTGCTGAGGAATTTTCAAAGAATCTTTTCCAGAGATGGAGGGGAGAGAGCAGCATATTAGCTTGTGGGGGGCTACTATGCTCTTCCTAGAACAAATCTCTTCCATCTAGAAATCTTCTAGGTAATTAAACATTCTCCTTACTTCTCTGGAAAGGAGGAAATCTCAGATGTTTCACCCCAAGCAGACAGATTCACTCTTTAATGCAGTATGTGAGTATCTGAGATACGCTGTATCACAGATATCTCAGTGATTGTAGTTTCAGCATGTTTGGAAGTCATCAGACAAGCTATGGATAAGTGTGTCATCTGTGCTGAGCTTGCACAGCAAGTTGAACACATCCCAGACACATCAGATTTCTGCTATGCCAGAGTGTGCACAGGTTTTTGCTTCTGGAACTTGGACAAAAAGCAAGAACCCTGACTTAGTCAGATAAAGTAGCATGGTCCAGTTGGTGGCTCATAACTCAGATTTAGGTTGTAATATGCCTCATTTATTTGATCTACCTTTGCCTGTAAAAGAGACTGAGAACAGCTGTTGAATGCTGGACATCACCCAACAGCCTGAATGCTGCTGCTTCCCCCGCAGTTCTACCCACAGCAGCCTGGGGGGCCAGGCAGCTCAGCCCCCTCAGTGAGACTTTCCTAAATCCTGCCTATGTCTCCTTTGGCTGCCTAGGTTGGGGTAAAGAACGTTTTTAGGACTCTGTTGTTGGACATATTAGGGCATTTGCCAGAGAAGTGTTGAGGCACCTGGGTTCTAGTCACATCCAGTTACATATTTAAAAATTCTATTCATTCCCAGACTATAAAGTGAAGATTAGGCCTCCTGCTTGATGGAGTTCTGGGAAGATAAATTTCCTTTGACTCATAGTCACTATTACTTCCTTGGATCTTTTCAGGGTAGAGTATACTGGACACAGTAAGTCAAACCTGTCTCTGCTCACTTCAGGTGCTCGCTCCAGCACTGAATGTGCTTTGACACAAGGTTTTTTTTAGTGAAGCAATGTAGTCCTGATGGTCTAGGTGTTGTGAGGAGCTCATAGGAATCTAGGCATGAATCTAGGCATAGGAATCTAGCTGTAGTGTTTTAGATGTTAAGCTAAATGCAGTAGCTCTTCTGGTCATTATGGTCTTGTCCTCATGCAATCACGGGAAGTTTAACTGCACCCTTTCTGATTTACCCCAGTGTCCAGTTCACATTTAAAAGTTTATTTGGCTATGGCAGATTACAGTGTTCTTCCTCAATCTTCTGCCTTGTCTTCCTTCAAGAGGTAATCATTTCCACAGCAGGGAAAGTTAAGAGCTTGGAGTTCCACTCCTGAGTTGTTCCTTGTCTTGTATACATATACACCATTGCCATTTTATAAACCAGGTTGCAAATAGTTTAAGAGCAGAAACGTGCGTGCTAAATAATCTCTGGTACAGGGACTGTGCCTTGAGAAGGTGGGAACTAGCATCTGTAAATAAGTGAAAAAGCTGTAACTGAAAGGCCAGCAGTGTCTGGTGTGCTCCAGCTCCATTCTCCTGCAAACGTGAACTGAAGTCCCCAGCAAGCCGCTACTGTCATTCCCTGAGTTGCTGAAATTCCATGTGTGTATGTTTATGAGACCTGCAAATGTGACAGGAGGTGGGTACGCAGCTCTTGGTGACTGATCACTCCATGTCTGACCGTCCTAGCCCACAATATGGGACAAGCTTTAAAATTAAAAGTGCAGTGTAAATGTGAGGAACTTCCAACATGATCCCAGTGCTCCACTGCAACAGGGCTTCCAGGAACCTGGTTGTATATAATGTCAGTGAATGGTGATGACTCCTTAATTCAAACAGTATTACCATAGTTTTGCCATTAATGTCGGTTAATTGGATGTTAATTGGCTGTGAAATTCTAGTTGGCCTTCTAGTGGGAAGCTTGTCAAAGTGTGGATGCACCTAGAGTGGCTTCTGAGGGCTAGTGAAGCCTTTCTCATGAAGTGGAACTAGCACCTTTCTGCTTTGCCTCGTATTGAGTGCTTTTATTTTTTAATTCTACCAGTGAGTCTTTTGGAAAATGTAACCTTAACTTTACTAGTGAGACCCTGAAAATGTTTGTCTGGTGCTGCAGTGAGAATCTCTGCTGTGTTTATGTAGCAGTGACCTGACCAAGCCTCTCTAGCCTTGACCCTTTGTTCTTTCTGACTTAGTGGGACAATTTCTTTGGAAGAGCGGAATCGAGTCCATACATTGTGTTTATCACTCCCAAGGGAAATAGCTGAAAAATATTGTGAAGGACTCCTAGTCTAGTTCCTCTCTGGACAAGGCAGGAAATTAATCTTTATTGAGATATTGGAGTGTGGGTGAAATAAACAACAGTTAGTTACATTGACATGGAAGTGAGTATTACAGTATTAAAGTACAAGTATTACAGTAACTTAATAAAAACCTAAACCAGAATGGAGTAGTACTGCTGTTCTCTAATACAGGTACTTTTGGAAAGTAGCTGCATAGATACAATTATTTAATACCGAGGTCTTCAGCATGGCCATAATAATTCACTCGAATAAGCTGTCCTGCCTTTTGCTATCCCTGTTGCCACCTATCCTCTCAACACACATTCTTTGTTTGAGCACATGCAAGTGTTTCTGAATCAGACCAGGGAACTGATCCCACTGAGAACTAACTGAGCAATTCCTCAGAGAGCCTTGTAATGCAGCTCCAGAAATGTATGTCAGTACAGCAGGAATGGGGAAGCTGCTCTGGAAGAGTGAGACTGTTCTGTCTTGGGGTCAGGACCAGCCTGGTATCATCAAAGTACAACTCTGAGGTGCAGTTTCTCAAGAGACTCAAGCCAACTTGAGTATGTGTTGCTATGAAAATAGGCAATCTTTGTGGCCTCATCTTTTGTGGTGCCACAAAGACAGCAGCAAGCTCACGTGTTTACAGAAGGGTAGAAAACTTGACTGTCACTTTCTAGACTGACCTAAACCTTTTGTAAAGTTGCTCCTCAAGACAACTAAACTAAGTGTATTTATTATCTCGTGGCAGATAAGAGACAGGTATTTTGCATGGCAAAGAAAGAGGGCTATTCATTATTGTGGTGGTCCAGTTCTACCACATTGCTTGTATTTAGTGCTGCTCTAGATCTCAAATAAAAAATCTCTTCACTGACATTGGTTAAGAAAACCCTGCTAGAATGGCATCTAATGCTGTCCTAGTCACACTATGTTCACTGTAGCAGGAACACTTTTCAGTTTCCTCTTCCCTTGGCTCAGCTGGGAGAATAATACGCTCTGGAGCAGCCTATGGGAACTGATCTTGCTTTTACACTGATGTAAATTAGCACCTGGGCTTGTGGAGCACAGAGAAGCTCTACCCTTTCAATTTTGAAGGGGAGGAAGCTGAGCTGGGCATTCCCTCACACCCGTAGTGTTTCTAGAGCTTAAGGAAACCGCCACTTGTTTCATAACTGTGGTTGGAATGACCCCTGGTGGAAGCTTCAGCCAGCCAGGATTTTTAGGAGTTGTGTCCCAACAGGAGGCTTCAGTTGGCCAGTCTTAGGCACCCACATTTGAAAACTGTGTCTGCTACTGGAGACAGGTTTGAATTCAGTTGAAACTGGGCTGGATCCATCAGAAACCTACATTCCTTATGTTGCATCCTGTCTATTTACATTCTTTACATCATAGTACCTGAGCCTGATGTGTGTGTGTACTCACATATTCCTTTTCCCTCCTGTTTCTTTTCCCTTACTTACCTTCCTAGGGTGGAAAAACTTTATTACTGTTGCTTTACCATTATTTTCCTTCCTTGGTGAGTCAGCCCAGTCTAGCCCATCTGTTGCACTGCTCTGTCTCTGCAGTCTGCTCTCCACATGCTTTGTGAGTACCTCCAAGCCATGTCATATGTTTTTAATGTTAGGAGGATATTCCACCAGATTTCCCCAATGTGTATGCAAATCCACACCATTTTCTGAAGGGGAAATAGGATTTTATTCAATATTTTTCAGATTTTTCCCGCTTGCTCAATGCACAGTGGTCTGCTTAAGGAGCTGGGGATATTCCCAATATTTTACTATCTTGGTTATGCAAGTTAATGGTGAGAAAATGCCACAACCGTCTATTGATAACCATCTGATTTTTTTCTTGTTCTTTTTTTTGGCAGGCTGATTTGAATACCAATATTGAAGATGAATCCAGATCTTTCTATGGTGTTTCCAGCCAGTATGAGAGCCCAGAAAACATGGTCATTACCTGTTCCACCAAAGTGTGTTCCTTTGGAAAACAGGTGGTAGAGAAAGTAGAGGTAAGGAGCAGACACCTGGGTGCGAAGTTCCCTCTGGCTGCTGTTTTGTCACTTCAAGTATTTGCATCCTGCCTTTGTATCTCAAGGCAAAATATATCTCATTCTTCTTGTCAGGGAGATGGATGTCATAGATACAAGAGCACTCAGCCTGCAAAATGGCCTTGTCCTAGGATTTCCCTGAAGATCTGCTAGTGTTTGCTACTTTTCCCTTAAATCTCAGTTTCTGAGGAGATGTAAATACATATGACTCTTAGCTCTGCCGATTCTTTGGGTTTTTTTGGGAAGCAAAGGAAAGCTAGGTAACATAGATGTGTTTTGTAGTCAAGAAATGTGAAAACATATAAGCAACACCTCACTCTCATCAGTGTTTTTAAACAGATCATTTATAGACTATAGCTATTAATTTGACTGTAATAATTTGCAGACTATAGTCTTATGGTTTTATTAGACCTAGAGGTTATACACTTACAGCTTCAGCAGCACAGAAACTGCAAATAACTGGGTTATGCATGTAACTGGCATTGAAGAAATTCTTTTTGATACCACATTCAGCTGCTAAGAGAGCTACTTTGACATGCCTCCTGCTGCCCTGTTTCTCAAGGAACCAGAAGCATCTATGTGCAGAACACAGCTGTTCTCATGTCAGCAGTCAGTTCAAGGTGCATCCTTCCCACGAGCCATTTACAGTCACATGATAGGCATGTCTGAAGTTGGGTTAAGTATTTGCAGATGGGATAGAGGGGCTAAAAGAAGATGTCATGGTGCACATGGAAGAAGACCAAGCTTCTGGGGTGAAGGAGGATTACAGGCATTTAAGGGTCTGCTGTGAAATCATAGAATATGGCCTCAGTTTCTTTAAAGGCAGATAAAATATACAAGAGCTAAGGTGTGAATGTAAGCAAAAAAATCCCTCTGTGTATCATTGGCCAGACCCTTTCCTAAGGGAGGGCAGAAATTCTATGTTCTCTTACACAGGTACCAGAAGACTTTAGTCTTTTTTTACTTATCAAGCATCCTGAGCATAGTATTACTATCATTATTTCCTGCTCTTGCTAAGACAGTAGTTATTAACTTTTTCGGTTTATTCACACCTAGTATTTGTCCAGTAGAGATGCAGGCTGTAGCCTAGGTGTCAATTGGCACTCTCAAAGTGCCTTGAGGGTTTGCTGCTCAGAAACTGGGACACACCATTCCAAAGAAAACAAGAAATCAAACCAAAGAAATTGGAGGACTCAAGGGGACTGACCTTGGTGCAAAGTACTATGGTTCATAAAATTATTTAAAAGTGCCACTCTAGTTTTTCTGTTCTGAATCCCTTTTTGTGATAGTGTCACTGGTGTGCCAGCCTAGCCCCATGTGCCCCTTTTGTGTTCTGCCTTACAGACAGAGTATGCACGCTATGAAAATGGACATTATTCCTACCGCATCCACCGCTCCCCTCTCTGCGAATACATGATCAACTTCATCCATAAACTCAAGCACCTTCCCGAGAAGTACATGATGAACAGTGTGCTGGAGAACTTCACTATCTTACAGGTGGGAATTTCAGCTGTTTTCGTTGCAACTTGGCAGCATGTAAGCACCATGCAGGAGTTCACTGTTGAGAGTCAAAGCAGATTTCCTTTTATAGCTCAGCATCTAATTGAACTTAGTGTCTTTCATGTCTATTGCACTTGAAGACCATTTATGGAGCTCTAGAGATAGTAACTCATGCAGACGAGCTGCAAAAGAATTTGAGAAACCTGGGTAAGAGAGAGATAAAACGAAAAATAAAGGGAGAGCTCATGAGGCAGAGAGACAAAGGAAGGGGAATGATGAAAAAGTCAGTGAAGGAAATGCTTATTCTACTATTTCACAAATATTGAGGTCCTTTCTGTACCCTGGCCCTTTTTGCAAGGTAAAAAAACCCACAAGGGCACTGTTGAGTGGCTATAAAATTTTTCTTGGGAAGAGTTCTTCACTGACCATATTAGGGTAGAAAGCAAGCAGTTTCCTCAGGACCTGTACAGAATATAGAGACATGCAAAGGAAGGGGGATGTTGTGGGGAAGCTCTGTGACACTTTCTGAATCACTGCAACTTCTAGATAGGTCAGGATTACATGGCTACAGCAATTAGATTTGCATTAGTGTTTTGTTATAACAGGAGCCTTTCCAGGCTCAGCTGCAGCCTAAACTTGGGAAGAGGGCAGACAACTTAAAAGGTGCATTTTTCTAATGGACTCAATCCTGTGTTCATCTCTATAAGAGGCATCACAGATTTTTGCCCAGAGAACGTGAGGCTGGGTAAGTAGAAGAGATGCTGGTGGTTGTATGAAAGACTGGAAATCAAAGTGGTTTTCACTCCATTCTCTTAAGATCTTGGGTAACTGCAGGCAACTCATTTCACTGCTCTGTGGCTCAGACACATCAGCTATAAAACACAAGGTTAATGATACACGTCACAAGGCATTAAGAAGTTTACTCTTTCAGATTTGTATTAAGATCTTAAACATCTGGAAGAAATAAGGAGTCTAAATGCTGAGAGTTCTTTTAGATGAGCAAAAGCATGGGAGGAGTAGAGACAGGGAGATCTGTGTGCTGTAGTCCATACTGGGGAACATTGTAGCTGCCTTCTGCATGTTTCATTCCTCAGTCAGGCCAGCATTTCCTATAAATTCTAAGAAAAAAGCTGTCACATAGTTGTACTTCCTCAGGGGCTTTGTGTTTTGAGAAATCTCATGTCTTTCCCTTATCTTCTGGCACTGAAGGCATGTCCCATGTGGGTGCTAGCACACACTACCTTGAAGTCCTGTGCAAGATGAAAGTGCTGCTCCCTGAGCAGCAGCCTGAGCATTTCCCACTCCCCACTGGGGAACTGAAAAATTCATAATGTAAGGCATGTTGGTAGTCCGCAGTCCCTGCTACCACCTTTGAGGCAAGTCTGATTATATTTTTTCTAGACCCTTTAATGAGCTTAGATACCTCTAAATCCCACAAGCATAATTTGTCTTGCTTTGCACATTTCTCTGGATCTAGAACTCCCAAGATTTCAGAGCCCATTTTTCAGAAAAGGGCCTGGTGCCTTAGCACACCTGGATGTGTATAACTCACCACATCTTGCAGAAGAAAGGACTTCAACTGCAAATCCAATCATGAAGTAAGAAAACAGAATAGACCAAAATCAGACCGCTAAAATTAATAAGAAGTTTGAAAACAGATATTTTCTTCCTGTTTTCACAAGAACAACTGGGCTTTGGTACAGTACAAGCCTCCAGCTGGAATGGTTTTCTTCTGCAGTTGAGTTTGTGCTACTGCTGATAAAATTCTGTCTCCTCCATCAGGAGAGAACTTTAGCTATGGCACAAACTCAGGTGACAAGAATATGGGAAGTTGTGCAGTGACAGAGAGGGAAGCTGAGCTAGGAGTTCTGAGAGCAATATTTCTCTTGCCTCTGCCACACAGTGCATGCTGCAGAAACTAGGACAACACTGCTCCTTCACAATGCTGCTGACAGAGTCACGTTGCAGAGACACTAAGGGTCCTGAGGGACCATAGAAAAAAAAAGGGAAAAAAGGAGCTTCTGTAAGAATGCATGAGTTTAGCAACAATCCTTCTCCCAACATCTACAGTGTATGGAAGTCTCCTGTAAAAGGAATTATACTCTCTAATCCTCATGTTCTGTGTCTGCCATTGACAAGCAGGAGCAGATGAAGGAAAACAACAGCCTGTGGTTGTGATATATCAATATATGTGTGAACAGGAGTGGGTGTGCCACAGGGGGGCCTCTATACCAAACAAACAGAGCAAAAAGAGCTTTTTTTTTGTGAAACACTTTCCCTCTGCAACACCAGGGGTGGGAAGTAGAGAACCTGGTGGACCTGCTTCCACTGATGTGATCACTGCTTGGTCACAGTGGACTTTTCCTCACAGTGGTCTCTGCTCACCTCCCTGTCTCTTCAGTGCATTGTAGTTCTGAGGCTGCAAAAGTGCTTTGGTGTGTGGGCCAAGCTGTGTATCAATCCTGCACTTTTCTGCTCTTTGTCTTACTGACCTTCTGCTTTATGTTAAGTGTGTTGGAATATGTAAGCAGAGAAATAGCAGTTTGCCATTTCAGCTTCTTCTCCTTTTCTGTCTAGGTTGTGACAAACAGGGACACACAGGAGACCTTGCTGTGCATAGCATATGTTTTTGAAGTATCAACTAGTGACCACGGTGCCCAACATCACATCTACCGGCTGGTGAAGGACTAGAGACTTTCTGCCCTGAGTTGTCCATGGAATGCATGTCAAAGAAAAAAGTCTGTGCTTGAACAACCCCTGCCCCCTTTCCCCATACCAAACTGAAAAATAAACTGCAGATATTGTGTATTTTCAGAAAAGTACCTCTGAGCTGGTTTGTGATTGATAGCGTGAAGTTTCCATCTCCAGGTTTGTGCAAATGGGAAAAAGACTTGGAGTCAAGGAAACAGGCAAGTGACTGCTTTAGAGTCTCAGCACAATCAGCATCCTGTGAAAAGCATTTCTCATAGAGCACACTCAGGGTGTGATCACACACATAAAAGGAGTGTATGCACCTGAGCATACAGGTGAGGCAGTGGCAATGGCAGTAGCTTCCACAATTCTGATGGCATATGAACAGGTTGAAAATGTTCATGCTACACCTGGTCTGAGTGTGTGCACTCATGTACATTCATTTGAAAATCAACACATCCACAGGTGTGGTTACCATACGTTTATATAGGTGTCAGACATACATGGTCATGTGCCTGTGTATAGAGGTTGCACATACTTCCTGCACACCTGTCCACATCAGCAGTTGTGCAGTCAGAGGCTGATTCAGCCTTGCTCGGTTAGGGGCTTGCTTCTTTTTTCCTCTCCCATGCATGATAGTGAGAGACCAATCTTTCTTTTCCATTTTAAGTGAAGTTATGCTTAGAAAATTGGGTATGTTAAATCATGTTGTCTTGCCCAGCACATTTTCTCTATGTATCAAATCTGATGACTGGACAGACTGAAATAATTCTTGCTGCTTTTGCTTCTGTTCTCTCTACATAGCTACCAATGCTCAGTGAGCCAGTCTGTGCTCTTGTGCACCAGCAAAATAATTGTTTACAGAGGTCGAATTATTCGACCTGTTAGCTGCAGACAGTGAGGTGCAGAGGTATTGCACAGGATGTATTTGGTGAGCAAACTGGAGGAAAAGAAAGAGAGAAGAGTGAAAACAGCTTTGCTTTCTGTGTTTCCAAGGCAAGCAAACACAGCCTCTCTGCTTTACTTGTAAACTGAGGCTGTCTATTCAGGAGTCACTGAGAGGCAATAATCATGGTCCCCACAATGCTGCTGATGTGGGGGAAAGATGCAGCCATTCATGTTGCTCTGAGGGAAAAGGTGGCTTGCATGATGCTCTGGCAGCTGTTGAACAGGAAGTTTATTGGGTGGCCAGGCAGAGTTGCATGGCATGGACAATCAATTTAATGTGGAAGGGGGACTTAATTGACTTACTTCCTCATTAAGCATCTGCATGCCAGTTGATCTGTTGTAACTGTAAAAGTGTGGGTTTCTATTTGCATGTGGGAGGTCCCTGACAGGGATGAGTCCTCACCAGGCATACCCTGTGCTTTGAAGCATGGGAAGGAAAGGACAAGGGTAAGGAGGATAGCAAAGATGATGCCATGAAGTCAGAGCTGGAGAAGGATAGTTTGTTTCTTGTTATAGGAAAAGTGCTCCATATATTTATCCTCCGTCTTGCAGACCCTGCATTCTCAGAGGCTACTTTTAAGGACCTTGCAGGGCTAGTGCTGTTAAACGTCTCTGTGCAGGAGCCAAAAGTGGATGGTCAAGAACTGAAAATTTGCTTGCATCTACTAAACAAAATCTACACGAAGTTCCTGCTCTGCCTGCTCTCTCCAAGACAAAGAAATACCTTCAAGAATGGACTTCCAAACAGTAATACAGACACACAGATGTCAACAGCTTTCCTTAAGATCTGCATGGCTGGTAACCAGAATCAGTCAAGCTTGGAGAAAGATGAGCCAAGTACTTTAAACACCTAGAAAACAAAGCATCTTGAAATATGTGCTGTTCTGTGCTACACATGAAAAATGTATGCAAGCACAGGCTGCCCTCACCCATCCATGGGGTGTTGTTGGTGGTCCCAGCCAGGTGACCAAGCCACCCAGGACTGAATTAACTACATCTCTGCAAACCAGGTAGCCCCTCCACCTGGCCATGTAGGTATGAATGGCACCAGCTGTCTACAGTCCATTGCTGATGCATGAACCTGCCTGTTTCAGCCCTGTGCAATTTCCTTCCTGATCTCTGAACCATGTGTGGAGCAGACAACAAATCAAATAAAACCCCGCTAATAAGAAAAAAAGAGTGACCCTTGGGAAAAGTATTTTTGGTCAATGCAGACAACAATGTTTTAAAATGAAGCCTGTACAGAGAAAGGGCAGAGAAGGTCCCCAGCAATGGAAAATTCCTTATGGTGTGTATTAGTACTCTCCTGCAAGCATGGGCTTGGTGCCTTGCATGCATTTACTGCAGGGTTACACCACAGCAGCAGACCCTATGGAAGTCAGTCCCTGAAGAAGATGAGCCCTAGAAGTCCACTTAGTCCATTAGCTGATCATGAATAAAACCACAATGAGCAAAGTTTTAAGATCTTATCAAGGCAGAAAGCACAAACCAACAGGCTGAGGAACAGATGAAATCTTTGCACAGTTGATTTTGGGACACTTATGCAGGGATTTTTTTTCAACCTAATAGCAGTACAAGATTCTTCGCTGGCACTATTCCTTTCTGTGCTTGTTCTTGGAGTTCACAGCTCCCTGGTGTCAACAACCAGGGTCAGCAAGAGACATCTACCTGACTTTGAAACTCAGTGGAGAAAGGAAAAGAAAATTCATATGTCTGGGAGAGCTCACTTTTATGTAGGCCAAGACATAAAGAAGATTTAATAAAGCTAAGGGGCAAACAAGTACTGGAAATTTTGATCTGGACTAAAAGGCTTCAGTCTCCTTGCAGAATGGGTGAGAGCCATGCTAAAACACTTCAAAGACTGGAAGGACTCTAGCTCTCTGTCCCCAAGGCTTCCTTTCTTGGAATTTCACCAGAAGAAACCACAGTGCATCAGACTAAGAGCCAGCTGCAATTTTGCTAAAAATAAAGCAAAGCAAACACAAAATAGCATATGTAAAAAAAGAGATAGCTTAGTTTCAAATGGAAAGGCTAAATTGAACTCTAAAGAACTGACAACAAATGAGAGTATCAGAGTGTCTTACAAGTTTAATTTCCGTTGGGGCAGAAATACCAGAATTATTAACTTAACCTATAAGAACTTGCTGTAAAATCAAAGGACAAAACATTAAAAGCTGATTCCCCTGATCACTTTACAGCCACAACACTGAGACCTTAGAAGGTAAAGTGACAAAACAGAGATCTAAATATGCATGTTTTCTTTATAACAAAGCACTTTAAAAGTTTCCATTTAACTGATTCCTTTTTTTCCTAATGTACATGCTTCAGTTTATCAGGCCTAATTTGTGCAGCTACGTCTGCTTGTGGAATCATGCAAAACTGAATTACTAAAATGATTCCACTTACTGATAGTCTTCTGAGATAAGACAGGCCGTCGGTCTGAGCAACACAGAGCTAGGCAAGGCAGCAGCCCTCCCTTCATCTTAACTTCAAAGCTAAAAGGAACACTTCAGGTAAGACAAGTTCATTTTAATTCATTCATGTATCTGTGGTGAGGGGGTGGGAACTTCTTAAGCTGACATTGCCAGCTTTTCTATGAAGAGAACATGTAGGTAGGCCTAGAGGCAAAGGGAGGGACTGAATTTAAATCTCTTTTTACTTCAATATCTAGACCCAAGGATCATTTCCTTGAGTATTACATACTTTGGTGCAACGGTTTCCCAGTGACCTTTTCTTCCCCATTACCCATTTTTGTCTTGCTTCTTTGATGTCTTGGACCAGATGAAGGTGTTGAAGATCTTGTGTGGTCACAGCAAAGAATAAAAACTAATTCAGACAGATGAGAACACCCTCAAACTTGCTCTAGAGCTGTAGAAGGGGCAGGAAGAACACATGCTGAGCCTTAAAGAAGCTGCTGGGGTCATGCTGACTCACCAATCCTGCAAGCAGAGTCTACATCAAAACTAAGCAGGAAAGTAGCAGACAACTTGCATGCTTGTGATGAAACATCAAGATCAGGGCTACTCTCTATGAGGGAAGACTAGCCAGAAGCTTAGGTTGACCACAGCTCTGTCCATAACCTCACAGACCCTGGTGCAGTCCCAATCCTCTTGGACACCAGATCCAGATCTACTACACTGGAAGCCATGTTTGCCTTCATTTAACATGCTGGTTCAGCAATTAGTCAAGTCTCCAAATCTGTGATTTGTACAACTTTGGCCTCTTAAATGAGCCTCAAAAGTACTGGTGCTCATTCTGAGGAAAACTAATCTTTAGAGAAAAGCACCCTCCTCATTTCCTGGTGCAAAATACGGCAATAGTGATGGAAAGAACCTGATTATATGCAAAGTTGTAAAGTCTAGATGGATGATCTCTTTCTGTCAAAAAGAGAAGCAAAGACTTTGATTTTCAACCTCCTTAATTTCCCACAGCACTCAGCTGTGTTGCTGTGTTATGATTTCATCTGTAATTGGTGGCTGGGACCAAAGCCACAGACTTGCTATTACGGTAGAGGGGGTACATCCTTTGAATTACACTGGAAAGCATCCTTTTCTAGATGCCTCAAATGCAGCCACTCAAAGCTGTTCTCAGAAGCTGCATATAGCCTTCAGGTTTGCTGGTCAGATGCCATGGATTCAGGTACACAGAATCACAGAATTAATAAGGTTGGAAAAGACCTTTGAGATAGTCAAGTTCAACCTATGACCCAACACCACCTTATCAACTAAACCATGGCATTAAGTTCCATATCCATTTTTTTTTAAACACCTCCAGGGATGGTGACTCCACTACCTCCCTGGAGCCCATTACGATGCTGAACCACTCTTTCTGTGAAAAACATTTTTCTAATGCCTAGCTTAAACTTCCCCTTGTGCAGCTTGACTGTGGCCTCTCGTCCTGCTGCTGGTTGCCTGGGAGAAGATGCTGATGACGTTCAATTACTTCCATTCCTCACTGTATGGATAACATCAGAGTGCCCCATGTTAGATTTGGTGGCATATGGAAGATAGCTACTTGAAGCTGAAACACAGGTCTAACAGATTACTTCTCTAAACTTTGGCTAATTGAGAAGAGACCTGCAGATAAATGCAGTTTCCTTGGTACAAAGTGTATCTACAGTATCAGGCACTCCAGTCCTCAGTTTCACAGTGATGTTCAAGCTCTTCCCTAAATGATCAGGTTCATACAAAGCTCCCATACATATCTTATTTGTTTCCTGTGCATATTTTACCTCTTTTTCAAGGTAGACACCAAATGATGACTTGATTTCACATATTGATTTTTCACTTTGACTTGAACTATTGAAATCTCATACATGTGGGCATAAAGCTGTTTGCTTATGCAACAGGTAAAGAACACATCACGCTGTTTCTTTTAGAGTGAACAACCAACCAATAATGACACCACCACCAAGTGTCAAATGTGTTCTCATTGTCTGCTGACTTCCTGTCCCACTTGTCTTTAAGGAAGTGGTTGTTTATTTCCAAAGTTTAAGTTAATTAAAGACTGGCATCAATTCTGGAATGAAGATCCTTCAGCCCTGAGGTACAAGGGGATTTGCTGCATTAGAGCTACAGCATCTAAGAGATGGACCCTTCTTGGAGCCTGGAACCAAAGAACCAAAAGTAGTTCTCTCTACAGATCTCTTCATTTCTTGGTGCATTGCAAGACATATTTCCTTTATTGCTTGCATTAATGTAAACACACAGCAATGTTTGTGTACTTCTGCACGCAAATAAAAGACTAACAGAGAGCTGCTGCACATGCTTGTCTTCTGGAAGGGAGAGAAACAAACGTGCAGCAAATGACTATTGTGTTGCTGGCAGCATTGTCACCAGGATGCTTTGAGCCTGTTGAACCAAGAAGTTTATAAAAATCCACTTAGGGCACGATGGAAGGTACAAGAGAATATATCTGATGTGGACATCCCCTTGAACTGAGAAGTGTGATAGCAGCAGCAGTACCAGAGAAGGAAATGAGAATACACAGGGGACCTGGGAATGTGAAACAGATCTTCCTTCTGCAAAAACATTTATGGTAAAGCCTTGAGTTTCTCTTCATAGAACTGTAAAATACAGTTCCTCTCAGGAGGCCCGTGTCCACAACTGCACTGCTCTACTTCTGTAGGCATCTCTGCCCCAGCTCTAGGTTTTTTCCCCAGCACAAAACTTCACTTAATGGTTCATACCAGATACTTTCCCAGCTCTGTTAAGACAACTCGAGTCTTCTGCTGGAGACAGTGTTTTAAGTTGAGTTCATTAAGTTTTTGTTGCACTTCCACTGACACCCAGAAAGCAGGTGGGGACTTTCTATATGATGTCAGAAGATCTCCCTATTGGCCCTGTCTCTCATAGCACCACAGATAAGAATAATTAAGATTGGAAAAGACCTCCAAGAGTCCTGCCATAAACCCAGAGCTGCTGTGTCCACCGCTAAAACATACATAATTTCTGAATACTTCCATGAATGATTACTCCACCACTTCCCTAAGCAACTTGTTCCAATGTTTGAACACCCTTTCAGTGAAGAAAGATTTCCTAATATCCAATCTAAACGTCACCAGGCACAGTTTGATGCTGCGTCCTCTCGTGCTATCACTTGTTACTGGGAGACCGACCCACACCCGTCTACAACTCCGGCTGCGACCGCAGAAAGCTCAGAGGAGCACTCAGACACGCTTTCCCCCTGTGCCAGAAACCACAGTTACACACTGGCAGTCGTGGTGGGCTTCAGAGCACCGAGCATCTCAGTCCGGGTTTGCTGTTCGCAGCAGCGGTCAGGGCTGCACTCCGGGCCGCCAGCCCTGCCTACGTGAGCCCGAGGGCTCAGGTCCAGCTCGGTCCAGCCGCGGCTCCCTCGGGGCACGGGCAGCAGAGCGGGGCGGTCAGTGCCCCCCGCCCCGGCGCATCCCGCCAACTCCGGGAGGAATCGCCGGGACATGCTCCTGGCTCCCACCCCATGGGCTTCCCGGAGGGCGCCGCGGGCGGCAGAGGGAGCAGGGCGGGCTGCAGGCAGAGCTCTGCCAAAGGGGCTCCGGCGGGCGCGGGATGGAGTGGGCCGGCAGCTTTCCCTCCCTCCATCCCTCCCTTCCCTCCTCCGCGGGGCTGGAGCCTCCCCTGGGCAGCGCCCCCAGCTCCTCCCCGCTCGGTAACGCCGGTCGAGCCCCTCCTCCCGTTTCCGCTGGCAGGAGCTGGGGCCGTGTCCTGCCCTACCTCCGCCGCTCCCCCAGCGCTCGGCCCCATCAGGCCCGGCCCAGGGACGCGCGGGTGAGACCCGGCGCCGCGGGGGGCGAGGGGCGGCGGGGACCTGCGGGCGATTCCCGGCCCTGGGAGAGGGGAGGTGGCAGGAGCGGGGCGGCCCGGGGCGGGGGTGCCGGGGGCTGCCCGTCGCCGGGGTCGCGGGATGCCGGCCCGGCCGCTGGAGATGCTGGGGAGCCGCGGGGTCCCGGCGGGATGGGGGTGCGGGAGGGGTGCGGGTGGCCCGTAGGGGTGAGGAATGTTTGCTGGAAACAATAACCCCCCCACCCCCTCCGGTGCCTGTGTGATTTTTGCGGAAACAGGAAAGTTAGTTGAGAGGGATGAGACGAGCCCAGCGGCGTCTGCGTGCGCGGTCCTGCTCTCGGCCGGGGAGAGATGGCCAGAGTGCCCATCCCGCACGGGAGCGGGTAGCTTCGGCTAGGGATGGATTTGTCCCCGCCGCCGCGGAGAACAGCCCTGGGACAGCGCTGCTGGCAGGCGAGGCTGCCTCTGCCATGAGGGGCTGGGGGCGGGCAGGACATGGGGGGAGGCTGCGCCCCGGCCGGGATGGCAGCGAGCCCGCCCTGGGCTGACAGCTCCGCTCGGCAGCCGCCCGCGGACGTGGAGCCAGCGGTTCTGCCTTCCCCCTTCTTATGTAAAACTTGACTCCAGCGTGGCCTTTTCCTGTTCGAGCTTTTGGAAACTTTTCTTGCTGAATCTTGGGATATCCGCCTGTCACCGTGCTCCTGGTGAGAGGTGGGAGCTCTGTGAGGTCTGCCCCTAGGGAAGGCCTTCAGCTCCAGGGATTTCTGATGGGCATAGTGGTAGGGGGATGCTGTGTTAAGGAAAAAATAAGATTGCAAGGATGAGCTGCTCTACTTAATCCTTTTAGCAACCCTTTCGTTCTGTACTTTTGCTCTGTATAGTACTATGGTTTGAACCATAAGAATGGGGACACCTGTTTTTCCTACGTGACTGCACAGAACTTACTTTAAGACTTGGGCATAAGTCACCTGGGATATGTCTGGGTAAAAGTTAAATATTCTCTAGAACAGCCGTGAGAGTCAAATCACACAGTTTGTTTGGGCTCTTGGCCCATTCCTAGATGGGCCTAAACGTTGCCTATGGGAGCCAAAACTTAACATGTTCCTGTAGCAAAGTTGTTAGTAACAGGTGCCACAAATTGTTTTAATGGTTTGTTTGTTAAGCTGGTAGTAGAGTCCTTTGTAGCCAGGGTGTATATTTGCAAAGGATGGCAGCCACTGAAGTGTGCATTCATATGAGTTGTGTTGGCATGGAATGTGGGGCCAAAGTTAGCCCTCAAAAACTTTTAGAATGTCAAAAGATAAATTATCAATGCTGACAACACCAAGGAAAAAAATCAGTCCTTGCAGTTTTATGTCCTTTGCTTCCATTTTGCATTTTTCCTGAGCTCCAAGTATGAAAACTGATGGAGCTAATATAGCTTCTGCCTCCAGATCTCTCCCTTTCATATTTTTAGACCTGTGACGATCAAATTGCAAATCCTACAGAAAAAGTCTTTTCTATAATGGGGCTGTAAGACTTGTGGTAAACTTGGTTTTGGATACTTGCACTATCTTAAAACCTAATTCTCATCAATAAAGCTGCAAAAGAAGACCTTGGGGTCAGAACATAACAAATGCAATGTCATTTGCATTATTCAGGCAAAGCTCTGAGGTTAGAATGGCTCTGTTCATCTCTGTTGAGCAGGATAGAGGGTTAACTGTGAATGTCAGTGTTATCTCAACTATTTTGGTTATTTTAGCAGAAAGTAGCTATCAGAGATGCATATCCCACAGTCTTTGCTTTCTGTGCTATTTTAAGTTATTTTCTTCCAAAGCATGCCAAACCTCAGCCTGTCCATGAGGGTATTTCCATCACAACTGTGTATTTTTAGTGTTTAACCCCTGTCTCCCCAAACAAACTAACTAAAAAATTACAGTAGAAAAATGAAACACAGGAAGGGTACAGATTAAAATAGCAAACCAACACTGAGGCGGCAGCACTGATTGGAGGAGTTTCTTTCACATTTGTGTCACAAGTGAAACTAGCAAGTTTGCAGTAGGGAATCCAAGACTTTGTGACTGCTATATAAGTGACTGCTTATTTTAGAAGAAGTATGTTGATATTCCTGAGGTACTCAGGTTTTACAATTGAAAACCCATCTCAGTTTTTCCCTTTTATTTGTTTCAGGACTGTGTTGTTGGCAAGTGACTGATGCCTCGTTAGTTTTCTGTGTTGAATGTCACTAGATTTATTGATGCATTACACCAAGAGATGACAGTGCATTAAAGAAGCTGAGCATGAGCCAGTGTTGTGCCGTGGAAGTGAAGGCAGCTGACAATACTCAGGACTATTTTAGTAAGACTGCAGCCAGTACCCAAGGGGGTGATTGTCTCAGGTCAGGGTCTGCATCAGCGGGGTCCAGGACCAGGATTCACACACGTGGCTTGAGGCAGGGCACAGCTACAACATAGCTTGGGCAGGCACTGAAGGCCACAGGCAGAGCTAGAATGGAGTCCCTGGTGGCATGAGCAGAGAGCAGGGGTGGATGTGAGGCTTAGAGAGCATTTAAAGGCCTTTCAGTGCTCCCAGACCCCTGGTACATGAGGATCGTATGCTGAGGGAACAAGGCTTGTTCAGCCTGGAGAAAACTTTGATGAGATCTGTAGTGACCTTCTCGTACTTTAGAGGAGGTTCTCAAGAAGACAGAGCTTCTTCACTCTGGTATGTGGTGACTACTTGAGAGACAACAAAGGAAAGTTGAAATGAGGTTCAAGATAGATGTCATTTCCAGCAATGAGGACAGTCAGATGCTAGAACAAGTTGCCCAGAGGGGTTGTGCAATGTATGACCTCACAAGTTTTCAAGGCCAAAGCAGATAAAGTCTTACTGGGACCTCATAGCTTGCCCTGTGTAAGGTAGAGCATGATGGAACCCCCACAGGCCCGCTCCAACATGAATTCTCTGATCCTGAAATCAAGCAGCCGATTGGTCTGAGAGGGCAGGAGGTGTGTAAAACAATGGCAATACTTGTAAATACCCCAGATGAAGAAATGAAGGAAGGCTTTTGGATACTGATATGTTGCTAAGATGCTAAAAGAAATAAAATTTAAAACTTTCCTCATTAAGCTCGCAGCTTATGCTGTGGGAGGGTGTGTGGGTAGGGGAATGGTTTGTATTTCTAAAAACTCACTTTCCTTTTGTGATTCTCAAAGTACAAAGTGCCTTTTTGGTGTAACATCACTTCAAGATGCATTCTGGAATAGATCAAACCACGTTCTTTCAAATTTCATGTAGGAAGTGTGATGACAATAAAGTATAGTGCTGAGCTTGGGGAAGGACAGTGTTTAATCAGGGAATAGCTGTTATCTGAGGTTTGTCTTCTTTGACTCTTCAGAAAATAGGATAAAGTAATAGTAATAATAAGGTCTGCCAGGACCAGATGATCATTTCCCCATTTGTGCTGTGGTTATTAACAGACCTTAGGATTGAGTCAGTCCTACTGAGACCATCTTAGCAATACCCAGAGAATGTGAGCAGATCAGAAATATTTGTCTTTTCCTCTCTACATGGAAAAGTAGAGATTTGCTCAGCAAGTGCCATCTCTTCGCTCAGTGCAATGCATGTTAGAATTTAATTTTGAGGGGAAGTACTAGTTGGGAAGATCCAAACTTTTGTATATTTTACTCAGGGGTTAACAAGATACTTTCTTGGGGACTACAGGTATCACTAGTGCACTCTGCACTTTCTTCGTCTCTCCTGATCTCCTCAAACTGACTTCCAGAGGCTGTTTCTGCTGTTCCTTGTTGCCTCCCTCAATGAAACATGCATTGCTGAATGTCAGTGCTGTGTTTCCTGGGGGGAAAAAACCCATCAAATCTGTCCTGGGGGTCACTTTCTGTGGTTCAGTGACATGTTTTCTGTGGTGTGTTTGTCATGAGGCTGGACTCTGTTCTCCAGTGAAGGATGCTGGATGCTTTCCTCTTTGGACAGGTGTTTCTGGGAAGGTGATGTCTCTGTGAGTTAAGTGTTAATACAGCTGGACAGCACTGTTGCTTGTCTTTCAAGCCTTACCTCACCTTTCCCTCTGTTTTCTGATGCTATTCCAAACACTTGCATTTATTGCTGTCAAAAAATAAACCTTGAAGGCTAGAGTTTGTAGAATGAGACATGATCCTTGGGCAAAGCCTAGCTGCTGCAAGTTGTTACTGTCTGCAAGCCCAGTAAAAAAGGAGGCATCTGACTGTGCTTCACATGGAAGAAGGAACAGATAGGAAATATGGGATCCTGAGTAAGTAATGAGCTGTGTTTTGATGCCTATGAGATGTATTAGTCTGCCTTTTGAGGAGGGGTGCAAAAATTCTATTGTTGAAAAGCTTTTAAAATCAAGAGTATAAAACAGGCATGTTGTAGGGATAGCTCCAGGCAGATGGGGCAGACTAAATCTTAAACATAAGCTCCAATAAACATTTAAGTGGGAAAAGGTATTAATTAAGCTTAGCATTTCTTTACAGTGATGTGAATATGGTGTAATAGTATGAAAACACCGAAGTAGTAACATACATTTAAAAGATTTGAAGTTTGCATTAACCTTTGTTTCAAAAGTGCAACAGGAAAACTTATTAAAGGTTTTTTGAAAGCACTTTTCCCTTTTGCTGTTAGAGTTCTCCTTTCTAATGCAAACGCTGTCATGCTGTTCTAACGACCAATATTTCTGAACGTGGAAGTGACTAATAGCTGGGTGTTTATTTCCATGATCCCTGTTACGAGTGCAAAAGGGGAAACAAACTGCATTAACTAGTGAAAAGCTGATGATATTTTTGAGCCTGAGTCACTCTATGTCTGTCTCTAGAATCAGCTGGACTGTGTTAACTGAGCTTTAATTTCTACTCTGGTATTGCTCAAGTAGAGCTGCCTTTGCCCTGGGCCGTCCTCACTGATTTACAAGTGCTTGGATTGGTCTGTGTAAGCTCACAGTGAGGGTATGATGGAATATATCGACCTCATGCAGGCATGAGACCACAGGAGCTACATTATCCATGTGTGGTTTGTCTGGGCAGGAGGCATGGCCAGACTGGAGTGGGTGGGAAGGCAGGAGCCTTGAGAAGGCACTCGGCTAAGGGAGAGGAAGTCTGCAGCCCTCCCCTGGGAGGAAGGGCTGAAAAGGAAGGATGAGGTGGTACACTGAACAGAGAGCTGAAATGTCACACCCTGTCAGCAAGTTTGAAGGAGACTTGGTTCAAAATTTTGAGAGTCTGTGCTAGGAAACAGGGATCAGTACAAATCTTAAAGAGAGCAGAGGGCACTGTGAACTCTCCTATATTTGGTGTTCTTTAATTTCACTCTTAATTAAATTCATTTGACCTGAATGATTGAGGTAGGCAAAGCTTGAAGTTGAAGGAATCCCGAGTTTAGGCCACTGGTGGGAAGACCACAAGTGACTTGTCTTGTGCAATTGGGTAGTCAGTGCTGTTTCCTCAAGTGCCTTATGGCAGTATGCCGGCAATCACATTTATGGTGATTGCAGCTGTACTCCAAACTCATGTTGAGAACAGGAAAGGAGACCTTCTGTTTTCATTTGCACATTTCTAGAGGTTAAATAATTCAAGAATGCTTTTGAAAGCACACTTTGTTTTCTGTTTCTTTACTGCTGTTTTTTTACCCACAACTCTGTGTACAGTTCATTGTAAGGTAGTTCTGCCCAGTATGTTCATCCAGCTTTGATTTTGTAAATATATACTTATCCCAAAATCAGCTGTGCATTCCGTTTTATTTTATGACTGTAACCATATATGAATGAAGGTTGTTACCTGACTTTGTTTGAAGAAAGTGCAGCTGAAGTTGTGAAGGATTGAAAGCAATGTTCTGGGAATATCTAGTATGTTGTTTCTGCTGGAGGACGGTCTGCACAGTATTGTTTATATGTATTTATATACATGTGGACAAAATAACATTAGGGGAATGGGATAATGGTTCTGGCAGTAGAAGAGACCTGTACTAACATGCAGATGGGAGCATGTCTCCTTGTAAAATAAAAACCTAAATGACTGGCCTAAATGCCTGTAAAGGAAACCTTCCAAGTATAAATTGTTTTTCTTTCATACATCAGAGCATTTGGATCTCTCCAGTGCTGCTGTGCTGTCTCTCAAAGTTTTGCCGAGTAACAGCGACTCTGAGTTTAGAAGAGCTCTTGCTGATCTGTTTCCCAGCAGTGGAGAGAACAACAGGACTGGCAAGGCTTTGCATTCATTACACCTGGGACACGGTGGCAGCAGAGGCATCTATGAGGAGGATATAAATAGCTAATTTCTCACCTAATGCTGAGCTATTAGCTGCCATCAAAGATGAAGAGCAAGGGGGAAGAACTGCAACTCTAGGGAAATTCCCAGCATATTCCCCTAACACCTACTCAGGATGGAAGATCAGCTAAATCCTAATAGCTTCTCCTATTTCAAGTGAGGGAAGACTCAGGACAGTATTTCAGTATTTCTCTGAATATGGCCAGAGATTAGAATATGAAGGCTGTGTTAAAAGTAGTTGCTAGGACCAGTGATCTGTAGAGCAATTTGACTATCTGTAGAGGAAGAGACTTCATGTAGAACAGGAACTTTTTGGATGTGTACTCTATTCTGGTTATATAGAAGTCAAAGTAAAAAGGACCGTGAAGTAGAGAAGGAATTTTTTAGGGAGAACCAGAAGGAGGAAATGAGAACAGAGTCCTAAGTTCTCACACAAATGTAAATTCATCTGGATGGCTTTCAGTTTTCCAAGTTCCATGTTGGTGCACCATTTTCCTGGTGAATGGTCACCACAAAGTACCTCCCAAGGCTTATACAAGAAACTCTCTCTTTTTCATTCTGTTTTTCTTAAAATAATTTCTTAAGACATCTTTCTTAAAGCAGGCACTTTGCCCTGAAAAATCCACCTTCAGTTTCCTGCTCTCCCAGGACATGTAAGAAATCTCTACTGCATCTTGCTTTCTTTTATGAAAAAAAAGTTTTATTTGTGTTTTTTCATAGCTTGGTTTCACAGCTATTTAGTCTGTGTCTTGAGTTCTTCCTTCTTATTCTGTTCTCCATCAGTTCCTCTTTGAAGAGCTGAGGAAGTTCATTCTATGGTAAGAACAGAACAGTTTTGCTGTCTTTAATCTATTTCTTCCTTGCTGTTCCTACATTAAACCACACAGAGGAAAGAAAGCTGGTCCATGTCATTTAGATATGTTGCTGTTTTTTTCTGAACTACTTTTTAAAGAACTCTTTAAAGAGAAATGTTGCTTCGTTTAGGAATCTCTTTCTGCCTGCTTTAGCAAGTACCATTTAGTTCCTCTGTTTTTAAAATTTGAAAGTAGTTCATCAAAATCTTCTCAAGGCCTTTGTTTGTTTTGAAGGTGCTAAGTCATCCCCCTCCTTTACTTTTAAGAGATACTGAGAAGTGACGTTCATTGCTCCATGTTCTTCTTAAGTCTTTAGTAGAAGATCACTACCAGATTGTTTCTGCTTGTATCACTGGACAGCCCAGTTTCTGTTTCAAAGATCTGTGAGTGGTTAGAGATGTAGGTTTTAATTTTATTAATAAAATGCACTCATACCTCAGGTACAAAATGTCCCCATGGCAAGCTCGAAACTGTCAAAGACAACCAAAGGAGGTACTTACCTGTGATGATGACATTGGTCCAAGGCATCCATTTACAAAGGCAAACAGCTTGCCCTTGGGACATGGTTTGAGGAACTGAAAGAGAAGTGTGCTTTAGTCTGGAGGATGAGGTGTGGTGATGCACCTAATGGTTGCCAGGAGATAAGTGCATACCAGTCACTGGGCTTTCTAGAAGAGAAAAGATCTGCATTTTCTTCTTCTAGGTTTGTTAGCCCTCATGTTACAGAATTTCTGCTTTGGAAGGCAGGCTTGGCTCCTTACTTTGTTCTGCTATGAACTGTGGATTGAACAGGTTGTCTGGCTGCTGAGTACAGTTCCCTACTCTTGTAGAAAACATAGTGAAAGATGCAAGTTTCTGAAGGCTGTGCAGAGTGGCTGTTCCTTGCATCGTAATTTTTGCAACAGTCTTGTACCTACCCAAGCCATGTAGTGAATCTGTGGGGGGCATGGACTGAGCTCTTCAGTTGCATCTGCCCTGAGTTTTCATCTCACCAGTTCTGGTCTGTCAGATGAGTCTTGTTTCTTTGAGTTTATTATTAATGTTTACCTTGCCCAACAACAAGACCTCTTCAACACATTTCTTGAAGGCATTTCATCTTCCTTTCTTAGTTTTACTGTGTAGAGTTTTTGTCAGCCAGTCAGTGTACCTCTGACATGGGACTACTACCTGTTTTACAGGATTACATGACTTGAAGTGCTCCTCTCAGACTGTTTATGTCTTTGCTACAGATTGTGCTGTCTTCATAACTGGCTTACATCAGTGGTAAAGTTAGTTCATCAATAAGTTAGCTGATAGCATGTTGTGTGTGACAGCAGTTTGACTAACTAGACCACATCTACACAGTGGAACTGTGGGAATCTTGGCTAATTTAATTCCTGATATTTTAAAAAATTCGTTTATTTATTTGTTATGGCTAAGCTATCCTTGACTTCAGTATGAGTACTTCAGTGGATGAAACTGTTGTCACCTGTGTCACTGGGAAGCTAGTTAGGTTGGGTGGATCGTGCAAGTGCTTGCCATGGTGCATGACATCGGTGATGAGTTCATATAGTATTTAGTTCACTTTAAGGAAGGTGTATAGAAGTGATGTGTATGATCTGTTGAAGTGTCCATGTGCTGAAGTAGGTAAGTAAACAGACTGTGTGAAATCAACAGCAATGTTTCTTGTCTTACTTGATACGGTGAAGAAGGCAAAGGGAAAACATTAATTTAAAAATCAGCAGCAATGGAATGATGAAAGCATATCCATCGACCAATTTTGGTGAATAATCACAATTAAAAAAAAATAATTAGTCTGTATTTCTTTTTTTGTTTGCAGCTGCAATAATAAAGCCCAGCAATACTACTGATGGGCTTTTAAACAGTGGAGGTGGCTGTTCCATATCTTTCCTCCATGTGGTTGAGGGAAATCCTAGTCTCACTTTGCTAACTGTAGCACCTGTCTAACGTTGGATTGGTGTCGTTACAGACTTGAAAACTCCAGTATGAATTGGAGAAGGTGGGGTGCTTTCTGTTGTGTGGTTTTGTGTGGTTTTGACTTCAGCAGTTGCCCTAGAAGCAAAGGACTCTGTTGTACTAGAAACAAAAGTGACACCAGTCAGAAAGCAAGGCTACTGGAGGAGAGTTCATCAGGAAGGGTCTTGCATAATTTCTAGTTTGGCTACTGTAAGCAGGTCATCAGGAGTCATGATGATAATGGGGGACCTAAATGCCAAGGGATAGAGCCACTAGAGTTTTCTGACTAGTATTTCTGATTTAATAGACACACAGCTTTTGCTTTTCCCTGTGATCTCTGTTTTCCCTTTAGTTTCTGTAAATCTGTTTTAGTTATATAAACTTGACTCCAGATCAAATCAGTATATTATGCCCTGGAGTATTATTACTCCTTTTGTTCAGAAGCAGGTAGAATTTGATATACCTTTTCCTGTTTGTTTTTTTAAATCTCCCTAAATCTCTCCTTTCTGTCCTCCTAAGCTAATTATGTTTGTGGTGGGAAGTGGGTCCAAAAGACAAAAAAATTTATTTTGTTGCTCTTCTTCTTTTCAGGTTTGGTCTGTGACTTTTTCCTTGGTGTACATCCAGTTACCTCAGTAAGTAAGATCTCTGTGAAGGATTCTTGGAGTCATTAAGCCTTATCTTTAATACTGCTCACACTGACATTAAGGGAAGACAAGTTGGTCCTACACTGAGCTGTTACAAAACCTTTTTGTAATCTGTTATTTTCTTGCTGCAAATGCTGAGAGAGTCCAGAGTAACATGATTGTTTTGGGGATTTTCTCTGAGTGCTGCTATAAGTACAGAAGGAAATATAACAGAGGAGGATGATAATCCTCTTCATTATATGCAAATATTCATCTTCCTCTGTTTTCTTACCTGTCTATGACATTTCTAGGGAAAAGAAGCAGGGAAGAATGAAACAAGGTTCCTACTGAGAGTACTTTTGTTAGTCCATATAAGTTTCATCCTTTTGTGCAAGGGTTGTTCTATAAACAGGCTTAAAAAAATAGACTCATCTTGGACGAACCCAGGGCTACCCCAGGGTTAGGTGTCTTAGTACAGCTGCAGGCCCGTTGCTTTGTATTTTTACATTCCCTGTGTTCTTCAGTGATTTGCCCTGGAGCGAGTGGAAGATGTGGCACTGCTTACCTTTCATTAAGTTTCTGACGCAACAGAAGAAGCAACTTCTGCTCCTTTAGGGAAAGCAAGGTGATTCACCTTTCTGCTGAATGCCGTGTGTTCTGCCAAAGGCTACAAGGAGTGCAGTTTGATAAATCCAAGCAGTGAGAGCAACAGAGAGCTAATAGTCCACTCTTGTACTTGGCTTGCCAAGAACTGTTTCATATTTCTGTGCTGCTGTGTAAAACTTGTCATGACAGCTGCAGGCAAAGAACATCTACTGTTGTACATTTTGGGATGAGTGATGAGAGATTGTGGTCTGTGAAAGGAAAGAAGCTCTTTGCAACTGGGAAAAGCTGAGAACGTGCTAGGTGAGGCTAGGAAAAAGGAATGCTGGAGCTTTCCTTTACTCTTGTGTAAGTCATCATTAGAGATGATGCTGCTACAAAGATGCACTGACTTTGGGATACTGTTTATTTAAGAGACAACTAGGAAATATCCTGAGAGGGTTTTCAATGTCAAGGAAATAGTTCTGTTGTCTAACTGCTGTGGAAAATTTCACTTTTAGGACTTGTGTGTTTTCAAGAGAAAAATCAATAATAGAAGGTACACAACTAGCTTAAAATCTGTACATTTGATATTGGACATGATTATGGTTTAACCCCAACCAGCAGCCAAGACCCACACAGCTGCTTGCTTACTCCCCCATCAATGGGACTGGGGAGGGAACTGGAAGGGTAAAAGCTGGAAAACTGATTGGTGAAGCCACAAGCACAAGCAAAGCAAGGAATTAAATCACTGCTTCCCATGAACAGGCAGGTGTTCTGCCATCTCCAGGAGAGCAGGGCTCATCACATGTAATGGTGACTTGGGAAGACAAAAGCCATCTCTGCAATCTCCTCCCTTTCTCCTTCCTTCACTTGATATGCTGAGCATGATGTTACATGATATGAAATATCCCTTTGGTCAGTTGAGGTCAGCTGTCCCAGTTGTATCTCTTCCCAATTTCCCACATACTTCCAATTTCCTCACCGTGGCAATAAAAGAAGCAGAAAAGGCCTTGGCTCTGTGTAAGCCCCTCTCACCACCACCAAAATCATCTCTATATTATCAGCCCTCTGTTCAGCACAAATCCAAAACACAGCCCCATACCAGCCACTGTGAAGAAAACTAACCCCAAAACCAGCACAGATGTGCATCGCTTCCTGATATTTCTGTTGCAAGACAAAGAATGAAAAGATAGGTGGGGGATGTCAGGCATTGACACAGGTAACATCTGTATTTGTAGTAGATGAGACACAATGTTAGTATGTATGATAAAGAACCTATGAAATTTCATGCTGTAGAATTTAAGATTGTTATAAAGAGTTTTGGCTTGGTCATAAAATGTCTCTCTGTAAGGCTGCTGTGTATTTACATCTTGCAGTGATTTTTCAGATTACCTTTTGCATGTGTGCCAAGCTCTGAATCACTTAGAATGGTGGTTTGTTGATTACTGTGTCCTAGGAGAGCTGGTTGATGGAGTACACTAGGGAAAAAATAGTTGGGGAAGATTGAAATGGTTGTTATTTGTTCCAGGAGTTTTCTTTATGTTCATTCTTCTGCCACTTGAAATGATTGCTGTGTTGTGAGCTCTTTCATCTTGTTTCCACACCTTTAAAATTTGATACTTTAGAAATTAATGTAACATCATCTATAATGTTTAAGCTGCCTCCTGTTATGAAAGTGAGAATTCCCACGGCAACTTTAGCTCTGCCCCCAGAAGAGAAAGCAAATCAAATGAGTGTCTTAAATTACACCATTGTGTAGCACTGGGCACCAGGATGTGCAGTTTGGCAAATATTTACATTTCAGATCTGGTCCAAGTCCATGGCAGTAAAGAAATACCATGTGTTAATTATGCTAAATGATCATATTACACTGGTAAATGGGAGTAGGCTTGATTCCCAGAATGCTGATCTGGGATTCACATGATCACAGAGTACAAAAGAATCCACATCCCTTAGCGAGGGAAGATAAATAAGATATTTCAAACATTTTTCTTGCATGCATGGTAATATGCAATTTTCTCCCTTTCCATTATGTTTCTGAAATCTGTTTCACAGCAAATTGAAAAATTAGTATCCCATCTCTAATAGAGGTTTAGAAATTATCCCACTTTCTTTACCTTGCTTCTCAGTATTAGCTACTGCATTTCAGATACCCTTTTGTATTAATTCAAGGATTTTCCTTTCAAAGTGGTCCATTAACACAAAGAAGATAAGACTTGAACATGCTGAGCAGAATGGGAGATGTGCTTTTTGCTTTCTATGAAACGTACTCATGAATATTAAAAAGCTTGCCCGACTTGAATTTCTAGAATCTGAACAACAAATTGTTAAAATAAAGTGATTGAATGCCTTGCTGATGTGTGGTATTGAAGCTGAGTGAAATGCTGCTACTCATCACTCAAAATTAAATACAGTGTATTACAAAAGCTATTGTAGGAAACTGCTCAGTAGAGAAGTCAGACCCAGACTGAATAGTGAAGACAATCTTCAGCTGTATTTTAAAACCAGCACATACTGTCGGGATTTTTAAATGTCTGGAAAACACTGTTGTGTAATGAAATCAAAAAGAATGTGTGAGATGCTTTGTGATGGTTTGTTTTTGGCAGGCAGCCATTCTAGATGAGATGGACATTTTAATATATAGGATGTATTGAATAATGGGTTTTAAATGTTTAAGGTGCTGTTGTATGGGAACGAGTTTTCCCTGTGCCCTAGCCATGTGGTGGACTGTGAGGCCTTCTAGGGTGACCCTGGATACCTCATTGGGACAGGGCTGTTCTTCGTTTGTGTGGTTTATTTTGGACTGTGAGCAGGGTCATTGCTCTCAAGTTCTTCATACTGTGCCCAGCAGAGTGAGGCACAGAGGGGAGGACCTAGGACCTACTGAACAAATCCAGGCTGTAAAATTTGATCCAAAATGAGATCAGGCAAGCAAGGCAAGAAAGAGAACTATGAGAAGAGGTTTTGTTAACTTATCTTGGCTGTCTTACAGTCATAGAAATAACTTGATGACCCTGTCGTGCCAAAGGCACCTATTTGTAAAATGTGTGAAATGTGCTCAGATATTTCTCAGTCGGGCCAACACGTTGTTCATGTCTGATCTGAATGACTGCTTGGCATCAGTCTCTGTTCTTTGTCATAAGAAGAGCTTGTCCAATTAAGTGGGTAATGTTAGACCACATCTTCAGGAACATTGTTATAAGTTTTGCTAAGGTAGCCTGAAGAAAAGAAAGTTGCTGTGGGCAGTGGCCTTGGGATTGGCTTTTGGCCAGGTCAGGGTAATTTCGTTTTCAGAATCTCTGTTTTAAACTGGCTTCTGAGGCCTTGAGGCAAAATTGTAGATGATCCTGTCCTGTAAGTTACTAAGTAATATGATACAGCTAAACTTTAATGTGCCATAAAGTTAAATCTCCATGTATGAGAGCACCCCACTGGCAAAAGATAAATTAGTTATGGGGAAAGGAAAATTATTTGTCCCAGAGATACTGTTGAGTTAATCGCTGGTTCTTCTCAGGTTGCCTGAACCTGGAATATTTGTCCCCATCATTAATTAACATGTTTTATTATTACTTCTGCTCCCTTGGACTATCAGATTTGTGGCATTTTCCCATGGGTGGATTTTTATTTAAGTTTTTTAATATGGAGAAAGATTTTCACTTGAGTATTTAGTCACATATATAACCAAATCTCCTTATGAATGATAGCATGAGGCTGTCTCTTACTTGTTTGTCATGTGAGAGAAGGCATGGAAGGATGTGTTGGAGCAGTTTTCTGCTCTTACTCGGCTTATTGTCCCCATTGCCTGTCACCAGGCTCCCACAGAGCTGCCTTCCACAGAGCAGTTCTTGGACATGGCAGTCCCTGAAAGAAACTGTGGGGTCCATCTCTCTGGGCTGAGCTGGTTCGTGGAACCAGTTTTGTTACATACAGCGTATTGTCTGCTTCTCTGTGATGGAATAAAAAAGCCTCATTTTAAATAGCGATATTACATGTTCCTGTGGTATTGGACAGCTGTGAACTAAACTAAATTTCTTAAAGCAGTAATTTTCATTTTTACTATTACCAGGCCTTAAGCATTTTCTCGAGAGTCTCTGTATACTCAATTCAAATCCACTTTGATTTCTGATTTATTGACTGCTTTATTTAAATTGTTGACCCACCTATTCATTTCTGCTCGGTGTATGTCACACTCATGCAGCTGAGCTTTAGAGATGCTGTGAATGATTAGGAGTGTTTGTCTTATGGAACCAAGAAACTGATCTTACTAGCATACCAAACCTTGGAATGCCAGTGAATTCTATCTTGCTCTTTCATATTTTTTGCATAAAATTATTGCTCTTGTAATCCCTGAACAGTTTCTTTCAGTGTAGGAGAGAAATCTGTGGCTTCATGTGGGCATAGGTGGGAATTTCAGGAACTGCATTACTTTCCTTGTTAGTAGCCCTGGAATCCACCCCATCATTTACAAAGGGATGCAGCTGTCACTCAGCAGAAGCATTTGTAATATCGCAGAGGTCAGAGATGCCAGTGAGGAAAAAATGTTACACTTTTTAGCCAGGCCTCTGCAGAGCCAATATCAAATTTCTCCGTACTAATGTGTTTCTTGGCACTTTGGTTCAGTTGCTGTGGATTTTCCAGCAGCTGAGTGCCCCTCTGGCACGTAGGTTTCCCCCTAGCAGAGGCACAGAAGTGTATTCCTAATACACTTGGTACTTCTTTTGCAGTGTATCATTATCGATTGTAGAAGTCATTGCCAGGGTTTTTTCCAAGCTCATTTTCCAAGCCAAGTTCAGTGTTTTTGAAAAAAAGTTGGGGATCCGTGCAGGTATCAACAAGAGCTGTTAATCCTATTTTTTTTCCTTTTTGTCAAGTTAATTAATCTCTCTCCTGCTTTGTGTTCCTGCCATGGCAGTACTGGGAGGCTGTCAGCTCGTGCTTAGCCCTGTGCTCTTCCTGACTAAACTGTGCTATGCAGCTGCTTTAGCTTTGCCATCCTGCCAGTT